>CM070073.1:11455367-12055367 GCA_036320875.1 Cotoneaster glaucophyllus | reverse complement strand
AATCTGTATCATTCATTATTTTTCCATCAACTTTCGATTGGTTCAGGCGGTGAACATAAGCATCACCAACATAGTCCCAGATCTGCTGCCTGTCCAACTCAAGAGAATAGCAATGTTGCGTATCCTTCCAGTGCTTAACAGCATGGCCTTCAGTATACCTGAAAAAAGTAACAATCAATAATTTTCTATGCAGGATAAATTTAACAAAGACAACGCCATATCTGATCAAGTAAAGAGCTATGTTGCTTTCTTGCTTTGAAGACAGAAATAACCAAAGAAGAAGAACAATACACCAGGTTTACCTTCCACATCCTACAAAACCACATATTATGCAAATCCAGGGATTCACCGAAATTCCACAGACAGAGCAAGCTGGTTTTTCATCCTGCTGCTGACAAAGTCGGCAAACCTGGTGGCCCACAAATATCAATCCAGGAACCATTCTTCATAAACCCAAGACCATAACCATATCAAAGTTATGAAGAAGCCAACGGCAACTCAAGCTGATGTTCATAAACCCAAGACCACAATCGTTGGACAGAAATATTTCATTGTAAGCTATCCATTTGTCTACCCAAAAGGGGGTTAGGTTTGGTTCTTCCTGTGTTTATCACTACTACAGTATAACAAGATGGGATATGAACTAAGGGATTTCAAAAAATCTGAATCCAAAAGAAAATGGCTACATTGAGTGGGATGGTAACAAAACTGACCCTGTAACCTCCCAACATCACCTTTTGGGTAACCACTAAGTGTTAAACAATCTGTGAAATCTTGAAGGTCAACTGATAAAAGAATAGCAGTACATACAAGTAATAACGAATACTTATTAGTGCAGTCAACACTGCTCTTAACCAAGATCTCTAACTCAACGAGTAAAAAAAATTTGGAACAAAGAACCAACTCACCTGACAAGATAAATAAGTCCATTTCGAAATGCAGGGACAATGAAATGAATGGTCACAAAGGGTACTCGCTATTCCGCCAGTGTCTGCATCCAATCTCTCTAACATTCAAACAAAAGTGAAACCAAATAATATAAATATCGGCACAAGCACTATACTTCTGGGAAAAAAAAAATGAAAACAGAACGGCTCCCCACGCACCACGGAAAATGGTGACTCACCAAGACAAACTGGGCAAGTAGGTAACTCAGTAAATTCTTTCTCTGGAGTCCCAGCTATTTCTTCTGATTCTGTGTAGTCCACAGAATCCAAAAACAAGATATGGCACACCTCAGCCTGAAAAAATATCAAATAAAGGATATAGAACAGACATAAGCTCAAGCTGTATAAGATAGATCATGCACGAAACCAAACCACCATAAAGACAAGCCTCATTACCTCTCCGGGCGAATATTTCCTCCCATTAAAAATGCTATAAAATTCACCAGCTGCGTCCTGACTCTTACATTCAATCAAAACACTGTACCGATCTTCCATTCCGTCGTTCCTAATCCAACGAAGCAAACACTAAATCAAACTTTTTCGATGACTAATCAAACAAAAACACAACAAATGAAGCTTAAATGTCAAGCAAAGATTTCGTTTCAGTCCAAAGTATTGATCATTTAGATTTGTAGCTCAATTAACAACTCTTCATTTCTTTTCAATTCACTAACTTATATTCTTCAAATTCTCAATGTAAGCAAAATACCATCCACATTTCTTGCAAACAAAACCCAAAGTTTGCCATTTCCTCAATTTATTCAGAAACCCGATTCAGGGTTTTGATCGAGCAACCAAACCCACAACCCCAATTCGAAAGATTCAAAATTTCTACCTGATGAAGACGAGTTCGAGGACATGGTCGACGTGGGACCCACAGAAGCGGATGAAGTCGTCGAAGGAGAGGTAGTTGGGAACGGCAACGACGAAAAGCATGGGGGATCGAGAGGCAGTGCTCGGCAGCGACGACTGTCTGATTTTCCGAAACAGGTGGACGATGCCTTTTCGCTCGCTGAATTTGGGGGTGGTTTTAGGGTTTGATTGAGCCGCAGCGGTCGCCTTGGAAGTTGTGACGGCGGTGAAGTCGGCGCCTTCGAGGCTGAGAGGGTGGTTGGTGTCCACTGAGTGAACTCGGAGGATGAACATTGTGGTGCGGGCTGCCTGAGTCGACTCGGTTCGGGGAAAAAGAGAGAAAATGCGACTAAATTAACAAGCTGCTGATATTCGCGGGAAGAGGCGGATTCCTTTTTCCCAGTTTTTTTGTTTTTGTTTTTTGTTTGTTGAGAAATCCCATTTCCGAGTTATTATTAATATTTTTTATTTATTACCTAACTATTACTATTTATATTTACAATTAAATTTGAATCCTAATAAATTAAAATAATTTACCCAAAAAAAAAAAAATTAAAATAAATTTGAATATTATCCAAAAAACTAATCATTTTGTGAATTTTATGCAAAATAAAGTAGCGTCGCATTTTGCATAATTTTGGTACTGTGATCCATTCCTCATATTCGAGATATTTTCCCTAACCAAAAATTGTTGAATTCCTTTTTTTCCTACATGCGTATTGACTAAAATGGAATTCCGTCCAAAAGAGGAGCAAGACTAAAATCGAATACCTCTAAGTTGATTGTCGTGGTGGTCATGGCTTTAAGTTGATTGTTGTGGTGGTTATGGCTTTATGTCCAACTCATTGTATCGTCTATTCAAATTTTCTCCTTTTTTTATCTAAACTCTTTCATTTTTCTTTAAGTATGGATTAGTTTAGAATATCGTTCGTATAAAAAAAAAAAAAAAAATTAACGCGTGAAAAAATATCATTTAAGACCAAAGAAAAACATTTAGATGCTTGGCAACATATTAATTACTTTACGATACTAGTTCAATGGGATCTACATGACAAGTTTTTACTGAATGTCTGATGTGTAATTTGAACACGTGATAAATATTTATTGATGTGGTAAGAAAGTTTCCGTTGCACAAAATTAAGGTTTCTTCCGTCATTAGGGTCCGTTACATTCACATCGCATTTGAAGATTCAACGTTGAAGAAAAAGTCGGTAATCCGTCAAATGCCGTCTACAACCGTTTAATATTAAACCCGGTAATTAAGTAAAAGATTACGCGCTTTCGCAGCAAAGCGAAAAGAGTGCAACAAAGACTCTTCTGAATCCTCATCTCTCTCTGCTTTAGCACCTCAGCTCCGTTGTGCGATTCCGATCGTACGGACTCGATATCCACCGTCTACGGCGGTGACCCGAGTCAAAAGATATCTCCTTTTTTCATCTTCTACACCCTCGATCGGCTCCTCTGCAGCTCTGAACAGAGCAGAGGTAAAATTACTGATAAACGCCTTTTCTTGTTGATTATTGGATTCAATCGAATTCATCAATGGCGTCGAGCACGATTCGCAAGGCGATTGGGGCGGTGAAGGACCAGACGAGCATTAGCCTGGCGAAAGTGGCCGGAAGCATAGCGCCGGACCTGGAAGTT
This sequence comes from Cotoneaster glaucophyllus, assembly GCA_036320875.1. Classification (NCBI taxonomy): domain Eukaryota; kingdom Viridiplantae; phylum Streptophyta; class Magnoliopsida; order Rosales; family Rosaceae; genus Cotoneaster; species Cotoneaster glaucophyllus. Next base: position 12,051,924 of record CM070073.1, on the reverse strand, counting down.
CTGGTGGTTAAGGCCACCACGCACGACGAGGACCCGGCCGACGAAAAGTACATAAGGGAGATCATAAATCTGACCTCCTACTCGCGCGGATACGTAACGGCGGCGGTGGCGACTGTGTCGAAGCGTTTGAGCAAAACCCACAACTGGATTGTGGCTCTCAAGGCCCTTATGCTTGTTCATAGGGTTTTGGTTGATGGGCACCCTTCTTTTGAGGAGGAGATTGTGTCCGCGAGTCGCAGAGGGTTGAGGGTTTTGAATTTGTCGGGTTTTCGTGACGAGGCTCATTCGGGTTCTTGGGATCATGCGGGGTTTGTGAGGCTTTATGCTATGTATCTTGAGGAGAAGGTGGAATTTGAGGTTTATGGGAGGAAATCGAGAGGTAGGGAGGGTAGTGGTGGATTCGATCAAGAGAGGGAGAGAGCGAATAGAGAGGAAAGGAGGGAATTCGAGTACGAAAATTATCAGAGCGATCGGGCATTGGAGAGAGAGAAGAGAAGAGAGAGTAAGGATAGTACACCGGTGACGGAAATGCGGCCGGAGAGGGTGTTGGGAAGGTTGAATGACTTGTTGAGGGTTCTTGATCGAATTTTGGGTTGTAAGCCTGCAGGTGCTGCGAAGAGTAGTAGGTTGGTGATCGTTGCGCTATACGAGGTTGTGAAGGAGAGTTTTAGGCTGTATGTTGAGATATGTGAGGCATTGAGAGTGTTGTTGGATAAGTTTACTGAGATGGAGTATGCAGATTGCCTCAAGGCTTTCGATGCTTATGTCAATGCAGCAAAGATGATTGATGAGCTTGTGGGGTTTTATGGTTGGTGTAAGGACATGGGGATTGCGCGTTCATCGGAGTATCCTGAGGTGCAGAGAATAACTGATCAGCTTTTGACTTCACTTGAGGGTTTCTTGAAGGGGAAGACAAGTAGGCCAAAGAGTCCTGAGAGAAATAGGGATGAGAATGTTCGGGTTGATGAGGAGGCGAAAGACGATTTGAATTATGAGGTTAAGGCTCTTCCTCCACCGGAGAATTACACTGCTCCTCCCCTGCCACCTGAAGCCCGGCCCAAGCCTTCGCAGCCTCAGCCTGTGACGGAGGACTTGGTGAATTTGAGGGATGAAGGAATCACAGCTGATGAGCAAGGAAATAAATTTGCTTTGGCTTTGTTCTCTGGACAGCCTACTAGTACTAATACAAATGGTTCCTGGGAAGCATTCCCATCAAACGGAGAGCCTGAAGTGACGTCGGCTTGGCAGACACCGGCTGCTGAGAGTGGTAAAGCAGACTGGGAATTGGCATTGGTGGAGACGGCAAGTAATTTGTCGAAACAGAAGGCTGACTTGGCTGGTGGTTTTGATTCATTGCTATTGAATGGCATGTATGATCAGGGCGCTGTGAGGCAACATGTGAGCACCTCACAGTTGAGTGGTGGGAGTGCAAGTAGCGTAGCAATGCCCGGGGCAGGCAAGGCCGCTAAGCAGGTGCTTGCTCTGCCCGCCCCAGATGGGACTGTCCACGCAGTGGGGCAGCAGGATCCATTTGCCGCCTCCCTCACAGTGCCGCCTCCTTCATATGTGCAGATGGCAGACATAGAGAGGAAGCAACACTTACTTTCACAGGAACAACTGCTTTGGCAGCAATATGGAAGAGATGGGATGCAAGGGCAAATGAGTTTGGCCAAGATTTCTGGCGGTCCTCAACCGATGATGCATCAGCCGGGAGGGTACTACTACGCGCCCTATTGACATTGGATGACCACCCTTGAGCAATTTGCTCCTCCTATGTGCAAATACCTATACCAGTATTTACAGTTTTTGGAATAAGCTTGATGCTGCAGATACCTTCTCATGTTACTTTCTTTTGGAAGATTTTACATCTTTTTTTGGTTCCTTGCCGTTGTGCTTATTTCTGCACTTACATGCAGTGATAACGTACAACGTTTGAGGTTATATATTTGAGAGCCAAGTTCTTCAAATATGCGTGTTTGACTTGGGATACAGTCTGCAATTTTATTACTTTGCGGCATTTTTCATCGCACCATAAGCTTAAAATTCATGTAGAACATTTCAGAGATGTTTGCAAGAAAACAGAGTTTTTAGAGGTTTTTTTATTTTTATTAAACTTGGAAAAGTCGATTAAAAGTTGAAAAATAATATATTTGGGTTTTTCAATTTATGGATTTTGAAAGAAAAATAAAAAGAATGGCTTATTAACCAAAACGATCTTTTAGATTTACAATGAACAAACTCAGATACTAAAAAAAAAAAAAAAAAAAAAAAATTATATTTCCTTGAACCCAAGCGGGTCACACATACTCACCAAACCTCAACCTCGCGCCAAATCATTTAGACAGTCCCACACAGCTTCCCCTCCACCTGAACATGCATCAAAATGTCGTCGTTTTAGACAACGGCGGCGGCCTAATTAAAGCCGGGATCGGCGGCGAGCGCGACCCCTCCGCCGTTATACCCAACTGCGTCTACCGCCCTCTCTCCTCCAAGAAATGGGTCCACCCGTCCCCCACCGAGCCCATGGACCTCACCTCCGCCGCCGTCCGCCGCCCAATCGACCGCGGCTACCTAATTAACCCGGACCTCCAGCGCGAGATTTGGGCCAACCTCTTCTCCTCCCTCCTCCGGGTCAACCCGGCCCAATCCTCCCTCCTCCTGACGGAGCCCCTCTTCGCCCTCCCCTCCATCCAACGCGCCACCGACGAGCTCGTCTTCGAGGACTTCAACTTCTCGGCGCTCTACGTCGCGAACTCCCCCTCCCTCGCCCACCTCTGCGAGGCCAGCCGCCGCGAAATTAAGGCGCAGTGCAGCCTCGTCGTCGACTGCGGCTTCTCCTTCACTCACGCCGCCCCCGTCTTCCAGAACTTCACCATCAACTACGCCGCCAAGCGGATCGATTTGGGCGGCAAGGCATTGACCAATTACCTCAAGGAGCTCGTCTCTTACCGCTCCGTCAATGTCATGGACGAAACGTTTCTCATCGATGATGTTAAGGAGAAGCTCTGCTTTGTTTCCATGGACGTTGATCGTGACCTCCAGATTGCAAAGTATGTAGCTTTTCTTAATTTTTTTGTTAGTTTGATTTTGGTTGTGGATTTCTTGAAGAATACAAGAATCTCGTGTCGAAAAATAGAACGATGTGAATTTAAGTGTGTGGCTTTTCTTAATTACATCGAGGCTTTTTGTGATAAAACACCGTCTCTATTGTGCTAGTGGGTGGTAATGAGTGATTTGACCCCTAATGGGATAGTATCGGTATAATTAGTGGTGGGCTGCTGGTTCGTCTATCCGAAATATTGACAGGGCTTTTGTTGTTTGGAAATGGGTGTTCAGGAAACATGGGAAGGACAATCTTTTCAGGTGCACTTATGTGTTGCCTGACGGCATTACGCACACAAAAGGATTTGTTAAGAAACCAGATGAGGCGAAGAGATACTTGGCTTTGAGAGACGGTGACACACTTAAAGATGTGGAGAAGAAGATGGATTTGGATAGGATGGAGGTTACAGACAAGTTGGTGGATCGAAAGAAGATTGATTTGAGCAAGAATGTAATTTTTTTTCTCATACTTTTGAGCTAATTGGATAACTGCTTGTGTTTGTTTACTAGTTTTGAGTGTGGTTTGATGGTTTTCGTGTAGGAATTTGACCTGACAAATGAAAGGTTCCTTGTGCCGGAGATGATCTTCCATCCTGCTGATTTGGGTTTGTCTTACATTCTGGTTTCTTGTTTCAATTTGGGCTTTTTGTTTACTTTTTGAAGCATATACGTCGTACGATTTGTTGCTGAATCAAACATTATAATCTCCTCTTTGGGTTCCATGTTGGTTAGCGCTTACTACTACCGGTCAACTTTTGCGAATTTTTACTTGATGTTCGTAGAGCATAGCATTGGAAATATTTTATTTAGCTGTTTATAGATAAAGTGATGTCGTGTGATCAGTCCTTCGAAACTATATGCTTAATGCAAAGGGAAAGCGGTAACTAGGACCTGTTTTTACAGGAATGAATCAGGCCGGACTAGCAGAGTGCATTGTTCGAGCTGTCAGTTCCTGCCATCCACATCTTCAGCCAGTACTTTATGAAAGGTGACCTTTTAAACTCTACATTCTTCTTGAGGAAATTCGTTTTCGATACTTACTAATGTGCCTGAGTTGTGTTGGGCAGCATTCTCTTAACAGGTGGAAGCACTCTGTTTCCTCGACTAGCTGATAGACTGTATGCACTGGTCACAACTTTCCATTTAATTGTGCAACACCGGAAGTAATACGAAACCATTCTTTCAGACTTAAGAAGTCTTTACTGATATTTTGCAGGGAGAGGGAGCTGCGGCCTCTTGTTCCTGATGACTATCCAGTGAAGATAACTCCTCAAGAAGAGTAACGTTCCTCCTTATACACCGTTCTCTGTTTAGACACCTGCTTACATTTTTATTAAAATTTTCCATGTTTCTGCAGTCCCATACTAAGCGTTTGGAGAGGAGGGTCTATTTTAGCATCAAGTCCGGATTTTGAAGCAATGTGTGTGACCAAGGCCGAGTACGAGGAGCTTGGATCTGCTCGATGCCGCAAGAGATTCTTTTAATCTTGAAGGGTTGGCTATCTGAAGACCATCTTCACCTTTCATTGTAATTATCCGTGACGTGCTATTTGGTTGAGAAGATTATTAGCGGTGGAGTTATATTCCAGGTACCTGTGAGACTTTTTGTACTTCACCTTTGGCAAGCAAATAGTCTGCCTCTGCGAGGGAAAATGCAGCTGAGTGCTCTCCTCTCTCCCTTTTTGTCGTCACCAGACATGGCCCGGTAGTTATAATGGACTTTACGAGTTAAGAAAAGGGAGGGACAGGCCTGGCAGCCTCGAGCACTAGCAATGGCACGCTGGCAACTAATTTTCTGTAGAAATTGCACATGATTTTGAACAAGAGACGTTAGTCCCTGTCGGGTTAAATGATCAAACCTGTATGGTTCAGATGTGTAACTTAAATGTGCATTTTATATGTGCACTCCTCCGCTCACAACGAACGCAATCTCTTTGGCCGTCTCTACAATTTTCTACAGAAATTGCACATGATCTGAACAAGAGCCGTTAGGTCCTTTTAGGTTAAATGATCAAACGGCTCTTGTTCGGATGTTTAACTTAAAAATGCTTTTTTGATGCGGACTAGAGAAAGCCTCCGCTAACTAACAAAATCTTTTGGGATTGCCGTCCGTTTGTAGAGGCTTGACAGATTAGCGTAGCGTATCCATACGAGAGCTCCGGCCAGCCACCAGCATCTTGAAAAAGTATTAAATTTTCCTTTTCTTTGAGATGTGTCCTGTGTCAATTTTTATACGTTCACAACATTTTCGAGCAATCTTTCTCGCTGGACCTGTGTCCAAGATATTGATTTTTCATGTCCTGAATCCAATAAGAGCTTCATACGATACAAGGGATGAAGGGATATCTTCAACCTGCTTTCAATTTAACTTACGACGAAACGTATGCAACTGTAAAATGTGGACAAGTTCAATGACTAGGGCCAATCCTTCATTCAGAGAATGGTTGCGAGTCCATGCATAGATGCACCAGTTTTCTTTGGTATTGCCCGTAATATTCACCGACTGCCATAACGTCTTCGCTCTCGGGGCCTATCCCAGGCAAGTTGAGCAGCTTGTCCTTGATCAAAGAACTAGATTCATCGTCACAGTTCCCTAAATCAGAGATGAAGTTGGCATGAATTTCTCGGCAAGCAAGGATGAACATAGCGGCCGTGTCAGGTTGTTGGGCCTCACGAAGTGCTGCCAATGCCTCTTGTAGTGCACCAGCTGCAACATACAAAATGAGGGCCCTCCATATGTTGTGCTCAGCACGGAGGACATGCGAAGCCCATCTTAGCAACACCCTGTAAGAACATTAACATGCACAACTCAGCTACCATAACAACGAAAATCAGGGGACTAGTAATCGCGCAATTTAGCCAAAAGGCAAGCCGCAAAGGGGGCTGACCGATGAGTTTATCAAAAGAAATCTACTGGGAAGGCAAAAATAGAAAGCTCATCAATTATAGTATACAGATGAAACTGGAGATGACAGAGGCGGCCTCAGAAATGGTGAAAAGAAAGTAAATAACCTTGCATAGTCGGATCCTTTCAAGTGCGTAGCAGCTAAAGTCGCAGCATCTGTCCAGCACCCAGCATCTTGTAGCTGCATAAGTGATGACATAGTACTTAGTACATAAAAACAACAGCACGCAAACCATTATTTCATGCATGATATTAAAAGAAATCTCACATCTTAGATAACTGGGGGTTAAAGTAAATTTGTGTAAAGTCGAACTTAACCTGAGAACAAGCTTCTTGATACCTTCCCACAGCACAAAGAAGATGAGTACCAGACAACGACCTGTCATTCCTCACCATGTTGGCTGCAACAACCTAATAATATAAAAGTATCGAAAATTCTGAGACACTTATTGCCACAACATGCAATTTGATGTCATGAGTTGATCCAAATAAGCACACACCTTGACTGCAAGTTCAAGAAGAGACTTTGACACGGCAGAAGAAAGAGCAACAGCACGTAAAGCATTTGCAGAGAAGTAATTGCTCTCAGGAGGAGTGGAAAGCAATAAACTAACCGCAGCTTCTAAGTTCCCAATTGAGACGAGCCTACATCATCAAGAACATAAAGTAAATCAAGAACCTCCAACAGGGAAAATCTAGCATTCTTTTTGAAACCTTTAGTGTTCAAGTAACCGGGCAATTTGGGCATTTGGCATGTTGCCAGAGACAGAAGACGATAGGAAGGATGGAAGGGGAACTCAGCAAAAAGTAGGCTTCCTGTATAATTTCTCGTGCACATATGCTTATATGCAGCGTCAACTCTTGCTTAAACATAATCAGCAGTTAGGTTGGTAACTACATCTAAGAAATAAGAATGATATTAAATACTCACTCATGTACACGATTCTGAATAGCATCTTCTCCCTCCAACTTCTCATGCCAAGGAATACGTTCACTAGCATTTGCCCACAAATCCTCTGGCTCAAAAGCCATTAATCTGAGCTGACCTTCGTTCTGCTAACCATAGAAGTCAATAAATTACAGAGGTGTTACAAAGTTTATATAAAGGAAATATCACACAATAGTTTAGAATTGAAGAGCACAAGATATAGGAGAAATGTGAGGTAGCATAGCGACCTAGCTTAAACCTTGTACACCAAATTTGAGAAAAATATTATCCTGAAATGCAACTTACCATTGCATCTTTCTTTTCTGTTCCAGACGCTGACTTTCCTTTTGATGTTATCCTATTAAGCATAGATGCATCATCAATCTCTGGAACGGATGCTGGAGCAGGGGTTTTTTGTGGAGACTTATTTACCATCTTATTCATCAAATGGTTAAGAGCACGAGGCAGTTGTAGCCAGAAAAGAGCTTCTGAGGATTCGCCAAAGATTGCAGCAGCAAAAGCAAATCTCACAGAAAAACCTTTGTTGACCACCATTGCATATAATTTTGCCCTCTCATCATCCAGTATGCAGCCTGTGGAAATATCACATTTATAATCATAGAAAAGAACATAAAATAGTATGATACTTAAATACAGCTCCTCACGAGTAGAAGCATCACAAGAAAGACAGAGGACCCACCTTCTTTACGATAAGGTTCTAAGACTTTAAGCAGTAATTCTGGTACCACAGGGTCACCAACAGGTGGTAAATCGATCAGGTAACTTCGAAGATCATCATTGGACTTGGGAGTTCCTGGAATTTGGTGAGGCCTCTTATCTAAAGTTGTACTGCAAGTATTAAACCAAGAGGGCTTGACACCCAATTGTAAGATCACCCGTAATGCCTGTAATAAAGAAATATATAAATTCCAATTGGTCAAAACTGAATCTCTACTATCTTCTCTTAACAATAAAACATAAAGCAGGCAATGTGGTTACTGATTCGGGGCTACTCTTTAACTTTTCCCAGTAGATTCTGCTATTTTTGGTAAACAATTTGGTTAGCAACTCTCTCACAATTCCCGAACAAGAACTAGGTCTATAAGGTTGCAGATTAGCATATATGAATGAACATAAAACTCTAATTGTCAAAGGGCATGATTGAACTAATAATCAATAGAACTGGAATAAGATAAAATATTGCTATCTTGAAATAAAATAGAAGGAAAATGGAAATTAAAAATCATAGTTACCAAGGCATGTGGTGTTGGAAGCAGTATAGGAGAACATAGAGGCATAGGACGGAACCTCTCTTTTATAGATCTGGGCTGGTGGGTATAACCAAGTTTTTTGTCAACTCTGCGTAAGAGTAAGATTATTAAAGCACAGAAATGACTACTTTCCCCCATTCTTAAATAACCTGCTCCATAACGAAATTACTCAATAACGTTTGAAACATACATATTAATCTCAAGAAGGCGAAAGCTACTATCAGCTCCAGCTATGCACAATAATAGTGGATCGTTTTTGTCAGTCCGCAAGGGCAACCAATCAAGTTCCAACACGAGGGTTCCAGGAAATTGAGGCTGTAAAAGAGAATTGGCTAATGGGTCTGGAGAATCCTGCAATTAGAAAACATGTAGAGAGTTACGGAAAAATGATAAGATAGATCATTTGAGAAATAAACCATATAAATATTTCTTTTATACTTACAAGGTCAAATACTGAAAATGTATTGTCATAAAATAGTACAGCAACGCGCCCCCTACTGCGGTCTCCAGGCACAACAGGTGAGAATTTAATTCGCCTGATACCTTCTCTATGAGTGTTAAACGAAGAAGAATATCCAGTAGTTACATCCCACCAGCGAATATTTCCTGACCTGTCCCCCATAACCTGAAATAATTTACAGAAATGAAATCTTGAAATGATTGAGAATCTGATATAGAATACCAATTGGATGAAAAGAATACAAAAATTGTGATACATACTACATGAGGCAACCGGTAAGCCATGGCAGTAATTAGTCCATCGGATGATATGAACGAAGAAGAAGGCCATTTCGGTCTATAAACCAGCAATAAAGAACCACTATGAGAAAAACTTATCGACATGAAATATTAGTTTAGTTCGTAAGAGGGTAAACAGGATGCTAAGATTGAAAGTAGAAATACACCTGAAGTCACGGATCCTTCGCCCATGAACCTCAAAAACACCAAGAGCACCATTTGCTAGTGCAAATGCAAAGCTTTCAGAAGTGTCATCTTGAGATCCATCTGAGCTCTCTGCATTTCAGGGAAGGATAAACTTTATTTTTGTTTATTTAAATAATTAAACAATCCAAATACGGAAGTAACCCATAAGAGCAAAGGCTAGTAACTCACTGGAATCAGATGATGCCTTTGTTGGAGAGGATGTCCCATCTGATGCCACAGGTGAGTGATCTTTGGGGGATGATGATGATGATGATTGCTTAGCAGGTTTATTTTGAGCAGGTCGTGGGACTGCTGGGAGGGTCCATTCCAAAACCGTAAATGGAAGAGCTAATGATCTAAGCTACATGAGATAGAGAGCGTAATAAATACCAAGATGAGGAATCATAATCTTAACCTCTCCACTGTGGAAAGTTGTGAAATGCATAAAATAAGAAAAGGCATGTTTTCATGGTCGTTTGATCTTTGAGAACTGTGAGTTTCTGTTTAATGTAGTTGAAACAAACAATTTCTGGGAAATATGTCAAGGTGGAATGTGAAGTAACCAAAGAAAATATCAAATTTACCATAATAGGACTCTTTGTCATTGCCCAAACCTCTACTGGTGCATCACGAAGCAAAATAAGAAGGTACCTGCCATTTCGTCAACAGTATAAGCAAAATGTTACATTGTGTGGCTCAGGAAGTTATGAAGAACAACAACTGATGCCAATGAAAGCAGGGGGGAAGAAAAAGAGCACTAAACTAGAAACACTTGATCAAAATAGTGCAATTCACCATAAAAAATTATAAATATTGTACCTATAAAAAGACGATGAATTATAGTAAAAAGTGAACACTTCTAGTTTCTTTTTAGTTGAGTATCATTAATAAATTTGATAAAACCAAAAACATGACACAGGACGTAAAGGACTTAACAAATAACCATAAATAAAGAAAAGAATCTAGGTCTGAAGTCAACCTTCCAGAGGAAGAGGCTCTTAAAGCTCTTATAGGTGCACGTTCAGGCTTTTGCAAAACCCGGAATTGCCTATTTAGGCCACTTCTAACACAGGTCACAATGAGCCTGTTGATGAAACCTCCAGATTTTTCGCTCACCTAAATCAACAAAGGTAATGCTACATATTATGATCAACACAGATTGATGATTATTTATAGATAGAAAAAAGGCAAAAAATATACTAATCAAGGATAATGCTGAGCATAAAATCACTAACAAGTAGATGCAATCAAACAATTGATGTGATGTTTGAATTCACCGCAACCTACCTGACTGTATGAAAACGACACCAGTCTAGAATTTCCAAGCCATCGTAATCCCCTAACAGTACCATTATGAACAGAAAAACTTGCAGTGACAGCATTGGCAGAAACATCAACAATGTCAACTGTCCCACTTTGAGTTCCCAAAGCAACCAATGGAACAGCTACAACAGGATAGTTTCCCCCACCTTCATACATAATCAACTTACATGGTATCATAATTTCTCCCAAATGATGCTAACTCAGAAATATGCTTAAAATATAAAATCAACATATACAGTAGATTAGTGACAAGATTTACTAACGGCCCAGAGTAGCTGTTGAAGAAGGTGAAGGAACAGCCAGCATAGTCACTGCTGAAGAAAGGAGCTGAAGCTGTCCAACTAAGCTAATCTGCATCAGTAAGTTGGCTTTGTAAGCATGCAGGAATTTAATTTCAAATCTTCACTATCAGGGATTGGTTGCATGGCATTTTGGATGAACTGAATTTATAGCTATAACAGAAAGAAAATAGAAAAGAAAAGACTGGTAGTCCAGTACTGTGATCCTATTTCTACTGAAGCAACAATGCACTGAATAGGAAATAAAAAAACATATAGATGAACGAAATTTACAGCGAGGTATAACAAATAGTACACAAAATAAAACCAACTGTGTTCTGAACTATCTGCAACCATCAAAAACATATGTTATAGCGCCTGTGTACATTGTACGGGTGGGGGTGTGTGTCCTTTTGAGGATCTAAACAAAGATGTATACCAACTAATACCCAGATATATTTAATAAGACTGGGTGTGGGAATTACATCTAGTGATCCAAGTCACATCCATTGTTAGTTATATTAAATTCAAAAGCCCAAAAACCATCCAGTGATAGCCATTAACCAAGAAAAATTAAAAGTTGGAAAAACTACAAACGAACCTTAAGTACCAAGTCTGTATGGCTGACAGTAGAATTTGAAGGTCGGCTTCTACCACCATTGATCTTTTCTATTTGTTTGCCGGCTTTCATGTCAAGTCCTCCAGTAGAAGAAACTATAATGTTTGTATTTGTACCAGGAACTGGCACTTCACTAATACCCAAGTTTGTATCATCCTTTCGATTATCTTCAAGCCCTTCAGCAGTCAACAGCCAGTTCCATATTTTTCCATCATCAGAAATGGAGATCAAATGCGTTTTAGAAACAAGAAGAGACTCATCACAAAAATCAAAAGGATTATCGAAATCCACATCGGGGAAAGGAGAATGAGGTACATCAGAGTAAAGCTTGCCGATGTTCTGGAGGGTCGAATCTGATTGGGAGATGACGAGAGCAAGCACCAACGGAGATGGGACAGATGTGCCAATTGAAGGCATCAGCTCTTCCATTGAACACATTATGTGCACCTGCCCTCCTCTGCACATACATACAATATGCATAATAAGATGAATACATTACTACATTTCGGTTTTTCAATCTAAACATTTCGTAAGTTTTGCCTGAAAATGGTTCAAATGCCTATAAATTCCAATCCAATTTCACATTCTACATCCTACAATTGATCAATTGATATTGAAAAAGCTGCAATCAGTCGAATTTTCGAAAGACTCACTCTTTTCGCCGCCAAGTACTGAGCTTTCCGTCGAGATGAGCGCAGTAGAGGAACTCGTAATTTGGATCCGGCAGCACATCGAGAAACTTGCCGCAGCCGCGAGGCAATGTGGCGGAGAAAAGCGGCGTCTCGTACTGCAAATCGAACACCACCAGCTCCCGCGGGAACGTGACGAAAAGAATGTGCCGCCACTGCGGCGAGAACGCGAACCTCACGGCGTAGGTCGGGAACACCGCCGAGGCCGACGACGAGTTCCCGGAGACTCCCCCGGCCAAGTCCCTCTCCAGCTTCAGCAACTCGGTGGAGTCAGTCCGAATCTGAAACTCCTTGATGATGACATCGGATTCCGTCTCGCCCAACACGGTGACCGAGAGCAGGAATCCTTTGAGTCCGACGACGCAGAAATGGCGCGAATCGAAGGGATCACGGCGGATGCAGGAGAGAACTTCGGGCGCGGCGTCGTATTTCCAGAAGCATCGGCCGGTGGAGCTGTTGTAGAGTGAGAGGGAGGAGAATCCGGAGATTGAGGCAAGGAGGTAGGAGTCGGGTCGGGCCTGGACCCACGCGAGATCCTGGATAGCGAGTTTGGAGGGGGAGGAGTCGGTGTCGAACCAGAGAATCGGGGACTTCAGGCGGAGGTCAAGGAGGGCGATGCGGCCCTGGCGGTCGCCTGCGGCGAGGAGGAGGTGGGAGCTGGAGGGCTCGGTGGAGAGGAGATCGCGGCGGAGAGGGAGTGGGGTCCAGCGGACGGAGGTGACGAAAGGGGAGAGGGAGGATGAGGTGGAGGAAGAAGATTGGGTTGGAGGGGGCATAGGGATGGTGACGATGAGCTGCATTGAGCGAACATCGAGGACGGAGATGGAGCTGCCGGAGGGGAATGCGAGGAGGCCGGAGAGGCTGAGGTCGGCGGATCCGAAGTTGTTGCGGCTGGGTGGCCCCGGCAGCATGCAGTCCCAGCAGTCCTGGACTGTAGACCCCGTCGAAGCTCTAGGGCTCGACATTCTTCCGTTTTCTGTCCGACTTTCTTCGTCTACCGCTGCGACTGCGGGTATGTCGACATTTCGGACACAGCGAGAGAAGAACGTTCGCCGTTGTTTTTCTATTTTTATTTTTTATATACATATCTTTTCTTTTTCTTTTCTTTTTTGTTAAAACATTTTTTTTTTCATTTACTTTTTTTTTAAAATAATTTTAATTTATCTATTATTACAATAATTTAGAGATGAGAGTTTCAAATGCGAGCACATGACACACCCCCACACAAGACACACCCAACACAAACCCTAATTTAGGGTCTTAAAATGAATCAATTATACACTAAGTATTATGAAGATTCAATATTCTGTTCAAGAATGTAAGACCCATACCCACATTGAAAACTTAATAGAACATCACACTTGTTGGATTTTGCAAGTGGTTAAGTCAGAAAATTATATCGCTATGATTAGTAGTGATAATTTATTTCAATCATTAGTACTCATAATCATTAGTACTCAGGAAGTGAAGCAAGCTCAACCAAAGGACAAGTTTGTTCCTGCTTCGTCCTTCTATCCCCGATTGAAGAAAAGCTTAAATTTCTTCCACTCTCGCCATTGATTCTACTGAAAGTTAAGTCACAACTAAAATTGAATGAACTAATAATTCAATTGATTTGACTTCTTTCAATGAAAGTTTTCGGGATTCGCACCTACCATAAACTCCCAGTCGTGAACTGCCTTTACCATTAAGGAGAGGAAGGGGAGTTCTCATTACACAATTGATTTCTTCCCCCTATTGTCGACTCGGAACGAATGCTTGAATGCTCTAAGGTGAAGGAAAATGAAGCAAAGGCAAAAATCCTCAGAACGAAGAATGTAGTTAAGAAAAAGAGGTTAACCACTTCGCTCGAAAATTATAGTATTGGTTCGGTGTACTCTATGCTCTGAAACTTTTGTCCATCATATTTTGGTCATTAAATCTTAACTGAGAATCTAAGAGCACTTCTAGTGTAGGAAACCCCCTAGGCAATAGGCAAATCAATTCCTTGCAATGAACAGTAACTGCCCAAGTACTCCACCCTTAAATTGAATAGCCAAGGCACTTCATATTAAAATATTAGTATTTTTTATTTTATAAAATAATAAAAGATAACTTTATTTTTAATTTCGAATAATAATAAAAGATTGATTAAAAGTATTTGAAAATATTGAAATGTAGTATAAAGTGGAAGGTATTTATAGAAAAAAATGTACAATTTTTCATATTTTTAATTTGTTTTTTTATAATTTATATAATTTTTTAATAATTTAAATTGTAGTTGGCGTCACGATGACATCACATAGGCAGGAGCTGGGCTAGGCAATTAATGTTTGACTTTTCCATAAAGCTCGCTTTGGGTCCAATTACCCGAGTGTTCTGAAGTATTTTGGAAAAGGAAGAGAATGAATTAGGTTGCCTATCCTCAATGTAATAAGCAACGATGAAATTATTCTAATGACAAAAAACTTGAAAATATAAGATACGCTAGAACACTAAAAAATTCGCACTGCTTTGTACTGTGTAAGTGAACATAAAGATAAGGTATTCTTTTGATTTGTGTGTTCCATTAAAATGGTGGGTAAGGAGTATTTAATCCCCAAGATGCTTCATAACTCTGCACTCCGCAGGTATTCATAATTATGAATTTATGATCTTCATTCGAAAAGGATGTACCCGATATGTGACAGGCTTGTTCGCTGCCCTTGGATCCGTCAACCACACAATGTCCTTGTCAACGCTTCCATCTAACGGTCATCCTTGGCACAAATAGATAGAGTAATTTTTGTGGAAATGCTGGGAAGGTAATTTTTTCAAACCTTATACGATGTGACGATTAATAGTTAGATTATTTTTTTAATAATTTAAAAAATGAATTCAACAATCAATTGCTATATTTGTGATCTACAAAATATGGTTTGAGCAGATGATATTTCTAGCATTACTAAATTTTGTATAGGATTTTTTGATAAAGATAAATTATGTCTCGTAACTAAGACATTATCATTGTGGCACTACCATCTTTTAGTGTCACCTAGGACCTATCTATTACTAACTTACTAAAATGGTTGTGCTATCCACACCTCTTTCAATTTTCGGTCTTCAGATTGAATGAATTGAAGAAAATTAATGAACAAAACTTAACAGGAATGTGTGAAAGGTAAAAAAGAATGTGTGAATAGTACTGCCCTGTTAAAACCCTGCGGTGCCTATCTCATTTTCACCTTTTTGAACAAGTGGCAAGCTTGAATTGTATGGTGGTGCCATAGGATTGTGTCTTGGTCAAGACAATCTCTCCCTTTAAGAGAAACCAAGTCTTACACTGGATGAGACCATTGTTAGATCATATGGATAAAATACAAACAGTCTCATGGTTTTATTGTACATTACGAATGGTATCAACCAACGTTCTTATTTAAGTTTTTCTCCAACTATATAATTAAATTTAAAATTACTTTTACTATTTAGTTCATTAAACAATAATTCATGTTTGTCAAAAAGTTATTATAAAGCTTTTGGAAGCCAAAACATAGTATTCATCGACATACTAAATGCTAAAAGGATTGATTCTTTTAGTTAAGAAATTATCGTAGTATGTTTGTAACCTAAGTGATTAAGAATATTTATCCTTGTATTCGAAATTCTGAACTACGATGATTAGTACAATTATTTGCACACCCAGATTGAGATTTGAGAAGGGGGGAAATGCCATGTTACATGACATGTCTTGTTGAGCATGATGTCCATTTCTCCTTAGAATAAAGATAGGGTGTCAATTTTCTCGTCAAGTTTGTCTGCCCATGCTGGGCAAATTGCTGAATAGTATGGGGGAGGGTCAATTTTACAGGCACAATTTGATGCCCACCCACAAGCCACATTAACTCTCTCTCTCCCTCTCTCACTCCTTTTTTCCCAAGAGGGTGACCCCCAACACACCCAAAGGAAAAGATTGAACATCAAAACTATGGTAAACTTTCTAAATTATTGGGGGATGACAAAAGAATGGGAAAGCTACCCATCCTCTCTCCCCATGTACTACCCAGCAAAAAACTGTCCCATCCCATTGCACAATCCAGAGAGAAATGAGAGATTAAAGCACAACTAACCCATTACTCCAGTCCATGTAGGTTTCTAGAGTCTGGGGACTAATTTATCCTCCCACCAAAACCCGCTATTTCTCTTCCTCCTTGGGATTATTTCCCTCCTGCTGCTGCTGCTCTTCCGAGATGCCTAGGCCGGGCCCCAGACCGTATGAGTGTGTTCGGCGAGCTTGGCATAGCGATAGGCACCAACCCATGAGAGGTTCCATCATTCAGCAGATTTTCAGGTACTGGGTCGTCTTTGTTTCCATGGATTTCTCGGTAAAGGTCTCTGCTTTTTCACATTTGCTGATTGCCCACCACCTGTTTGATTAGGGTCGTCAATGAGGTTCACAGCTCCGTAACGAAGAAGAACAAGGAATGGCAGGAGAAGCTGCCTTTGGTGGTTTTCAGAGCAGAGGAAATTATGTATTCAAAAGCCAATTCTGAGGTTTTTCTCTTTTGCTTTTCAGTTTTGCATTCGCTTTTTTGGCTGTTCCATTGCTCATTTTTTTGCTTTGATTTGTTGAAGGCTGAGTACATGAATCCTGACACGCTGTGGGATAGAGCAAATGACGCGGTTAACACAATTATCCGGCGAGATGAGGGCACTGAAACCGGGGAGCTTTTGCCGCCGTGCGTTGAAGGTAACATTGTACTGCTTTCTTTGCATTTTGTTGGATTGAACTGTGAAATTATGCTACTTGGTTGTTCTCATTTCTCAATTTATATTAATTTCGCTCATTGTTCAAGCTTAGTTTACTTTGTAAGAAGAGATTATTGTGCAGAATGACTACACTAGAGGTGTGATTTGTATGTGTGTTTTGGTTCCTCCTCTTTATGTTGTTCAGCTGCCCTTAATCTGGGTTGCACTCCAGTAAGAGCTTCGAGAAGCCAACGGAACAGTAATCCGAGGAGTTACCTCACTCCAAGAGCACAAGAGCCTGCTCCTACGCCTGCTAGGGTTTTGGATAAAGCTACTGATGAACGGCACCCTCAGTTTTCCCCTCATCAGTCTAGCAATCATTTGAACTTTACAAAAGCCTCAAATGTGAACTCTGCACATTTGGTCCCAGAATCTTACAGCCGCATGAGCCAGAGTACTAACCTCACTAGCCCTCGGAATTACCCATTTTCACTTGAGAATGTTCCTGCTGGCCATAACCAGTTAGCAACAATGTCAACCAATAACCCCTCGAACTCGGGTTCAGTATATCCATTATATTACGGAACTCACCATCAACCTAAAGAGTGCCAGGTCGGTCCTCAGGTCCCTGAAAGTACATATTCTAGGACCATACATGTTGGCACACCAATTGTTACATCAGTTATGGAACCTACCAAGCAGAACCTTTTCTCCTTTCAAGGTGCTGAAAATGTGTCACACATATTCACAGAAGTCATGGACACCCAGGAGAAGCCACGGGAAATTGAATGTGATTTATCATTGACTTTGGGTCCTGTTGTCCACCCATGTACTCGAAGAAGCTTGGCCAGTGGAATGGAAGATATTGGGTCGAGCAATTCTCAAGACGGGGGAAGGTTAAATGATTTTTCACCATTGAGAAGTAAGGAAATCTGTTTCCTTCCCACAAAGACTGCTTATGATCGATCTGAGTCCACTTCCAGTATGTGGAATTCAGAGAGTGGTCGGAGTTCTGAGGCAACTGTAAGGAAGCGCAAGGCACCATTTAGTAGCAATGAGGAGGATAGGCAATATTGCTGGCAATCAGATGTCATTCCCAACAGGTTCACTGGTCGAACTACAGGGCCTGGTTTGTAGACTCTTTCCCTACAGTAATATATATGCTTCAAAATCCAAGAAGCCAATATATTGTTGAATCTTTTTATGAGAGGCTCTCTTCTTATGTAACTCTGATCGCAAAATTTCACAAGTTGATGTTAGTTGCTAGTTGCATTAGTGGAAAGATGTGAGTCGTAAATGAAACCCGAGTTTGATTCATATCGTATGAACAATGTCCTGGTATCATAGCTAAAGCATGAAACAGCAAACTTCCAAATCACTAACGCTACATTGCTGGGACTTGTAGAGTTGAGCGAAAAAGACAGAAATAAGTGTTGTGGGTAGAAGGTATGAGAGCTATGTGGTATTGTGGAACGGGCCTTGTCCGGCTCCGTTGTGTTACAGATTTCAAGAGAAATTCTGTTCCCTTTTTCTTCGTGTATGATTGATTATAGCCTTGCCTGATCAATGGTTGAACTCTTCGAAGGATCTGTAAAGAAACGCCCTTTTTGGCTGGAACGGTGTGTCGAGGGTTCTTTTGATACAATGTCGAATCTGCTTAATTACGAGAGTAACTTTCTATTTTATGTAGCTATGATTGTCGTAATCTGTTGGTGCTTGGAGTGGTAATGTTGTGCTCGTGTGTAATGTACCACTCCGAAGGGAATTGTAATGGACTATGACGATTTGAAAAAGTGTTCGTAAAAACACACCTATCGGAGAAAAATCGCGAGTCGATTATAACGTAAGTGAAGGTTGAAACTGTGTCGAACTATTACGTAGGACAAGTAGAAGGATTGAGAATTAACATGTAATTAAGTGAAGAAAGAAATGATTGCAAACCAAAATAAAAAGAAGAAAGAATTGACATATTCCGGAGATCACGACCTCAATTGAAAAGCCAACAGTACTTCTCAGTGAGGAAGCATGGGAGGCCGGTGGAGAAGCGGAAGCAGGACAGTAGGCGTTTAGCGAAAACCATTAGAAAGAAGATCTACGTACACCGGGCTGCTGGTCATGATCACCCTGCGACGAATCAAATCCATCTAGTTCACCTAGGCTCCTCACGCGCCATCCGATTAGCGTTTAGCGTTTTAGAACCTTGGTTGATACACAAAACATTGATACGCAACATTTTAGCAGCTCATATTTATGAGTTGTACATTGACTAGACAAGTAGACATTTTCAATTGGACTTTAGACGTACGACAATTTCTTTTTCTTCTGGTTTTTACTTTTTAACGAGGATAGAGGACTGAAGAAAATATCTGTATTCCATAGGTGTAGGAGATTTTTTTGTCCCCGTGCGATTACGTTTATTGGCACCTGACTTTTTCGTAAGTTCCCGATCATTTTGTTTGTACTCAACTTTGAACCTTCTTTTATTTTCTATTAGTTAAGTTGACTAGACCAACGTGTTTCACATATGTGCATTCAAATTCGAGTTTTTTTCTCTGTGTAACTTAAAAATAATAAAAATTATTGTTATTTATCTCCAAATTTTGGATCAAAATAATAAAAAAAAAATCATAAATTATAATTTTCTGCAGTAATTTTATCAATAACAATCGAAAATGGAACTGTTACAATTCGTATGGTATTACAATTTGCACATACCATTTTTATTCAAAAGAATTGTCCACTATAAGGTTTGATTACATTTTATTATAAAAAAAAAAAAATTTAATAAATGAACATTTATTGTAATATAGCTTATTTTTATAAATAAAATAGAGGATTAAACGATATTAATTCCTCGGAAATGACTACTAAGCTTAAGCGACGAAGGAAGCTACTGCTACTAGTGCGGAGATGAGCCCAACGAAAGAACCAAGAGTGGTGGTAGTGAGAGATGAAGCATGGGAGGATGATGGTGGAGGAGCCAACAGAGAAGATGTGTTGGTTGGTGATCCAACGGTGATGGTGACTTTTTGGCCTTGCTCGCAGTGGTTACCAACGGTGCAGATGAAGAAGCGAGAACCGTTAGAAATGAGTTTCATCATCACCCCTGGTCCCAGTACGATCCCTGGGTCACTGCAGTTATCATATTCTTCTTTTGATGCTACTTCCCCCACATTATGGTCCCAATTTTCAGTCCAGTTGAACACTGTAATGCCAAAAATTCACAATAATAAGTTAACAACAAAGATATATGCATATTCATGAACTTGGATTCAAGAATCGTGAACAGTCAACTGGTCTAACTCACGTCTATTTAAATTAATTAAAAAGATATACAAATATTCATATGAACTTGGACGGGAGAGCCGGGAACAATGCCTTCGTCAGTTAATCTAACTCGTGTATGCTTGTTACTGGGAATGAAAGCGCACTTACCAACTGCATCTCCTATTTGGAATGTCTTTGAGGCGGCCCAGTCGGAGTAAAAGGAGGTGTTTGGGGGAACAGTCCAGCCCAAGCTGTCCCCTACAACATATTCTGCTGCTGTTGCACCCTTCAAATTCAACAAAGAAGGGCAAGCCACCGCCATAACCACCAAGCAAGCAATCATCATATTCATATCTTTGCGGCCGCCCATTTCCCTATACGCCTGATGAAGATTTCGATCGACGTACGTGTTTTCTGCAAGTACTTTTCTTCAATATGAATTATGTAGACAAGTGTGTTTTGTGTTGTGCTGGAATGAGTTGGAGCTCATCAAATAAAGTTGGGTTGATATTTATAGGCGAGGGAGGCTGAAGAGTGAAGCTAAAACACGAACTTTTCATCAAAACACGCATGCGTACGATTTATGAACTCAATTTTGTAATAAAATTAAGCATCTATGTTGTGTGCGTGGCGCGAAACCTTGAAAACTTTGAACAAGTTGAATTCAACCCTGCATTGCCTGGTGATTTTGATGCATTCTAATTTCTAAAAGATAAAGAAGAAAGAAATTACCAAGTTTTACCAGTCCTCATCGTCCCAGCGTCAAAGATGTACGGTTTGATTGCGTGACGCCCTTGAACTCCCACACATGACCTGGTCTATGAATCGATGATTTCTTCTTTTTAACTTCTAGTTCTCAAAAACAATAGTATCCTTGCTCTGTCTTGCGACGCTACATGCTTGCTATACTATGAAGTATTAACCTCGATGTTTATTCATATTATAACATGCAACTCTAACCCCAACCCCACTCAACTGAAAATTATCTGGAAGAGAAGGAAGCAAAATAAAAAGAGAACAGGTTACATGAACAATTGTGAAAATGTGTAAGACGGAAAAGCCAAAATAGCCAATTTGAGAACAAGTCAAAGAAAAACATTTCCCATGCTGCAAGCTGTTTCCATAACCTGCGATTGGTATTCAGACTTGTCCTGGTCTAAAAAAGACTCTACTTAAGCTGACTGCAGTAGTTTGAGTTCATACGAGGCACGCAAAAGAGAATGTTCTTCCACCTTCAAATGTTTACATTACCCTTGTCCCAAACTGGTGCCAAAGCTACCTTACCGACTTTTGTCACCTTTGCCTGATCCGTGGCTATGAGTATCATATTTTGCGCTTTCTCCTTCTGCACAAATCCAAATCATATCCTAATTAGTACCGTACCAACTGGATCACATTCACATGAAGATTGCCACCGTGGCCAGAAGCTAGCTAGTAGCGTTATGGCCGGAACTAAACCTATCGTTCCTAGTCCAATACAATGTTCTAAAAGCCGTCCGTCGGCAGGAAGGGGTTCCGCGCCTATGGTCCTAGGAGGAAGTCTAGGCGGTTTTTTTTTATATTTTTTATATTTTTTTTTATAGAGAATAATAATTATAGAGAAATCCTACACTTATCATATATTTCTATCATTATTTATACCATCTCACTAATAGAGGCATAACCCAACAACACTTGTAGATCTCTTTTCTATTAGAAAGATGATACAAGTAGATGGTAAGAATAACATTTTTGATATGTTTATATGTATATGAGAGTTTTAGGTAATATTTTGGTGGGATAGGTAGAGACTTAAAAAGAGAAACAAAGATAATATATATAATAATTTTTTTTTAAAGGATAATATCACGTTAAAAAATAAATAAAAACAAAGGGTAACAAATGTCAGCAAAAGTAGGGTCAAAGAATTAAAAAAATAAGATACAGAAAACAAAAACTTAGCAAAGAAAAAAAAAAAAAAAAAAAAACCACCCGTGCAAATGACGTCATTTTCTTCTTCTTCGTTGTGCCGCTAGCTCTACATCTAAAAAAAACTTAGATTTCAGCTTAGTTCTGCACATAAGCCCGTACGCCTAGCCCTGCCTAGACTCACTTAGACCCACTTAACCCCGCCTAGATCCGTCTAGTCCTGCCCAGCCGTCTGTCTCATAAGCTTTCTAATTTGTGGCCGATTAGGATGAATCGCGGCTAGGCGGCAGCCTAGATCGCTTTTTAGAACATTGGTCCGACACTGTCACCACTGCCGCCACCAAACTCCACTTCAACTTTACCACCTGTTGCCACCACTTTTTCTAATTGTCATCTCGCTTTTTAGAACATTGGTCCGACACTATCACCACTGCCGCCACCAAACTCCACCTCAACTTTACCACCTGTTACCACCACTTTTTCTAATTGTCATCTCCACCATAGTCATATCTTTCTTCGTTAGTACTTACATCTAAATATTAACTCTAAATCTACCTCCAGAATTAGAACATATATATTATATATATAACATGTGTGTTTTTTTGTGTATTTTTTTTATATCAATAAACTATTTGTATTTTATATATATATATATATATATATATATATATATATATATATATATATATATAATATATGACCACCTCTATATAAAATATATAGAAAAGTAGATTCCAACTCAATTCCATTTTGAGATGGATAATGCTAGAGAGACTAAATTTGTAAAGTAAATTTTGTAAACTAAATGACATGATAGTTGATGATTGAATTATTACTTAAGTGTTGATTAACGTGCTTATTTCTTATTGGTGACACATAATTTAGTTTGCAAATTTAGTTTACAAATGTAATTTTTCTAGCGTTACCTTTTGAGATTAATACGCATCGACATCGACCCTTCATGTGTTCTTTGTGGCAGCCTCATGGAAACAACTTCCCATTTAATGAGCGACTGCTACTTTGCTCCGTGCCTATGACTTTTTTCTTCACTAGGCATATCTTCCATGACATGGATCCCCTCCGGATTCATTGGTTCTAATCCACCAAATCCCGTAATCCGGGCCATTGAAATTTGATCCAACGGTTACAAACAGGGGCCTATTTTAAAATTTATAATAACTTTAACCGTTAGATCAAATTTCAATGGCCCGAATTAAGAAATTTGGTAGATTAGGATCAATGGATCCAGAGAGGATCTATGTCCTATCTTCCCAGTCCTCTTGCTCACCCATTATGGATTAGTGACCACCGCCCTTAGATCCTTGCCTAATGCAGACTTTGATTGCTTCATGTGATTCTCATCTGGGCTATTTGAGGAGCTAGAAACTAATTCTCCCAACCTAGTCGCTGCCAGAGCCATTAATTAGTGGCAAGAATTTGTTAAAATCAACTTCTCCCTCTTGTCGACTCCTTCCTATGCTGGCACTCTTCAATGTTTGTCTAAACCAATACGATCCCTTAAGCTTAACATTGACTATGCGTGCCATGAGGATATCAAGATAGGAGTTGTTGGAGCTGTCTTTCGTAATTTAGATGGCATGTTCAGCGTCAGGTTTCTTTGACGATATCTTCTCGCCTCTTCAGGCGCAAGCCTTGGCGGCTAGAGAAGGTACTACCTTCGCAGCTGCGAGGGGTTATCAAAACTTTATCCTTGAGAACGATTTGCTCCAGCCTCCAGATTGTCTCTTCCTTGCAAGATCGATCTATCAACCTCTTGTCCATTGTTAGGACTTAAAGGCAATGCTAGACTAGATCACTGGAGTCTCAGTTACCCATGTCTGCTGCCATGGGCAAAGCTACATAGGAACAAGAAGGGGTGGCCGCCCCTTCGATCGCCGAAAATCACCATTGAAAGTGAAGATTTTGCCCCTTTGGTCCTCTGAACTGCCGCCGAAATCTGTTGCCCTACTTCGTTTATGTGTTTCATGCTCCGACACTTTTTTTGTTTTTTTATTTTTTTTAAATAGCCAGGCCAAAACGACATTGTTTTAGTTCTTGGATAAAAAAAAACATAGAACAGCATTGTTAAGGAGGGAAAAAGTAAGGCTGTCATTATTCAAAAATTTGTTAAGTTATTTGATAGTATGAAGGAATTAGGTGTGTAAAGAAGTTTCAAATCATATGAGGCTCTATTTAAGGCCATTATGCGTCACAATTGGTATAATGGCCAAGAGGTATTTTATGCAATGTTGAGTGAGGGAATAAATGTGACGACCCGTCCCAAATTATTGTATATATATTTATCCCCCAAATGTAAAATGACGATTATGCCCTCGAGGCTTAGTGGTGTGGACGTATGTATATGGTTTTAAATTATTTTCCCATTGACGTAATTAAATTGTACTTGACGTCATAAGCACAATGACGCGAGTTAGGTGTAAATTGGGTTCGTCACGAAAATGCTACGAATAAACGGACGTGTAAATCGGGCTAAGGAAATGGACCAATCACCATACCTCCTACTTTCTTGGATCCAATTAAAATTTTGGGTTTGTTTTTGGATTAGTTGTTAACCCTAAACCTTATGGCCCAATCAGGGCCTTACCCTTTTTATTTCTGCCCAATCCCGTGATACACACACATACACATACACGTGCAAACCTTTCTCTCCCTTCTCTTCTCAAAATTCCCCCCCCCCCCCCCCCGGTCCGCACAACCGTGACCTCCAACTCACAAACATCATCTAAACACTACAGATCGAACCTTTAAGGACTTCCATCGTGTTCTATGTAAACTCAAGATCCAATCTATACCATTTGTTCGACGTAAGGACCCTGAGAACCCCGGAACTCAGGACTCCAGCGAGGAGTCGGATTTACTACGACGTGATCGTTGAGGTTTTGCAAGGTTTTAAGGCTAAAAAGGGTTCATAATCAACTTATTAGGGACCCTAGATTAGTTTTGGAGAAGTTTGGACGTCAGGAGACATGAGGTTGTGAACTTCCAGTTTTGGCCGGTCGTTTCGAGTTATTTTCTGACCACTTACTGTTGGTTTTAGGATTTCTAACATGTAAGATCATGTTCTACTTGTTTAGGGCTTCAAATTGATATAAATTTTATGAAATTTGGTTGAGATTTGAAGGAGAAAATAGAATTTTCAACTTTTCCTGAAACCGGCGTGTGCAGCGGTTGTCGGCTGCTGATTCCGGCGAGTCACAGGAGAAGAAGAGGAATATTCCGTTAAATTTGACGGAATTTACTAACGGTGTCAGGTAACTCTGTTAGTTTTTAAACGGAATATGCTTTTAGTTAACGAAATATTCCTTAACGGTGTTAGGGTCTCTGTCAGTGTGCCAGACACGTGCCTGAGCGTGGTTGGCGCGTGGGTCATCGAAAAATTTTTCTAAAAATATGGGGATGGTCGTGATGTTATGTAGGTCACGATGGTATATTCAAACACCATAATTGAGCAACGTATGATAAGTTATTACACGGTTTTGATACATGTGCTTAAAAATTATCGTTAATTTAGTTGTTTCACATATAGGTGAGATATACCTGGAGGACGAGCGTAACCAGGCGAGATACGGGGGTTACAACTCTGCTACTTACCAGTGAGTGGACTTTTGTTTTTCTATATATACCCCGTGTTAGTGCTCCCGCCCATGGTCAGGGCATAGTCCTTCACGTGATGTTCACCTCCCGCACCGCACGCTCACCTTGGATCCAAGTTTGGTGCACAGTTCTATCGTAAAGACCACAATAGGTGGTTCCGACTCGTAGGTGACCCGCGATTATTCGCACAGCCTTCACTTAATCGTAGCACTTGAGCATACTCATTTACACCCAGCCCTATCGTACAGACCACAATAGGTGGTTCCGATTCGTGTGCATGCATACTTGATGAGCTATAGGTTCAGCAGTACAAGTCACATTAGGTGACTCTAGCTAGTATATCATTTTTACATTGATTTATATCACCTGACTTACACATTTATAGCTGAGATAATTGACATGGCATATACTTCGATTTATGCTGCTTTTAAGCAAGATTCTTATATATGTATGTATTACTATTTCTGGAAAAATTATACGGGTTTTACGGTGAGGGGTTAGTATGTTTAAAAAGAGAAATGCTTTTTCAAAAACTTTGTTTTTGCTCACTCACGTTTTCTGTTCTGCGCCCCTCTAGGTTCTAGTTAAGCGTTCGTGTTGGTGGCTTACGAGGACTCTACGGTGGTTCTGACAGACTTCAAATAATGTAGGAATCTCTTTTATGTCTCTTATAATCTTTATGTAGCTCGCTGGACTGCGTTTAGGTGACCTATGCTCTGACTATGTGTAATTATGTTTTTAAAACACCTCCACTCACACTTACTTATTTACCTAGTATAAATTAGCTAGTTGGTTTTTATTTACCTACGTTTTCATATTCCTATTACTTCCGCACCGCACTCATGGCTACGTCACCCTCTCGTGACGGCCAGCACGCCTCGATTCCGGTCGGGGTGTGTCAATAAAACCCAGTAGGCATACTTGTAAATTATATGAGTCACGAGGTCATGCCCACAATGAGCTACTGTAGAGAGAATCGATAAAAAGATACCTTGTATCTCTTCCATAACATGATATCTAAGTCAAAAGACAATGATGAAAAGCCTGATAATTCCACCATTCCCATTGCTCTGAAGGCATGTGCGAGGTTAAGGCACTCACATATGAGAAAATAATACATGAGTTTGTGAAGAAACATGACAAGGTTGCAATGAATATGTTTGTGGGTTATGCGTTGATTGAATTGTATTCCAAATGCGGAGAAATGGGCGAGATTTTGAAAGTTTTTGATGAATTTTCGCAACCGAATGTGGTTTTATAGAGCACGACAAAAAAAGCCAGAAGTTTTTACCCTTTTATAGCCTGACAATTCATGGCCTCGCCATTGGCCGCCAAAGGAAACGAAGTGCACATGACTTGCTCGAGCTGCTCTCACATCAGGTGCTCTCCATAATTGTAACTGGTTTGTGGAATTACCATATCTTGTTACTGATCTCTTGTTTGACGGATCACTTTGTAACCAGTCTTGTGACTTTCTGGCTTTAATAAAACCTCAGCCCCTTATTTTCAAAGGAAAACTAATGAAAAGGGCTTGAAAACTTTGAGTTTTAACGATAAGGACAAAATAAAGGGTAAAGTGAATAGTACATGTTTGACTTTTTAGTGTAAAAATATGGTTTTTCGTTAAAGTGAACAGTACCGCGGGTTTTTTTTTGTTAAAACTCCCTATTTTCAAATCCATTTGAATATTTAAGAAAAAATCCACACACCCTTTGACTATCTTTTTATATAAAAGTGTAATGTTAAGGAGATCAAATTTTTAAACTAAATTTATAAATAACCAATAAGAAACAATGACATTAATTGACAGTTAGTTAATAATTGAATTATTTACAACCACATTATTTGGTTTACAAATTTAATCTCCTTAGCATTCTTCATCATAGCAAAAGGTCGGTATATAGATTGACCGAGTCAGAGTTTATTGCGGGGTTGATTAAAGTTTGAACTGAGCACGACCAAACCCAACTCAATGGAGAGCTGGCCTTAATTATTAATTCATTCAAAAAATTCGAGCAAATAAAATAAAATAAAAAACTTCCAACTATGAAAGGAAAAATCGTTGTTTTTATTAATAATGAAAACTATCAATCAAAAGGATGAACATAATTTCGATAATACATGAATAAATACGAGGTTTTAAGTACATTTAATTAAAGCTAAAGAAGATGATGGCCATCGCAGTGGAGAGGATTAGGGCACCAATATTAACGGTGAGAGAAGAAGAGGCGTTGCGGTCCCACCAGCGATCATCATCTTCAGAAATCTTGATAGTCACCTTCTGCCCTAAATCACTGCAGTGATTACCTACGGTGCAGATGAAGTAACGGGTCACGTTGGAAGTCAGTGTAATACTTGCAGGGCTGGAATCATAAAAAGCAAGATGGTTCGAATTTGAGCAGTTATCGTAATCAGCCTTCGATACTTCAGCTACTGTGTGTGATCCACTCCACTTGAATACTGCAAAAAGATATAAATAAATAAATAAATAAATAAATAAACAGATGTTCATCAATCAAAAGGAGAAATTTACTTTGCAGAAAGTCATTTTAAAGGGTCGATCTAGGTTCTACGTTGAAGAAATAGAGATTAATTTTCTCGATGCGTTGTCTGGAAAAACATGATGTCTTGCACAAAGCTGAACTGAATAAGAAAGAACCAACACTAATGAAGATTTAGAGGAAGAAATTTTAATTACCTATTGTATCATTAATCTGAAATCTATTTGTGTTAGCCCAGGTGGAGTAGGCAATAGAGCCGGCTGGAGGAATATTCCATTCCAAATCGTCTCCGACTGTGTAAGTATCAGATGCGGCACCGTTGAACAAGGCCACTGCAACAAGAAGAAAGCAACCAACCAATCCCATACGACTCACCATTTGTCTGCTGTGTGTTCTTCTTTACGTCGTCCCTGGCTAAAAACCCTAATCTCTTCTTTTTCCTCTTTGGAAATTATGTTTTTTGGTGGATGATGAATCAATCATTTTAACGTCTACTACTTATACAAAACGGAAGGATGACCAAAGGCTATAGAATTTATTTTGTTTAACATATCGAAAGCGAGTTTCCTTGCTTTCAAATAAGGTGACTGAAGACCAAAAGCTATATTGTATTTAACAATTTTTTTGAAAATGGAGTACGATATTCATTAATAACGGAGGAATACATACAAACAAAAGAAATGGTGCATATAAAGGGCCTTGATAAAAACCTTACCGGAAATTTTAATCCGGTCTGAGAGAAAAAGAGCGTCCCACACCAACATACTAATTGGAATTACTATCCTCAAAAAAAATATCTAAGATAATATCCAGTGGTTCTTCAAACCACACAACGAGATTGGTTACATTCAAGCTAAATCTTGCCAAACCATGTGCAACCTTATTAGTCTCGCGCTTGCTAAAGGAGACCATCCCTGGGGGAAAATTCATCATCAGACTTCGGGCATCATCCAACACATGACCAAATTGACCAACATTTGTTTAACATTCTAAAAATAGTTAACGTGTTCTTTCTGGAAACAAAAGACCAAAAATATCTGTTGTGGAATATTGTACAATTTAGGAAAAATCACCAATTTTGGGTTTATACGAAATACGAGAAAATTTTTCTATGTAAGAATATTGCGCGGCATACTAAGTGTTATAATACAAGTGATAAAATATTTTAATAAAAAAATTTCAACCACTAGTATTATGACAGTTTGGTTAACCCGACCTTGTTTATGACGCACTAAAAAGTCCCTCCTGAAATACAATCTTTTTACTTTTTTATTTTTTGGTTTTCTGGGTGCAATTGAACAAAGCAACTATGTAAGTTCTCCATCGTTATCTTGTTTTTCTACATTTAGTAATTAGATCTACATTTAGTAATTAGAATACATAGTAAACTAGCATATCGCCTTTACAATGTGAAAGGTATATATTGCCAAGAGACTAAATTGTAATCATGCCAAATGGAAAGGTATGGGCAGGTATCATGGCCCAAGTCATATACTTTGACTTGATGAGGTGCGTTTGTATTGTTGCGACACATTGTTATATTGCTTGGTTTCCAAGATGGATGTCAAAATGAGAACGAATTATATGACGAAGTGTAACAAGCAAAAGCGATCAAAAGGTAACCAAGAACATATAGAAGTTTGTAAACCCAAAAGGATCGGATTAACCTCAGATTTTGTTTGATTGATGATATGAAGATAACAACCGTATTAGCAAAGCTAAAGTTGCTTTTATAGCCATTTTCCATTATGTTTTTGTATGGGAAGAAAGTATGATACATTTTTTTAAGTGTCAATAACAGTTAGTCATGTAAATATGAACAATTTTAGTACAAACCGTTGTTTTTAGGGAGTTTTAACAAAACACTTCCGGTACTGTTCATTTTTAACGAAAAACCAAATTTTTACCTTTACCTGATACTATTCACTATACCTTTAAAAAGAGCTTTTCATTAAAAGTGAAGTTTTTTTTCTTCTTTTCATTAGTTTTCCTTTGTTTTTATGTACGAGTCAAAAGTATTTTTCAATGCTTTACCAGCTACAAACTAGATGTGAGCGATTAAAGAAGTAAAAAAGATTGATCAACGATTAAGCGAGACTTAATAGAGATGCTAAAAACAAAGTTGTCATTTAAAATTCCATTTAATTTTGATATTTGTTTTGTAGCTCTCTAGTCTATCTTGGGTTACAACCAAGGTATTAAATATCGATGATATCGGAAATATCGGTAGTCCAAAAACACGGAAATATCGATGGAAATATCGGGATATTATCGATATCGATAAAAATTGAATAAAAACCACGGAAATTGTAAGAAAAACTTGGAAATTTTTATTGAAACTTTGCAGGATGTTTATTTAGTCAATTATCTATTAGTTTATCACAAAAAATTGGAAGGAAATGCATTGCATGATGGATTTAACTGATTTAGTTGATTATATAGCGAGCTGGCAAACATTGTGAGTGTAGAAAATATGTAGTAATTAATGAAAGAAGTTTAAACACACAATAATCATTTATATATAATGAATTAGTACAATATTTTACACTTTATACATTGCATGGTAAGATAAATGAGTGACTTAGTACCACATAGAGTTCCTATGAGGTTCAAAATTTTCACTATCTTCATCATCTCTATGTGTAGAGTAAGTGTATTGTGAAGAGTAGTCATCAAATGATAAATCCCCAAAAGTTGTCAAAATTATTTGGATGTTTTGTTTTTTTCTCTCGAATAACATACACACACACGTTTTGTTTTTTTCTCTCGAACACACACACACGCACAGATAATATCGGAGATATTTCGCCGATATTATCGATTTTTCAATCCTTGACAACTTGGACCTGGGAAAGAGAACACACTGACCGAAGCAAAGGCCCAAGAAAAGGACCTCTCACATAACCCACACGGTAAGCCCACGCCAAGTCCACGTGCACGGCACATGTGCTGCAAAACCCTAGCAGCTGTGTTTGAAAACATTGGATGCCCTGCTGCACCTCAAGCCCAGCGCCTGCATAGAGCCGAACGGCTCGCTCGCTTGTGAATTGAAATGACTGATGGCAGAGCAGCATGGGAAAGACCATCCTGGGGACACGTGGCAAGTATCCGGCATGGATGTCCTTAGGATTCGAAATGGATGGTCAGATTTTTCTCTCGGTTTTGAAGACATCCCTGCCATGCACGGTTTCAAAATAGCCCTCTCATGTCTGAAAACAATTAGAAATCTGAGTCTCTCTGTGAAAACCGAAAAGAAAACCCTTTCACTGCTCTCATTCATCTCCGCTCCCTCATTAACATTGGGACCTCCATGTTAGGCTTCTTCTCTCGCCTTCTTCATTGCAGCTCTCGGCAAAGGAGAGCCAGAGCTGTTTTTCATATCAGTTCAATTAATAACGGATCCATCAAATCCGAGCGGGTTAGAAAAGGGATTGCTCCTTTTCAGGGTCTGAGCGTGGATTGTTCATTTTCGGCTGCCGGTGCGACGACGACGACGACGGATCCGGCGCGATAATATCGCTAATATCGCGATATTATCGATATTATCGCGATATTAGTACGATAATTAAGTGTAAACGTGTGAAATATCGCTGTCTCAAAAAAACGATATTATCGGCGATATTTCGCCGATAATATCGATTTTTTAGTCCTTACAACGACACGAAACCAAGTTGGTCTTTCTGTTTTTTGCCACCTTCTTTTCATATTTGTTATACGTCTCTTTCTCTTGATTGAATAATGTATAAACAGGATTTGTTCTCTCTTTTGACAACTGAAGTCTGAAAGGCTTTGGCATTGAACAAAATCTAATTGAGAAAATAACATCTTTGACATAGTATTAATAAACAGGATTTGTTCTCTCTTTTGACAACTGAAGTCTGAAAAGCTTTGGCATTGAACAAAATCTAATTGAGAAAATTATTGAGTATTAGATGTCTAATGTTAGGCAGATGGCATGATCTTGTATTGACAAATGTCATAATCTTGTGAGCTTGGTTGTTAGAGGTGTTAGTTTAGTCAATAAGCTATTGTGCTTACTATAAATAGGGAATTACAACATATTGTAACTAACCTTTACAGTCATTCATTACATCAATACAAAAGGATATTCTCTCGTCTTTCTTATTTCTCTCTTTCTTTCTCTCGATACATTTCTTGATTTTCTGCTTCTGCAACTCTGTTATGATGGTATCAAGAGCCTGGTTCTCGTTTGATCCTGAGAATTAGGGCTCGAATTCAAGACGGTGGAAGAACTTGTGAGAAAGGTGGGATTTTTTTTTATTTTTTATTTTTTTTTGTGGCGGTGGAAGTTCAAGTTCGTCGGTGATCGGTGTTATGTCCATGTGTTCTTCAATTCCATCCTTCATGCTGATGTCTTTGAAGATTTGATGGTATATGTTCTTTTTCTCATATAGTTCATCATTCTTTATTGTGATTCGAGGCACGAAGCCTTTCTTGAGCACGAAGCTTATCGTTCTTTATAGTTGGAGAATTCTATATTATTGAATTTTGATTGCTAATTGATGTTGAAGATCTGATGTTATCCTGATTATATGTTGAAATTGTTGATTGAATAAGCACGAAGCTTGATTGTTTTTTGTGGAAAATTAGGGCACAAAGCCATCATTTTTTTTGAAAGATTTAGTGTAATTCTTTGGCGAAATTAGGGCACGAAGCCAAATTATTTTGCAATTCTTGAAGATTTATAATTGATCAGTTGGTTGTTAATTCAAGATGGCATCTTCGTTTAAGATTGATGGTTTGTTGGGTATGTTTACCATTCGCCTCCAAGAAGATAATTTGCAAAATGGGCATTTCAATTTCGTTCTGTACTTGAAGGGTATGATTTGTTTGATTACTTTGATGGCACAAATATTTGCCCACCATAGTATGTAGTCTCTTTGGATGATGGAGTTACTAAAGAACTCACACAAGCTTATAAGGAATGGATTAAAATTGATAAGGCTCTGTTGAGTTTACTTATTGCCACACTTGGTGATGAGGCTATTGAGTATGTTGTTGGTAGTAAGACTGCACTTGAAGCCTGGACTAACATTACAAATCGATATGCCACAGTGTCTAGGGCACAAATTAATCATCTTAAGACCGAATTACATACAATCAGGAAATGGTCTGATTATATTAAAAAATATTTGCTTCAACTGAAGAATCTGAAAGATCAATTACTTGCTGCAGGGGAAGTGCTTTCTGACAATGACTTGATAGTTGCTGCTTTGGCTGGTTTACCTTCTGAATATAATATCATTCATACTGTTAATGTTGCCAAAGAAACCTCAATAACTCTTAAAGAGTTTCGAGCACAGTTGTTGAGTGCTATGAGAACTGCTGAGGAGTTACCAAGTTTTATTCAATTTCCAATGGCTGGTAAGTACTGTTAAGGCGAGTCTTCAAATTCTGGTGGCCAAAATGGTTTCAACACAAGAGATGGAAGACAATTTTATCAAGGAGAGTCTTCTAACTCAGGGGGTCAGTTTAGTTCTCACTTTACTGGCAGCTATGGTTTTGTGGGACAATACAACAAGTCTAATACAAGGGGTCTTTTTGGTGGCAGCTTTACTCAAGCAAATATTCCTCAATAGTTTCAGTCTCATCGACATAATGGTAATAATGGTGGTTTTCAGAATGGTGGATTTAATGGTTCTAGGTATAATTCGAGATCAAGGTTCAATGGGGGTTTTAATTCTAGAAACACTTGAAAGAATGGTTTTTCTAGCAGCAATGGATCAAATGGTAAATGAGGTTTTCACTGGAATAATTGGAATGGTAACAATGGACAGAAGTATCATGTCATACCCGAGTGTCAGATTTGCAGTAAGAGATGACACACTGCTCCCAACTGTTATTACAGAAATGAACAGTAGCCTATGGTTAATCAAGGCATTCCTGAGTGTCAGATTTGCGGCAAGAGAGGCCATGTTGCTCTTAATTGTTTCCATCGAAATAACTATGCATATCAAGGCGAAAATCCACCTGTAACATTGATTGCTATGACTACTCATTATTCTTCTAATTTTAATGCCAACCAAGGCTGGATTATGGATACAGATGCTACACACCACATGACAGGAGATCCCAATGATCTAAATGTTGTTACACCTTTTGAAGGAGATCAACAAATCACAGTTGGCATTGAAGAATGTCTTCCAGTGAAGAATATTGGTTCCAATTCTATTTATACTCCTACCTTGAATCTTCTTACTGTATTACATGTTCCTAATCTTGCAACCAGTTTATTATCCATTTATACCTTATGCAATGATATCAAATGTTATGTAATCATGGATGAATTTGGTTTTTGGGTGCAGGACTAGGCAACAAGGGCAATTCTAATGGGAGGAAGGAGTAGCGGAGGTCTGTATTACATACCAAAGAGTTTGTTCTTCAAGAATAATCTATCGAGACAATCTGCTTCTTTTCCAAAGGCATTTCTGGGGAAATTGGTGCAAGCTTCCTTATGGCACAATAGACTAGGACATCCTAGTAATGTAGTGTTACATAGTATGCTCTCTCATTCTCAGATTGTATATAGGCCTGATATAAATAAACATGTATGCAGTGCTTGTTTGAGTGGCAATATGTCTAGACAAGTTTTTTCGCCTAGTTCTCATACCTTTGTAAAACCTTTTGAAAGGATTTGTAGTGATGTATAGGGACCATCTCCAGTTGTATCAATTGAAGGATATAAATACTATGTGGTTTTTGTTGATGACTTTACTAAGTTCGCTTGGTTATTTCATTTGGCATATAAATCCCAAGTTGCATCTGTGTTTGAGCAATTTTATGCATTTATTCGAAATCATTTTAATACCTCAGTATAATATTTTCAATCTGATGAGGGAGGTGAATACATGAGTTCAGCTTTTAAGAAGTTTTTGACAGCTAGAAGTATCATACACTTGGTTTCTTGTCCTTACACTCCTCAGCAAAATAGGATGGCTGAGAGGAAACATAGACATATAATTGAGACTGCAATTACACTGTTGAATTTAGCTAAGTTACCTCATAATTTCTGGACACATGCCTGTATTCATGCTATATTTCTCATTAATAGAATGTCTTGTCAGTCTCTGGACATGAATTCTCCCTATTACAAACTTTTTGGAAGTCATCTTATGTTGAATTATGTTAAAGTGTTTGGAACTGTAGTTTATCCTTATTTGAGACCTTATGCCAAGAATAAATTGGAGCCAAGAACTGAACAATGTGTTTTTCTGGGATATATGTTGAGATACAAAGGTGTGGTCTGTTATCACATGTTAAGTAAGAAATTGTTTATCCGTATGTTGTTCATGATGAAACAGTTTTTCCTTTTCATCAACAACCAATAGTTCATAGAGGTCATAATAGTTTATCATCTTCTCTGGTTCATCCAATCATAGTTTCTTGTGTTTTGCCTAGTCAATCTGTAAGTTTAGCTAGTCTAGTTGAATTGGATAATGAACATAATTTTTCTCAACATAGTTCTTCTGCAGTTCATCTCTTTCATGCGGCTCACAACAGTGTCTCATCTTCAATAATAGAATCTGCGAGTTCATCTTCTTTACATACCTCCTCACATTCCACTACTACACTTTCTCCATTAGCATCTCAACCTGCCTTGTTGCCTGTCCATAATTCTTCTCAACTTGAGGTAATCATTCATGTGGATTCATATAATGCAACTTGTGATAATGTACAAGTCAATACTGAATATAATGATCCTCATACTATATTTTCAACGCATCCAATGCAAACAAGGTTGAAGACATGAACCATTTCTAAAAGACACTATAATGTTTTTTCAGCTACTATATCATCTGATTCTTCTGTTAGTTCATCTTTTCACAATAATATTGCTTGTTTGGGTTTCACTGTTGTTCTAGATATTAAGGAACCTACAAAACCATCATCTTATAAACAGGCTGTTACTTGTGAATAATGGAGAGAAACTATGACAGAAGAGTTCAATGCTCTACATAAACAAGGAACCTGGGAACTTGTACCTATGCCTACTGACAGGAATGTAATTGGAAGTAAGTGGGTCTACAAGATCAAAAGAGATCAAAATGGCAAGATATAAAGCTCGATTGGTAGCTCAAGGTTTTAGTCCAGTGGTGAGACATATTACTATTAGAATTGTTCTAGCTTTAGTTGCTGTAAATAAATGGTCTCTAAGGCAATTGGATGTTAAAAAAGTCTTTCTTCATGGAGAGTTGTAGGAAGAGGTTTTTATGAAGCAACCCCAAGGTTTTGTAGATTCATCTCAGCCTACTTATGTTTGTAAACTGATTAAGTCCCTCTATGGCCTTAAACAGGCTCCTCGAGCCTGGAACTCTAAGTTTACAACATACTTGCCTTCTCTTGGGTTTGTGGTTTCAGAATCAGTTGCCAGTTTATTTGTCAAAACACAAGGTGATGCAGTGGTTATTCTTCTTCTGTATGTTGATGATATAATCATCACTGGATCAGATTCAATATTAGTTCAACAAGTGATTACAAATCTTGAAGAGGTATTTGATATGAAGGATATGAGAAGGCTCACATTTTTTCTGGGATTACAGGTTACTTACAAAAAGAATGATGATTTGTTTATTTCTCAATCCAAGTAGGCCAAAGACTTGATAAACAAGGCTGGTATGACTACTGGTAAGTCTTCTTCTACTCTTTGTAAACCTCATACACAATTGCTGAAAGATGAAGGTACACCATTCACTGATCCAACTCTTTTTAGAATTCTTCTGGGTGCACTGCAGTATCTTACGTTTTCCAGCCCTAACATTACGTTTGCTGTTAATTATGCATGCCAATTTATGTCCAATCCTATTAGACATCGGACATTAATACCAGACGATCCACAACAAGATATGCGGTGTTCTTGGGTCAAAATCCAGTGTCTTGACAATCTCGAAAGCAAGGTAGTGTTTCTCGGAGCTCCACAGAGGCTGAGTATAAAGCTCTAGCCAATGCAGCTGTAGAAATAACTTGGATTCAATTGATTCTTAGAGATTTAAAAGTGTTCTTGCCTTCTCCTCCACTGTTGCATTGTGATAATGTCTCCTCTATTGCTTTGTGTTCTAATCCTGTGTTTCATACCAAGATTAAACATCTTGACACAGATTTTCACTTTGTTCGTGAAAGGGTTCAAAATGGAGATTACATGTTGAGTACATTTCCTCTGCTGATCAGGTTGTAGATATTCTTACAAAAGGACTTCATGGACCTGTTTTCTTGCATCACTGTATCAATCTCAAGCTAGGTTCCCCAGTTGAGGGGGGGGGGGGGGGGGGGGGGTTATTGAGTATTAGATGTGTAATGTTAGACATATGACATGATCTTGTATTGACAATTGTCATAATCTTGTGAGGTTGGTTGTTAGAGGTGTTAGCTTAGTCAATAAGCTACTGTGCTCACTATAAATAGGGAATTACAACATATTATAACTAACCTTTACAGTCATTCATTACATCAATACAAAAGGATATTCTTTCATCTCTCTTATTTCTCTCTTTCTCTCTCTCTCGATACATTTCTTGATTTTCTGCTTTTGTAACTCTGTTATGAAAAATAACATCTTTGACATAGTCTAATAATAAATCAAATATGTCCTCATTATCTGCGACGAAACTGAGATTTTCTCATATATAGTGACTAGGAAATCGTCTACATTCCACCACCTACCACTGCACACATGCATATGCAGCAAGTAGAACAGTTGCTGATATGAAACCAAGATAACCTTTAATATGTTTGTGCAAGATGATAATGCAGCAGAAAGTAGGAAACATCTTACAGAAAAAGGGGCACTTGGCACCGTCTCAAACCCTAATATATCAATTTTTTATCTTATGGCAAACCAAACAAATTAAGTCGTTGAAAGAGTCGGTAGAAAAATTAAAGTTTGAAGAATAAGATTGTAATATAACCGATTTTTTTAGTTCAACTTGTTAGGAATTTTCCCCTCTGCATCCGAGATTTTGTTTTCAACGCTTTATATATATATATATATATATATATATATATATATATATATATATATATATATATATACTGGTTGCTTAAGGAAAAGGATCCCCATTTTTTTCAAAAAATGGGGATTAGGTGTGGGGCCCACTATACAATGAATTTCAACGATCCGAACGTCTATTTTTCAAGTTACACCTCATAGATCATTCTTGCAAAAATTCAAGTCAATCTGAAACCATTTGCCTATTTAATTATCAAGATAAAATTTCATTGTTTCTTATATAACAAAGTATTCGTTAATATTTTTGAACCCAATTAGATGTCTTAAATATTTTAGATTTGGCTAATATTTTGCAAGGATGATCTATGAGGTGTAACTTGAAAAATAGACAGTTCAGATTGTTGAAATTCGATGTGGAGTGGGCCCCACACCTAATCCCCATTTTTTGAATATATATATATATATATATATATATATATATATATATATATATATATATATATATATATATATATCAGGAACCTTACCAAGAGGGATTCTCATTTTTCTAAAAAAATGGGGACACCCTCTTGACCGTTGAATTGGCTTTAATGAAATTGTGTGGTTGAGATTAAAACACTGGTCACACAATCTCAACCACACAATTTCATTAAAGTCAAATCCAACAGTCAAGAGAGTGGCCCTATTTTTTTAGAAAAATGGAGATCCCTCTCGTGAATGGATTCCTATATATATATATATATATATATATATATATATATATATATATATTTCTTTTTAAAAGAAACAAACAACCTATCTTATTGTATTCAATCTTTACATTATTGGAGGAAGTCTCGAATTTAAATCTTAATAGATAAAAATTGTTAAAAAAACTCAACATTAATTGAATTTATGTTTTAAAAAGCGAAGAGGCGAAGCATTTCATGAATAATCTTGTCTAAGCAAGTTTTTCGCTGACTCCCACAAAACAAATGCGATTTTCCTTCCACGCCACGCCACCTCCGAAGCTGCCTCGGCGTGTCTTGGGACAAGTTTTTTAAAACACTAGTATAATTTCATTGATGATATAGCTGAATCAAAATTCAATACTAAATTTATTATTATGCAAAAAAAAAAAATGATCAATGTCGTGTAAAAACAATCACGCTATAAATTGACCCAAAAAAAAAAATCACGCTATAGCTCTCTAAGTGAATGAATCACGTCACACAAAATTAACTATATACCGCCCCGGAAAATAATCTAAAACAACAAAGCCAAAGCAATGGACAAAAAGGTAGCGGAAAGGCCAGCGGCGCCGAGAGAAGCTGCTGCATTTGGTGGTGGTGGTGCAGAACCTTCGGGTGTCGGTGACGAAGGAGTATTTGGGCTGGTTGGACTTCCAGGTGGAGGGGTGGCACCGCTGCTTGGAGGAGTGGCGGTGCTGCTGCCGGAGGTGACATTGATGGCAAGCTTCTGGCCTCCGGCACAGTGGCCGGTGAAAGTGCAGATGAAGAAATTCTCGCCGGTGGAGTTGAGAGTGATTCTCGTTGGTGGGTTAGTGAACAGAGCGAGGGTGCTGCTGGTGTTGCACGAGTCGTAGTTTGCCTTGGTCACCACCGCCACGTCGTGTGTTCCGTTCAAATAGTTGAACACTACACAATAGACAATCAGAATCAGCACCTTAAACACCAATTAATTTGTAAAATACGTAAATTTTTTGCTAAGCGAAAAATCAACTATTTTGATTTGCTTGAAAAGTGATCGAACTAAAAAAGTAACGATAAATACATTATTTAGACCAACTGTCATAACTCACATTTGTGCACGTTTTGACATATTAAGACATGTTTGAGATTGTTGTAGGACTGGTATAAATGTTTATTGACAAAGAGAAGCATTTATTGCATTCACAAAAAAAAAAACTTAAAATTGATTATGCTTCTATGTCACAAAAACACGTTTACTAAAACACTTACAAAAATATATTTATAAGTATTTTCTTAAAAAACAGTTCTACATAACCTTATGAGCAGAAATACTTCCTAAAAAAAATCCAAACGGGACCATATTTAGCGCAATCGAGGCTTACCTAGAGTGTCACCAACCACAAAAGTCTTGTTAGCAGCCCAAGTTTGGTAAGAGCCCGGAGGGAGGACGGTCCATCCGCTGTTGTTGCCAACGGTCCAAGTGACAGGTGCTCTTGAGGAGCTTGGTGTTGGTGCTGGGGAAGCAGCAGGGGTGGGAGGAGTAATAGTACTCGGAGCTGATGCGGGAACAGAGGCCGGTGGTGAAGGAGGAGGAGAAGTAGTACTCGGAGCTGGTGCTGGAACAGAGGCCGGTGGTGAAGGTGGAGGGGGACTAGTAGTCCTTGGAGCCGGAGCAGGAGAAGAAGCTCCGGTCACACTGATAGACAATTTCTGACCGGCACTGCAATGGCCAGAGAAGGTGCAGATATAGTAATGCTCCCCTGAAGAGCTAAGCGTGATATTTGTAGGGCTGGCAGTCTCCAAAGTAATGGGACTAGTTGCATTGCAAGCATCAAAAGCTGCCTTTGTCACTTCCGCCACGTCGTGACTTCCGCTGCTGAATGTGAATACTGCAAAGCACAAATTTCATGAAATTAGTATGGAACGTCGAATTAAGTTTACAAAACGAAAAGATTATCAACCGAACGCGCTTATTTAGGCTAACATTAGTATGAAACTAAGTTTACAGATACGAAATAATTATGATTCGAACGCTTATTTAGCTGAAAGTAGTATGAAATATGAAATCAAGTGTACAAAAACAAAATAGTTATCAAATGTGTGCATCAGCTGAAATTATATATACCAAGAGTGTCGCCGACAGCGAAGGTTTTGTTGTCAGCCCATGTAGTGTAAGCTGCGGCGCCACTGGGAGGGATGGACCAACCCAACCCATCACCCACTTGGTAAGTAGTTGCCGCTGCCGCTAGGCTCATCAGCAAAGCGGCCGCTACCACGGCTGCAAAAAACGCCATGTTTGTGCTCCTTGCCATTGCTTTTGTGTTCTTTGAAGGTCAGGTCGCCCCTGTTTTTTTACTACTCTGTTTCCTTTTCCTCTGTTCTTGAAAACTTGTAGAAGGTTTTGGCCTTTAGAGAGATTGTCCCTGTCGCCCTTCATATAGAGGAAGGCTTTGTGAACACCACAAATTTTGGTTGTTTGAGCCGTTGGATGGATGCCACGTCTGTGGTTCTGTGAGCAATATCGACGGTTCAGATTTGGTGACGGGGTCCAAGTCTGCCGAGATATGGGACCTATGGAAACTCAGATTTCCGTGTGAGAGGAGGAGAGCCCTCACCAAATAAATATGGCCATCTTTGTGCGTTGACTAGTCATTGCTTTATATTAAATTGTAGATTGTAGATTATAGATTATGGAAATTAGGAGATTTTCTCCAGAAAGTATAGTTAATAATTGAAACAAGTGAGAAAAAGTAAATGAAAGGCTGCTTCCGAAAAATGGACAAAAGGTAAAAGGAGGGACCCATATAGAGTTACCAAGGAAATTTCCTAAGAAATAATGAAGTAATTTAATTTTTTAATATCTAGGAAAATTGGAGAAATGTGAATTAGGAATTTGTCAAACCTATACTGTAGCAGTAGTAGGCCAAATGTGGATCGTAAAAGCCTATTTGTAAATTTGTGCGACACTTGCCAAAATTTATTTTTCGAAATTTGAGATATACTACACTTTGAATGGTATAATTAATTTTCAATCGGGTTTAGAAAAGTTAAAAGCATTTCGGTTCATCTCTAGTCACAGTAAAATGACACTTATTCTTCCAAAACTTTAAACTAGAGAATCACTCGTGTTTTTGCCAGCTTTATGCCTCAAATTTAAGACTAGAGTGCAAACCAAACTTGAAATTCTACCGCATTTTCACTGGACCACTTACCATGATTTCTTTTTTATTTATTAGGGTTTACTACTATTTTTCTATTGTTCAGAATTAGTTCTTTACGAATACAACTCTGTAACTCAATAAGAGAATGAGGGTTTGAATTTCCGATGGTATAGCCGTCTTGGCAATTTGATTTGTTAACAAGCATAAATAATTCTAAAATAAACGAACAAGTAAACGAACTGACAATAAAAGAACTGTTTTCTTCTCCTAATTCCTACAGCTTACATCAGGTATCCACTTGTTTATCGAAAGAGTTATTCAATTCATTCTATTATAATCTTAGATACCAAACAAAGCCTTCGCCTTTGTTTTTCATGAAAAACACTTTTATATCTCAATCCTAATATACATGACGATATCCCTCTTTCTATCTCTTTCACCGCATGCGTGGTAAGGTGAGGAGAGAGAGAGAGAGAGTAAAAACCATCAATGGCCACTGTTTAATCCGTGCGAATACTAGCAATAACCAAAGACAACCCGTGGTGTTGCTCGACATTGCCAGAAATTTATCATTACCAGAAGGCCAGAATATTTGAAGTGTTAGTGGTACTGCACTACAGAGGCAGAATATGTACAAATTCACAGAGCAAAGAATAATAATCAAACTTGTTACTTAAAGGCACAAAGTGGCTGCTTTAATTTGCCCCATATGCTCTTTGAGTTTTTGTTAATTTTTGAGACTATATGTTGCTTCAATTCCCTAAAAAATTTCCCTAACATTGCAGGAGTTCCTTTCAGTGATTAAGAACTAGTTTTATTTTTTTATTTTTTTACTTTTATTTTTATTACACTAAAAAGAATGAGCTGGAGAGACCCTAACAACCTGTTTGGGCCCAAAATAATAGTGGGCCGAATTAGGACCATCTTCGGCCCAATGTCTACTCAAAGGCGCTGAGGATTAATGTCATGGGCTAAGAGGGTTCAGGATAAGCCGAGTATTAGCCGGAGTGGGATGATGCAGATAAGAATAAGAATGTGATAGAGGCCGAGACCCATTAGGAGAAGGAGTCCCGGGTAAGCTGAAAGATAAAAGCGAATCAAACCCGCGATTGGAGGCAGGTTCAGAGTCCTAGTTGGATTGGGATCGGCCAAGATAGAATTGGATTAGTATCGGCTGAGGTAGAGTTAGACTAGGAAGAAGATTTCTATCCAAGGACGGTTTGGAGTATTTGCGCTACTATAAATAGAAGGGGGAGCATAACATTCACGCCTTCCAACTCAACACACAAATCTGCCCTGCGCAAACTCTCGCTTTACGCGAAACCTCTCAACTTTGAGATTTTTATTTTCCTTTTCGCCAACACATCTTCAGTTTGGATAAACAGCACTGTGAAGGCAACCGGTGGTATCTTCAGTTTGGATAAACAACACTATCGCCGTAGAACCAGCCGATCGCGGAACACCTTCAGTTTGGATAAACAGCACTGCGTCGAGGCTGATTGGTTATCTATCCAAGTCTCGGTCGAGAAGGACTTTCGGGTTCTCATCGACAGAGGTCATCTCACTAGCCTTCTCGACGAAGTGAGGTGTTACGAATTACCGAGCTCGGCACATCGAACGCCGAGTTGTTTTATGATTGGATACTCACAGGTTAGCTTCAAAGTTCGGCATTCCGACGGCCGAACCACTTTCACCATCAAGACATATATCTGTTTTGAGTATCTGTGCCCCTATACTTTGGTGTCGATTCGGCGTGCTTATACCTTTACGAATATAATCACTGTGACCGAATCCGGCGCCGACGATTTGTGAACTTCGCAAGACTAGCAGCCTTGTCTTCAGGCTCTAGAACCCAAAGGCTGAGGCGTGTTCCATCCTCAGCCGCAGTCGTAAGATTCAGAAGTCAGCCGTGCACACAACGCAACATCAACATTTTACTCAC
The DNA here is from genome assembly GCA_036320875.1 of Cotoneaster glaucophyllus. Classification (NCBI taxonomy): domain Eukaryota; kingdom Viridiplantae; phylum Streptophyta; class Magnoliopsida; order Rosales; family Rosaceae; genus Cotoneaster; species Cotoneaster glaucophyllus. The sequence goes on along the minus strand of CM070073.1, from coordinate 12,008,132 downwards.
CAGCCGAGTTGGCACGCCCCGCAATCAACCGAAGGACGTAGTTAGCTTATTAGTTACTCGGCCTGCGCGCCACGTAGGCTTGGTAGTTTTTAGGGTCAACATTTTGGCACGCCCAGTGGGACCAAGTGCTAAACTTTCGAAGTTCATGACCATTAAAACACGGTCAGTGACAAAGAAATCAACCATGGGAAAGTCGATCGCTACCCACTCGAGTCAGAACCCTGGGGTCGAAGGTCCATTACGGGCACAGACCACTGCTGCCGTGACACCTGAGGCACCGAAAAGGACACGACAAGAAAGAGATGCGAGCGTTGGCGAGCTGCCTTGGGACACAGGGATCCTCGCAAAGATAACAAAAGGAGCCGTGATCGAAGGCATGGTGGAGGATTGTGATGAAGACGGTGGTGAGGCATTCGACCCACCAACCAGATCGTTTTTTCGACAACGGCTCGAAGAACAGTCTCGGCAGTTCGAACAGACGTTCAGTCAAGGAATAAGAGGAATCCTCGAAGAAATACATAGTCAAAACGCCATGCACATGAGATTGCTCGAAGCCGTGGTTAACAATACCCAGCATATTGGCTATTCTGATCGTTTCAAACAGCCTATTCCAAAAAATAATTTCGTATCAATATCACCGGCCGAGGCAGGACCTGCTCGGCTCAAAATGGTCAATCTAGACAAGAGGGGTGGATCAAGCAATCAGACAGATGACTTTGATCCAAGTATGGAAACGACGTCCGTGGACGTGGTTGAAGTTCAAAGGATGATTGATTCGGCTTTGAAGAAAGGGCCGAAGTTCCCAAAATTTATCCACCCATATCCAGCTTATGTAGAGAAGTTCGAATATCCTAAAGGCTTTAAAATCCCAGATTTCAGCCTTTTTGCTGGAGAATCATCTCTATCATCTTTAGAGCATGTCGCCCATTTCACTGCATAATGTGGAGACGTTAGTAGTGACTTCTATAAGTTACGATTTTTTAACTTCTCACTCACAGGTTCGGCATTCGCGTGGTACATTAACCTCCCACCTAATTCCATTCAAAGTTGGGAAGAACTGGTCGAGAAGTTTCACGAACAGTTCTATTGGTCGGGGATGGAAATGTCAGTCTCTTCATTGGCCAGAATGGCACAAGACTCCGACGAATCACCGATGGATTATCTTACAAGATTCAAATAGGCCAGGAACTGGTGTCGAGTACCTCTACCAGAAGTTGAGTTTGTTCGACTCGCGTTGAACGGTTTAGACGTGGAATATAAAAAGAAATTCTTGGGGGCGAACTTCCACGACATGTATGAATTAGCTCAACATGTCGAGCAATACGATTATTTGCTCCGCGAAGAGAAAGTTTCGAAATCCCCATCCCGAGGGACCATCTAAAAAAATCCCACAGTCAGTTATGCATCGGCGGAATCTGAAGAATACGCCAGCATAGATGCGGCCGAAATAGTGATTGACAAAACATATATATGCAAAGCGTTGACCCACATCAATCCTAAGGATGTCAAAATTCGGCTAACATCTGAAGAAAACGCCTTAAAAACGACAAAAGTGTATACGTTTAATATTACTAAAGCCGACGCCATCTTCGATCAATTGTTACTTGCCAAGATTATAAAACTTCGGCCGGGACACAACATTCCCAAGGCCGAAGAGCTGAAGGGGAGGGTATATTGCAAATATCACAATTCGAGCAAACACATGACAAACAATTGTGTCGTGTTTCAGGATACTATTTAAAGATGGATTGACGATGGAAAACTTAAGTTTCCATAGAAGAGAATGGGAGTTGATGCTGACCCTTTCCCTACAACGACGGTGGGTATGGTCGATGCTCATTTACCTCGAGACAAAGGAAAAGAAAAGATCGAGTTCATCTCGGCGCGGCATGTCAAAAAAAAAAGCTCCCAACCGCGGCTCAAAATTGATTTGTTCTCAAATGCACCATCACAAAATTCAGTCGGACCGGCCATTGTCGAATCTATGAGTATGGTCGATGCTTATTCACCTCGAGGAAAAGGTAAAATCGAGTTCGTATCAGCGCGGCACGTCCTAACAAAAGGTTTTCAACCACGACTCAAGATCGATTTGTTCTCGAATTCCCCACCTCGAGATTCGGTTGGACCAGCCATCGTCGAATCCATGTCAAGTTCTGGTGCTGAAGAAGCCAATGAATCTGCAACCCTGTGCACACAGTGCAAAGCAGATGTTCCGGTTAAACCGAGAGCACGACCACGACAAGCAGAAACGCCACGCGTGCGCTTAGTCCCGACGATGCCTCAAAAAACGCCTAGCTCGAGTCCGCGCAATACCGTTTTCAAAAGGCTCAGCCTGCATGAGGTTAAATCATCTTCGGCCAGACGACGACTCGACTTTGATACTCCATTCTACAATGAAGAGTATTATTCCCGCAATTCTAGCAGTTCGAGCTCTTCCGTAAATCGAAGAACCTTCAAACCTCCTAAACCTCAAGACTAACGATGGTATATTTATCACCCGCCCAAAGGTGTGTACACTGCGTTATCTAAATCACAAAAGCGTCGACGCCAAAGAATAGATTGCCTGGCCCGCCGACAAGTGGCACAAGAGACTTCGGCTACTTCGAGCCCCAAATGGCAGCCGAAAGGAAAAATTAGCGATAACGATGACCGGCAAACCCCAGCAATTGTGACAGAGTTAGTACAAGGCAAACAGTCGGTTGATCACGCCCTAGAAACCACATTTGAGGAGGCCGAGAAGCGAATCAAACGAATCATCCAAAAGAATTCAGACCTCGGGTTGAAAGTTAGGTTCCAAAACATACGTGAAGCTTGAGTTCTCGGCTTCAGTGTCGATCCATATACAGACATCAACCCAAGCGAACTTCCTTTTTCCCTAGAAGATATCCAGTATTTGCGATACCATTTTGAGGTCTTTTCAGCCGTTTCCCTCTTCGGCCTTACGGCCGATGAAATAAGACGTGTCGAACGGCTACATGCCTATCTAGACATCAGGGACGCTCGTATCGCTTACCAAGAACAAACTCGTGTGATGGCACAAGTCCCAGACTCAGTCCCAGTCCCAGAGAAGCCAAAGGCCTGTGAGTCGGAAAAGATATTCACCGCAAACATGCCAGAAACTCCGGAGGAAGGAAACCCGGAGAAAGGAGAAGAAAGCACGAATCCAGAGATCAAAAATCTGGAGGACGAGGAAGAAAATCCAGAGGACAAGGATCGAGAAGAAGAGGAACTGACGACGGAGGAAGATCCCAACTCGATGGGTCCTTCAATCCTCGACAACATGGAAATCAGCATGGTCCATGTCTTGCTGGCCGATTTTCAGTCAACCTCCCAACCAAGCTTCCTAGACGGCGACGTAATGGCCGAAAGAAGCTACCCAAGTCGACTTTGTCTCTCCTACTGAGGTCGAGCAAACGGCTAAGGACGATAACTTCAAGGCAGCTTTGGCCGAATTATTTCCTCGTTCTTCGGTAACCAACCTTCGTCACCTCAAACCATTGTATGTCACAGCCTACATCGAAGAATATCCAGTCTCGAAAATCTTCATCGACTGTGGGGCTACTGTCAATATCATGCCTGTAACCATCATGAAGGCCTTACACCGCTCCAACGATGAACTTATCCCATCAGGAATCACCATGAGCAGCTGGGGACAAGTCTCAAACAAAAGGCGTACTACCGTTCGAGGTAAGCATCGCAGGTCGTAACCACATGACGGCTTTCTTCATAGTTGACTCGAAGGCCGAGTACAATGCATTGCTCGGTCGAGATTGGATTCATCAAACAAGTTGTATTCCTTCTTCGTTATATCAAGTCCTCGTCTTTTGGGATGGTAAATCAATCGTCGTACATCCAGCCGACCATCAGCCCTTTGAAGCTAACATGATCAAAGCACGGTACTACGACGACCACGTTGGCTACATTACTCTACAAGGGCTCAATGATGAGGGACGACCGACTCACATTTCAGTTCAGAAAGACGTCGAGGTTGGCGCCGAAACTGTTCATCAGGATTCAGCGAGACTCGGACTGGCTAACTTTATCACCAACCCTGATGTTTGACACCAGTCAAACCAGACGCCGAGCCGCGGTTTCATCGATTATGGAACGACTGCTGACTCATTGGCATATCATATCCAAACGATCTCATTCGGGTATCAATCTCGTGAAGTTCCTTGCCGAAGACGATAGCGGTTCCATGCTCTCTTTTGATAATATTCCAGCCGCTCCGGCCGACATCGAAGACACTCTGCCTCAGGTTAAGGATCCATTGGAGGAGGTGAATGTTGGAACGGCCGAGAATCCTCGGCCATTATTTATTAGTGCTCTGCTCCCCCAACCTATGAAATCAGAGCTTTGCAAGCTACTTCATGAATTTAAAGATTGTTTTGCTTGGAGCTATCATGAGATGCCCGGTCTTGATCAAACACTCGTTGAGCACGAATTACGTATCAAACCTAGTTGCAAGCCCTTTCGTCAACCACCCCGACGATTCTCGACCGAGGTCCAACTCGGCATCAAAGACGAACTCGTTCGTCTTTTAAACGTCGGGTTCATTCGGACGGCTCGATACGTCGAATGGCTAGCGAATGTCGTCCCAGTACTCAAGAAAAACGGCGCCCTCCGCATATGCATCGATTTTCGCAATTTGAATTTGGCAACACCCAAGGACAAGTATCCAATGCCAATCTTAGACCTACTCATTGACGCCGCGGCCAATCATGCCATGTTATCCTTTATGGACGGCCACGCTGGTTACAACCAGATCTTCATTGCCGAAGCCGATGTCCATAAAACTGCCTTTCGCTGCCCGGGGGCACTCGGCACTTATGAATGGGTAGTCATGCCTTTCGGCCTTAAAAACGCTGATGCCACATATCAATGCGCCATGAACGCCATCACTACCTGATTGGCACGATCGTTGAAGTATACATCGATGATGTGGTGGTAAAATCAAAGAGCCGCCGAACGCATCTTGATGATCTTCGGCAGGCTTTCCTTCGTATGCGTCGACATCATCTCAAGATGAACCCTGCAAAATGCGCATTCGGTGTATCGGCCGGTAACTTTTTGGGCTTTCTTGTCCATCATCGGGGCATTGAGATAGATGAGAACAAGGCTCGAGCAATCATGAGCGCTCCACCTCCAACCACCAAAAGGCAACTCCAGTCTTTGCTCGGCCAAATAAATTTTCTCTGTTGTTTCATAGCCAATTCGGCAGGGAAAATGAAAGCGTTCTCCACACTTCTGAAATTGAAAGATTAAGACAAGTTCGAATGACGTGAGGAACACCAACAAGCTTTCACGCAAATCAAAGTCTCTCTTACAAAACCACCCGTTCTCGTTCCCCTTCGGCGCGATAAACCTCTGAAACTTTACATTTCCACGGCCGAGGAATCCATCGGCTGCCTCCTCGCACAAGACAATGACGCAGAACGAGAACAGGCCGTCTTCTATCTCAGTCAGAGTCTCAACTCACCAGAGATCAACTACTCCCCAGTCGAGAAGCTTTGTTTAGCCCTCTTTTTCGCCGCATCCAAACTTTGGCACTACATGCTACCATCGATCACTCAAGTTATTGCTCAGACCGACGTTATCCGATACATGCTTACTCGGCCAATAGTCAAAGGCCGAATTGGAAAATTCAGCTTACAATATGTGCCCCAGAAAGCAGTCAAAGGACAAGCTCTTGCCGATTTTCTTGCTCAACACCCCTCCCCATACGGTTTTGGGGAACCCGACGTCGAGATCAGCATGGTAGAATCCCGCGACAATTATTGGACGCTATACTTTGATGGCTCTAGTACCTCCACGTCTGCCGGTGTGGGAGTCGTCATCCAATCTCCGAAACAACACCGATGGTACTTTTCTCTCAAACTTGACTTTGACTGTACTAATGACCAGGCCAAATACGAAGCTCTCGTTATCGGGCTCGGCGTACTTCATGAGTTACGAGCATCTCTCGTGCTCATACTCGGCGATTCCAAACTCGTGATTAACCAACTCAATGACACTTTTCGTTGCATGAGTTGCGCTCTGGCACCTTATCACATGGTTGCCAGCTACTTGGCCGCATCCTTCGTCGGTATTACATTCAGTCACATTTCTTGCAATCGAAACACCGTCGCTGATGAGCTCGCTCAACTGGCCTCCGGAGCACAACTCTTGGGGGGCAAGTTAGGCCGGATGATACCCACATTACACCCGTCATATCCGGCCCTGGTTAATCAACAAGTTCTTCACCAAGACCATGTGATCCGGACGCGCGTGATGTCCTTACCTTCATTATTAGAACGAGAAGAATCGCTGGATGTTTGTACGGTCGAGGTATTACCAGACGATTGGAGGAAACCAATTGTGCAATATCTTGATAACCCAAGTGGCAAACATGATCGCAAGACAAGGGTGCACGCCACGAACTACGTTATGTACCAAAGTGAATTATACCGAAAGGGTGAAGATGGTTTATTGTTGTTGTGCCTCGGAGCACAAGAGGCCACTCAAGTAATCGCGGAAGTACACGAAGGGATCTGCGGAGCCCATCAATCCGGCCGAAAGATGCGATGGCTACTTCGCCGTCACGGATACTTTTGGCCGAGCATTTTGAAGGATTGTATTGAGTTCGCCCGAGGATGTGTGCAGTGCCAAATCCACAGCCCCATACAACGGGTTCCAGCCGAAGCACTACATTCAGTTACTAAACCTTGGCCGTTTAGAGGGTGGGCCATGGATGTAATTGGCAAAATTACACCATCATCCGGAGCATCAAAACATGCATGGATACTAGTGGCGACAGACTACTTCACTAAATGGGTCGAGGCAAAATCATATGCCGAGTTAACGTCCAGAGAAGTCTGCAATTTCGTGGAAGAGAACATCGTGACAAGATTTGATGTGCCAGAAACGATCATAACAGACAATGGCACGATTTTCACATCCGACAGGTTTAAGGAATATACGAGTAGATTGAATATTCCACTCGAACAGTCTACGCCGTATTACCCACAGGCAAATGGACAAGCCAAGGCAAGTAACAAGGTTTTGATCGGTATTCTCGAGAAAATGGTGAAGGAGAGGCCGGGCATATGGCATCTAAAGCTAAACGAAGCCTTATGGGCTTACTGAACCTCACCACGATCCGCCACCGGCACGACGCAGTATGCTCTGACCTACTGACATGACGCAATTTGCCAGTCGAGTTAAGTGTAAACTCGCTGCGAATAATAGAACAAAGCAGTTTGTTCAGTGCCAAATATAGCCACGCTATGAGACAAGAGTTAGAAGATTTAGAAGAAGCTCGACTTGACGCTTGCAACCTATTAGCGGCGCAAAAGAAGATTGCCGAACGAGCTTATAATCAACGGGTTAGACAGAAAACATTCGGCGAAGGAGAGTTAGTTTGGCAAACTGTATTACCTGTTGGAGTTAAAGATCCTAGGTTCGGCAAATGGTCGCCGAATTGGGAGAGACCATTCATTGTTCACAAGGTTCTCGGCAAGGGGGCATATCGTCTCAAGGACCGAACGGGTTTAATTCATAAGTTACCAATTAATGAGAAGTTCTTAAAGAAATATTATCCGGTTACTTGGGAAATGCGAGAATAATAAATGAGTTCTTGGCAAGGGGGCAGATCGTATCAAAGACAAAAACATCCGGTATCCGGCAAATGCAAGATTGATAAATTTTCATTAAGATTTGCAGAATGGGGTACAAGTTGAGTTTACAATTAAAGCCCTAAGGCAAAGAAGGGAGAACGGATCCGAGGAAAGCCTTCAACTCCAGCCATCTCACCTCGCCCATCATCACCTCAGCTTGCCGAATCTTCTTGTCCAGTTTCAGCTGCTCGACCCGCTTGTTGTTGGATGCATATTCGATCAGGGTAGATTTACCCGATTCGAACTCATGTTCAAGTTCAGGAGCAAATGCCGATCGTCGACTCTGGAGTTCGACAATTTGACGGTTGAGGTCGGCCAGCTGTTCTTTTTTCGCTACGAGCGCCTCTACCTTCGGACGAAGAGTTTCTTGCATAGCTGACGTAGCTTTCCAGTCATCCTCGGCTCGAAGAGCTCTTTCAAAAATATCGAAGTATTCTCAAGTTCGTTCTAGCATCGACGATGCTCGAGTGACAACGGCATTATCCAAGCGACCGTCAGCAGCAAGGTCGTTCAAACAGGCCCCGACGGAATCAAGGCCTTTTCGCTCAAGGATTTGGGAAGTCGAGAGGGAAAAGAGCTCTTGTAGCTTGACCGCAGAGTTCGGGTCCGCTGAGTCCCGTGAAGCAGAGGTGGAAGGCCCAGCTGCCCTCTTCGACGTACTGGCCAGAAGAGCGTCGAACTCGGCTTCCCAGGAAGGCTGCATGAAGGGACAAGTATTAGCACAAGTTAAGCCGCAAAGGATAAGGAAAAAGAGGATAGTAAACCTGACGAGACGAGACATTGGCCATATCTCCTGGGTCACTGCTCGAACCCAGAGAACTCAAAGGCTGAGCCCAGTGTTTGAGACTGCTTCTCAATTCACACGGCCGATGATGGTTATCTACATTCGATGGCCACTGAGGTGGCCAAGAAATATAAACAACACCCCCTGGCGCGTAGAATTTTTGATGAATGGAATGGGAAGGCACCTAGCATTTAGTATACCCTCGATTCAGAATTTTGAAAAGAAAAAGACAAAGCTAAAAGTGAGAAGCAGAGAGCCTTACATAAGCTGACGTAACCTCATGAGGAGAGATGCCGAGGTCGACATCTTGCGGGTGCATCGGGGTTTCCGCTGTCACTTCTGGCTCGGCGGGGGGAACCGTCTCCGGTGCAGCAGCTCCCGCTGTGACCGGGGCATTAGCGTTTACTTCGGCTGGAGCAATGGTTGTTACTCTGACCGAAGCAGCAACCGGAGCGGCAACATCTGCCGTAGCCGGGGAAACCACGCCCGCCTCAACCATTGTAGGGACAGCCTGCTTGGCTGCCTTACTTGGTTGAGAGGCAGAAACAAGAAGCTTGGTCTGTCGAGCTCGACGAGGGCGGTGTTGCAGCGGAACCTCCTCGCTTGCATCATCTTGAAACGATGAGATACGTTAGAATCAGGCAAACTCTGTTTCATATATACTTGAAATTGTTTGTACCTCTTCCAGGATGTTCGCCGTTCGTTTTGGATGTAGTGGGGATTGCCTCTCAACCAAATGGGGTGCTACCTCCGGAACAGGTGCAACAGGTGGCACTGGGGCGGCATGTTCCCCATCCGGTGTAGCAGCAGACGGTTTGACTGCCTCAGGGATTGTCGGGACAGTGGCTGGCTCGACCACTTCCAAAGCAGGTGACACTTGGGATGGTCGATCGACTGGTTATGATCGATGAGTTGTTTGGAAAATAGAAGTAAGGATAGCTTAATACCTTGAATTTTCTCCTTAGAAGGAGGGGCGACAATTTTCTGGGGACGATCGTTGAAAATTTTGGTGACGATATCGTCGACTGATCCCCCGAAGAAATCTTGGGTCTACGCTTCCCACCAATCCCCAAAAGTGTCGATGCTGAGGGTCTCAGGAATAGATGGTCGAAGACGGAATTGTTTGCACGGATTCTGGAATTCCTTTTCAGTGTCTCGGCACTCCCTCTCAGAAGAACCGGTGAGCCGTCCTCGGCTAAGAAGGAAGCGGGAGAGAAGTAGAGGCACCGGGCAACCTTGGAGGTAGCCGAGTTGCCTGGCGGTAAATTGAGGACGGTAGACCTTCCAGCTTGCCCGGCGAGCATCACAGCCGAGGGGAAGGTCGCGTGACAACACAAACGTTCCCCAATTTTGACGAAGGGCACCATCCTCGCCTTCGCTCCAAACCGAAGTTGGGAGTTTGATGGAAGAAGGATACTCGCGATGACGACATACAAGAAACTCGTCGTCGGAAAAGTCTTCAAGGCCAAAGAGGTACTTGAAGACTTTCTCAGCCCGATGAGGGGGAGCCGATTGGGAGGCCAATTGAAGACCAAACGCCTCGGTAGGGAGAAAATTGAGAACCTCCGGCCGAAGCATGGTAAAGTAGGTCTGTAGCCAAAGTTGAAATACCCAAAGAGGTCCACTCTGGTGCGGGTCGATCTTATGGATGGTCGCCTCGGCCAAGCAATGCAGTAGGTTGGCAAAAATGGCCGGGCTCAGCGCCAGGACGTGACCGCTAGCCAGGGCTTCAGCCACAGGCACATTCTCGACCAAGCATTTGATCGATTTGGTACCACAAATGAATTTGTTGTACCAGTAGAACAAAAAGGCTTCATGCTCCCCTTTGCGGGGTCTCTTCTCCCCTCGACCGGCGAAATGAACGATGAGGGTGCTGTAGTTGAAGAAGTTCTTGTGCAACTTTTGAACTTCCTCATTCGAAGGCTCTTGACCGCTTCGGCTCAGTGTCTTAACGGCCCGAGCATCGAACAGGGTTTTGAGATCCAGGTTCGATTAACATCCAAAAAGGGCAGCATCGATTGGGAGACTGGAATGTGAAGTCCCAAGGATAGCCGAGATGTCGAGGATGTTGGGGCCAATAGGTCCAAGGGGGAGAACCATGGTGTTAGTTGCCGAGCACCAGAAACTCAAGGCCACCATAAGAAGATCCTTATCCATAGCAATCTCCACCGTCGAGAGTCTGATGGCGTCATAGATTCTAAGAGCTTTCCACTCTTGGCCGAAGAATTTTTCCATGCGATCAACCCAGGCGGCCCAGGTCGCAGTAGTCGAGGGCCAGGCTCCTAGGGGTTTCGACATTTCCCACTTCGACCACTCAAAGCCTTGTCGCAGGGGCGCCAGTCAGTGGTCCTTCAGAAGGTTGGTGATGGTTGTGCGTATGGGTTTCTTGAACAGAGGTCCAAGAATTTGATGCGTGGCGCTTGAATCGCTCTCAAAGCGCAGGTTCTTGACGGCGCATCGATTGATAAGGTCCTTGCATTTGTTGCATTCTTCGGAGAGTTGAGAGATGAAGGATGCCATGGTTGATGAAAAATGGTTAAAAGGTGAACTGATGGGTTGAAAATGCTGAAGAAAGAAGTTCTGGGTTTCCTGGAGATTCGAGAGAGAGAGAAGCAAGGAAATTTCAGAAAGATTAGAAGCGTCAAATTGAGATGAGAGAGGAATGGGTATTTAAAGGCACTTCATAGAAAGAACAATCGGTTGGTTTTTGAATTTCGAAATGAACCAATCAATACGACTGCGCGCCATGATGAGGATTCAGAGAATCCAGGTGAAAGGACCGAAGATCTTGTAGATTTAGGGTATATCTTGAGGTTTGAGGATGCACGATTGTGTGTGACGGCGAAATTAATGTAAAGAGACGCTTCAATGGTTGCATGCGTCCAAAGATATGATTGCGAGCTGTTGGGATGATCGAGGACTGACGCGTGGCGAGTTCGGGAAGGATTCGAGGGAAACATCATTTCTCATAAATGGGCGTGGTGTTATTTTCTGGGACAGGTCATCGATCGTCGCGGGAAGAGTAATGTCGTTTCGCTTCTTCAAGGCCGAAGCTTGACCATGAGCTATGGGTCGACGACCTCAGAAGCGAGGGGGCAATGTTTGGGCCGAAAATAATAGTGGGCCGAATTAGGACCATCTTCGGCCCAATGTCTACTCAAAGGCGCTGAGGATTAATGTCATGGGCCGAGAGGGTTCAGGATAAGCCAAGTATTAGCCGGAGTGGGATGCTGCAGATAAGAATAAGAATGTGATAGAGGCCGAGACCTATTAGGAGAAGGAGTCTCGGGTAAGCTGAAAGATAAAAGCGAATCAAACCAGCGATTGGAGGCAGGTTCAGAGTCTTAGTTGGATTGGGATTGACCGAGATAGAATTGGATTAGTATCGGCTGAGGTAGAGTTAGACTAGGAAGAAGATTTCTATCCAAGGACGGTTTGGAGTATTTGCGCTACTATAAATAGAAGGGGGAGCATAACATTCACGCCCTCCAACTCAACACACAAATCTGCCCTGCGCAAACTCTCGCTCTACGCGAAACCTCTCAACTTTGAGATTTTTATTTACCTTTTCGCCAACACATCTTCAGTTTGGATAAACAACACTGTGAAGGCAACCGGTGGTATCTTTAGTTTGGATAAACAACACTATCGCCGTAGAACCAGCCGATTGCGGAACACCTTCAGTTTGGATAAACAGCACTGCGTCGAGGCTGATTGGTTATCTATCCAAGTCTCGGTCGAGAAGGACTTTCGGGTTCTCATCGACAGAGGTCATCTCACCAGCCTTCTCGGCGAAGTGAGGTGTTACGAATTACCGAGCTCGGCACATTGAACGCCGAGTTGTTTTATGATTGGATACTCACAGGTTAGCTTCAGAGTTCGGCATTCCGACGGCCGAACCACTTTCACCGTCAAGACATATATCTGTTTTGAGTATCTGTGCCCCTATACTTTGGTGTCGATTCGGCGTGCTTATACCTTTACGAATATAATCACTGTAACCGAATCCGGCGCCGACGATTCGTGAACTTCGCAAGACTAGCAGCCTTGTCTTCAGGCTCTAGAACCCAAAGGCTGAGGCGTGTTCCTTCCTCGGCCGCAGTCGCAAGATTCAGAAGTCAGCCGCGCACACAACGCAACATCAACATTTTACTCACCGGCCGAGTTCGGCCGTCGAGTTGGCACGCCCCGCAATCAACCGAAGGACGTAGTTAGCTTATTAGTTACTCGGCCTACGCGCCACGTAGGCTTGGTAGTTTTTAGGGTCAACACAACCAGAACAATCCACCACTTGCAAAACGAGATTTCATTTCACTAGCAAAGATAAAGGAAAGAAGATATGTGGGCTCATTCCATTAGTCCTAAAATTTTACACATAATTGTGAGCAGCTGGCTAGCAACTAATTGGTTCATTCTTATTATCCTAATGTTACTTGATCATCCACTAATTGACTAATGCTTAAATCAGAAAAATGTGGTTTTCACTATATCACAATCCTGAGTAAGCAAATAAAATTTAAAAGTCCTCTGAACATGATCCTAGCAAGCGGCAGTTAATTAGCTATGTATACTATATTTAATTCGGTTTCAACTTCTGCCTTGATTGTGGACATTTATAATAAATAAAAATTAATATATGCTCAGAATTATATTCTTTGCAATTGATTAGTTAAGCAAGGAGACTTTGCTCCAACTGGACCAAACTCTATGGTTTGTTTATTTGTCTTCATATAATTTTGTTTAACCAACTCCATCGTTTGTTTCCAAGAACTTCCAAGCGACTGACTATTTCCAAGTGATAATTTTTCATATTAGTAAGTGAGACATTCAATGCGTAAGCTTTTGTGATTAGCTACTTTTTTACGCAAATGTAATTTGTCTGTAATAGATTAGTGCTAGATTTTAGGTATGTTCTAGTGTTTAGGTTTGTGATTTGAAGACTTGCACTTCAGGGACAATCATAAGTAATCTAATTTCGTGAATGATTTAAGGTAAACTTCACGTGCATCATTTTGAGAAAATATAAATTGAGTTTTTACATTTTATTAGGATAGTGAGATCAAATGAAATCAATTTATGATAAATCAATTTATTTTAAGGTTAAAGTATAATATAAATTTACTCAATTGTAGGCTATTTAATTTTATTCTCATGTCCATTATATAATGTTAGTTTTCCATCAAGTTTTCTATCTTTGCTAGGGTACAGGAGTGAAATCCAACTAAAACACTTTCTTCTAGCTTTCATATCATCATTCATAAGTTGTTCTAGCCTGCGGGCGAACCTTCGTGCTCTGAGATGATCGCGTTTCAACTAAGAGGAGACAAAGAAAAGAAAGTACGAAAACAAGAGGACAATGCGATATGTGAGTTTGTAAGTTGTGTCTTGTATGAGTCTTTGTCTTTGTTGTTTGATCTTAGTGGACTATTTTCTGGCAGCGTGCTCGTGGTTTTCTCCATCATGTGTGGGGTTTTACCACATTAAAGAAATCCTCATGTGTTCGTCGTATTTTATTTCTATTTATTTACTATTGCATCGCAAGTGTTTTAATCCTACAAGTTTAGGCATTTTTTTGCGGACTGTTTATCTGTTGGATTTGAGTTCCTCGATCCATGTGCATTTACAGATCTAAGTTTATTAATATTTCTCTTCATTTAATTCATATGTAAATAACGATGGCATATGATATTCATGTTAAGTTTATTTCTTTTATATATGGTTGCTATTGTGTGGTTTAGTATATTATCTTCTCCCTTTAAAAATGAATATCGTTTAATAAAAAAAGGTGCAAGTTAATTATAAAAGGGGGGAAATAGGTAATTGGCTGTAGTTATTTGTATTAACCAAAGTAAAGGAACGTACATGCAGGCACAGCCAGGATTATTACGAATTGGTCAAAGGTGAATACAAAAGTAAAATCATAAAATATAAATCAAATAAAATCAATACAGCCTCATGGTATGGACTGCAAATGTATGGAACATATTCCAATGGAATTACAAAAATCAACATATGAGCTAGCTAGTGAATAATGATCAATAGAAGAAAGCTGCCACGGCAATGAGCACGAAGGTGAAGTAGCCGCCACCAATCCTGGACGGGGCTGAGCTGAATGGAGCAGAAGCAGCGCCTGGTCCACTAGCGTGGGGAGTAGAATGCGAGGAAGGTGCTATGGAACCCGATGGTGAGTAGGACGATGGTGGTTGGGCTGTGCTCCCGGATGTCACGTTAATGGCTAGCTTTTGGCCCAATAAGCAGCGCCGATCGTGGGTGGATATAAAGAAATGCTCACCGGTGGTGTTGAGAAGGATACGTACTGGACTATTTTTGTAAACGGCGATAGTGCTGTTGGTGGTGCAGTTTTCATAAGCTGACTTGGTCAACGTAGCCACATCGTCTTGTGTCCCATTGACAAAGTTGAAAACTATAAAAAGCAAGAAAGTGAAACATTGTCAAGGAATTAATAATTTATACGTAAGCAACAGAATTTGATTAGCGTTTAAATAGTCTGGTTATGAAACAGATGTCAATAAATTTACGTTATCATCAATATCGACATAGTTACCTAGAGTATCTCCGACCATGAAAGTCTTGCCATAGGCCCAAGCTTCATAAGCAAGTTCACCGTCTGGTAGGACAAGCCAACCCAATTTATCACCAACGACGTAAGTCACTGGTCCTGATCTGGGTGCAGGGCTTGGAGCAGGTGATACATGTTCCGCAGTCACGTTAATGGCCAGCTTTTGTCCCAACTCGCAGTGCTTGTCCTTGGTGCCAATGAAATAGTACTCTCCAGTGGTGTCCAAATTGAAGTTGGCCGGACTGGTTGTTATAAGTTTGATGGGGTCCGTCGAATTGCATTTGTTGAAAGCTTCCTTTGTGACCCTCGCTACATCCTGGTCACCGTCGGTAAAGTTGAACACTGACAAATGAACAACATAAATTCATCAAACACAGGTCTACTTGGAAATGCTTTCGTAAAAAATATTTATACTCAGAAGCGAGTGCTTCTATTAGAAGCATATCAAACCTTCTGAAGAAAATACAAATGTTTTTTTTTTTTTTTTTTTTTTTTGCACAAAGCACTTCAAATACTTTTTGAAGAAATTATTGCTATGTGTTTTGTTAAAAAAAAACTTCAAATGCTTTTCTTAACCTATAAACATTTTAAACTTTATCTGCCAACCGTTCTTAGAATAGTTTATTGTGATACGAAATCGCTTAATCTAAAAGCACTTCAAAACATTTTAGCTTAAAATTGCTAAAAATAGTGAAACTTGAGTATATATGTTACGTACCAAGAAGGTCACCAACGGCGAAATGCTGCGTAGCTGCCCAGGTTTCATAAGTGTAGTTACCGCCGGGAGGAACCAGCCACCCGAGAAATTCTCCGACCACATGGGTTTTCTGTGCTGCTGTGGAGTGAAACAGACCAACCACTGCTATGGCTAGAATGGCTATTGTGAGTTCTCTTCCCATGCTGTCTCTTTGTATTTTGTAACTGCTTTTTTCCTTGTTTTGCTCTCTTGTTTTTATGTACTAATGCGTCTGTTTATGTGAAAAATGAGATTTGGGTTGTGATCTTTTTATAGAGGTTAGAAGGAAGAAGTTATACGGAAGCTTCGGTAATACTTTGACAAATGATATAGCAAAATTGCTTCCCCAATTTTCTGCTCGACCAATTTATTCAAGGATGTCTAGAACCTAAGGACCAGTTTACAATTGACGTGGACACAGTTTATATAATTAAATGCTGACGTGCTTGAATGCCCTTAATTACATCTTTTAGTGAGATTATCTGCTACTTGTCTTGAAAGAAATGAAAAAAAAAAAATCAATAGCATATTCCATTTGTATTTGTTAATTTTGCATAAATAAATACAGATGGGATGGTAGGATAAAACACTAATTAACTTGTTAATTTGTAAATGAAATCTTATTATTAATGATTTTTTATTTTATTTTATTAGTAATTGTATTTTTTTATTTTTTAGATTTCTTTGTGCAAAGATCAAAACCCTAGTGTGTAATTTCCTTTTAATTTTTTATTATTGAACCAAGAGTAACAAGCTTTTGACCAAAAAAAAAAAGAAAAGAAAAAAAGAGCACTGTTCTAAAAATCCTTGCCTAGACGTTAGACGGCTGTCCACCGCCCTGATTAATGCCTAGACATTTGAAAATTAAGAAAGGGCGTCTAGACTTGATGAGGCATCCGCCTAGACCTGCCTAGGAACTCGCTTAGGTTGCGACTCAGTTAAACAAAAAATAGATAACTTTCATTTTGTATTTTATTTTTTTTCAATAAATTGTAAGCGACTGGCTGAATAGTTAAATAACAAACATTATATGCTTGTTCCCCATGTTTTCATAATATATATGTCATTCTATTTTGTAGTTTATGATGGAAAAAAAAATATTTTAAGTATAAACAGACACTTATTTATACGAAATATAATAGATTTACTTAAATCCGCTTGGTCCACCTAGGAGCCTGCTGCCCGACTAGCGCCTAGTGTCTTTTAAAACCTTGAAAAAGAGTAACAAGCTTGAAATGATCCACAATGTTCAGTGTAGTTAACGCGTTTTTGACCATCCCTAGTTATCTTCTAAAAGACCTTTTTATTTGCCCTGGATATAATTTGATATAGTTTTAAAACCCAGCTAGGATAAAAGAGTCAGAGTTCTAAACTTTTGATTATCTAGTTCTTGCCTGGAGATTGCTCTACCTCGATTCTGTGTGACCAAATTTCCAAGAATAGCATCATCTTTGCCATGACAATATGGAGATTATCTCACCTTTAATGACATCAGAAGTTTTATGCCGCCATTAACTTTATATTATAATTATTCAAGGGGTGATTTGTTTAAGTCACAAAATATTTTTAGCACTAAAATTGAATCAATCAACATTTGTGCTCTTCACAAGTGTCAATAAAAGAGAAATGCTAAAAATGGTAGTGACCTTAGTTGGAGACGAAAGTTGGTTTTAGTGGCCTTAGTTGAAGAAGTAATTAAATTTATTGATGTATTCTAAAGAATCAAATAACACGTATACGAAAATATAAAATTATTTATTGATCTAAACTCAAGTTTTTGTTGAAGTATTACTAGTCCATTATTACTGCATGATGATCGCCATTCCAACAAACATGTGTACACTATCTCGGTTACATCTATGAGGGAAATAATTCTTTAATTTCTTCATTAAAATAATAATATCACCAATATATTGATTAAAACAAATCATAAGAAACTCAAAGTTTGCTATCTCATGGTCATAGTGTGTGTGTGTGTGTGTAGGATGTCTATGTGTGTTTGTGGTGCGTGTTGGTTGGGTGGAGGGGGAGGGGGTCTCTTAATTTCAATGTTGTAATTCCTAACAGATACGCAAAGACAAACTTGAGTACGTCAAGGTCGACTCAGAAAACGGGAATCATTATTAACCGCAAATTAAGTTATCTAATTGCAAATGGGAAAATTTTTAGTTGTGACGGGAACACGGATAGTACATCACGTGTTTTTATGGAAGTGGTGAAAATTTTTAATTTTTAAGTTATTAATCTTTTAACACACATATCCAACCATTTACATAGAGACACGTAGTGTATCGTCTCGTGTGACGGGAACACTAAAAAATCTCTCTTGCAAATGGGTCGTTATCAAATACTCAGTCAGCTTATAAGAAAATTATATACAACAACATGCAGACCAATGATGTGGAGTTTAGAGTTAATGGCCAAATCAACCTTTGGTTGTTGGGCTTTCCCATTTCAGTCCCATTCATTATTTATTACGCAGATTAATATTAGACGAAGGTAACGAGAGTCGAAATTCTAGAAAATGAATAGAAGAAACATCAGACCAATGTATAAATTAAAACTTTTTATTCCAAGTTTTGATTTTAAGGGCACTAAACGTGGAAATAATTCAGCAAATATTTCTCAATTAGAACGTGAGAAGACGACTTCTAGAAGCGCACATATATTATATTATGAACCTTTCTTTGTTTGGTCGGTCATCATTGTCATATTGTATTTCGTGAGCAGTGATGAGCAGGGCATCAATCTGTTATGCTTCAGAACCTTCCTACCAAACCCCTCTTTAATTTAAAAGAAAACTAATGAAAAAGGCTTGAAAACTTTTAGTTTTAACGATAAGGATAAAATAAAGGATAAAGTGAATGGTGCCAGATTTGACTTTTTAGTGTAAAAATGTGGTTTTTCGTTAAAGTGAACAGTACCACGGACTTTTCGTTAAAACTCCCTTAATTTAATGATTTGCCAGAGTTTTCCAACTGGGTAGGTGGCTTCGAGGGCTTAGATCCTCGCCAGATTTCTTTCCTAGGGATCCATGATCTCATCCATTCATCGTATATCGTACGGTCAATTTTTGTTAGGTACTATTCAGATTTAATTTTAAATTTTAAATTTTGAAATGATTTCTGACTGCACGATATACGATGAACGGATGAGATCATAAGATCTCTAGGAAAATATCCGACGAGAATCCTTTCCCAACAATATGTATATGAAACTAGCCTTGTTTAAGTGGTTCTGTAGTATTGAATTCATTTGATTCCCCAGGCCTCTAGGCATAACAATTTTTCTATTCTGTTAAATTGATATCTCTGTTATTTCTAAATTAAGTAAGTTTTTTTCTAATTTATTTTTAAGTAATTCGTTAAATAATTTGCATCAGCTTGAATCTTAAATTTCTTTGCTTAATTATGAGCTTAACACAACTCCGGTTAATTAAAGACTATATCCAGTACCATAATCCTTTTAAAGTACAAATGTTTTCTTCCAAGCCTTTACTTGTGAGGCGTCAAATAATGCACCCATGATGCTGCTACTAGAAGTTTAATAATTCTGATCGCCAATTAGACAATAACCTTTGAGCCTAGCACTGTAGCAAAACAAAGAAAACGAAAAAGAAAAAGAAAGAATTGGAGCAGAAAAGGATCGGTAGAATACTACATACTGACTGCTCGAGCTGAAGATCGGTAGCACGCTACCAAATGTAGCAGCCTAAGATGGGTGGAACGCTGCCAATCATTCGAGATCCGCCTTCCCATAACACCAAATTATTTTTTCTCTATTCTACAAATTGTACCTACGTTTTGTACAAAATATCTTATAATTCTATTTCAAACACTAAAAAAATAATGGCGATGTAGAACAAATGTCTGATCAGATTGAAAAGCTGCTAGAAAAGTGTAAAGCCGTCAGCAAGATTCAAAGATTACAGATTTGGGCTCTAGCGTCGACATCAGGCCTATAATATATTGTTTCGTCACTACAATTCTATCAACGTTAAGTAGACTTCACACCCTTGCCACATAATTTGTAACCTAAAATATGTTGTCTAATTTGTTGATGAATTCTTTTTATCATTGTAAAAACTGCAAATGCAAGAGAGGAAGAAATTGAACTAGAAATCTTTGAGCCAAATTTTAGTCGTGGATGCGTCATTATCCATGTGAAAAATGATCAAAAAGTGGGAACATAAACATAATCATAACTTTTTTAGGGTTTCTCGATCGTAGCCGATATGAGCTAAGACCTCACGGATGGTTACTGAAATCATGTTCTTTTGCCTTGCATGACCTTCATAGACACAAATTTGATGGGGATGGTCGCATGAGCCTTTCTTTTTTTTTTTTTTTTGTGATAAGATACGGTAGTAGATTCATTTACTTCAAAAAAGGTGGTACAAGAAAATTACATCCAGAGCCAATTATAGTAGAACATTGTCCTCCACAAGTAAGTTAGTGACAATACTTGGGGGAGTAACATCCCATATACAATCTTGTTGCACCAAGAGACCAACCCGTGCAAGGCGATGAGTTGGAGATAAGGCATGGCTCAGGTCTGGGTATGAGGCACCAAAGCCAAAGGATAGGTTACTCACAAAATGGTGGGAGATAAGCAGTGAATGGATGAGAGGATGAGGGGGCGCAGCAAGCCGAGAGAGGGGTGGCAGTGGAGCGGATGGGACGTGTTGTGAGAAGAAAAGAAAGGAAAGGACGCGGTGGGGGAGGGAGAGGGAGGAATACGGACTAGAAGAGAGAGGTTTGTCGCCGACCCCAAGCCAGAGAAAAGCGGAGTTGGGGAGAGAAAAAGTTGATTATGAAATTTTTTTTTCTAGTGAATATACATTATTTGTAAATAGGGTAATGAGCTCATCCCAAACAAAAAAAAAAGCTAAGTATTTGTATCATTACCAATTTCTTGCACCATACACACCACAATAAATTTGGGCAAAGCCAAGGAATGTTTGGCCACGCCTAGTAACTCGCTTCTTTTACTTACTAGCCACGGACGCGGGTCACGCCTCACTACCCAATCCCATTGGGTTTCTGCCTTTTTTTGTTTTTGTGAATTTTTTCTTGTTAGGCAGATGTTTGAATCATCACGAGGGAATCTTTTGAAGAGCATTGAAACACTACCCAAAACAATGTTTTATTCTGTTACAAAATAATTAATCCACGAAAAAAAAAATACCAAGACATATATGCACTTGGTACAACTACAAAATACCAAGTACCTCTTGTTATTCGTAAATATTACTATTCCTCTTGGCATATAATTAACTTTATTTTTGGTAAAGGGCATATAATTAACTAGGACCCAAGCTTTATATAGCTATAAAGGAATTAGAGGGACTTCATCATCACAGGCAGTAATTTCTTGAGCCCTTGACCTTTCTTGGAAACAAATTTGACTGCATTAGCATGTTGAGCAGCAGTTTTTTCACTTGGATATGAAGATGGACTTGGAGAAGGAGAAAAAGCGGGAGCAATATAAAGAGCAATCTTTTGACCTTTGGTGCAGTGGCCGGCGAAGGTGCAGGTAAAATAATATGTATCCGACTGAACAAACTGAAACTCTCCGCCTTCTCGGAATACAAATAAGGGGTTGTCCGTTTTGCAGGCGTCGTAATCCTCCTTGGTTACTATAGCCAAGTCTTGTTCCCCAACTTTAAAGTTGAAGTCTGCACAAACAAATCATATCATCAATATCATCATCATGCATGATCCATTCATTAAATGGCTTGCGTCACCCTTACGTGTCGGTCAGCACGTGGCCATCCCGATGTCATCGGAGCACGTCATGAAAGAATTACGAAAAACTCAATACTGTCTCGGTCTTGAGATAAAGCACCATTCGAATGGAGTCTTAGTACATCAATCGAACTACACCCAGAAGGCGAGTTTTCCTATATATGGTCGTTTGATCGCTAGAGGCAAAACGAGATCCCTTCAGTCCGAAAAAGGATGATGAAGAGATTTTGGAGCCTGAAGTTCCTTATCTAAGTGCGATAGTCGCTTTATTGCACTTAGCTCAATGCACTACACCCGACATCTCCTTCGCTATTAATCTTTTGGCAAGATACAGTAATGCACCAACACGCAGACACTAGACTAGTATTTAAGATATTTTCAGTTACCTTAAGGGTATACGGATCTGGGCTTGTTCTATCCCTACGGATCCTCGAGTGATGCCGCACCCCTTATCTCGAGTCAATTCTCACCTTGTTGGTTATGTCGACGCATGATACTTATCTGATGTGCACAAGACACGTTCTCAAATGGGTTATGTCTTTACCATTGGAGGCACCGCAATCTCTTGGATGTCAACTAAACAGACCTTAGTTGCCACTTTGTCTGACCATGCTAAAATTCTTGCCCTACACGAAGCAACTCGAGAATGCTTTTGGCTGAGAGCACTTGTGGGCCATATTCGAAGCTCCTACGATCCTTACCCTGTCGCTGACGTCCCGACGATGATCTATGAAGATAAAGCAACATGCATCGAACATATTAAGAAGTTACATCAAAGGAGACAACACTAAGCAAATTGCACTGAAGTTCTTCTTCACACACCAACAACAAGAGCATCAAAAGATTGAAGTCACGCAAATCCATTCACAAGACAATCACTACTATAAAATGGACTTATTGTGTCACTGGATGATGTCACTTTAGTATAATATAGTGGCGGACAAGACATTTGCGACACCTACTGAACATGACGTCGGATTTACTGGCGCTTGTAAGCGTCATAAACTGTCTATGTCGCTTTTAACCGACGTAAACATTTAATGTCGCTTATAACCGACATACATTTTAATAATTTTTAAATAATGGTGTCGCTTTAAAAAAAATAGTGTCAAGTATTGGTGTCGCTTATATCCGACACTAATTATTGTTTTTAAATTAATTTTTAAATAATGGTGTCGCTTTAAAAAAAATAGTGTCGCTTTTAAGCGACATAAAGTATTGGTGTCGCTTATATCCGACACTAATTATTGTCTTTAAATATTTTAAAGCCTGCATCGGTTCTGAGCGACATAGATTTTATTTTTTTTAATATTTTGAAACCTGGTGTCAGTTGTAAGTGACAGATTGATGGTCTTTCCCCCCGTGTTTTCTTCCTCCTCTCTTGCATCTTTCTTAAGGATGAGTTTATGAGGTGGCACACAACTAGGCGTGGCAAACGGATCGTGTCTATCGTTTTCGTGTAACACCTGTTATCTTAACAGGTCATGTCGTGCCTCACCCATTATCTTAACGGGTCCTTAACAGGCGACCCGTTATGACTCGTTAAGAAATCTAACGGGACAAAACTTTTTGACAGTTATAAACGAAAAATCACGATTTAACGGTTATTTTAAGTCTGATTTTGATTATTTTTTTATAACTACACTCCTTGACCCTATATGAATACAATGAATGAATTCGATCTTCAATTTAAAATATTTACACTAGTGGATACCACAAAATCTTATGTTATTCTTAATGAAAGTATAAATAAACTCTAAGTGTTAGTGAATCTATCGTTTTGATGAGATACGCATCCTGCGAAACTAATTTCAACGATCCAACCGTCAAACTTGTTTGTATATGCTTCGAGATCGCATACGCCAAAAATCGCAAAAAAAAAACATTCAAAGATCAAGTAACGGGATAAAAAATTTTGACGGTTATAAACGAAAAATCACGATTTAACGGTTATTTTAACTCCGATTTTGATGATTTTTTACAGCTACACTCCTTGACCCTGTATGAATACAATGAATGAATTCGATCGTCAATTTAAAATATTTACACTAGTGGATACCACAAATCTTATGTTATACTTAATGAAAGTATAAATAAACTCTAAGTGTTAGTGAATCTATCATTTTGATGGGATACGCATCCTACGAAACTAATTTCAACGATCCAACCGTCAAACTTGTTTGTATATGCTTCGAGATCGCATACGCCAAAAATCGCAAAAAATAAACATTCAGAGATCAAGTAACGAGACAAAACTTTTCGACGATTATAAACGAAAAATCATGATTTAACGGTTATTTTAAGTCCGATTTTGATTATTTTTTATAACTACACTCCTTGACCCTATATTAATACAATGAATGCATTTGATCTTCAATTTAAAATATTTACACTAGTGGATACCACAAAATCTTATGTGATACTTAATGAAAGTATTAATAAACTCTAAGTGTAGTGAATCTATCGTTTTGATGGGATACGCATCCTAGGAAACTAATTTCAATGATCAAACCATCAAACTTGTTTGTATATGCTTCGAGATCGCATACGCAAAAAATCGCAAAAAAAAAACATTCAGAGATCAAGTAACGGGACAAAACTTTTCGACGGTTATAAACGAAAAATCACGATTTAATGGTTATTTTATGTCCGATTTTGATTATTTTTTATAACCACACTCCTTGACCCTATATGAATACAATTAATGAATTTGATCTTCAATTTAAAATATTATACAATGAATGAATTCGATCTTCAATTGATGATTATGCCATACCTAATTTAGATGATTAGATACTTGACAATGAAAATTTCCTTACAAGGGTTGGCGTGGAAGAGACTCATTTTCATGAATCATTACCGTTGCCTATTAAGTTCGTTAATTATGCCAATACCAATGACGACCTAACAGATGATGACTTGGAATAAATATATTAATTATTTTATGTATTTTAAGTATTAATTGGACTATGTTTCAATTAGTATGTGATGATATTTTATAATAAAATTATATTTATATTTTTTATTACGTATTTTATTCAAATTAGGTGGGAAATTTAAACTTTAACATTTCTTTTTTTAAACTAGGCGGGAAACTTAAACTTTGGGTTGAATATTTTTTTCTTAGGAAAACTATTGAAAAGGGCCTAAAAAGTTTTAGTTTTAATAAAAAACCATGTTATAAGTTTTGTTTAATTATCAGTACAAAGCCCATATTAAAGCAGTCCAATTAAAAGTGGCCCAACTGTAATAAACTGTGTTTTGTCGTTTTTACCCCTAACTTTTTAGGTTGATTTTTAAATTTGTTTATTTTGATTTTTTGGTAAGCTGTTTTTTTTGCCGGAGCTAGTTGAAGGCTTTGAGAACCAGAATTTCGAATTCTTATCAATTTGAACGTGATAGTCGTTTCAACATTTGAAGTTCTGATCAAATTGAATGTTAGCGTTGCTTTTATCGTCCGTCATTATTCAAACTGTATTCGAGGTAATTTTTTTTCCAGATTTTCGTCTTTAATGGAGTTCATCGTCTTTGATGGAGATCATCGTTGTTTTCCGTCATATTCATAGCGTTTTCCAGTACCTGTTTTTGAATTTTTCTCTGTCAGTGAAGTTTACCGTTTGTTTCCGCAGAAAATCAATTTCGTGATGGAGATCTGCATGTTATTCAATTTGTGTTTGTTTATTAAATTTGAGAACTGCATGTTATTTCAATTTCGTATTCATTTAGTTGATAATTGTATATGAGTTGCAGAAGGTTTTTTATCGGTTCGAAGATACAGCGTTAGCTTTTTGGTTTTCCATAAACAGTGTTATGTTTTTGTTTCGGTTTTCTAGGAACAGTTTCATGTTTTGGTCATTTTTTCCATAAACAGTTTTAGTTTTTGTTTACTTTATATAGAGACAGTGTTATTTTTTCCAGCGACAGTGTTAGTTTTTCCAGCGACAGTGTTATTTTTCCAGCGACAGTGTTAGTTTTTCCAGCGACAGTTTTGGTTTTTCCAGATACAGTGTTAGTTTTTCCAGCGACAGTGTTAGTTTATGTTTTGGTTCTTTTTCCACAAACAATTTTAGTTTTTCCATAAACAGTGTTATTTTTTCCAGCGACGGTGTTAGTTTTTGCAGCGACAGTGTTAGTTTTTTCCAGCGACAGTGTTATGTTTTTCCAGCGACAGTGTTATGTTTTTCCAGCGCCATTTTTAGTTTTTGTTCAGTTGTTCCTTAATCAATGTTATTTTGTTGTTCAATTTTTCATATACAGTGTTAATGTTCTATATGTTTATTTAATATTTGTGTATTGATTTTTTGTTTTTTTTTTTGTTTTGTTTTGTTTTGTGTTGTATAGTTATGGAGAATGGTAAGCTAGCTCAGTTTACTTATGGTGGTTTATCAGTGATTAGTTCTATTTCATCAATGTGTACATTCGATCAGATTTGTGTTGATCTTTGCTCTAGGTTTAAAGGTTTGAGACGGGGTTGTTTTGAGTTGAGATATTCTTTGAGCGAAGGTTCTACTTGTATATTGGATTGTGATGCTGATGTTAAGAACATGTTGTTAGTTCTTGGAGTTGTTGGAAAAAATCTGGTAGAAATATTGGTTTTAGATAAATGCGCAGGTGATCTAATTGAGTTACCTGCAGATAGTGTATCTTCTTCATGCTATACATCAGATTCTACAGCGCTTGTTAGTGAAAATTATCATCTAGGGAAGTATGGTTCTCATGGTATTCATAGCTACATGACTTCTGAATGGGAAAACTATATTGAATCCGTGGGTCAAGTTTTTAAAGGAGGTTGTGCTGATTTTCGTGATAAGTTGAATAAGTTATCTGTTGAGTGTAGGTTTGAGTTGAAATATTTGAAGAACGATAAAAGTCGTATTAGGGCTGAGTGTTCGAGGAAAGAATCCAACGGTTGTCTTTGGCGTGTATATGCATCAAAGTGTTCAATTAATGATTTTTTTGTTATTCGGAAATTGCACAATGTGCATACATGTAAGGGAATGATCCGAAAGAAGAAAAACAAAGTTGTTGGTCGGAAGTTTGTTGCTTCTATCATTAAGGACAAGGTTCAGTCGAATCCACTTATCAAACCGAAGGAAATCATTTCAAACCTAAAGCAGTTTTACGGACTAGACATTGATTACTCTACTGCATACTTCGGTAAAGAGAAGGCTGTTTATGAGCTAAACGGCAACAATGTTGATTCTTACAAGTTGTTGCCTTGGTATATAGAATCTAACCTTGCAAGCAATCCCAGATCTGTGTTTGAGCTTGAAGTTGTACCAGAGTCCAACAGGTTTCTTCGATTGTTCATCTCTTATGATGCATGGATCAAAGGATTCATGTTTTGTCGCCCAATGTTATTCATTGATGGCACATTCATCAAGAGCAAATACAAGGGCACACTTTTATCTTGTTGCGCAAAAAATGGCAATGATGGTGAGTTAATAGTCTGATTTTATATTTGATGTTATTTGTTCAGATTTTGTATACAAGTTGCAGAAGATTTATTATCGTTATGAAGATACAATGTTAGCTTGTGGTTCAGTTTTTCCAGATACAGTGTTTTTTTTTTCCATAAACAGTTGTAGTTTTGTTCACTTTTTCCAGAAACAGTGTTTACTTTCCAGCGACAGTATTACACCTTATGGTATTTTATTCCTTGTCTTTTTATTGCAGAGATATTCGAGGTTGCTTATGCTATTGTTGATTCAGAAACAATAGAAAATTGGAGATGGTTTTTGTCAATATTATCTCGTATATTGAGGCGTCAAGAGAGGGTGATAACATTTATGTCGGATAGACATGATGGAATTTTGAGGTGCATTCCTGAATTTTTCCCTGAATCTCCACATTCATACTGTCTTGTTCATTTAAAACAGAATGTTAGTAGCTTATTTCCAAAGGGTGCTAGTGAGGGACTAAAGAAGAAGATGATGAATCTTTTAGCAAACTGTGCTTATGCATGCACTGCATCAGATTTTGATGATTGCATTGCAGAATTTATGGATAATGGGAGAGGGCATGTGAAGAATTTTTTAGCTGATTTGCCTAAAGAGAACTATGCTATTGCTCACTTTCCGGGTAGGAGATGGGGATCAATGAGTAATGCACTTTCCGAGTCTTTTAATGCCATGGTGTCGAATAGCCGTTGTATGCTACTTATGGATCTTCTTGAAGACATTAGAGTTCGGCTTATGGTTAGCATGGCTGAGAATAAATTATTCGGTCAAAATATTCATACCATTTTGTGTCCAAAGAAAGAAAATGAGCTGAGGTTGCTGTTAAAAGAGGGCATGCATTGGCGGATTAGTCGTTCTGACATGGATGTTTTTGAAGTTAGGACGGAGTGGAATCGTTTTGTTGTTTGTTTGGATGATAGGACATGCTCTTGTGTTCAATGGCAGCACAATTGTTTCCCATGTTCTCATGCATTGCAGGTGTTGCAGCATGATAATCGTGATGTATTTGAATATATTGAAGATTACTGGAAGGCATCTTTTTATCGGGAAACTTATCAGTTTGTTATGAATCCAGTTTCAGATTTGGATAAGCCCAATGTTAATAATTTTACGAATGGTGTGAGGCCTCCTATTACTAAGGTTCCGTCTGGAAGGCCAAAGAAGATTAAGATTAAATCTGCTGGTGAAATTAGTCGGACAAGGAAGACCGTGACTTGTAGCAGATGTGGAGGTTCGGGACATAACAAAGTTTCATGCAAAATTGTTATACAAGACGGTTGATTTCTTTTTTTCTTTTATTTTTTAATAGAATGGGAGCTACCTGTGTTAGGTAACCAATTTTATTATTTGGAGATTGCTTATTTGTTTGTAATTGATGTTTCAGATTATATAAGTTTTGGGTTATACAAATTTACTTATTTCGGTGTTAGTTTATTGAGTTTTCCAGACACAGTGTTCGATTTTAGTTTATACAAATCAAAATGTTTGTGGAATCAAATTGTAATATGTGCCACTATTTTCTGCAAAGTTACCAAACAATCACAGAGTTTTGTTGGATTTTCCAGAGAAAGTGTTATGTTTTTCCAGAAACAGTGTTAGGTTTTCCAGCGACAGTGTTGGTTTTTCTAGCGACAGTGTTGGTTTTTCCAGCGACAGTGTTGGTTGGTTTTTCCAGCGACAGTGTTGGATGATTTTTCCAGCGACAATGTTGGTTTTTCCAGCGACAGTGTTGGTTTTTCCAGCGACAGTGTTAATGTTTCCAGCGACAGTGTTAGTTTTCACAACTTAAGATCCAAGTGCGACAATGTACATTGAGTAGCATCAAACATGTTTGACAACGATTTTTGTTAAACCATGGTAAAAAGGAAATCGTGAATGTTAAGAAGTACATTCAGTTGACCAAAATATTCTAATGCCCAATGCTTGTCAATTTCTGTGAGATTTCTTCGAAAGCTTCTTGTTCTTTTGTCCAGCTGTACTCATGATTCATCAAATCCACAAGGATATCTTTCCGTGCTTTTAAAACTTGATAATCTTGGATATGTTCTTGAATTTTCTGGTTCTTTGAGAGTTGGTCAATGAAGCTAAGCATGTATAAGCCGCAATCCAATCTGTGATTTACAAGGAAATTTAAGTTGTAATGAACATGAGTATTGAAGGCAAACAAACTATGTGAGAGATAAGTAGTTCAAAAAGCACATTGTTGGTTTCAATTTTTTCACATACGCTGTTGGTTTCTGTTGCGCACAGATTCTGTCCTCGTTGACTTGGAATTCAAAGTCACTTTTTATGGAATTGATTTTCTTCATTGTTTCTTGGTTTAAATCCTCAAGTTTTGAATGGCTTGTTGATTCCCTTGCCTTCTCAAGCCAATACTGAACAAAGGTGCCCTGCACAAAGTTATTATAGAATAATAATATACTTATTTGCAATATATATGAGAGAGATTTGTGATTTTGATATTTTTAGCTTACCACTATTGATGCATTTTCCCAGTAGCAATCATTTTCCAGATCTTCATCTTTTGAATTTTGGCGAGCTGAATTGTAGTGAGTCATTTCTGTAGTTTTTGTGTCCAAAACTACCAAGGAGAAATGGTTGTAATGGAACAATGGGAAGAAAATCTTTGATACTTTTCCATATTGGTCCATCAGTTGTTTGTAGAGCCTTTCCTTGTTTTGGACAGTTTCTTGAATGGTTTGTTCATTGATATTGTTCTGTTGGAATAAAAAATCATGTAAAAATCATATCACAGTGTTTCTGCATCCAACTCATAATATGGCATACTGTTTCTGGAAAATAGCCAATTAGAAAGTACACTGTTTATGGATTCAGAACAAAATTGCACAAATCAATGATATTATTTTCCAGCGACAGTTACGAATTCAAGTATTTACACAAATCAAGGATATTATTTTCCAGCGACAGTGTTAGTTTGTTCCAGCGACAGTGACAGTTTTTCCAGCGACA
Organism: Cotoneaster glaucophyllus; assembly: GCA_036320875.1. Lineage (NCBI taxonomy): Eukaryota > Viridiplantae > Streptophyta > Magnoliopsida > Rosales > Rosaceae > Cotoneaster > Cotoneaster glaucophyllus. Next base: position 11,978,201 of record CM070073.1, on the reverse strand, counting down.
GTGTTAATTGTTTCCAGCGACAGTGTTAATTGTTTCCAGCGACAGTTAACAAAAAGTTGTTTTAATAAACATGCATTTAACAAAAAGTTCATACGGAACAAAATTAGTTATATACTTACAAAGATTGTTGTAGAGACGTAGAAGTTCTTTTGTTTTTTGATTTTTTCTTTTTCTCTTTTGAGGTAGCAGAAAGAGTCAACAATCTGAGTTGATATAGGTCCATTTGATATCAATCCGTGCAGGTCTTCTTTCAACACCATTATTCTTGCATAGTTGAAATCTGTAGTTTCAGCAGTCCAGTATTGATCGCTGCAGGAAATTACAAAAGGTTTAGTTATGTTATATTTATTTAGTGCTTATAAATTTATGGGAGTTTGTATACAAAGATATTAGTTAAGAGTTTGTATAGTACTTACATGTCTTGTGTTGAGTAGAATTGAATTATTTTCCTTTTTTCATCTGGTTCCAGCATCTTGTACACTTGAAGTTGTCTCCAGGTCACACCAGTATATGTTAGATTTGTTGCTGGAAAGTCATCAGGCTGTGATGAATTTTCGTCTTTTAAATTCAGACTGAATGACGGAGTGCTTGGGAGGACTATATTTTTGCATTTGGTTGTTGTCTTTCTGGATGTTTGTTTGTTTGATTGCACATCATCCTTCTTAAGAGCAGCGTTCTGCTTCGGAGCTTGAATTTCCTCTTCTTTCTGTTTTTCTTTTGCCACTGATGAAAGAATTTTTTCAGGCAGTCCTGCATTTTTGTCGTCATTCATCATGTTTTCTTGAATTTCTACCTCGTTTGATTTTGAAACAGATTTGGCTCTTTGTTTTTTCTTCCTCTTTATCGCTGTTGTTGGTTGCAGTGTTTCAGAGCTTTTCTTTTGCCTCTTTGTTCCGCATTTGCTGTTTTCTTTAGGTTGTGGCTTTCTCTTTTGCTGCCTTTTCCTTTTTTTCTGTGTATTTTGCATTGAGTCTCCAATGATATCTTCTTCGGTACTTCTCTCAATCTGCAGATGTATAGTTTCCTTCTTGGTGTATGCTATTCTTTCTACTTCTCCAAAAATTCTCCTCTTTTGTGTACTTTTCGTTGTTTTCGATATCACCTTGACACTAGTTCTTGTTGAGTTTGGCACTTGTATAGTTATCTTAAGTGAAGCCATCTGCTAATATAGTTATATTAGAATTCAACTTGAACATAAGCATATATAAATTAATAATTAATATGAGTACACATTGTTTATGAACAACGCAATGGAGAAGAATAACACAATGTTTCTGCAACTGAAAAATGCGAAAGTTGTAGTTTATAATCACAGTAAAACATGCTCTAAGTAGATTTCGTACATTTCTTTTCTCAATTCAGCACGTTTTCAACGAAATGGAAAATATATTTTTTAGATCCTTAACATTTAATGTCGGTTAAAGTGGGTTTTCTAGTTATGGAGATGAAAAACGGTGATGATTTTCATGCATGTTATTTTTTTATACGCTTGATTCAAGTAGATCTAACTTATGTATACAATGAAATGATATTCTTAAATTATTTGAGAATTTTTGTAAGAAATTTTTACCTCTGTTTGTTTAAGCTCGTTTCACCGGAAGTTGCTCGCCGAAGTTGAATCTGTAACTGTTGTTGAATCTGTAACTGTCGATCACCGGAAGTTGCATGTTATAATCATACTGTATACACAAATTTTTAGCTCTGTATACGCTTGATTCAATGGATGACTTTGGCTCAAGGAAGTTGAAAAGCATATGGGTTTTCAGTTTTTGAGTGCGAGAACATCGTTCCAGAAAACAGAAAATGATTTAAGTGGCCGTTGATATCAATATTATATATTTCTTTTTCTTTTTTTCCCTAAACAGTTTTATTATGCGTGTTCATTTTTTCCAGCGACAGTGTTATGTTTTGGTTCGGATTTTCTAGTAACAGTTTGATGTTTTGGTTTTTTTTTTTTTTTTTTTTTTTTCTTGTTTTCTTTTTTTCATAAATAGAGTTGTTTTGTAAGAATTTGTTACCTTTGGTTTGTATATGCTTTGATTCAAGTAAAGTCGATCAATGGAAGTTGCTCGAGGAGTAGAAAGTCTTATGATTTTTAGAAATCGAAGAATGAGTATGGATGACTTTTGCTCAAAGAAGTTCAAAAGTGTGGGTTTTCAGTTTTTGCGAGCGTGAAAATGGTACATTTTCATTCCTATGCTAGAATGAAACAGCATATTAGTCGTATATTTTCCAGAGACAGTGCGAACCCTTTTCTAGAAACAGTGCGAACAATTTTCCAGAAACAGTGCGAACAATTTTCCAGAAACAGATTCCTGCAATCTTTTGACAAAAATAAAAGAATGAACTAGACTATAATTTTGTAATTGTAATGACTGAGTAATTACAATGAAATAAAGTCATCATCATCTCCAAAAAGTTCATCAATGTAATCATGTTTCATAGCAACCTTTTTTTCTTCCAGCAACCTTTTAAGTCCGTTTGGATAGCTGTGTGGATGATTGACCAAGATAGTTATAATTGAAGCCCTCTTCATAAATACTTCTTCCTTGTGAAAAGTGGATTGTACTGGTTTGCCCTCATGAATTTGGTTTGCATAGTGAATAACAAATATTCCGCAATCCAATCTGCATTTTTTGCAAAACAAAGAAGTATGATAAATAAAGAAAGTAGATAAATTTATAACAGTAAAGTGTTGTCTAGTTTTCCAGATACAGTGTTATTTTCCAGCGACAGTGTTATTTTTCCAGCGACAGTGTTATTTTTCCAGCGACAGTGTTAGTTTTCCAGCGACAGTGTTGGTTTTTACAGAGACAGGTACGAATTCAAGTTTTTACACAAATCTAGGACATTTTTTTCTGGATTATAAGTCATTGTCTCTGGATCCAAAAGCAAAATAGGTCAGTGTTTATGAAAATGAACTCAAATAATGACATGAAACTATATTTTTGTACTTACGAGTCTTCTCTTTGCTGTGCACTAGTCAAGCATCTTTCAATCTCTATTTTGATGGTTTGATCAGCTTTGAAATCCTTGTACAGTGCTTCTATTTTGTCCCTCTGTAAAACAGAAAATAATAATAATGAGATTTTGATTTGTCTTCTTTACCATAGTAGGATAGTTTGTAATTGATTTAAGTTTGTTTTCTTACCAGTTCCATCGCATGCTTAAAGTATATGTCTGTGCCGCCTTCTATCCTTGGTAGTTTGGAATTGTAGTGTGTCATTTTTCCTTTTTTAATATCCCAAACTACCAGGGTATAGTGGTAGTAACACTTTAAGCATATGAAGACCTTTCCCACTTTGTCAACATTCTCTTCCAAGAGGCTCTTCAATGTTTGATCAATATATCTCTGGTCACTCTCCAATTTTTGGTTCTCGACGTCATTCTGAAGACAATAACTTAACCTTTTTTACTGTTTATGAAATTGACAAACAGAAATTTGTTGTAAATAAACTTGTTTACACTTACAAAGAGGAAGGAAGGAAGATATAGATTTTGCTCTTGTCCCATCTTTGCTTCATTTTCTGACATGATGAAGAAGGACGCATCAATTATATTGGAGTCAATTGCACCATCGACGAACAATGTTTTCAAATCTGACTTCAGAACAACAAGCTCATGCGCCATGTTCTGTTGCTTCGGTTGCATCCAAAAATAATCCCTGTGTAAGAAAATTAAATGTTAATTATATATATATAATTGACACTGTTAGTTTCTGTACACTTTAATTTCCAGCGACAGTGTTAGTTTTTCCAGAGCCAGTGTTAGTTTTTCCAGCGACAGTGTTAGAAAGTAAGGGACTGTTTATGGAATATAAGTGACTGTTTATGGAATATATAAGCGACTGTTTATGGAATATAAGTGACTGTTTATGGAATATAAGTGACTGTTTATGGACTTGTTTCCAGCGACAGTTACAGATTCAAGTATTAACACAAATCAAGGACATTGTTGAAATATAATCATACTCTTTATGAAATATAAGTTGATAGTTAATGTTATCGAAAACTTACAAGTCATCTTTTCTGTAATATTCCTTGATTTTCTCTCTTGTATTCTCGTCAAGCAACCTGTAAGCTTGTGTTGCCGAAGGGAGGTAACTGTCTTTATCAGTCTTTGAGCTTTTTGCATTTGTCTTCTTTGCAGGCTTCCCTTTTGGAATTGGCTTTGGTTTTACCACTTTTGGAATTGGCTTTGCTTTTTCAACAATTGGCTTCATCTTTTCGACCAGTAGCTTGGCCTTCTTCTTTTTAATTTCTTGTTCTGCAAGTATGCGCTGCTCCTTCTCTCTATCAATAATTGGTTCCAAAGTTTGCTCTGGCTGTGGTATAATTGACGGGCTTTCACTGTCACTAACAGCATATATGTACTTGGCTTTCTTTTTTTGGATTTTCTGGACAGGGACATAGTCAAACTCAGGAAGAACATTTGCTTTACGATCGTCCCTGGTTCGAACATTTCTGACCAAAGTTCTTGTCCGCTTTTTTTCTTCTGCATTTTCTTCTTGTCCATCTTTAATGTCCTTGGCTTCTGGAGTAGCCATGGTATCTTTTATGTTTGCAGCTTCAACATATTGACTGTCCATTTGAACATCAATTGGATCTTGAACTTGGTTTTTTCCGCTGATTGCTTCTGTTTCAGCTTGTTGACTCTCTATTTTATCATCAACTGGAACATCTGGAAGTATATTCATTTTTGCTGAAGCTTCAGTGTTCTTCATCCGCAACTGCTGGATTTCCGCATCCATATCATTGATTTTCTTCTTGTTCAACTCTTTTTCTTCTTCAAGCTTCTCAATGTCTCTTTTGAGCTGCCCAGTTGTTTGTCCAGAAACTATAGAAGCTGTTTGCAGACTATCAATTGCATGCATCATCATGTGCTTGACCACCATATACCTCATATGTTCCATGGCTGTACATTTTTGAATTTGGTTGAACATCTCTTCGGTTAATGTTGTGTCAATACCATGAATATGAGTTTGATAATCTGGATTAAGCTTAAGATACTCTTCAGCGTACAACTTGTCAAACTGCACTTGGGCTTCATCAATAGAGTTGTACTCAGGTGCTTCATCTTTTTTACTTCTCTTTTCAGGTTCAATGACATCTTTTGCAGCAGGAGTCCCCTCAGGTGCTTCATCTTTTTTACTTCTCTTTTCAGGTTCAATGACATCTTTTGCAGCAGGAGTCCCCTTTCTTTTCCTTGTCACGATCTTTTCTTGAGCTTTTCTTGAAGAATTGTCTACTTTCTCAGTAGGAGGATCAACAATCTGTACACAGTTACAAAAGTATTATTTATTAAGTGACTGTTTATGGAATATAAGTGACTGTTTATGGAATATAAGTCACTGTTTCTGGAGTATAAGTCACTGTTTCTGGAATATAAGTGACTGTTTATGGAATATAAGTCACTGTTTCTGGAATATAAGTCACTGTTTCTGGAATATAAGTCATTGCTTTTGTAGGACTTGATTCCAGAGACTGTTAGTTTTTCCAGAGACAGTGTTATTTTTCCAGCGACAGTCTTACTTTATTTCCAGCGACAGTGTTAGCTTTCCAGAGACAGTGTTAATGTTTCCAGCGACAGTGTTAGTTTTTCCAGCGACAGTTAACAAAAAGTATGCAAATATCAAAGTATAACTGTTTCTGTTTATTATACATTACCTCAATATAAGTCATTGCTCTTGTCTTCCTTCTATTAGTTGACGTTGTCTTTGTTTCACCGATTTTGGAAGGGAACACTCCTTTTTCAGTAGGAAGAATCGCACCGGCAATCTGCACACAGTCACACATTGGTTTGTTTATAGTTTTTTGAAAGTTGAATTGTTTCTAGATAAACATTATGAGAAAATGATTTTGATTATGGGATACCTCAATATCTTCAACTTTGACATCTCTGATTGCTTGGTGTATCTTTGTTGTGTCCCATCTTCCTATCGCCGGAACCATGTTTTCTCGGCCTTCAATCGTCGGAACAAGGTTTGCTTTAAGACATAGCCAATACTGGACAAATTAAGAAAAGTGAGAATAGTTACAGTTTGAGAATCATAATAAAAATTTCATACTTTTAAAACTAGAATTCTTATATTCTTACCAAAATAAGAACGGTGCAACCACTGGTTGTTGTTACATCCCCTCTGGAAATCGACAGTGTTTGTGATTTGTCTACCATTTTGAAGAGGTAGTCTCTTCCACCCTTGGCCCAATTATATCTGTTGATTTCGTCCAACCTTGCACAAATTTGCAGGAAGCTCCATGTGATGTATGATCCGGAGTTTGCAAACAAGAGTGACTGGATGAGATGTGCACATATGATGGAAGCCGTATCTCTTGCACCTTGAGGATTTCGGAGAATGATTGATTTTCTATATGCTTCAAGAAGGTGTTTTTGTTTCACTCGTTCAACGTTATGAAAGTACTTATCCAAGAATCTGTCCTCCTTACCAGATTTGGAGGATTTATCGGTGTTTGGCAGTTCAACTCCATCGTTGTTCAGTCCAAAGATTACAGCAACATCATCGGGTGTTATCCCTCTTGCATCTCGATCTCCAAATCTGAACTTTTGCTCTCTGGAGTCGTAGCATTTTATAAACTTAATTAAATCTGTATCAGACTTCTTCTTCCTTTGGGTGACAACAAGGATGTGATCCATATACAGTTTAATAAGACTCCAAAATGGTGTCTTTGCCAACTCATGGCAAACATCTTTGCGCTCTTCAAGCATTGGCTTGTATATTTCCATTGAGTCTGAAAACCCGATCATATTGCACCGATACTGGAGATATGAAGTTCGATTTCTTCTTGTCTTATCCGTTGGAGTTTTCTTCTCCTTCTTCTTCTTGGTTGTTTTGCGTGCAAAATACTTCACTCTCAATCTCTTGTTTACCTGTATTTTTGTAAATATGAACAAAGTTTTAAGGAATTATAATCAACTCTTTATGAAGAACAAGCATAATATGGAATGAAGAAAACAGATAGTCACAGTTATGTTTTAGTCCTTTTTTTTTCCAGAGACAGTGTTTGTTTTTTCCAGAGACAGTGTTAGTTTTTTCCAGAGACAGTGTTAATTTTTCCAGCGACAGTGTTACTTTTTTCCAGCGACAGTGTTACTTTTTCCAGCGACAGTGTTAGTTTATTGTCCAGCGACAGTGTTAATGTTTCCAGAGACATTGTTAGTTTTCCAGCGACAGTGTTAGTTTTTCCAGAGACAGTTACAGATTCAAGTATTTACACAAAATAAAAGACATTGTTTTCCAGCGACAGTGTTATTTTTTTCCAGAGACAGTGTTAGTTTTTCCAGCGACAGTGTTACTTTTTTCCAGCGACAGTGTTACTTTTTCCAGCGACAGTGTTAGTTTATTTTCCAGCGACAGTGTTAATGTTTCCAGAGACATTGTTAGTTTTCCAGCGACAGTGTTAGTTTTTCCAGAGACAGTTACAGATTCAAGTATTTACACAAAATAAAAGACATTATTTTCCAGCGACAGTGTTATTTTTTTCCAGAGATAGTGTTAGTTTTTTCCAGAGACAGTGTTAGTTTTTCCAGCGACAGTGTTACTTTTTTCCAGCGACAGTGTTACTTTTTTCCAGCGACAGTGTTACTTTTTCCAGCGACAGTGTTAGTTTATTTTCCAGCGACAGTGTTAATGTTTCCAGAGACATTGTTAGTTTTCCAGCGACAGTGTTAGTTTTTCCAGAGACAGTTACAGATTCAAGTATTTACACAAAATAAAAGATATTGTTTTCCAGCGACAGTGTTATTTTTCCAGAGACAGTGTTTGTTTTTCCAGAGACAGTGTTAGTTTTTCCAGCGACAGTATTAGTTTCTAAAAAGTGGCAAAAAATCATACTTTCTATTTTCTAAAAAAGTGGCAAAAAATCATACTTTCTATTTTCTAAAAAAGTTACCTCTTTTTCGCCGCTTTGTTCTGTCGATTGTTCTGGTGCCTTTGGCACTTCTTTTTCTGTTGCTGTTTCCGACGAAGGTACTTCTTTTTCTGTTGCTTTTTCCGACGGAGGTTGTGGTGAAATTTGTACTTCTGTTCCTCCGGTTTGTTCCGACGGAGGTTGTGGTAAAGTTTGGACTTCCTTTTCTCCGGTTTGTTCCGACGGAGGTTTTGCACCACATTTTCTCTGGTTTCTGCCATTGAACTTCTGTGAACTTGTTTCGCCGGCTTGTGTTTCGATGAATGCTTTCTTTTCAACTGTGATTTGAACTTTGATTTTGATTGATTTTGAAATGGGGGAAGTTTGATTCGACGGGGGTTACGTGCTGAGGGTCGTGCTGGGGGGTCGTGCTGGTGGTTAAAGTTCTGGGCGTTGAGTTTCGTTAAAAGTCGCGAACATTGAATGCTATAGGGGTATTTAGGGAAAGTAATTTTGTAACGGGTTGGGCTTGTAAATTCGGCCCTAGCATAATAAGTTTTGGGTGGTTTTTTATTAAACTTTGAGCCCTTTTGGTTAAATAACATTTTAAGATGATTTTTGGTTAAATATTTGTTGGTCCAAGCCCTTTTCATTAAAGCTCCCTTTTTTCTTTGGGTTGAACATATTAGGCGGGAATGTCTTTGGGTTGAACAAATTAGGCAGGAAATTTCCCGCTTGTTTTGAATGAGTGTGAGACTTAGTGTCGGTTTTAACCGACGTTATCTTCTTTTAATTCGACGCAATCTCAAACAGTGTATCAGAGTGCAAAAGTTATCAGGAAACAAAGCGGGCACTACCGATCCAAGAATCTCATAGCTGAGAGAAATAGGAGGACAAGGATCAAAGACGGGCTCTTTGCTCTGCGTTCTCTAGTCCCGAAAATAACCAAGGTTGAGACCCTCTTATCTATAAAATACTTTTTCTTTGCTTTTTATTTATCTTTTGATCTTATCATCCGTCCGTTGAATTATTGTAGATGAATACAGCTGCTATTATAGGAGATGCTATTGAATATATAGAAGAGTTGCAGAAGAAGGAGAAAGAACTTGAAGATGAGCTCAGGGAACTTGACGAAGAGGAGGACCTCAACAAGACCAAAGTGGATATGAAAGTTTTGGCCTCGGACAAGAGAAGAGAAGGCAGAATTTGCTTGACTTCTGCAGAGCAAAACAAGAGTTCCTCCAGTTTTGTCCGAAAAAGTCCAACCGTTGTACGCATAGCTTTTAATTTATCATCGCACCTGCTTGAGCTTTCACATCCAACTTACACACTAGATATGTTTCAGTTCATTTATGTCCTGCCTTTTCTTAGGTGCAAGTGGAAGTGAACCAGATTGGCAAAAGAGATTGCTTGATTAAGCTGTTCTCTGAGCAGAACCGAGGCGGGTTTGCAAGGTTGATGGAGAACATGGATTCCTTAGGACTTCAAGTTGTTGATGCCAATGTCACCACATTCGACGGAAATGTCCTAAATATTCTCAAGGTTGAGGTAAGATTCCGATAAAGAAAATTCATCTTGTATTTGAACCTTTCATAAGAAATCATGTCTTATCGAGTGAGTAAGAACAATTTATTTTGCTCATTATTATTAATTAAAAACGGAAAAAGTTTTTTTTTATTATTAATATATTTGGTGTCGCTTATGGACGACAGCATAATAATTATTTTATATATCTAGATGTTATGTGGACCGATATTAAGTGTTATATTTTAATTGTTTATTTGTTACTTAATGTCACTTATAAGCGACGTAAGAACCGATGTCGCTTTTAAGCGACGCCGTTGTTCTTGTTTATTTTATATTACTTTGCTTCTTGGTGGCGGATTAAGAGGGCTAAGCGACGTCAATACCTTTTTGGTGACGGTAGCAATGGTGTCGCTTCACCTATGCGACATTGCAAGACTTTATGTCGAATTTTTACCAAAAATTTCGACAGTAATTAGGTTTTATTGTCGGTTTTTGCACCGCCATTGATAGCCTCTTTTGTAGTAGTGAATCTGGTCGACATCTTCACCAAATCACTACCGAATGCAACGTTTCAGAAGCTTGTTCAAGGAATTGGTATGCTTAAACTTTTTGAGTTATAACATTGCTAGTTCTCTTTGGAATTGTGTCAAACTCAGAAGAAGTATCCTGAAGTATACTTGTTTGACCTTAATGTACTCTTTTTCCTTACGATTAGGAGCATTTTTCCCACTGAGTTTTTGCTACCTAACGAGGTTTTGACAAGGCACCCACCTTGGGTTGATCATATCCTTGACGACGTCTCGTTGACGTTTAATTTGACTTTGCATTACTCATGCATTTTTCCTTAGACTATGGATTTTGTCCCTACTCGGGTTTTTACAATAGTCATAGGGATTTTTTTGTGAGACTTACTTCCTTATGTAACCTACCTTATTTGAATAACGTGTTCCCAGAATCAGTGCCGACGAATCGACTTCCTCAACCTTTACATGTTGCCGAATCTACCTGAGTATTTACACACTCAAAGAGGAGTGTTATAAACTTCTTATTTAAGTGTGATTGTGTAAATCCTAGATTAGAATTGATTCTAGTTATTCTTTCCTATTAGGACTTGTATTCCTTGGAGGTGAATGATTTCTTCTCTCCCTTATTACTATAAATAAAAGCACTGCGTATGGGGAATAACACATCTTCTAAACAACCCTACAAACACATCTCTCTCTATATTTTCTCTATGCCGCGGGCCCCTCTCCTTGTCAGTTAAATATAGACCACAACAATATAGCTTTTTAAGTAAGAGTTTTTCTATTTAAACATCATCTCTCATCTAACTAATTTCACCCTAATTTCTATTTACACCTCATTAAAAAATTTAAATTTAAACATTCTCTAAGTTCACCACATTTGTTCCAAACATACCCTATATACAATGGCGTAGCCACACCAAAGGCTATGGTGGGCTATAACCCAGGGAGAGTTTGTGGCATATATATGTATGTTTTAGTGCATAGTAATATAAAACTTATCATGGAAATTGTGATGCCATTTTGTTCAAGATTATTCTGCTTTGATTCAGCGGGCTTTATATTAATTTCAATCAATTTTTTTAAGATTGCCCTTGCATCTACTTTCATTGTTTTGATTTATGCTAGTTGTGTGATTGTAATTGAGATGTCAAGTTTTTTTATCTTCTTCTTGTGTTTGCATCTAAATATATGTAAATTTGATGATTCATTGTAATTTTTGCGGTTTGCAAATGCAAAACTTGTTGAGTTCATGCCAAGTAAATTTAAGTATACAAATGCAGAAGTTAAACTTAAATTTTTGCATACAATATGTATGTAGCAAAAAAAATATATCATTTGATATTAGGATAATTTTTTTGGCTTACCCCCCATCTCCGCTATTGCCTATATAAACACCACCATACCTGATTCTGATTTCGCTGAAACTCTGATTCCGTTGAATGTCATATATGCTAGTGGGAAAGGTTGGAATTTTAATTTTAAACTAGGATTGATTCTACCTCACTGTAACAAAACCCTTTTTTTTTTTTTTTTTTTGTGATGGAGCAAAATCAATTAACGAATATTTCCACCTGCAAATCCTACAGAGAGAGAGATGAAAGAAGTTCTAAAAGTATAATATATCTGAACGTGTGAATTATTGTGGATTCGTACGTATTTTATCATCTCCTCAACACCAATACTACACCCGCAAAAACACCACCAAAGACACCCCACCCAACAGCAGCAATTTTATATATGATTCGAAAAGAAATAAAAAAGTAAACGATAGAAGAAGATGAATGATAGAACGATAGTAGTATGAGATGAATGAAGAGGAAGATGAACGGTAGAACAATAGAAGATTTGTTTTTTTTTTTTTTTAAATTAAAACTCAAAAAGAAAGTTAAATATAGGTGGTTGGGTGAACTTAGATAAGTGGTGATGTTTGAATAGAAAAATTCTTTATTTAATATTTTTTTGTCATGAATAATACATGAACTCCCCCAATGGTGGTTGAGCTCATTCTTCTCTCACTTGCAAATAACGTATCTTCATCATAAAAATTTCATAACTGGAACCATTCAATTTGTTAATTTTCATTTGATGATTATCCTTATAAAAGAACCATTTGAAACGTATATCATTTGGTCATTCGAATGTATCAAATAGATGATAGTTCATCATTAACATTAACATGTTACGTGGTACTTACAACGTTAATTTATTTGATATATTTGAATGCCTAAACGATATCTCATTCGAATGATTTTTAGTAGGTATGATCTCCATTGAAGATTAAGAAATAGAATTGTTCCGATTATGCTTTTTCTTTTTCTTTTTTCTTTTTTTTTTTTAACAAAATAGAGTAGTGTTTCATTCATGATCAACACAAACAATCACAAGTGTCAGTCAATTGGGTACATTGCTACAGTGACCAACAAATTGATTTGGAGTGAATTTGCATAAACACACAAATTGAGTAAAACTCCTATATGACAACCACAAGCACAAACATACAATTGGCACCAATAGAGATTTCGTCACAAATTGTAAACACACATCCTATCAAGGCTACATAAAGTGAGACAACTCACAATCACCCCAGAAAAGTTAGACCACATACAATCATCGCAAAAGCACAACAAGACAACTAAAACTACATTAATATGAGAACGGAACCACCAGTCGGCTAATCATTGTGGAGGACACCCTATCCAACACCACTTGCAACTACATGACTCTAATGACATCCATAACTTCTGCGAGTCAAGGCGGACCCGCCAGTTCTAGGCAGTGGAAGCACAAGAACTTGGCGCATAAGGCAGCGCCGGAGCCATTAGATCTGTGCACATCAGTCAGAACAGCCATAATTATTGGACGAATGTGTCACCACCACCATGGATTCAAGCCGACGTATGTGGAACTGACCCACCAACAACCATGAATCTCACCGACACCCTCGGATCTAACTTTAAATCTAGAGAAAGACCTGGAGATAAGGCATGGCTCAGGTCTGGGTATGAGGCACCAAAGCCAAAGGATAGGTTACTCACAAAATGGTGGGAGATAAGCAGTGAATGGATGAGAGGATGAGGGGGCGCAGCAAGCCGAGAGAGGGTGGCAGTGGAGCGGAGGGGACGTGTTGTGAGAAGAAAAGAAAGGAAAGGACGCGGTGGGGGAGGGAGAGGGAGGAATACGGACTAGAAGAGAGAGGTTTGTCGCCGACCCCAAGCCAGAGAAAAGGGCCAGCGGAGTTGGGGAGAGAAAAAGTTAAGATTATGAATTTTTTTTCTCTATTGAATATACGTTATTTGTAAATAGGGTAATGAGCTCATCCCAAACAAAAAAAAAAATGCTAAGTATTTGTATCATTACCATTTTCTTGTTCCATACACACCACAATAAATTTGGGCAAAGCCACGGAATGTTTGGCCACGCCTAGTAACTCGCTTCTTTTACTTACTAGCCACGGACGCGGGCCACGCCTCACTACCCAATCCCATTGGGTTTCTGCCTTTTTTTTGTATTTGTGAATTTTTTCTTGTTAGGCAGATGTTTGAAATTAGAATGCATACGTAAAATATTGAATCATCACGAGGGAATCTTTTGAAGAGCATTGAAACACTACCCAAAAAAATGTTTTATTCTGTTACAAAATAATTAATCCAGAAAAAAAAAATACCAAGACATATATGCACTTGGTACAACTACAAAATACCAAGTACCTCTTGTTATATTCGTAAATATTACTATTCCTCTTGGCATATAATTAACTTTATTTTTGGTAAGGGGCATATAATTAAATAGGACCCAAGCTTTATATAGCTATAAAGGAATTAGAGGGACTTCATCAGCACAGGCAGTAATTTCTTGAGTCCTTGACCTTTCTTGGAAACAAATTTGACTGCATTAGCATGTTGAGCAGCAGTATTTTCACTTGGATATGAAGATGGACTTGGAGAAGGAGAAAAAGCGGGAGCAATATAAAGAGCAATCTTTTGACCTTTGGTGCAGTGGCCGGCGAAGGTGCAGGTAAAATAATATGTGTCCGACTGAACAAACTGAAACTCTCCGCCTTCTCGGAATACAAATAAGGGGTTGTCCGTTTTGCAGGCGTCGTAATCCTCCTTGGTTACTATAGCCAAGTCTTGTTCTCCAACTTTAAAGTTGAAGTCTGCACAAACAAATCATATCATCAATATCATCATCATGCATGATCATTATCATCATAGCCGTCATCATCATGATCAGTTACGGACCGGTTTGATAACAATATTTGTGAAAAATAAAGACTGAAATTAGTTACTAAACAAGTTTTCAATTATGAAATGGAATGGTTATAAAATTGAAAATGCAATGGTTATCAAACGGCTCCTAAAAGTAAATAAGTAGAAAGTAAAGAGAAGCTCACTTATAAAATCCGTAACGGACAAGCTATGCTTGGCAGCCCATGCTTCGTACGTAGCAGCGCCACCAGGAGGAATAGTCCAACCCAACCCATCTCCCACTGTATATTCTCCAGCTTCTGCTTCAAGTAGCGATGTTGTGGTAATCACTGCTAGAACAAGGACAACCACATTACTCACATTCATGATTTTAACCATCTTTTAATTCTCGTGTTCGTGTTGTTTCTTGTACGAAGGAATTTAGGAGTGCGGTATTGGGATGTTGGAAGTCTGAATTTATACTGGGGAGACTTCTCGGATTTTAGGAAGCGGTTGAGGGCGGCCACCCAAAATGCATTGTGTATGACATCCGGAAATTGCAAGCTAGCTACCCTATGTGAGGTGCAATACAAATCACTAATTAACTGGTACGTACCTCCGAATATCCGTATAGGGATATTTCAATGAGCAGGCGTCGTTGTTAATTATGTTTGGACTAGAAACATTTTTTGTGAATTTTGAGTTGTATATAAAACACAAACCTGCAGGCTATGGCATTGCTGATTCCCTAGCAAAGAATTGTGACAAATATAACATGGGCCACCTCGTTCAATTAAGAAATAGGGCATTTTAAATGGTAATTCTGGGTCAGTTGTCGACCCTCTATGTTCCCAATTTTATAAGTTCAGGTCCAATAACTTTTAAAAATGAGGTTGAAATAGAAAAGTTGAACACAAAACGCATAAGCTAATCAAAGGTGGAAGAGTACTTCTTTTAAATTAACTCCAAATTACCACAATTTGCATGTAAATGTCCATTTATATCATAAAAATTCTAGTTTATACAGTGGTCATCGATATTTTATCATAGATCCATGAGGAATATAAACATGATTTGATTCCTCGCCTAAGTAAAAAATTCTTCTAGAGAAGCAATTCAAAATGCATAGAAGCCATGTTCTTCATATATATATATTGTGGAGCCAAAAATAATCACAAGGCGACACATGGACTTTCGGATTAAGAAGACAAGAATGCCCTCGAGAAGCACCAGAAATCCTACGCGCGAGCAGCCGGTAATTATCATCGGTCAAGTCAAAAGCGCCCATAAAAGGTAACCAAATCCGAATTATTTCATCCATCCACATTTAAGACAATTATCTCGTAAATCCACCAATTATCCCACTTAAATGGAGATAATTGGCAAATTAATGAGGATATTCCTCATTAATTGGCCAATTAACTTAGCCCCAAAATCCACAAAATCCTCTTAATGGCCGGTCCTCCTTTCTCCAAAGGGGGCCGGCCACTTCCCTCTTTATTTCCCCATTTCCTTCCCTTTTTTCCTCCTTTTTTAGTCAATTATTCAATTACTCCTTATTACCTCTTTTTATAAAAATAAATCCTTTCCCTATTTGATTAATTAGCCAATAAATAGGCTAATTAATCCTAGATCTCACACCAAAAACCCTAGCATGGCCGGCCACCCCCCTTTCCTATAAATACTACCCCATTTTCTCACAAAAGACCTAATTCCAATCCTTGGGCAAAAACACTCTAAACACTTTTTCTCTCTAATTCTAACTTTGGCATCGGAGGTTCTTCGGCCAAAGCCCCCCCCCCCCAATTCATCGTGGGCGCGTGAGGCTTTTGGCCTTAACCTAAGGTGTTTATTATTTTGTAGGTGCAAAATCGTCCAAGATCGAAGAGGAGAAAATTTGCATCCACAAATTGGTGCTTTCATTGAGAGGAGAAGTTTACGCTCGAAAAAGACTCTCGCACACACGGAAAATTCGATGAGCAACAATTCAAACATTCAAGGCGTGGGACCACGGCGATCTACGAGGTTGAATGTGACTCTTGGGGAGATGGCGCCACCACCACGAGGCTCCACCATGGGAACCACCGCGGTGACCACCCGCGGCGAGGTCCATGATACCACTACGGCGGTCCAAGCCTCGCATTCGCGCCCACCTCGCGTTGAGCAGCTTGCTCCTGCAGCCAAACCTGCCCACGCAGCCCTGCCTGCCCACGCAGCCCTGCCTGCCCACGCAGCTCAGCCTGCCCCAGTGGTGTCCCAAGCAGCCCGAGTCGTGCCCGGAACCATCCACCCTTCCGTCGCTCGAGAAGGAGTTTTCCTATCTAGTTCATCCAATCTGAGTGGTGAGCAGAACCTGTCCCGGCAAGTCATGGAGTTGACGAACACCTTAGCGCAGCAGACAACCCTGATGAATCAACTTTTGCAACGCACGGAGATCCAACGAGCCCTAGAAAAGGAACCTTTCCGGCAACGTCCTGGCAAGCAGCCGATCAATCAGACTGAGCAATCGGGCGATGTGCAATCTCGGCTGAGCCCCAGAGACAGCGTGGATTCCCGTCTTAGCGCAGGGAGGAGCGTGCACTCTCGGTTAGGCCCGTAAGTAAGCATACGATCGAGGCTGGGGCCACAAATTGAAGGATCGCACGAGCAACCGTCTAGGCAGAGCGTCCGTTCGCGCTTAGGCCCGCAAGGAACGTACTCCACATCACCTCGGAAGATGCCGCATGGCGCGCGAAGGCAAGCGACTTCTCAATCCGCTTCAAGTTCCACCGGCAGCCCACGGAGAAACCACTCACCGGTTAGGCAGCCGAGGCAACGACAAATGGAACGCCCGGAAGAGCAGCCTAGACCAATGGGCCGAGATCTAGGACGGCTTAGGGCTCCGCCGCCCCCACCATAAACAAATCCAGGAAGAGGTGGAGAAGCTTTTTAACGAACGGCTGCGCGAGTTCCGACGCGGCGACACGACCGATGAAGCATTGCGGCGGGAGATGACCAAGATAAGCCGGAGCCCCTTCGCAGACGAGATCGAGCATGCGGAACCCCCGCGCAAGTTCAGCATGCCGCACTTCACCTCATTCAAATGAGATGGAGACCCGGAAAGGCACCTGAAGCATTACCGAAGTGCCATGGTCCTCTACCGGAGCAATGACGCCCTTATGTGCAAAATATTCGCCACCACCCTGCAAGGCGAAGCGCAAGATTGGTTCCATACCCTGCCACCACGATCCGTCTCAAGCTTTGACGATCTTTCCTTGATTTTCACCAAAGAATACTCATCTTACCGCTCGATCAAGAAAAAATCCGATCACCTGTTCAACGTAAAGAAGAACCCGAAGGAATCACTTCGCGACTACGTGAAGAGATTCAAGGCGAAAAAGGCGAAGATCGTAAGATGTGACGACTCAATAGCCAGTGCAGCCTTCCAGAAGGGCCTCCCCGTGGATCACCCCCTGTTTGGAGAGATGATCATGAAGGAAGACCTGACTCTAGCAGACTCATTCGCCCTGGCAGAAAAGCATGCACTCTGGGACGAGGCCCGACGAGCGGAAAAGGCGCCTGAGCAGCCGCAAAAAGAATTGGTGACAACTCAACGAAGGGAAGACGGAAGGCAGCCCAATAAGAGCAGACATAAGGCCAAGCGGAGAGAGAGGCCCGTGACCAGAGACGGCCCGACGACCAGGAATTATTCAAAGTTTTCAGTCCCAATCCATCAAATCCTTCGCAACGTGAAGGACGAGCCATGGTTTAAACCACCAAAACAGCTAATAGGAGACGCTTCCAAGCTGGATCACTCCAAGTACTGCGCGTTCCATCGAGGGCCAGGACACACCACAGAAAACTGCTACACCTGGAAGAGTTATCTGGAGAAGCTTGTGAAGGACGGCAAGGTCGACAGGTATCTGGACAAGCCAGCTGCGCAGCTCAGACGGAACACTGAAAGGGAGCAGGAGCCACCAGCCAAGACGATTCGAATTAATGGCATCTTTGCTGAATCCGAATACCTGGGGGCCACCAGCAGCTCGAAGAGGAGGAGGATCCAGCAGGCCACGTTGATCTCACAAGTCCAGACGGCCGGCGCACTACCAGGACCTATCATCGGCTTCACTGAGCAGGACGCAGAAGGCGTCGACTTACCGCACGACGATGCCCTAGTAGTATCCGTCCAAATAGCCCATGCCATGGTTGACCGAATGATGGTAGACAACGGAAGCGCGGTCAATCTGCTTCAATTCTCGGTCATCCAGAAGATGGGATTGGAGAGCACGATAACACGGCGAGCAGAGGTACTCACTGGATTCAATGGGCACACCTCAACTGCAATCGGCCAAATCACGCTTGACGTAAAGACATCGCCGGTAGTCTCGAAGCAAACATTCACGATTGTGAGTGATCCGTCCCCCTACAACGGGATCCTTGGAAGGCCTTGGTTGATCAAGCTAGATGCGGTCACTTCAGTCAAGTATCAAAAGATCCGCTTCCGCATCCCGGGAGGAGAGAGGAGTAGGAGAAATTAAGTCCGACCAGGCCGCATCCCGACGATGCACCGTGCAAATGCTGAAAGAATCAAGTAAGAAGATCTTCACCCCCGTGGAGGTCACCGAAATCCAAAGAAATGACGAAGCTGCCAAATAGCAATTACAGCAGGAGGATCGAGAAGGCGGTACTCAAGCAGACGAGACAGGCTGGAAACCCGAAGAAGACGTCGAAGAAATCATTCTCGATCCGCAGCAGCCAGAAAAGACCGCTAGGATTGGCTCCCGCCTAAGCCCAGCCGAGAAAGAAGAACTCACTACCTTCCTCCGGAAGAACCGAGACATTTTTGCATGGTCGCCCTCCGACATGCCCAGCATCGACCCAAATGTAGCTTGCCATAAGTTACACGTTGACCCGGCTGCTAAACCAATAATCCAGAAAATGAGGCATTTTGCGCCCGAACGAGTAGCAATCATCGAGGCAGAGATAAACAAGCTGCTGGAGGCCGGATTCATAGAAGAAGTGGCGCACTCCGCATGGCTCGCCAACGTCGTGCTAGTCACGAAGAAGGAAAAAGGCAAATGGAGGGTTTGCGTAGATTACACCGACCTCAACAAGGCATGCCCGAAGGACCCTTACCCGGTCCCCCGAATCGACCTCTTGGTGGACTCAACTTCTGGAAACCAGCTGCTCAGCTTCCTGGACGCATACTCTGGCTACAACCAAATAGCCATGCATGAACCAGACAAAGAGAAAACCGCGTTTGTAATCGAGCGGGGTACGTACTGCTACAAAGTCATGCCTTTCGGCCTCAAAAACGCAGGAGCAACCTACCAAAGGTTAGTGAATATGATGTTCAAAAAGCAGATCGGGATTACCATGGAAGTCTACGTCGACGACATCATGGTGAAGGGCAAGCAGCGGTCAGACCACATCCGCAATCTGGCAGAGACATTTAGCGTCCTTAGGGCCTACAAGATGAAGCTCAATCCTGCCAAATGTACGTTTGGAGTATCCTCAGGCCGATTCCTAGGATACTTAGTCACCCAACGAGGAATCGAAGCGCATCCCAAGCAGATCCGAGCAATTTTGGAAATGAAGTCTCCAACAACCTTGAAGGAGATCCAAAGCCTAACCGGACGAGCAGCCGCCCTCAACCGTTTCCTATCACGATCCACTGATAGATGCAAGCCTTTTTTCAAAGCCATTAAGAGGGCGCAACGTGACAAGTGGGAGGAAGAATGCGAAAAGGCTTTCCAAGACCTGAAGAGGTACCTGACATCGCCTCCATTGCTGTCCAAGCCAGAAGCTGCTGAAGACTTGTACATCTACTTGGCAGTCTCCGAAGCAGCAGTGAGCTCTGCCCTCATACGAGAAGAGCTGGGGGCCCAACTACCGGTGTTCTACACTTCAAAAGCTCTCCTCGATGCGGAAACAAGATATCCGAAGATCGAAAAATTAATTTTGGCTCTAGTTGTGGCTGCTCGGAAACTCAGACCGTACTTTCAAGCTCATACAGTCATCGTCATGACTCAGTATCCCCTACGATCTATCCTGCATGGTCCGGATGCTTCTCAAAGAGTAATGAAATGGGCACTTGAACTAGGCCAGTATGGTTTAGTCTTCCGACCCCGTACGGCGATAAAGGCCCAAGCCTTGGCAGATTTCATAGCAGAGTTCGTGCCTGGCCCAAGCAACGCGGCAGACGAGTCCGACGATGTCCCAAAAGCAGCTGAAACTCTAGCACCGCCCGCTTCCCTCAATGGCGACATATGGCATCTACACGTCGATGGCTCATCCAATCACAAAGGCTCAGGAGCAGGCGTGGTTCTCGTCACCCCCGACGGCTCATTGCTCGAGCAGGCGATCACTTTAGGCTTCAAAGCATCCAACAATGAAGCAGAGTACGAGGCCCTACTGGCAGGCCTCCGAATGGCAAAGGACTTAGCAGTAAAGAAGCTGGCAATCTATTCCGACTCTCAGCTGATTACCAGCCAAGCCGCGGGAGAATATACGGCGAAGCATCCAAGGATGGCACAATACCTGGAGGAGGTGCGCGAGCAGCTGAAGACATTTCAGACCTACACGCTCACCCGGGTTCAGCGAGCGGAAAATGCCCATGCAGATGCGCTAGCCGGCCTAGGCTCCGCCCTCGACCATCAGCTCAAGCGTTCGATTCCGGTGGAGTACTTAGATAAGCCAAGCATAGAGCCCGGGCCAGCAGCCGAAGTGACGCAGGTTAGTGCAACTCCAAATTGGCAGAGCCCTATCATAGATTACTTGGTCAACGGCACGCTCCCCACCGAAAGATTGGAGTCAAGGAAACTTCAAATCCGAGCAGCGCGCTACTACATGTGGAAGGATATTCTAATCCGAAGATCCTACACCGGGCCGCACCTCCGATGTTTGGCACATCCCGATGATTTGAAGATCCTAAGTTCAATCCATGAAGGCGTCTATGGGAACCATTCTGGAGGACGATCTTTGGCACAAAAAGCTCTCAACGCAGGCTACTATTGGCCAACCATGCATCAAGATGCCCTGGAGTTAGCACAAAAATGCGACCGCTGCCAACGCTACAAGCCTGTACCGGCCCTACCTGCCAGCGAACTCCATCCACAAGCAAGCCCCTGGCCGTTCATGCAATGGGCGATTGACCTGGTTGGGCCCATGCCGCTTGCGACCGGGGGCAGGGGAATGATGATCGTGGCAACCGACTACTTCACCAAGTGGATAGAAGCGGAGCCCATGACAACAACAACTCAGATGGACATAGAACGCTTTATGTGGAGGAACATCATTTGCCGCTTTGGTATCCCTCAGTCCATCGTCACCGACAACGGCCCACAGTTCGTAGGCAAAGACTTGGCGGGATTCTTCCAGAAATACGGCATAAAGCAACATATGTCTACACCAAGGTATCCACAAGGCAATGGGCAGGCCGAAGCTTCCAACAAGACGATCCTCGACTGCCTCAAAAAATCCCTCACCGACAAGAAAGGAAAGTGGCCAGACGCACTCCCCGGTTGCCTGTGGGCGTACCGAACTACCAAAAGGCGAGCAACCGGTGAAACTCCTTTCTCATTGGCGTTCGGTTCAGAGGCGATCATCCCTCCTAACATCATCATGCCAAGCCTCACCACCTTGCTGCCAGATGTCGAGCAGAACAGTAGAGAGATGGCCACGAACCTGGACCTGGCGGAAGAAAGACGCGAGCAGGCCATAGCCCGCATCGCATCATACCAACAGCAACTCCTCTCTAGTTACAATAAAAGATCCAAGATAAGGCAATTTCAACCCGGCGACCTAGTCCTGAGGAAGGCCTTCATCACTGCTCGAAGAGAGGGATCAAAAAAGATGGACCCCATTTGGGAAGGACCTTACAAGATCAGCAGGGTAGGCGGCAAAGGAAGCTACACCCTCGCCACCATGAATGACAAGGAGATCGAAAAGCAGTGGAACGCCTACAACTTGAGGAAGTACCACGTGTGATCTCCACCAACGCCCGAAAGCTCAAGCAGTTCAGACGAGCACGACCCTCGCAAGTCGAGGACTACCAGTTGTTCCGCAGTTCTTAAGTTATCAGTTCACTTGTTTTTCAATAAGGAACGTTTTTACAACTTGATTCCATTGCGGCAACTGACAACTCCTGCGCTTCAAAAGGAGCTCGCGCCCTTCTCAGGGACTCACTGCAGGAACAGCGCCCCCAGAGGGACCAATCTGCTCTCCAACGCGGGAGGATAAACTTTTCACTCCGAATATCCAGACGTGGATGAGCCTGACTGCCCTAGTGTAACAAACGTGAAGCTAGCTGCACGATGGCTTGCTCCGGAATTCCCAAGTAGCCACGATGGTCTTTTTCACGGCCTAGCTAACTGAAGGATTTTGGGTCTCTTGGCCTAATCCGCGGGACCCGGACCCTAGAGACGGGGGGGGCACACTACCCTGGGAAATCCTAAAGCTGCTACCGGACATGCTAAGGTAGCCTACGGATCCCGGCAGACTGCCTACGGCTTGACCTAGCAGTAAAGCCATGCTAGACTTACACAAACCGCACATTCTTGTGAAAGGTTAAACAAGCTAGCAGGCATATGTGAAGCTTTATCCACTACTGACATGCTACGTAGTCGATAAGCTTCACTTGAACCAAATCCTAAAGTGTTGTAGCACTGGCTGCGCAGCCTACGGAATTGGGAAGAACCAGAGTTGACAGCCTAGTGGTTACGCGGATCCGCCTGCTTCTGTAAGTAAGGCGTCCGGCTGCCAACCCTATGAATGGCAACTTGGCAAGGTAACAGCCTAAGGATCGCGCGGATGGAGCTGCTACAGTGAGTTAAGCTTCCGGTTGTCAATCCCGCAGCTAACAACTTTGCGGTAACTTGCGCCAAGTCCTAAAGTGTTGTGACAATCGCTGCGCAACCTACGGAATTGGAGAAAGCCAAGGTTAATGGCCTAGTGGTTACGCGGATCCGTCTGCTTCTGTAAGTAAGGCGTCCGGCTGCCAACCCTACGGTTAGCAACTTTGCAAGGAGAAGTTCTACACCAACACCTACGACCACGTAGGCTACGCGGCCTGTCTGCTTATGAAAAGTGGCGCGCCTGCTACTTGCCTATAGAGTCTAAAGGTTGAGGTATGAACGAAAGGAGCAAAGACGGAGAAAAGCGAAGGAGGCAAGTTTATTATATTTTCTAGCAAAATTGATAAACAACTGACAAAGACTGGAGGAGTTCAAGCAAAGAAAAAGCAATAAGGAGAAACAAATCCTAAAGGCTACCTAGAAGACTACTCTTCGGCAGCTTGACCATCTGACGACTGCTCCACTGTCACACCTTCGGCAGCCGCGGCAACTTCAGTAGCGGTACCATCCGGCACTCCACCCCCGACTGCCCCATCGGGAATGCTCCCATCTCCAACTATTTCGCCAAGGGAGGACTCGAAAGTGAAGGCGAGCAGATCTTCTGAAGAAATGGAGAAAGCCTCAAAGTCCTTTTCAGAAAACTCGAAGTCAGACGGTCGCCCGAAGAGGCGGTCAACATAACCAAGTTTATAGAAGTCGGATTGATTCTGGATTAGCGAAGCCTCGAACCTAGCCTTCTCGCTCTTCAGCTGCTCCATCTCCTCAAGCAGACAAGCTCGAACCCGCTGCACTTCCTCCACTTCCTTTCTCAGACTATCGTTGATCTTCAAAGCACCCTGAAGCTCCAACACTTGAGGTTCAAGCTTATATATAACCTTCTTGAGACGTATCACTTGGTTGTAAGCAGCGATCAGTTCTTCATCCTTGGCATAAGCAGCAGAGCGGAATTCGGAGACGGACCGTTCAAGATCCTGAATCTGAGGTATGTAACGCGCAATCTCCTTCTCTGCACTTTCATATTTCACTTGAGTCGCATCAAGCCTGGCCTTCAAGTTCGCGATCTCGTGGCAAGCAGTCTCAAGCTGCAGAGAAGTGGGGGCAGAGGCGTTAGATCTCTTCAAAGCAGCAAGCTCAGACTCCAGATTTTTAACCTTCTCGGTCGACGAGTAAGCTTCAGCAGCCATAGACTTCGCCACCTCATGGGCAGCCTTGATATCCTCCCGATCAAGAACCATGGACTCGGCTGCCAGGATCGCCGTTTTTTGCATCATGGTTAATAGAGCAGCCCTCCTGTGCTCGGGCGTATGCTTCACAAATGAGCCTGGACCAACGATTCCCTTGACACCATCAACAAATTTGGCACACGCATCCGTATCCTCGAGAAGGTCTGGCCTCAAAAGCGCACAAATATCGGCAGCTTCTTTGGAATCGGACTTGGCGGACTTACCAGAACCATGGGCGCGAGCAGTCTCACCCCCCTCAGAAGGCAGTTCGGTCTCAGCAGCGGGAGGAACCGAGTTTGGCGCCACCTTGACAGACGAACAGGGCGAGCCAGTCCCCACGGACGCAAGTTTTTTCGAAGGAGAATCAGGCTTAATCCCAGGCGGACGTTTCAGCACAAACTTCGGCATTGACGAACCTCGGTGCTGAGCAATCCTATCGGCAATCGAGCTAGCAGCCTTTGGAGCAGCAGGCGGCACTGGCACAGGCCCAGCAGTCTCTCTTGAAGTCAAGTCAATCACAAGCTTGGGAGCAACTGGTGGATCCCCGGGAGCAGCGGATGAAGTCTTCGGCCTATTTGCATCAAGCCCCTCCTGAGCAGCGGATGAACCCTCGCGAGCAACCCGCGGCTTCTTCTGAGCAGGCGGCTCTTGCACGGGTGGAGAATGCCTCTTTCTCCCACCATCATTGGCAGCGGGCTCCACCACGGTGATAGGACGAGCTAATGCGGCTGCTTTGATCCGTCTCACCTCTTCCTTTGGGGGCAATCCATCTTTCTCCCTACGAAGAGGACTAAGCAGCCAACGCCATTCACGATACTCAGAAGGAATGCCCAGAGCGACATGCACTTTCTTCATGTCCGAAGAAACCTTGGGAGTTAAACCGAACTCCGAATCTACAAAGATGGCAGAGGGCAATCAGAAAATTGATGGACAGTTCACCGTCAAAATCAAGCAGTCGAGAAAGAAATTAAAGCAGCCTACTTACCGGATATGAAGACTGTTGACACCCGCAGCTCGGGGGAGTGATCGGACTCCCATTCGCCGCTTACCTCCAAGGTCTCTTTAGCCCAATCATGGTCACCCTTGCTTGAATGGTCAAAAAGTCTATGACGAGTCCGCAGCTGCCCAACTCCATCAACATGGCCTATGTCAAAAAAGTACCAAAACTCGTTGGTGGTTAGTCCTAAATCAAAGAATTGGCTCAAGTTGTGGAACCCCACCATCACTCGAATAGCATTTGGAGAACACTGAGCAGGCGCACATCTCATGGAGCAGAGCACCTCTTGGAAAAAGCGCGGCATGGGAAAGGTGAACCCTAGGACGAAGTAGTAAGGGTGGAACTTAATAGCCCTCCGAGTCTCGTCACATGGTTCACGACTGCTACCATCCTTGACTCGCCTCACACGTACCCCGGAAGGAATGGCATGCCAGTAGGTCTCAAGGAAGTCCCTAAAGGAGTCATCAGAATTGATCTTGAAGTGAGCAGCCTTGAAATAGCCAACCTTGCTCAAAGATCCGCCTTGACGATACAACGGCAGCACGCCTTCATCATTCCTGAGACCCGAGGAAGACATGGAAGAAAAGATTCTACAGAAAAAGATACGAGGAAGATCCATTAAAAAAAAAAAAAAAAAAAGGGGCAGCAGCCCCTCGGCAAAAACAAAAAAAAAAAAAAAAAAAAAAAACAACTTTGCCGCAAGGACCCAGCAGCCAAGCCAGGCCCCGCGGCCTGGTCCCTTCTCTCACCAGCGCCCCAAAGCCAAGGAAAAGGCATGAAAAAAAAATATATATACATATGTATATATGTTTTTCCATGGCTACATGGATCACCGGTCACAAGCCTCGGGTCCTCACCCACGAAGATTTCAAGAAAGACAAGGAGATTAATTTCTTCTTACCTAGAAGCAGCGAGGAGCGATCCTTTACACGGGCAAGATGCGGAAGACTGCTAGAGGAGGGGGAACAAATATCCTCTAAGCTCTCTTTCTCACTTGTAAGGTGAAGTAAGTTCTTCTCTGAAGGTTGATTTAATAATCCACTTAAGGTGGACTTAAATAGACTTGAAGAGAGAATTTACTTCCCTTTTCCTAAGGGGATTTATCTTCCTATTACAAGTGGAAAATCAACAAAAAGGAAGCAGTTCGAAGTTTCCTAAAAGTGGGAGAATCTCTACACCTGTTGCCCTTTTCTTGCGAGCAGCCCAACAGGTGTGGGGGCATTTGTGGAGCCAAAAATAATCACAAGGCGACACATGGACTTTCGGATTAAGAAGACAAGAATGCCCTCGAGAAGCACCAGAAATCCTACGCGCGAGCAGCCGGTAATTATCATCGGTCAAGTCAAAAGCGCCCATAAAAGGTAACCAAATCCGAATTATTTCATCCATCCACATTTAAGACAATTATCTCGTAAATCCACCAATTATCCCACTTAAATGGAGATAATTGGCAAATTAATGAGGATATTCCTCATTAATTGGCCAATTAACTTAGCCCCAAAATCCACAAAATCCTCTTAATGGCCGGTCCTCCTTTCTCCAAAGGGGGCCGGCCACTTCCCTCTTTATTTCCCCATTTCCTTCCCTTTTTTCCTCCTTTTTTAGTCAATTATTCAATTACTCCTTATTACCTCTTTTTATAAAAATAAATCCTTTCCCTATTTGATTAATTAGCCAATAAATAGGCTAATTAATCCTAGATCTCACACCAAAAACCCTAGCATGGCCGGCCACCCCCCTTTCCTATAAATACTACCCCATTTTCTCACAAAAGACCTAATTCCAATCCTTGGGCAAAAACACTCTAAACACTTTTTCTCTCTAATTCTAACTTTGGCATCGGAGGTTCTTCGGCCAAAGCCCCCCCCCCATTCATCGTGGGCGCGTGAGGCTTTTGGCCTTAACCTAAGGTGTTTATTATTTTGTAGGTGCAAAATCGTCCAAGATCGAAGAGGAGAAAATTTGCATCCACATATATATATATACATGAGGAATATAAACATGATTTGATTCCTCGCCTAAGTAAAAAATTCTTCTAGAGAAGCAATTCAAAATGCATAGAAGCCATGTTCTTCATATATATATATATATATATATATATATATATATATATATATATATATATATTAATGGCCCCCCTCTAATATATATGATAACTCAAATTCTCTTAATTTTTTAATCAGAGCATAAATTGGGTAGCAATGTATATAGATATTGACCCTAATGTCAGAACAATAATTTTATTTAGACACACAAAACTAACACACTTTCTTGTACAAACAGACCTTATTAATATTATTTTTTTAGGATCCCTCTATATTAGAGAGTGTCAATAAGTGTTTCAATTATGTGTTTTAAAAAATATTACCCAAGAAAGTGAAGAAGGCTGGCATTTAAGCCAATAGATAGTTCTAATTGCTGTGAAAAAATAATCTACTAATGCTCAAGCCCAAGTCAAGATGATTGGGTTGACCAAGTGCATTCAGGCACGTATTCCCTGAATAATGTTTGGAACTTTGGGTTAAGCATTACTGCAGACAATTGTAATTTCTCTGTTGCATATATGGAGTATAAACAACACAAAAGATCAAATTAAAATCATCATGAATATTGTATCGATGGAAGTCTTGTTGAAAATACAGTATGAAGCATTGAACTCGCAATGTTGAGATAAAATTAACACTCAATACTCAAGAACACGAGTACTCGAAGAGGTAGAAAAGAGCAATGAGAATGGACACGAAAACAGTAGAAAAAGTAGAAGCAAGGGAAGAAGCGTCAGAAGGAGGAGGCGCTGTCGTGGTTGGTGGTGACATAGGAGTCTCAGTGTCAGAAGGAAGAGGAGGCGTTGTGGTTGGTGGCGACACAGGAGCCGGAGTGTCAGACGGAGGAGGGGCAGGGCTATGGGAAGGCGGTTGGGCGGGGCCATGAGAAGGAGGTTTGGCAGGGCTATGAGAAGGTGGTGGGGCAGGGCCATGAGAAGGAGGTTGGGCAGGGCTAGCTGTCACTTTGATGCTCAACTTCTGACCATCGTTACAGTGGCCAGAGATGGCGCAGATGAAGTAGTAATCGCCGGTTTCGTTGAGGATGTAACTGGCAGGTCCTTGGTTTAGTACGCCCAAGAGATCGGTGGTGCTGCATTCATCATACGCTTTCTTTGTAAGTGTGGCTACATCATGTCGTCCAGTCAGGAACTCGAACACTGCCAAAAAACACCAAATTAAGATCATATTGCATTTGTACGAATAGTAAAAAGTAGCATTTTCACACTTCTGTTTCAGTCATCTGCACTTCAAACTGCATATTTTACGATTTATCGGCTCTCACAAGAGCAGTAAACTAAAGAATGAGTGTTGAAATCACTAGCCTTAAACCGTCAGCTCGTTTAACAACTATTTCATCAAGCCAATTAATTTTTCAAAAAGTCACCAAAGTAGCTTTTAATTTTTGGTTTTCAAAACAAAAAAAAAATAAAATGGTTATCACACGACTCATAAACTAATCAGAAAAGGTTAATAAAAAAAGGTAAGTTTTGGGTTACCTAGAGTGTCACCAACTTTGAAGGTGTGATTAGCAGCCCAGGAAGAATAAGTGTTGGAATCAACAATGTTGGTCCAACCAAGGTCATCACCAACTGTGTATGATTCAGCTTCTGCTCTTTCTATGACCAGTGCTGCTGCCGCTAACACAACAAAAACTGCCACATAACCAAGCATTTTATGCTCCATCTCTCCAACTCTGGGATATCTGTGTTCACAGGTTGCCCCCGCTTCTCAAGCTACCTGTTTGGTGTGAATTGGCATTTCTGCTTCTCTTTTCAATATATAGACATAGAGAGGGACAAACCTTGCTTGCACCATTTGGCAATTGGATGGTGGTTGCAATGGGGTTGTTAATACGACATTATCAGCATGTGAAGCCAAAGTCAATGATTGGAAACATGTGGGAAAAGTCAACGATAATCATATGGGGAGGATGATTAATTCCTGACTGACTCGGCAGCTTCACGTCTCATGAGGCATATAAATTTATTGGGAAGAACTCTTACCATGCTGAAATTGTAATAATAACTTGTTTATAAAACGTAAATTAGTATTATCATGTGACAATAAAGGGTAAATCTTCAATTGTCTGGATTACTAGGTAGTTCGGTTTTATATGCATTAGATTGACAAGTAAGCAAAAATAACATTTTCTCAATTACATTCTAACTGTTTATTCCTTATACTATTGAGTAGTCCGGACTATTACAAAAAATTAAACAGTATGAGCTTAACATTAAAAAAACTTCTCCAACTCCGTCTTTATGTTTTTAATCTTAGCATTACGTGTCTTTCAGTTAATAATTCACAAAGACGAAACCATTCATAGACCAAGGTGGGCACTAGCTTAGTGAACAATTTGGGTAAACGAAATTTTTGGTGCTAATTCTCATAAGTTCATCTACGAAGTGAAAATTAGCCCACCCCAAACAACTAAAAATGGGACTACCAACTTAACAGCTCATATTAGAGGGGAGAAAAAATTATAGCTGCCTTCTTGTGTGAAAATTCCCGATTCCGGTCTTTATTAATTACTAATTAAACGTTGGTTGAGAATCAAATGGGAGACTTTGAAAGGTAGGCAAAATTTGTTTTATTACAAATAGATATGTGTGAGACCAAATCAATAGGAATCTTGTATTGCCACCCTCCCTATGATGAGCCAATGTATATACTCCCTTTGAGCATATTAAATTTGCAATGTGAAAGAAATTGGAAGTTTTTTATTGTTTATCTCCTCCTTTGGCGTGACTCATTTGTTGGCAACTTTATATTATTTTGTCATAATTAATTTTGTATGACTTTTTCGTTTCCAGACAAGCAGATTTTTAATTACTATTATTATATTTTAATATGTCGTGGCTGCCATTACTGTTTTGATTAATACGACGAACATTATGATTACGAATGAACAATGGAAGCCTTCCTTGTAATCCATAATGAGTGACAATTTTCTCCTGCTTCGATTAATACCAACATTATGACTCCGTAGACATTCTTTTTCCCGTCATTTATCCAACAATACTTCTTCGGAATGTGATTTTCATAAACCATTTTTCTCCTCGTGCACACATTGACAGAAATAAAAAAACTGTCTGTAGAAGGAGAAAATGTGCTTTAAATTCATTTCTCTACTTATCTTTCAATTTTTCCATCTTAGAAACAATAATTAATCCTAGCTTCAGTAGCTTAAACAGTTCTTCTATCATAAAATGTAAACCCCAAGAATCTTTGAGGTAATGGAAGAACAGTGATTTGCAAGAAGCAAAACTGATATACATTTCCTCATAAGGATATACTTAACAAGCAATAGCTAGCTGCTAGCACATAATTTTCGAAACTTAAGAATCGGTTCTGTTATGGTGTTTGTACTTCGAAGGAGATGATAGTCGAGCTCTGAACTCCGACTGCTGCTGCCCGCTTTGCTCAATCATTACTCAAAAACAGAAGCAATGCTGCAGAAGAAATTGATAGTATCAAGAATTGCAACCGAGGCCAACCTTGAGCTCCAATGTCCTGTAACATAGCGTACATAAAGAAACCAATGAGACGAGGAAGCTCTTCCAATAATATGGTAACTCAGGTAATAAAAATCGTTTAAATTGTCTAGCAAGATCACAACGGCCGAAATTCAAAAATGTTACACAGGGCAAAAAGCTTTCGTGATGAAAATCTCATAAATTCTTTTATATTTTAGAGGATCACAAAGGCGCACATCTTCATATTGAGTTCGATCTCCTACTGTTCAGTTTATTAGGCACCTTTCGTTATGGTGTTTGTACTCCTATTTTCAATTCTAAACCGAAATGCTTTTATATGTTTCCTATGCAACTAATCTAACCCTATTTCTAAAGGCAAAGACAAAAACATTGCAATGACAATCTAAGGAAAAGCAATGGAATTTGAATTTAATCACTGTTTCTTCAAACCATATTTCATTTAGTTTTAGGGAAAACCCAAAACAAGCAACCCAATCTTCAAGACATTAGCATTCAAATGATTTAGTTTATTGGAGGTAAGAAAATTTGTACCTTTGAAGATAACCGCAACGAATCTGCAGATGATGAAACAAGTCCGCGATATCCAATATCATATGCAATCGTCCCATCAGGCTTGAACAGTCCAAAATTTCTCTCAGAAGTTGGTCCCGGTTTCAAGTCTTCATTAAAAATGGCAAAAATGTATGCCTTCACTACAAACTTTGGCCGCATAGGGGTCCCTTTTTTCTTTGCTAGCCTTTTACGTAGATTATAATTGTATGTCCTTGCATTATTTACAGTAGCGGCAGCTTCATTGTCATCTCCACGTGAAGCCCATCCTGTCTCTGTAATAATAACTTCCATCTTTTTGAACCCAGACCCAGCATCTTCCAATGCTGCATAGGCCGCATCAATCTGAGCATCGAGCATGTTATCATAATGAAGGTCAGTTTTTGGATCGTAAATTCCTTGAGTTTTCTGGAACAGAGCATAATTAATATCAATATTCTCCGGATCACTCATGTAGGCAAGGAATGGGTAAGCATTTAAACAGAAGGGAGACCCGATTTCTGAGAAGAACTCCAAAAGCGGCTTCATGTACTGCTGCTTAATATTATCTTTAAATATACACGAAGAGGGAGGATAAGAATTAGCAAAAACGGCCTGTGAATGTGCAGTAGTAATCTGAACTACATCAGTTAATCCTAGCTTCTTTATCGCATTATAGATGTTTTTGACTGCACCCAAAAGAGCTGCCCACAATTCATAATCAGCCCCACCTAAAACTTCATTACCCACAGCAATCCCGCAGATATGCGTGTTGGGAAGGAACGCCTGCACATTCTCTTTAACCCAATCCATTGCACGATCTTCATTGGCACTCATGTCTTTCAGGTACCCATTTGGAAGCCCTACCACTAACTCAAGCCCAGTCCCGCTAAAAGCCTTGAGAACACTGTGATCAGCATCATATATCCTGACATTCTTTATCTTTGCTGCTCTGAGAAGAGTAGCAACTTTATCAGGAGAAGGGATGTTATCTGCAATTCTTCCGTAATTTATTCCATACGCTCCAGTGAATGCTTGCACCGCCACAGAGGCTGGGAAATAACAGAGACAGCACCATCAATCATTTTGTCATGTGGTAATGAAAAACGATGAAAAAGTATTAAGTTCATGTTTTACACTCAAACTAACATAACTATTTACTGTAGTAAACCACACAGATATTTATTACATTCATGAAAATAGTACACCACTTTAAATGGAACCATTAAACTGAAAATTTTCAATTTTTCCTGAAACGATAAAAATAGTAGATTTTACTTTATTTTTCTTCTTCAAGATTCTAAAAAATTGTAAAGACTGTAGGTATCGTGTGCATTTAACTTTGAAAAGGAGAAGTACACCAACTGGGAAATTATCAGATTGCTCATAACCGCTACTAGTTGACGAGAAGCTTCAATACATAATACAACTTATGAAAAGGTCATCTACCAATCCCTCTAAATAATTTAGCAAAAAATTGTTAATAAATAAGACATCTTTTGCCAACCTGTATAATAAAGAAAAAAAAGGGTAAAATATGGCAGTGAGCCACAGAAACGTTGATCTTGTACATAATCCCCCACCACAGATGATGATATACACACGAAATAAGCCGAAGACTTCCATTAATATGTTTCAAGTTGTCATGCTATCAAATCAATACAAGAACAAGGCTTTACAATATTGTTTGTTTTCTTAATTATGAAACAAATTAAAAACAAACAAAAAAACAGAAACCCAGAAGTTTAAATATTTTTCACTGAGGAAACTACAAAAAACAACTTCAGATAACCAATAAAGGAGAAAGCCAATCAATCCTCATTTACAACAGACACAGTTATAGATCCAATTATCAAGATTTACCAATCTTTCCAACAGAAAGCAATCGATACAATAAGAACCTACCATCAAGCAATCGAAGTCAAGAATCACCAAAATACTCAAACCCAATTTCCAAAGATAAAACTTTTCCACTATAAACAATCACACACATATATACACACACATTCTACTGTTCTATAACCATCCAATTCATCATATTGCAGCAGATAACGGTCAAAAATCAATACACTCCACAAATCAATTAAAAAACAACAATATATGATCAAATTCAAACCAAACAAAGAAATTTACCAATTGGAGGGATGAACGCCAGGAAGACGAGAACAAACTGAGCAAAAAACCAGAAGCTTTTCATGGTCCCAGAAAAAAACCCAGCAAGAAAAGATTCAAGCTTTGGCAAAGATCCAAAAGTAGAGACCCTTCAAATTCAATGCAGGGCTTTTTCTTCCTCTGGCATGCCATAAGACATCAATGCCTAAATACCCTTTACTCTTTTCCCTCCATCCTTGCCTTCCTCTTGCAGAAAGGAAACTCCTTTGATGAGGAAAGTAAGATTGGAGAAGGAGAAGATGAACAGAACGGGGGTTTTGGTGATCTTTTTGGGAGGATCAAAGAGGAAAGGGGTTGGGTTTTGGGGCGTTTTGCTGCTTTTATCGAGTTCCCTTGAGAGTGTAGGAGTGTTTGCTTACGATTCTTGCTCCAATTGGTTTGGTTTTTTTTGGTTTTCTGGTTGCCACTTGGTTTGGGCGGAATTTTGCTTGACTACTTTTCTGCTCCCAGTTGAGAAAAGTTAGGTTAGGGATGTTAAATTTTTAAATTAAAATTTTGTAAATTAAATAATGTAAACGTTAATGATTAGATTATTAGTATATTAACGTGTGTATTTTTTTTTGTAACATATTATTTAATTTATAAATTTGGTATAAAAATCTAATCTCTCTAGTACTACCCATTGAAACATTAGAGGATGTCACGTTAGAATCAACTTGTTTGTTTGTGCAATCTCACACGCTTGCTTTAAGAAAAGTTTTACTTGAGTATGATGTGGTAAGTTACTTATTATGTAATTTATTAATGATAAACACATCAAATTATATTGATAATTAATGACAAGACATTTTGATTGTTAATAATGTGTCCATATAGCTACTTAGTATTACGGTGTAGTAGTACTCATGTTCATTTGTAAATGAGAGGTTTTAAGTTTAATTATCGTTAAAGACGAATTCGAACCACGTTATTGATAGCCCATTGTAGGACTAAACTGATCCCCCCAAATGTAAAAAGATCGTTTTTAAAAAATAAAATAAAATAATGTGTCTATATATTTCTTAAAATTGAATGATCAAATCAGTCACTGGTTAGACAGGTTTCTCATAGGATGATCCTATTTACCCAACTAATCAATTTAATCAGCCTTTTCTTTATAAGGTTTTGCTTATCCTTCTTCCCTTCGTAGACCCACAACACCGACCTTGGTCGTCATAAGACTCAGCATCAGTGGCGAAGCTACGTGAGGGTGAGGAGTGGCGGCCGCCCCTCCCCTCGTCGGAAAACATGCCTAGGAGCGCTGGTTCAACCCCTCTGCTCTCGCTGGAAAACAAGCCTAGGAGCACTGTCTTGGTCGTATTTGCAAAGGAAGGGCGGTGGAGATTAACAAAGGTCCGGAGGATAGTTGAAGAAGGGATTACGGTGGGGACGACGAAGGAGGGGGTGGGAGTGGGATCGACGGGGGAGGAGATGCGGTTGCGATGGATAGAGGAGAGGTTGAGGGAGGAGGTATGGGGATGAGATTGACGGAAAGCGGTTGGGCTGCTGTGTCTGGGAAAGAAGCAAGGAAGAATATGGGTGTTTGGATGTGGGTTGAAGATAAAGTTGGGTGTTTGGTTAACAAGATAACAAGTATGCGGGAAGAGTTTTAAATGACAGGTGTTTTAATATTACTGGGCCATGTCATTGGGATAGTATTTAGGGTACTGAATAGTCAGTACTCAAGTATTGTCTATTTGGATGTGAGTTTTAAAGACAGATGTTGGACAATTATTGGGCCACCTAAGTCAGAAAAAATAGGTATTGACACCTTACCCAAGTATTATCCTGACCGTTTGTTTACTTGTTTTTTCTCTTAAAATATTGTGCTGACCCACCACTTCTCTTTCGATTTTTATCTTTCTACCCCACTTGTTTGTTTACCCATTTCCCCCATTCACCTTTTTTTTTGTGGTTTATCAACCCATTTCTCTCCTTTTTTTTTTTTTTTTTTATACTTGTATGTATTTTTATTTTCTCTTTTAAGACTCCCACCGTATTTATCTTAAACTCTCACATTATTTATAAATATTTTATTACTTTTAAAAACAATGTAAATATTATTTAATGCTTATTTTACGATAATTTAAATCCATCTAGGCTCCTGTTTAGATCTCGTCTAGGCACCTAGCTGCTAAGTCCTAGTCCGCTATTTGATTAGTGCCTAACATTTTTTAGGATTTAATCCTAACCAATTTTAGCTTCTTACATTGACTTTGATATTATTGCTTACAACCGCTTTGGTGGAGAAACTATTTTTTGCTATGAATATTGACTCAAAACTTTGCACTCTCTAATGTGAAAGCAATAGCTTCAATTGAACCTTGCACTATTTTAAGTTTCGCCCCTCCCCTTGGCAAATCCTGGCTTCGCCACTGCTCAGCACCATGCATGATTAGTGGCAGTGGTGATAAGACTCATTTTAAATCTTAATTTAGATATTTTCTGATAATCTAGTTGAGAAAATAATTGGATTTAAACAAAATCAATCACCCATTGATGAATTATAGTTTTAGTCAATGGTTAGGTCTATAGCATGTTGGAGTTGTTTGGCAAAGAAAACTAAGGATATATATTATCAATACAATGAAATTGATAGGTAAGTAAAATTAACACTTCAAAAATCTTGTTTCACGCTCGTAATTCTAACTCTAAGAGAGAGTTCGACTCAGCAATTGAGCATTGATGAACAGTGATGTCCAGAAAAAACATGAATGATTTAAAAGTGACATAATAGGACAAATTAAAGGAAAAGAAAAAGTTTATTCATTGATTTCTATGATCCAACAACAATTATAAGTTTAAGAACTATTTAAAGGCGCGTCGAAAATCATCTGTCCTATATTGGAACATGTATGAGTGAAGATATCCTTTTTCCAGATCTCTTCTCCGGAGGAGGATTCTCTCCCCTTCTATTCTCATCCCCTTCCCTTCCCTCCTCTCACATATTATTTTTTATCTTATTGTCTCTATAAAAAAAATCAATATAAAATGTTGACGTGACTAAACCGTAACCGTTTAAATAGGAAGGGAGGGAAGGGGAGAGAGATTGTCCTTTGGTCCTGTATATTGAAGAAATTTTTATTGTATTAGGAACATGGGTGGTCCTCACGTGTCATTATATATATAGGTGGAGAGAAGTTTTCATTTTTATTATTTTTTTTATATTTTATTTTTTTTATAAAGTTGTTAATTTTTTAACACAAGCATCTCATCATTTGTATAGTGACACAGGTGTACCACCCCGTATTCTTAGCACACTAAGATTTTCTCTGCATATTGTTGCGTAGCCTCAATTACATGTGGGAAGAAAACGAAATATTGAAGAACATTTGGCGGTTTGATCACCATCTTGTTTTCAATTTCTGTTTTTAAATTTTTAAAAAACTAAAAATTGAAATCCTTTTTTATAATTAACTCTTTAATGTGCATTTTAGACTGTTTTCTATTTGGCTATTATCCTTCTGTTATTGCATGTTCTTCACAAATGATGCAATTTTCAGAGACCAAGAATTTTATTCTTATTAGAAATGTAAGTGTACACCAATCTTTGACACGACCTGCCAATCTGCATGAGTCATGTCCACCTGTGTGACAAACTTGAGCAAGGGTGATTGACCACACCGTCATTTGTGTAGCAGTTCATAAAAAGATAGAACTCTCGTATGTATTTTAGTTTCACATTCATTTCATGCTGGTATAAGAGTTGTTCTAGTCATATAAGTTTGTTAAAATTTCTCTCAACGTATAGCATAGGTTAAATGACACACTCCGACCCGGAACGTCCACTAGGACTCTGAATCGAGGCTTGCTGGCCGACACCTGGAAGGTGACGAAGCCATAAAGTGTGCTGATGTGTAAAAATGTGAATAAATTTAAACCTAAAAGTGTCTAAAGGCAAAAGTGCGCAGTAAGCGGGATTGAGCCCATTTCACACGCGATGTCAGAGCATAAGTAAAATATAGTAGTATGGGTAAGAATCATACTTTCAGAGGCAGCCACCTATACCGAGATTCACCACAAATCCTCATTGATACGAACCTTTAGCAATTTAAAACTTGGAGGGGCGCAAAACAAGAAAATGTGAGTGGGCGAAAACAAAGCTTTTCAAAACCTTTTAAATTATCAAAAGTATAACCCCTAGCCGTAAAACCTGTATAATTTCCCAGAAAGTAGAATATGCACAAATATATTTATCTCAAGCTTATTTCCATAATCTAAGAATCCCAACATATATATATTGCAAGATACCACATAAACGATCAAGTCAACCAGCTGAAGTAAACAATGAATAATAATATGTCAGGCGGATCATGTAAGCCTTATATATATATTCTCATCTCTACCTAGCACGAGGCCTTTTGGGAGCTCACTGGCTTCGGGTTCCGTAGGAACTCCGAAGTTAAGCGAGAATGGGCCAAAGCATTCCTAGGATGGGTGACCCACTGAGAAGTTCTGCTCGCGTGAGTTCCCAGAAACAAAACCATGAGGTTGTGGTCGGAGCCCAAAGCGGACAATATCGTGCTACGACGGAGTCGAGCCCGGAATGTAGTGGGAGCCCAGGCCGGGATGTGACATTAAAAGTATCTTTTCATTATATATTAAACAAAAGCATTATTTTTCTTTGTGACTTGTCAAAACTCTTTTCCAACCTAATGATTTTTGTTTTCTTTCTCAAATGTTTTCATAGTGAATTGAGCATATAGAGATGAAAGAAAGTATATAAAGATTCTTATATATGGAAGTTGAAGGATCGCAATCTCGTGCACTTCATTTTTCCTACTTATGCCACAAGATAAGAGAGAAAAAATGCTATTGGCTTATTGCTTAATGAATGTACGATATCTGTCAACTTCAATGATTGGCCACAAAAACTACAAAAGCTAAAATCCATGTATGAAATTGTTATTTTTTTATTCCTCATTTGTTTTGTTTTGTTTTCTAATATGCACGTTAGGTAGTCGACGGCCAACATTTCGTTTTCACGTCGAATTTTTGTAATATTATAAGTGAATAATTGGACCCAGCAAAGGGTTTTAAAGTCCAGCATATTTTATTGTTGTTTAATGCTTTATCATGTACTGAAATGGGATGAATGGAACTTTAGTTAATTAAGTGTTGATGTAGTGGGATCAACTCAACTAAGTGAGGATTTGCATATGAAAAACTTTACTGCAGAATGTTCTAATTAATTTAAAATGTTAGGGCCCTAAATTTGATAATTAATTTTCCATAATAAGAAATATCGGTGGAATCCAAGTTGCTATCAATTTTCTTCAGGTTTATGGTGTGATATAACAAGGTTGAAATTTTAAAAGGTATTTTGTGTTTCATCTCAAAGAAAAAAAAGAAAAAAAAAGTGTTTAGTGCTTTTTTTTTTTTCAAGTTTTAAGACAATTAGAACCTGATTTCATATTCTTCTTCCCCACATTATTCTTCACATGCATTTTACATGCACAAAAAGCAACATTATATATGATATTCTCTTAGCAATTTAACATGTGACAATTTTAGATATTTCTAATTTTTTTTTCCCCATCTAAATACCAGATCATCAGTACTAGTAAGTGAAATATTTTAGATTCGACTCACATAAATATTGAATTCAATGTCAAATTGTTATGGCTTAATCCAACTCCTCCGCCCCCTTGTGTAAATTATCACTATTGTATAAGGAAAATACTAGCCTAAAATATTTGTCCGCTAAATATTTGAACTTTTGCATGAATTATTTGATGTGGTAATAGCACACTACAATCTAAAAGCTAACTGATGTTCTGGAAAGAAGCAAATGATGGTTTTCTTAGAGGACAAGAGACCTGGTAGCCTTCCTCGGCTAGCACTTTGTCTTTTTAGTTTTTGTTTTTCTCATATGCTTTTTTAAGAAAGAATGATTTAATTAAACGCGTATGTTGCTATATGATCCCACTAATTAATAAAGCTCAGTTAATTACAGACGGACAATGAAAGTTATCAGTCACAAACAATCGCAGTGGAGGTGGGAGACTCTTTAGTTTATTTGTTGGAATATATGCTCATAAAGTGTTGAAAAAGCTGAGAGTTCTAAAGAAAGTAAGAGGTGGAGATTCCTTTTTTGTAGTGTTTGATGTACTTCTCTAAGAAAAATATTAGCGGCCTCCTAGGTTGTAAGTGTAACTAGTATCCAACTTAAAATTGGGTTTTTGGTGATGTTAAAGCTTGTAGCTCGAGTGATTAGTGATATTCATCTTTGAATTCATGATAGGGCATGTGCTCGATTTCTCCTTCCCAATAGCCCTTGTTTATATCAGGATAAATGAGTTTGGCGATGAGTGAGATGTTTTAATGCATCTGGTATCTAATTAAAATCTGATTAGTTATTGGATTTGATGACATGAGCGGATTGTCTTTTGAGCTGGTTTGAAGAGAGATCATTTGGCCAACATACTATGGTAAAGGGGTTTTTTTTTAAAGGAAAACTAATGAAAATAGCTTGAAAACTTTGAGTTTCAACGATAAAGACAAAATAAAGGGTAAGGGTAAAATGAATAGTACCAAGATTGACTTTTTAGTGTAAAAATGTGATTTTTCGTTAATGTGAACAGTATCAGGAGCTTTTCGTTAAAGTTCTTTTTTTTTTTTTATCCCAGATGGTTCATGCTTTGCTAACTCATCAATTTCGTCTTTTATGTTTCAAACTCATCAATTTCATCCCTTATCTATTGTTCCATTCATTAATGTGGTCTTTGCCGTCAAACTCCATTAAAAAATCTGTTACTTTGGTGACGTGGAACTTGAGTGAACCCAATAGCCAATTATATATGCCATGTGGATGAAATAAAAGAAATCAGTTTTAAGAAGAGTGCCACTTTGAAAAAAAAAACAGAGAGATAATAAATTATTAATAAAAGGAACGATGTGGGAGGGAGGGAGGGATATGGGAAATCTGGGCTGGGTGGGGGAGGTATGCCACGGTGCGGTGGAGGGAGAGAGAGGGCCGGGGACATCTGGGTGGGGCGGGGAGTGGGGGAGGAGGTAAGTAAAGACGAAGAGGGAGTATTATTTTCTTTTTCTTTTTAGTTTTTTATTGTTTTAAAATTTTGAAATTATTTTTAAAAAGATTGGTTTAGTCCATGTGGCATCTCGCATGATTGGCTTTATAGGCCCCATACGGGTACCACATCAGCAAAACAATATATTTTTTAACGAAATTGGACGACAATGATCACATTAATTAAGGAGTAATAGATAATAAAAGAAATTGATAAATTTAAAATATAAAGAATCAAATTGATGAATTAGCAAAACATAAATATAAATGTGGAACGACAAAAGCTATGGATCGATCGATGGTTATAAAATGCAGAAAAGAAAAAAAGAAAAAAAGAAGTTGCTTTAGCCTTTAGGCATATCAATTGATATGATCCACGTATGTGGGAATCTACTTTTAAATCCACTGTTTGTTGAATTTATAATAGTCATAAGAGCATGGAGGAAGCCATCATTTTTCTCCTAGTTTAGAACCGGGAAAGCCTTCCATCCAGGGACCCCGTTAGACCCGACAGTTTCTGACACGACACGAAAGCAACACGAAAATAACGGGTTTCGAGTCAACACGATAACTTATCGGGTCATTATCGGGTGACCCGTTAAGAACCCGTTAATAACGGGTATACACGTGGGTGACCCGTTTTGACCCGTTAAGAAAAAAAATTATTTTGATAATTTTGAAGTTTAATTACTAAAAAAATTATTATAAAATACAATAGCCATATTAATATATACAATATATTCTATATTAAATATATAGTTTTGTATTATTATTCTATATAAGTTAAAAAAAAATATCTAGTCATTATTTATTTTTATTGTGAGAGTTCTTTATTATCATTACTAGGATAATAAATTTTACTTAACATGTTCTTGTCCAAAATTTAAATAAACTAGTATAGTATTTATATAGGCAAGAACTAAGAAGACATACATACAAGTATGAAAAATGTGAAAGAATATATAAACACTTGTGATTCATCATTATTCCTCTACGAGTAGATAATGGTTACACTTACATTATTGTTTAGATTTTTAAAATCCTCCAAACCCTCATAAATAATGTTTTTTATTTGAGGGCAAAATTAATAAAATTAATAATAATTATTATAGAAGTGTAAAAAATGTAAAAAAAAAATATCCAATCACTCATAATGACAAGCTTTACAACTTTTATGAAGGGGTCAGCTTCGAAATCCAACACTATAATCCATAAACCTTAAATTTATATTTAACCGTCGATTGTCATTTACGCTTTATTCTTGTTACTGAATTTCATTTTTTTAATTTTCTTTTTTGAAAACATGATCATCTGGCAGATGTAAGAAGCTGAACGGCTCAGATCTTTGATATCACGTTTCGATATTTACGGTTAACTGAAATATGAGTCGATGTCATATAGTTTGTAGAAACTTTATAAACATCAAGCAATATTTTCACTAATCGTAAAACTCTGAACATAATATCAACGATCCAAACCGTTCATCTTCTTGCATCCTCTAATAGATTATGTTTTCAAAAAAGAAAATCTGAAAAAAAAAAAAAAATAATAATATTTGATGAGAAAAATGAAGCGTAAATGTAAACAATAATCAACGGTTAAATTTTGATCTATGATTTATATGATTATAGTGACGAATTTCGAAGTTAAGCTCTTCACGAAAGTTGTAAAGCTTGTTATTACGAGCGTTTATCTATTTTTTCTATATTTTTTATACTTCTACATTGAAGGGTTTGATTGGAAGAAAATGTGCAAGATGTTCTAATGTTCCAATGTCCTTAATTTTACAAATCTTTTGAACATTTGATATTTTGTAATGTTCTAATGTTTTTTTTATTATGCTCTTATTTTGGATATGTAAATATACACTTAAAAGAAAAATCCGTTTTTATGTTTTGGATATGACAATACTTAAAAAGAAAATTGTGTTTTCACTCAAAAAAAGTATTATGTTTTTTATTTAATTATTTATTGGTTTAAAATATATTTTCCTTAACGGGTAACAGGTCGGGTCATATTACCCGTTAATATTATCGGGTCGGGTCATTTTACCCGTATATTTTAACAGGTGTTACACGACACGACCCGTTAAGATATCGGGTATGACACAAAAACGACACGAACACGAGAAACACGACACGAATGCCAGGTCTAGACCCCGTTACAACATTCCCCTTGATCCCCGATTGGTAAGCCTGCAACGTGCCATCGAAGCCCACACGCCCATTGTCGAGCCTTTATGATTCTTTAATTTTAGTCGGTGGCAGATTCATGAAATAATATTAGGATGGTCAGTAAGAATAACACTCGCACTATGCAAATTTTTTTTTTATTAGAAATAGCATGCATATCGTCATTTCATCAAGTCTTGGTAGGCCTGAAGTCATTTGGAAAGACATATTGCACACCTGTTAATGCCTCATTTGCGAGGGTAACTAACATGTTCCAAGGTTGCTCCCATATGAATGCTTAACAAAGAAACACACTTATAACCTTGAACACACTAACAATGTTCAATCATTGCATCCCATTAATATGTTTGTCCAAGAATGATGATGCTTTGTTATTCACTGAGATCACCATTTCATTCACTCTTCTTTCAGACATTTTATCAACCAGTTGGAGGGCATGTATGAAGCCAACTTTAATCTTCAAAAGGGCAGCACCCAAAGTATCCATGGACATTCACCGAAGTTTGAAGGGTCAGCACCCAAAGTATGCATAGACGTTCACCGAAGTTCGGGGGGTCAGCTGACCCCCTTGCCCCTCAATGCATCCGCCACTGATTTTAGATACATGCAATAGACGTAAGTTGGGTAAGTTGGGCTAATTTGTTATGATTGATTAGGATAGTTGCCCGTCTTCTTACATTCAAATTTGAATTCTCATTTGCGTAATTAGAATAGTTTAGAATATCGCCATATTTGTAGTGGATGAAGTAATGTTTCTTGTGATTGGACATAGTTTGGAGTACTAAAGAAAGAAGGAAAAATGTTCCTTTCAGATTATGATAAGAGACAAAATTAATGAACCATTTTCAAATGCTGAGTTGGCTTTGATATTGGTTACAGTTTTGAGTCTAAATATTGACTCGGAAATTTCCCCACCAAAATAACAGAAAATAAGGTAAAAGAATGAGAAAAGAAAATGGGTAGACAATCTCTCTACTGACTATTGTTACCTGGTTTGCTCAACCATCATCTTAAAAGCAGAAGCGATGCAGCAGCGGAGATCGGTAGCAAAAAGTGTCGCCACTGGAACCAGCTTTGAGCTCCGATATTTCTGTAAGAAAAGTACATAAAGAAACCAATGAGATAGAGGAAGAACTTCCAACAATAATGTACCAGTTCAGATAATATTTATATTTTGATGGGTTAACAAGAACACCAAAATGCTGAAATTAGATTCCGAGTGGAGTGACTTACAGTCAATGGGGAGGTAAGAAAACATGTACATTTAAATAAAAAAAGCAACGAATATGCAGACTTGGGGACGATGCAACTGCGTGTCCATCCTCTACGAAGAAAACATCATTTGCGGGTTCTACATCTCCAGACAATGAAATTCCACGGAACCCAATATCATATGCAATGCTCCCATTAGCCTTAAACAGTCCAAAATTTCTCTCAGAAGTTGGTCCCGGTTTCAAGTTCTCGTTAAACATGGCAAAAACGTACACCTTCACTACAATTTTGGGACGGAGAGGGGCCCCTTTCCCTTGCTAGCAGTTGGCGTAGATTATAATATTTATCTTCGCATTATTTACCGTAGCTGCAGTTTCAATGGCATAATTATATATCTTCGCATTATTTACTGTAACTGCAGTTTCAATGTCATCTCCAATTGTGAAGCCTGTAGCAAGAATTTCCATATTCTTAAACCCAGTATCCTCCAATACTGCATATGCTGCGTCAATCTGCACTTCAAGCAGGTTATCATAATGAAGGTTAGTATTAGGATCGTAAATTCCCTTAGAATCCAGGAAAATGGCATAATTAAGATTAACACCCTTCGGATTAGCCATGTAGACTAGGAACGGGTTAGCATTTAAACAGAAGGGAGAACCGATTTCTCTAAATAACTCCATAAGCAGCTTCATGTACTTCTGCTTAACATTTTTTTTAAACGTGCATAAGGAGGGAGGGTAGGAATGATCAAAAAACAGCCTGCGTTTGCGGAGTATAAAACTAAATGTCGGTTAGATTTAGCTTCTTTACTGCCTTGTAGATGTTTTTAGCTGCAGCTAAAAGAGCTCCGCACAATTCAAACTCCGGCACACCTAATACTTCATTTCCCATGGAAATCCCACG
Source organism: Cotoneaster glaucophyllus (assembly GCA_036320875.1). Lineage (NCBI taxonomy): Eukaryota > Viridiplantae > Streptophyta > Magnoliopsida > Rosales > Rosaceae > Cotoneaster > Cotoneaster glaucophyllus. The sequence goes on along the minus strand of CM070073.1, from coordinate 11,933,477 downwards.
TATTTGTGTCTCGGGAAGGAATGACTGCACATTGTCTTTAACCCAATTCACTGCATGATCCTCATTGAGACTCATATCTGGCAGCATTGCATTTGGAATTAAGTGCTACCACTAGTTCAAGCCCTGACCCTCTGAAAACGTTAAGAACATTGCGATCAGTATCATATATCTTGACATTCTTTATCTTTGCTGCTTTCATAAGAACAACAACTTTCTCAGGAGAAGGAAGGTTATCTGCAATTCATCCATGAATTATTCCATACGTTCCAGTGAAATGCTTGCACCGCGACAAAGGCTGGGAATAAAGAACACAATCAACACCATCAACCATTTGTTCATGTGGGAATGAAGGACAATGGCAACATACTACAGCACCAGATTTTACACTCAAATTAACATAACAATTTACCCCAGTCTCGAACAAAAACAAAATTGCTCAGAAAAAAAAAAGAAAGTCTGCTTCACTAAGGGGAAAAAACTAACTTCTGGTAATGGATAAGGGAACGAAAATTCTACAATGCATCTATGTATGCAATGCATTTCATTGTGGGATCCTTGAAGACCATCAGATATGATGGTTTCATCAAAAGCATTCAATTTGCCAATTGGAGGACTCAGTTTGTAAGGTATTATTTCAAAGAATAATTTTTATGAAGTGGGAATGACGTTATTTCAAGTAAGCACTTTTTTTTCTTTTGTGAACAAGTCAAGCACTTCTTGTCATATTGAAAAGTTAGAATTTACTTTCTTTTCTTATGACTTGTTTAGATAAAACTACAAGTTTTAAGAATATATTCCTCGTGTTTTTTTTATGAAAACTTACTTATCCAGGAATATATCTATTATGTTCCTCTACCGCTCACTTTAGGAACACTAACATTTTGCAAATTGAATGTAGTCAACTTTATTAAGGCCGCATAATTTCTCTTATGCATCGAAATTCGAGTCTCTTCTCCCCCGTTAATAAACAAGTTTTATTATGTGATTTGTCCTTGCATATTACGTATATACCCTTAAGCACCAGGAAAAAAAACTGACTGGATATCAGATGGACAGAATCCTGCAACCTTATCCTCAAAAGTTCTAACATGTCAATTCAATACCTCTGAATTTTCCCACCCAAAAAATCATCAGAAAAAATAAGGTGAAAAAAACAATCAAAGAAAATGGCCATAGCCATTCTCTCCACTGCAAAATCCTTCCTCCCTTCAACCCTTTCCTCCTCAGCATCTTCTGTTACTTCTTCTTCTTCACTGACAACACCACCAACATTAATTCATGTCCAAAAAACAAGTACAAGGAGAGGATTGACTTTTTGTAAGGCCCTGAGTGAAGAGCCACACTCACCTGCTCCAATCCTCACCAAAAGAAGCCTGTCCATCTGCTTTCTCACCAGCTTTGCCTTCTCATTGGTTGGCAAAGATTTCAACAGTTCTAATGCAGCAATTCTGGAAGCTGATGATGATGAGGAACTGTTGGAGAAGGTTAAGAAGGACAGGAAAAAGAGGCTTGAAAGGCAAGGAGTATTCAGCTCATCAAAGAAAGAAACAGGTTTTTGTTTTATCCCTTTGACTTTGTTTTAATTCAGTCCAAAATCCCAAATTAGATGCTTAATTTTTTTCTCTGTGTTTAATTTGAATTTCAATATAGTTTATCAATTCCCCTGATAGAATATGTTGAATTATCTTTTTGATGAATAATATTTACGTGTTTAGTCCAAAATAATGTTCTCAAACTATTCTTGCTAGAGAATGTAAAAGTTCGACTACTAATTGTATCGAGGCCTTCTGTCTTAAAATTTTGTCGATATGTGAATGTGGTTAAGTAACTTAACTTAAGTTGGAGATATTATCGGTGTTGATTAGTATTGGGCCGCCATGCCTGTCAATCTCTATGAAATCTTAACATTCAAATTGAACTAGTGCAATCTTGAGACTGCTTTTATTTCAATTTTCAATAAATGGAAACTATGCAGCTTCTAGACCTAAATATTTGCTTTCTAGTTGTATTTCTATAATTTCTTGACAAAAATCAAGTAGTGTGCAATCCACTGGTCTATGAGAAATCTGTTTATTTGGTTGTGTTCACATGACCTTCTCAAATTCATCCACAATGATGCTTCGCTTCTGTGACATGCGTGAACCTGACCAGAATTGTATTGATCTGCTGCAGGATATCTGCAGGAACTTGTGTACCGGCTAAGCAAAGCAGGCCAAGCCATCGAAAGTAACGATTTGCCTGCAGCCAGTTCGGTGCTTGGACCCAGCACTGACACAGATTGGGTTCAGAAGGCGAACCTCGCTTTGAATAAGGTCACCCCTCATCCTGGTTTACAACATTAGCACACACTACACACAATGTGAGCCCTATCACCAAAAAAACTTAAATATTGAAAACTTATAGCATCATGTACCATCATGTTTGCGGTTGTCAAATGGCCATTCGTTGTATATTGTTTCCGAAAATTACATTCCGCAGTTAATCTCGGTTTCATGAAGAGTCATAGCATCTTCTATTTGTTATGTTGGCATACATTGCATAGCTTTCCGACTTTTTTTCGTGTACTTTCCCAACAGCTAAGCTCTAGCCCTGAAGAGAAGACTGAGGTGGATACATTCAACTCCTCACTAACTTCATTGATATCATCAGGTGAGTTACTCCATCACACTGAACTTCAATGCCTCACTTACATTACAGAAAATCGTCTGTTATCTGACTGGAAAATCATCGGTTAAACATACCTTTTTGTGGATCCATTTTGTTTTGCAGTTACGCGGAATGATGTAGAGTCCTCCAAGCTTGCATTTGTGTCTTCTGCCAGTGCAATTGAGAAATGGACAACATTAACCGGGCTCGTTGACCAGCTTAAGGGACTTTAAAACACAGAGATTACTCATTTGACCACCACATTTTTTTTTTTTTTAATTTTTTGGGAGAGGAAGACTCTTAGTTCCAATAATTCTCTCAATCAGTATCACAAATATGAATTCCAGAGTCTCCATTGATTTCCGGCAACCGCAGTTTTCGCTATAAACTAGAGATTTCGTTTCATTGTTCAACTACACATTGAATTGAATGAATGAAACTTTTCGTTTTCATGTACTTGACATCCTGTGCACAACACGACTAGCTATGTATGTTTCAGGCTTTCAGCATTTTACGATCTCAAATCTTTGTTCATCCGATAAAACACAGACTAAACCAGACCAGTGGCAACCAACAGCTAGATCGAGCGAAAAAACAAGGTTATCACTACAATAGTACAGAGCTGCATAATATTAATAATACATCACCAGTATCTTACAACATAATGTTACGGGGGTCACTGCCGCTACATTCTCTCTAGTACACAACAAAGGGAAGGTACATTTTATAGGCCTCATCTACCGATTCTATTGACGGATACTTCAATGGACAATCAGAGTGCTAAAACTAACAACACAGAAACTGAGTTTCTCAGAAATGTGCAAGGTCAGAATGACGGAAGAGATACGGGTTTTAAACGAATCATCAAGGATTGACCTTAGCAGCCTCATTGCCGGGGCTGCCATTCTCTTCAACCTTCTTGCCTGCTTCATGAACACCTGAACTATTATGTTCCTCATCGTTCCCTTTACCGGCTTTGCTGTGATACCCGGTCACTTCCTCTTTCCCTACCCCAACTGGTGGTTGCTCAACCTTTTCTTCTTCTTTTTCCCCTTCAACTTCCTTCCCATCAATGGATGCTGTTGAATCTCCCAGAGCCGGAGCATCTCCAGGTACGTTAGCTTCTTGTTGAACTTTGGCTTCTTCGGGAGGAGCTGGTGCTTTTTCCTTCACATCAACCTTTTCCATCTCAGTATCCGCATCTTTCTCAGCTTTTTCAGCATCTTGCACGTCACTACTTTTCGTCTCCTCGGCTCCTTCAGGAGCAGCTTCCTTTTCTTTGTCCTCCTTCTTCGCCGAAGTTGATTTTCTGCTTCGCTTTTTTGGGGGCTCACTTTCTGGTGGCGGAGTTGCTTTTGCCTTATCACTAATCCTTGCTGACCGCCTTGGTGTCTCACCAGTGCCCCAATCAAACTCTGATACTGCAGGACCACCAGGGTGTGCTTTCAGGTACTGTTCCAACTGTCTTTTGCTGGTGATCTCCTCTCCCGTTGGAGCTGTAAATACGATCTCATTTTTCTTAGGAGTTCCACTTTGCTTGGGCAGAAACTGCATGTTACACAAACCAACCTCAGCGTTTTAAGTTGACTCAATAAACTGGAACAAAAATACATAAGAAGATAATATGCATTGTAGGAAAAACATTTGAAAAAGGTGCTGTGCGAAAACGGAGTAAGACATAAACTATTGCACCGTTGTCGGCAGATATTGAAAGTGCACTTAATAGATAAAGGACAGAGGTCATGCACCTTCAGAAATCAACCAGTACAGAGACCTAATAGTTCATTGGAGTAGTGCACTAAAATTTTTAAGTAAAGCAACTCGGGAAAGTTAATACGAAGGCTAATAATGGAATCCGCTGGAACTCTAACTCAACAAATATATCTGAAAAAAAAAATCAGCAATAAACTCAATAACAGAGTATCCACAAATACAACCACAGAGATTGTAATTGCCTCCACTTTTTCTCCAAGTGTCTATATTATATTCCAAACTACACTCTATAAAAATATGCAAATCCTCGTACAATTGGGATTGCAGAGTTTCAAGAAACATGTACAAAAATCCCGAAAATTTGCCGAAACCGAACCCTACCAGACCATTTAACCCAACAAACTATAAGCAAAAGCCCCAGAATTTAAGCTCAATTGCTGAAAAACCAACACAAACCCTAAAACAGAACCATTACCAAATCCTCAAATTCTACCACAAAAACCCACCAATTCACAAAACCCCAAAATACCCAATTGAAATTTCCCCAATTGAACATGAATTAAATTAAATTAGCTACCCAAAAATTCAAAATTCCGTAGCTCAGAAAATTATGCGGGCAAAAAAATACAGAGCCAATAAAACAGAGGAAGCAAATAAACCTTCTTAACCCAACCAGAAGGAGCTGGAAGTTCCAAGGACACAACCTCCTCCTTCTCCACTGAGCTTGCCATTTCACTTCCCACCTGCAAAAAATTCAAACAATTATTTTCCAAAAAATAAAAAATAAAAAAAAAATCCTGTATTTTAATAACCAAATTACACATTAATTAATCGTAAAAAAATTAAATTAAATTAACTTAATTGCGAGAAGCAGTAAGCAAAGAGGGAAAGCTCCTTACTTTCTCTGTAAAATTCGAAGAGGCTTTGAAAAATTCGATTGAAAGGGAGGAAGGAAAAAAGAGGGCTAATTAAATATAACAGACACGTCGTTAGCATTCGTGCTGCCGCTCTATCGAGAGCTCGTCTGTGATTTTTGTGCCGGGTATTTTGGAACTTGACGGCGCGATGTGGGGATGGCACGTGGAGAGGATAGGGATTATGGACGGTTGGGATTATGGGTGGTTAAGTAGGTTGGTGTTACCTTCGGAGAGCTGTGAGTCACCGCTCGGGGGGTTGTGTCGGTTGGGTTGTATGTGATTGCTTTGGATTCACAACCATACAATCACTACGGTGGACAAGATACGCAGGATAGGAGCTCGTGTTTTGAATTTCAAATTTATTTATTATTTGTCTTGGCATCTAATCAAAACAACAAAAAGAATATCCACTTATCCATAATTTTGGAAGTCAAGTAACCTATAAAAGGAAAACTAATGAAAAATATTTGAAAACTTTGAGTTTTAACGATAAGGACAAAATAAAGGGTAAAGTGAATAGTACCAGGTTTGACTTTTTAGTGTAAAAATGTGGTTTTTCGTTAAAGTGAACAGTACCGTGGGCTTTTCGTTAAAACTCCCAAATATAAATCAAGGACAAAAAAATGTGCTCCTAAATAATTTTTTATTGATTTTACGTAAAACTCGTTTAGATGTGTTGTTAAATGATTGAAAGCATTTTTAGTGAAAATATTTTAAGAACTAATCTTAAGTAAATCTTAGAAAAACACTTAAAGTGCTTCCTGAAAGAACTGGTGCTTCTTGCAGAAAGCACTTCAAGTGCTTTTGGAACCCAAAAACATTTTTTCTAAAAGCATAGTCAGTCATTTTAAAAGCACATCCAAACGAGTTCGTATTGTCATCTCGGCATATCTAATCCAAGTATTTACTCTTATTAAGATGTTTACAAATTTGCTTAATGTTACAGTTATTACATATTTGTATCATCTCTCTAATAAAAATAAGATCTGTCAATGCATGCGGGTCTCATCTCTATTAAAAAGATGATACAAATATATGATAAAAGTAGCATTTTTGTATACATCAAAAGGCTACAAATGCTCGTACATGGAGACTTAGAACCTTGTAGATCTAAGCTAAGATGAAGACCCATATTTGCTAAACTATTATCCTTCATGTGTACATGTTTTAGGACACATTTTTAATTACGGTTTATTATAAGAAAAACAAAATGTTATTTATACTACCAAATGTATTTTAATAAAAAAAATTTAGCATACTCTAGTGTATGTCATGTTTTAGATAAATGGAGCGTTGAATGTTCATTAAAAATTCAACAGTTTAAAATTTAAAGACTAAAATTCATGAGTATACTCTACGCCGGTACATACTAAAAAAACGGGAGTTTTAACGAAACACTCACTGTACTGTTCACTTTTAACGAAAAACTATTTTTTTACCTTTACCTGACATTATTCACTATACCTTTAAAAATGGCTTTTCGTTAAAAGATAAATTTTTTTGAACTTTTCATTAGCTTTCCTTAAAAAAACTTGCATTTCAAATTCAGAATCAAAGTCAAGGTAAAAATGAAATTACCACTTGTTTGTGGGATAGACTTTAATTTTGAGACGAGCAAAGAACACATGCGGCCGGTTTCACTTTAAAAAGGTTCGACCGTACGATTGACTTGTAGTTAAGCCACTTGCCACTTGTCACTTCAAAGATATAACCTAAGCTAACTGCAATAAAGCGACAGAAAAATTCAGGTTATCCAAAACTGCCTTATCCGGATGAGCGGATACGAGTCCGACGACACACTTTTTTTTGCCTCTTTTTTTTTTTTTTTTTTTTTCCTTTAGCCATTTCAGAAACCTTTTTCTTTTCTTTTTAGACACTACACAGCGACAGACAGGATTATTAAAAAAAATTATTTATAAAAAAAAAAAAGAAAAAAAAAAGAAAAAAGGTAAAACCTAAGTACAATTGAAAACTTTGAGGTTTTGTTTCTTGGTTTTTTATTTGCTTGTTGACACAAAAACCTTCAAATGTATCTGGACAAATCTCTTTAATCTGATTCTGGGCCTTCCACTGGACTGTGTGGGTTGAGAAATGGAGACGCGACGAGACCAAAGCTTGTAGCTGAATCATGCAGACCTTGAGGCCCAATATCATGGGCCGTATTGTACAATGTGGGGAGTCCAAGGAGGCCGCAAGAGGCCGAAGCCCAGATTCTACTTACCCATAGGCTAAGACTTCTTTTATAAATAAATTATTCTGCTTATTTTAAAAGCAACGACTTCTAAACAATAGCTTTTAAAAGTAGCTTGTAGGTGTTATAAAAAGCTGAGTTGAATCTTTAATGAACATTTTCAATTCTTGTAATACCATCATTATTTTTTTAAAATTATATTATTTATCCTTCTACAAACAATTTTTTTCCATGGGAGAACAAATCGACCACCACCATCTACCACTATAAACACTAACTTTCCACTATCACCGCCATTACCACAACCATTGTTGTCATCACCACTACCACAATTGTCACCACCACACCACAACCACAATCGCCACCATAACGATAACCACCACCACAACTACCACCACCAACGCTACCGCCATTGCCACCACCATCGTTGCCGCCCCACCACTATCACCATCATCGCTGCTACGTCCGCCCTTACCACTATTGTTACCTTTGCATCCCAACCACCACACCCGCTATTGACACCACCACTATACCTATACCGATGTTGTTACAATCACCACTACGAAATTTGCCAAATGTTTTACATTGTTTTTCTACTCCCAACACTCTTAAAAATATAGTTTATCAAACATATTTCTTTTGTTTTACAATTGTTTATTCTTAAAGAACATCAATATATATATATATATATATATATATATATATATATATATATATTTATTTATTTATTTATTTATTTATTAAAAAAAAAAAAAAAAAAAAAAAAAACCTCCCAAGCTGACCCTAAATATGTAAATTTTACAACAACAAAAATATTACATAATTGATAATTTGCAAGATTTTTGTAGTCCCCAAAATCTTGCAAATTATGTATGATTTTTGAGGGTGCTATATTACTGGAATCACAAAATATTAATTAGGCACTACAAATTTTCTATATTAGAAAGAAAATATTTTTAAATAGTACACTAATTGGATTTTTTTTATTCTAATAACAGCTCCCTTTTTTTAATGTCATGGCTTCTCCGTTGTAAATAGGTTGTCCAGAACTTTTTATTTTGAGAAAATTAGAATCCCGAGTATTTTTTAGTACTTTTTAGATCAAATACTAGTTCTATTTTAAAATTTGATTAAGGCGCCTTAAACAATAGCCACCTCAGTATTTTTATATTTGTTTAATACATGTCATTATTGTATTTTTTAGAATTAAAATGCTAATTATTGAAGTCCAAATATATCCTTGGCAGCTGATATTAATTGTACGTGACCTTTTTTGTAGGAAGTAGTTTCTGATTTGTTGAATTTGAGAACGTGGATTTCTTCTACCACGTTTGAATTTGTGATCTCCCATTTTTGAATTTTGAATGGGTTTATGCAATTCAATTAGTGGTTATTTTCACAATTTTATCTTGTTGTCCTGTGAGATAATTAGACGTATATATGATATTATTCTGCTACTTCATTCTCGGTTTCCGGCGGCTTGAAAATGGTACGTTGGGTAGGTTTCAGCAAAATTCTCTACTGCTTCAGGTTTATCAAGAGGCTAGTACGTTGATCTATCGTCTTAGTCTTTTAATAATTTATGTGAATATAGAATTGCTCTAAATTATTACTTTAGAGAGAAAAGCTGTGATCTTTTGCCTTCTAAGCTATGATCGTTTGCCTTCTAGTTTGTCGTTTTAATTTGTGGAGAGAGTTTTTCATTCGGAAATTTTTCTGGGGATATGCTTTTTGAAGTTTGAAATTCAAAGATAAAAATGATATGTACCTCATTAGTTTTCCAAATTGCAAATAAAGATGATACCCCTTTAGTTTTCAGGTTTGTAGGCACTCTTTCTATTTGGAATAGCGTTAAAATCCCTCCTGAAGTTGCCAATTCCTTTTTTGCAGCTACGAATATGGAAAGAGAAAAATTGGAGGAAGTCAGAGAGCAAAAACTTGCCCAGTTGTTTGTGATAAACCAATGAAGTTTGAATCAACTATGCTTGCTGCTGTACAATCTTGTTGTGATACTGATGCTGCTTTTAGTACGGATAAGGAGTCCTAGTCTTACATTGAATTGTAATTCGTGTATGTCTCGTATAATTAGTTCATATCCCACAAGGACGAGGCTTATTGTTGTAGTCTCTATAAACATTAACGTGCAATACTCACTCTATTCATTAAGTATACAAAATTATGTTCTTTAAGATATCTTTTGTTCTTTGATTTTTTTTTTTTTTTTTTTTTTTTTGTAAATAAATATAAACGTACCAAATACGAACCAGACGATATATGAAATGTACAAATATATATATTTTTTAAATAAATATAAACGTACTAAATATGTACGAGATGATATATGTAATGTACCAATTATATTTTTTTAATAAATATAAATGTACCAAAAATATATAATGTACCAAACGCAAAGTTTATTAACTAGGTAATTTTGATTTCACAAATCACTATTGCAACGTGGTGAAGATATTAGGTTGTTGCTTAGACGGAAGTGCCCTTACTAGTTTATGAGTCCATCACACACGGGACTCTTGCAAGCCATATCCACATTAATAAATGCAATAAGTAGACTTCTTCACTTAGATTTTCATGGAAAAGAAATACAAACGTACCAAATATTTATCAAAAAAAATATTAAAGTAACGTACCAAATATGTACCAAGAAGAAATATACGGTTAATCAAAAGCACTAAACAAAGAACAAATAGAAAAGCATCCAAAGGAAATAAATGGACAATGTCTTCTACTAATAAACATGATTGAATTCAAATGCACATATCTGAAATAAACATTGAAAAAGTGCTAAATCACTAGAAATTATAGAAGGAAAATTATATTTTTTTTTTTGACAATTGACGGCATTAAATGTAGGGGAGGGGGGAATACAACCATTTCTATGGGGAGACCACTGGGACTCAAACTTGGGTGAGGTGGGAAAACCCTTGCCACTAGTGCCACCGCAACTAGGGCCCTTGCCTCGAAGGAAAATTATATTGAATTACGACAGAAATTTCGTTTGAAAGCATTGGTGTAAGGAAGGAGAAGAAGAGCATACATCACGTTTCATGTGGTAATTTGAAAGACTTTTTATTGAAATTGAATACTACATTATCTACAAGATTTTAGGAGTTTTGATATAATATCTAGGAATTAAAACATACATTAAATATAATGGCAAGTTGGGTAATTTTTCATTATAAAAAAGGCTACTTCTAATACTTGTGGCACCTAAATTGTAGGAAGATGTTTAATCAAAACTCTAAAAGGCATGAATGTTTAATCTCAAATTTTAAAAAACTAGGCATCTGTATCAAAACGTCCCGTTCGTGAGTCTTTCAAGATGGTTGTATCAAAGTTTCATATTTTTCTACCAAGCCATTTAACCATGGCGAAGAAAAGAAGGCCAAGCGCAACTTTCCCATTGACGTTTCTGGACGTTTTGGGCATTTTGAAGATCAAGATGACATATTTTGAGGAAGATTCCTTCTGAGGATTTGTTAGGGACATCTCAAGCTTTAAAAAGAGATATTTTAGGACTAAATCAGAGTTAAATTTGGTCCGTTAAAAGTCTGATTTTCTGAGAAGTTTGAATTTCAATTCAAATAGGAAAACTTTTATTTCCTAGTTATCTTATTCTATTATGTTTCCTAGTTTTTAGAAGACCTTTTCTAGTAAGGATTTTATTTTGTAGTAGTATAAATAAGGCTTATTAGCTATTAGGAAGAAAAACAAACGCATCAATTTGGAGAACTTAGTTAGGCTTTGACGATTTGTATTTCAAGGTGTTTTCTATCAATGTTCTTAAATTCCTTTTGTTTTATGGTTGTTCGTAACTAATTCCCGTTTGCTAGGGCGATGCCTTGAACCTTAGCATGAGTATGTAGTCTTTATTTAATTGCTTATGATATTATGCATGCACACTTTGAATTATTAATCACTGTGTTTAAACTGTCACTATATCTCAATGCTTAGCTACCATTAGGATGTTTAGATAAGTAATCAGATGCAATTCGGTTGAAATGCCACCGGAGGATTGAGTATTGCTTCTTGTGATTGATAGTTGTAAGTTCACCTAGGGCGAATGCCACGTCTTAGGGTTTGCATGGTTTTTCAAAGGGTTTTCACAAAGCGTAATGAGTAATGCATGTTTATATTTGATCTGAATGCCACAAATGGATTGCATGTTTGATATACGTTCTAGGTTGAATGCCACAAGTAGAATATGCATAAGGAAAACCTAACCTTTAAATGTGTAATTCATAAGTAACTGGCAAAACTACATAAGATTGTTAAGGTGAAGGCGAAACCCTAGTACTTTCTCATTTTGAATTCTAAAAATTGTTTCCTTTTTCCTTCTTTAAAATTGCAGATTTCATCAATAATACAGTAAAGACAGTCCATCTGGATAATTAATTTAGATGGATACTATAAAAACTATTTAAAACTAACGATTCGTACACTCACAATTACCTCTAACGCTCCAAATTGAGTGTTTTATGATAGTTTTATGCTCACGAAATCACAATGATAGTGTCTATTGCATACAACATTAAAACCCCAAAGCTAACTAGTACGTACATGAAAACATACCGATTTTCAATATTTCAATCATCATTTTGTTTTTAATTCGTTTGATCGTAATTTGAACGAAACCTGTCCCAACGTTCTCATCGTGCGCATGCGATGTGACCTTCAAGCATGCATGCAAGAGAATGTATGTGTGTGAGTGCGTGTGTGTGTGTGTGTGTGTGATATTTGTGTAAATATATGGATGCACCGAATGAAATGGAAACCACGCCATTTCATTTCAAAGATCAAATATGTCCATTTTGTGTAGGACATGTACCAAAATAATATACTGCTCAAACAATAGTTGTACAGGCAAATGGAGGAATCGTCCTTGAAGATAAGGAAAAATATCGTCGTGGGATTCTTTTTCTGGGAATCTTAGGGATTATGTGACCGTGACTGTTCATCGTACATGATGCGATCAGAAATCATTTCAAAATTTAAAATTAAATATAAATAGTACCTAACGAAAACTGACCGCACGATATACGATAAACGATCACGATCACGGAATTCCTAGAATCCCCATAAAAAAGAATCCGGCGAGAGGATCCCTTTCCCGTAGATAAAACCAAATATGTGCATTCTAGCTATATATCATTATTAATTAATTGGGGAACACGATCCACATATGGCGCATGGCTGCATTTTCAAGGCTTGTATCAATATTGACCCTCTACGCTATGTTGCATTTTGTACACGATGCACCAAATTGTCATTACGGAAAGTTTGGAGCTTCCGGTTTTGTCTATTTATGTTGGGGATCCTTCTACCCTAAAATGCATGGATGATCCGTGTATATATATATATGTGTGTTAACTATTACTTTTATTCGAAATTATGTGATGATTTCGCATGCATGCGGTTGCTTAAATTGTTAGAATTTGAACATTTAACTCAAAATTAATCGACAATATTCAAACAAAACTTTCATTTCAAACATAATATGCTCTCAAGTTTCAACAAATCATATGCATGCATGATACGTCTAGTTTCCCGGGACTTGGAGCTGCGGATGACCGGTCAAGGGGCCATGATGTGCCCATATTTTAATATAAGAAAGATTAAGTTTTCATCCTTATTTTTCCTACTCTATTAATTAAAACCTTTTTTTTTAAAATTTTTTTTATCAAGATTCTTAGATTTTAATAAACGTCATTAATTATTTCAAAAATAAAATATTTTTTAATTCTAAATATATTCATTTAGTGTTAGAAATGTTACATTTGTTATATTTATATTCATGGCTAAATTTTTTATCATATATTTGTATTTTTAGTTTGTACCCATTTTTAATTTGCAACTTTCCCACATTCGTACCTAATCACGTGTTTAATTGAATTTAGTCACATGTATACAAGAAATATGATTCAATTAACTCGTATTCGAGGACAATATCAATAAGGTTATCCATAATTAAAACATACACCAAGCTTGAATCTAACAACATGGAAAAATGTTCACAAAGTAAATCAAAATTACTAAGGGGATTCGGCCAACAAGGCCATTCATGTCCAAATTCTGCTATTCCAACAATGTTTGGTTGAGCAAAATTAGTCTCACATATTGATTACTAGAATGGTACTCCCCAACGACATTGGTAGGGGCACAAACAGGAGCATAACCAATAATCTATTCCATCGAGACGGAAGTAGATTCTACAAGGTTAAGGTTTGGGAATACTATCCCTTATTCTTGAAGTTTTAGGTCTTAGGTGCCAATGATCATGCTTCAGAATCCTCAGAGGTCGGAATCCTCAAAAACATGGATGAAAAAACGATTGCGATGTCGGATAGGTCCAAAAAAAACTCAAAGATTCTTCGTGAATCTCTCAAATTCATTTGAAGACAAAAATCTGCCCATGAAGACGACTGCAGGTCGTCGAGTTTTGTGACAATAATCCATCCATGAACGACTTAGAGAAGTTGGAGATCAAAGGTCTCATCAGGAAAATCACAGAGCGGAGAGATTGAACGGCATCGTTCGACCTGTGCATCTGGGTTCTGGGATAGAGCCGGCTCGGCTCAGCTCAGTGGATTGGCTTGACCTTGGCTCCATCGACTGGCTTGTCGTGGCAGCGCGGCTGCAAGCCATGGATCAGCCAAGTTTTCCTTCTTTTTTTTGGGGCTTTTAGATCCAGGTCCAAAAAGGTAGAGTGTTTTTAGGAGTGAGTCCAGTTATCTAATTATATGTTTTTATTTTTTTATACTCATTTTATATTTTCTAAAAATATTAAAAATTAATTAAAATATTCTAATATTATGCATTTTTCAAATTAAAAAAAATATAATTAATATCTTATAACAAAAAAAATAATATACTAACATAAATTTATCTGCAAAACATTTTACCCTAACTCAAGTAACAAATATATGAATGTATATTATACCTATACGTGAGATATGAAACCTAATTAAAAGGTAGAAAAAAACATAACACACCTACCAGGGCCGGTCTAGAGTATTTTGAGGCCCCGGGCGATGCCACAAAATATGCCCTCATTTTATATAAGAAAATTATTTGTTTTCACACGTAAGACATCGATAAAATTATACTTAGAAAAACACTTCAAACTTAATAATTTAAAAACACGGAAAAACTAATTTATTTTGTATCGTGAGAAGGAAAGAAAAAAAAAAAACTCCGGGTTTACCAGTAGATAGATATGAGTTTTGTTTTCCATTTGAACTCTTAAAGTGTTTTTGTATGAATCATGAGGTGTTTTTTCTTATTTACTAACATTGTCAATATGGGACTAAAAAAATAATTATGTTTTTGAGTCTTTAGTTGATATGTATAAGTAATAAATGGGTACTAAATTAAACTTTTTTATGACATGTCATATGATTTGTAAATTTGGTCTAAAAATTTGGTCAACACATTACTCTTTGTTGAAGATTAGACTTGAATTGGAACAAGTGTTTTAAAAATAACAACCCAAGACCTCCTCATTTATTTTAAATAACAAAACCACCGGTTCTAGTTAAATTTCTTTGTTATTAAACCAAATTTTATAAATTTATACTCTTATGAAAATATATATAAATATACCGCCCTAATAATTTTGGTGCCCCCAATTATTTTGGGCCCCGGAAGGTCGCCCTGCCCGCACTGGGCCTGGGCCGGCCCTGATACCTACAAGTAAGACACATTAATCTGTGACAGGTTGATTAAAAAAAATAAAAAAATAGAATCCGTCATATAGGTAGATAAATATAATTAACCTGTGATATAGGTTGATTAAAAAAATTAAAAATAAAATCTATAAATAGGTTTAAAGCAAAAGCAAGAATGAGAAATAACAAAAAGATAAATAAAAAGAAATAAGCAAAGAGATAATTAAAAAGAAATTTGATTTTTATAATAAATCTTATTATTGAACAGATAACTATTGATAATTAAATAATTAAATATAACAAATTGGACTTATTTTAATAAATTGGACTATTCCTACTATTGGCTCAAAAAATTGGACTTATATCAAATTTTCCCTTTTTTTTTCTTTTTTTCTTGGAAAAATCCTAGGGTTAAAAAAAAACCTAATTGCTTCTAATTTCTTTCAATTCTTTGACTCACAAATTCCACATAGTAAAAATTGTGTAATGCATGAACACACACACACACACACACACACACACACATATATATATATATATATATATATATATATATTGACAAATATATGAAACATATACAATATATATATCGGAAGGTAAATATAAATGTAAGGGGTTCATGCGTCATGGGGAATGTTTTCATGCTTCATGGTCATTTCAAATATTCTTCCTTTATTTTAAGCATACCTGGTTGGCAGAAAACAACAAAAGCCTTTGAATTTGTAAAAGATCCATCTCAGAAAGCCGGAATTGCATCTCCAATGCATTGTATCACATTCAACATAGAAAAATTAAATTGCATCAATAGCATGTAGATTAATTCAATAAAATAATAAATTAATCATAAAAATGAATGATTAAAACGTAATACTCCCCTGATTGAATATCAAACTCTCTTTAGCGCAGCGTCAAGAACTTCCTGATAACGTGTTGTAGACATAATTTACTTAACAATTATGAAGGTCAGAAAGAGGATGCGGCACGTAGAGAGAGAAAATAGAGAAGAGAGAGATGTGTAATTGTGATGTGTGTGTTGTATCACCCTATTGTGCCTTTATTTATAATAGTAGGGAAGGTTAATTCCTTACCTTTTTAGGATTACAACTCTTAATATTAACTACTAAAGGGAATATTCCAAAATATCCCTAGATACACTAGAATTTACACAATCACATTCCTAATCTAATAGGACTGCAACATCCTCTCTTTTTTTTCTTTTTTCAAATGTTTCCTATTATTTTGGTTATTCACAAATACTGCATATGTGTGTAAATGTATGTTCAACTATTACGGGGCGGGTTTTTTCTTTTTCTTTTTTTTCCTTGACAAAAAGAAAAAAAAAGATCAGCCCCTAATAGTTGAACGTACATTTTACACTCATGTTACAATGTAATATTATCTATTGACTTTTGTTTTAGGTAATGTGATCGTGGCGTTCAAAATTTCTGCTTTATGTTGTGTTGAGTATGAAGGAACAAAGTACTAGAGATTTAGGTTAAGTAAGTAAGAAATGTCCAACAAAACATTAGATGTAATACACTAGAGTAACTTGTAAATGACTATTTGCAATGAGTTATATGAATTGTGAAAATCTTTTGTTGAGGAGTTATTTGAAAATCATGATTTTCAATTATTGTACTTGGTGTTGTGTAGTGCATTCAATACAATAGCTAATTGAACACCTTTCTTATTGGATTGAAGTTGAGGTTGCATTATAAAATGAATTGATAATATAAAGAATAGCCTAACTCCCTATAACAACATAAAATATCATATGTATTGTGAAAAGAATTTTGTTACTGATGATTTGGCTCGTTTGGGACCATTTTTGCAGAATCAGTTTAACTCATCCTCGACAATTTTTACAGAATTAGTTCAACTCGTCCTCGACCATTTTTGCAGTTTTGTAGAATCAGTTCAACCCTTCATCGATCATTTTTGCAGAATCAGTTCAACTCGTCCTTGACCATTTTTCTAGAATCTGTTCAAACTGTCACCGACCATTTTTGCAGAATCCTTCCTTGACCATTTTGCAGAATCAGTTCAACCCCGTTCTCGACCATTTTTGCGGAATCAGTTCAACCCATCCTCGACTATTTTTTTGCAAAATCAATTCAACCAGTCTTCGACCATTTTTGCAAAATCAATTCAATACGTCATCGACCATTTTCCAGTTCAATCCCTCATCGACCATTTTGCAGAATCAGTTTAATTCGTCCTCGACTATTTTTACAAAATCAGTTCAACCCCATCCTCGACCATTTTTGCAGAATTAGTTCAACCCGTCTTCGAACATTTTGGTAGAATCAGTTCAACCCATCTTCGACCAATTCAACATGTTCTCGACCATTTTTGCAGAATCAGTTCATCCATGCGACTATTTTTGCAGAATCAGTTTAACCCGTTATCGACCATTTTTGCATAATCAGTTCAAACTATCTTTGATCATTTTTGCAGAATCAGTTCAACCTGTATTCAACCATTTTTGCGGAATCAGTTCAATCCGTCTTCGACCATTTTTGTAGAATCAGTTCAAACTATCTTCAACCATTTTTGCATAATCAGTTTCAAATAACTTGACCCTAGTAAAAATTATTGAGTTAACACAGCTGCGCTAATCTAGGTAAATAATAAACAAAGAGAGATCCTTAAATCCTGTCGAGCCGATGACGAAATCTAATTTATGTTCCAAGCCAAAATATTGCTACCACCACTATACTATGTCATTAGACTTTTAGCTTTCTTCCCCCTCCATAACACTTTATGCAGTTGAATGGTATTATGTATAACATTAGAAATAATAAGGGTAAATCACATAAAACTACCTCAACTATTGGGTCATTAACAGTTTCATACCTCATCTTTAAAAAGTTTCAATGTCATACCTCATCTACGAATTCGTTACAATTTCATACCTCCCGTCAGTTGTCTGTCAATTCCTCCGTTAAAATGCTGACGTGGCAAGTGAAGGGACCCATTTTCTATTAAAAAATTAATTAAATATTAAAAAAATATTTTTTTTAGAAAATAAGAAAGAAAGAAAGAAACCCAAACCCATATCCCATTCGTCCCCCCTTTCCAAACCCAAACCCCCAATCGCGCCCTCTCTTCCTCCATCTCCTCCTCCCTCCTATGGTGTTCCTCCCCCTCCCCCTCCCTCCCTCCCTCCTCTGCACATCCATCATTCCCTCACCCCACCCCCCGACCCTCCTTCCATCCCTTTCCTTTTTTCCCCTCCTGCCTTCCCCAAACCCCAGTTCATCTCCCCCCCCCCCTTTTATCCCCCCACCTGAGCCCAAACTGCAACCCAGAAAAAAAAAAAAAAAAAAAAAAAAAAAAACCATATTCATCTTCCCCGACCCCCTTCCCTGCAACCCACT
Source organism: Cotoneaster glaucophyllus (assembly GCA_036320875.1). Classification (NCBI taxonomy): domain Eukaryota; kingdom Viridiplantae; phylum Streptophyta; class Magnoliopsida; order Rosales; family Rosaceae; genus Cotoneaster; species Cotoneaster glaucophyllus. Next base: position 11,914,945 of record CM070073.1, on the reverse strand, counting down.
CATTTCTTCCCATCTTCCCCAAACGCACCGCGCACCCATCTTCCACCTCCTCCTCCGCACCCACCCTCTTCCCTTCTCTACAAACCCCACTCCTTAAATCCACACCCATTCCCCCCATTCAAAACCCCCAGTTCGTCTTCCCCTACCCCATTTCTCCCCCCCCCCCCCCCCCCACCCGAGCCCAACCTGCAACCCAGAGAAAAAAAAAACCCATATCTCTTCTTCCCCGACCCCCCCTTCCCTGCACCCACCCTCTCAGGGAAGATGAAGATGGTTTTTTTTTTTTTTTTTTTTTCTGGGTTGCAGGTTGGCCTCGGGTGGGAGGGGGGAGAGGTTAGTGAAGCAGGAGGAGGAGGATGAGGAGGAGGAGGAGGAGGAGCACCATGGGAGGGAGGAGGAGATGGAGGAAGAGAGGGCGCGAGGGGGGACAGATGGGGAAGGGGGGATGAGATTTGGGTTTATTTTTATTTTTATAATAATTAATTAATTTTTTTAATAGAAAATGGGTCCCGTCAGTTGCCACGTTATCATTTTAACGAGGAATTGACAGACAACTGACAGGAGGTATGAAATTGTAACAAATTCATAGATGAAGTATGACATTAAAAATTTTTAAAGACAAGGTATGAAACTGTTTATAACCCAATAATTGAGGTAGTTCTGTGTAATTTACCCAAATAATAATAATATTAAAAAATTTAATAAAAACGAAAATTTGCGAATAGTTTTGTCGTTAAGTCTCCATGCTTTTGTCACACTGACTAAACTAATAGGTTATAATAATGGTGCATAAATATTTGCACCAATAGGTCCACCACCGTGGGCTCCCCATCAAACCATAAGTGTTAATGACCTTGCTTCCAATAAGACCTGCATCACCCATGTCCAACTTGCAATCTACAATGATTGTTGTTCCAAGCATTGGATAGATTTTGACCAGTATTTGATGTTGTTCCTAACATCATTTGTGTTTAATTCAAGCCAACTTTCCTGCTACCAAATGGAATGACAGTGCATACAGCCATTTTTGTCGATGAAGCCTTCCTCTCGAGTCTAATTAATTTAGCAAACACATTTTGTATATTTGCCGCGAACAACCCAGTCCCAGACAAATGAATTCCTTCACTAAGAAAGTGGGTAAATATGAGCCTAGGTTATGAAATAAAAGCTATTAAATTAAGATGCCAAAACATGAACCACATATCATGCATTGCTTGATCGATGCAGTCATATGATGGATAAGAAAGGCCATGAAATTGAAGAGGTTGCCTATTGTGATCTCACTCTTCTCTTAGCTATTTCATCAAACAGTTATGGTGTGTGCAAATAAGACTTTTGAAGGTATTTTTATGCGCTTTATTTGCACACACAATCTCAATCCACCCATCATAATATGCAGAATTGAATTTTGCATAAGCAAGAACTTTTTTTCGGAAATTAAGAAAATGAGCGTTTGATTTCGAACAAATATGTACATTCACCATTAACGAGGTCCTGGCTTGGGGCATTTGATTCCGAGCCAGTTTATGCAATATCACCATTAACAAGGAGCAGTCTGGCAGAAACAATGCTGGCGGTGGCGAGGAAGCTACAGCTAGGAGGTGGTGATGGCGACCATGGAGAAAGTGAGAGAAACAATGGATGAAAGGAGATAGAACTGTGAAGACATTACTAGTATAGAGGATATTTATGTAATTTACACTCGAAACAAAAAAAAAAAAAAAAGCCTTACGATATCTTGTTTTGTAAATATTAACTTTTATTCCTTATTAAAATATTTAAAAAATATTGTCTCAATTACGTGCATATGCAGTATGAACGCATCGATTTTAAAAGTTGAGGATGTAGCAAAATTGAGCAGTGTCGTCTGATGCTTATTTAATAGACGAGACATGGAAAGGGACGCAGGCCAAACAAGCACTGCACAGTGCTTTATCAAGTCGGCCAAAATCGACAGACATATCCTAATAATGTTTCGGTTTAATTTGTCATTTTCTCCCATGTCTTTTATTTAACGCTTTTATTTTCTTTTGTCCACTTCGATATTGTATGGTGTACCTAATTGAGAAGCAAAGGAAATGGCTAGCTGTATGTGGTAATTAACAATATCTTAAGGTGTGCCAAATTATACGTATGGGTATGTTTATTTATAAAAAAAATATATATTTGATAAAAAAAAAATTAAAAAAAAAAGCAGTATAATTTCTATTGATCATATAGCAATTTATAACTAAAGGGTGAACAAATAAGTGAGTCTCACAACGATTTTGGGATAAGATACCAAAACACCTATGTATGAGAAAATTTGGGGTTAATTATTTCATACATTCATTCAGGCTCTCATATTTATTCATTCTCGTTCCCAATCCTTGAAAAATAAACACATGTCCCTATAATTATATTGCAAATTAAAATTTATATTTACAACCAAAAGTAGCATTTCTTTTACAACAAGTTTCTTGTAAAAATGGATAGTTTGTTGTAGCCATAATTTACTGAAACAATTATGGAGGCCAAAAGAGAAAGAGGGGGTGCGGCAATTGAGAGAGAAGAGAGAGATGTGTAATTGTGGGTGTATGTTATCTCACCCCATTGTGCCTTTATTTATAGTAGTAGGGAAGGTTAATTCCTTACCATTTAGGATTACAACATTTAATAGGTAATCTACTCCTAATAGGAATATAAGATACTTTCCCATATTCTCTAGGATTTACACAATCACATTCCTATTCCAATAGGTAAATACTCAAGTAAATGGCGCATCATGTCTTCATTGATAAAGCAAGTACAGTTGATGAAGTCATCGGCACAACGGGTGATCGCGAGTCTCAAATTTACTTTGAAGTATGCATGTGTAAAAACTCACAAAAACCTCGCTATGGTAAAACCCAAGATATGGGGAAAACCCATAGACTAAGGGAAAAGTAAGAAAATATGCATAATGTCTAAAACAAACGTCAAATTGGACGAGTGTAGTGAGCTCAACGGAGTATGATCATCCCATGATGGGTGCCTCATTAAAACGTCGTTAGGTAGCAAAAACCCAGTGGGAAAAATGCTCCTAATTGTAGGAAAAAGAGTACATTAAGATCATGTGAGTATGCTTCTGGATACTCCCCCTGAGTTAGACATAACTTCTAAATAAGAGAACTACAAGCGATTCAATTCAGATAATTTGCGCATACCGATTCCTTGGACAAGCTTCTGGAAGGTTGACTTCGGCAGTGACGTCGTGTAGAGGTCGGCAAGGTTGTCTGGGATCGGCTTGCATGACTTTAAATCTCCTGATGCTTTGTTGACGTAGATGTGGACGCAATATGTCTTGGCGTTGACTTCGTTGATGTATCATGGCTTGGTCAGGTTGATACATGCGGCATAGTCTTCATGGATCGTCGTTGGGACTCAACGATGGATGAAAACACAGCAAGTACTTCGAATATGCTCAACAAGAACTCCTAACCATGTCACACTTGTGGCGTAGTAAAGTGAGGTGAGTTTTGGAAAAATTCAAAGATTTCGCAACTAAAGTCATATCGTGGACCTCCAAGATATTGCGATATCCCTAACGGTAAAGACATAACCATTCGAGGATTTTGCCTTGTGCGGGTTTGATAAGTAACCTGCGTCAGCATAACAAGGCAAGAATCATTTCGAGGATCAGGGGGGTTGGATCCGCTCGAGATGCGTTGGGATTTGATTTGCCCAAATTCGTAGTACCTTCAGGGAACGTCTTTAATACCAATTCAGTGGTTGCGTGTAGGCGCGGTGCTGCATCTTTACCAAGATCAACAGCGAAAGAGATGTCCTGTTTAAATACAATGAGCTAAGTACAACGAAACGCAAAGTTGAACTTTAGATATGAAATTTCGGATTCCATTACCTCTTCAAGAGTCTCATTTGTATGTAATGTATGGACGATCAAAGGTATACTCAAAGGTAACACATTCGGGGTGTAGTTCGACTGGTAGACCAAAATACCGTCAGAACAATGCTTGAACTTCAGGTCAAGGCATAAATGAGTTTTCCTAAGATCCTTCATCTCAAATTCCGTCTTCACGTGCGAGTCAGTTTTCTCAAGCTCTTCTGGAGTCTTAGTGAGATTCGTGTTAACGATAAAAACTGTAACTCTAGCAATTCGGAATAAGACTTCATAGTTTAACACGCAAGGGCATAATTCATATCCCTGACTGATCAAATAATCACGTAGACGGGTATACCACATCTGTCGGATTTTTCAATCCATAAGTGAACGCCTCAAAATGAGTTAAGAGGGTGTTCCGTGGTTTTGGAACTATTTGAACCAGTCCATGTAATTCTTCGAGAACTTACATGTCAATCTCCGTATCTATATCCCCATGAATAAATACTAACCACATTTCATAATGCTGCTATCAATCACATGACGTTTTGAGAGAAACCTTACGCCGTAAGGCGTGCATCATATCGCACTATTTCATTCATCTCATAACGCTTCATTTCCCACTTGTAACATAACAGGGTAACCTTGGGCAGTGTAGGAACGACTGGTTCAATACACACTTTGGTAAAGAATTTGCCTTGATTGTAACTGTAGTTGTCTAATCAGTTCTACGTTGTCACTTAATCAACGGAACACGGTTTGATATTGTCGCTTTTCATTTATGTCGGTAGCTACCATATAAGTGAAAACATCATCGATGATAATCTCATTTCAATTCCATTTAGCTCACCCAAACTAGTATACTGGACCAAGAACTTCAAGTCTTCGGAGTAATCCGGATTAATCTCATGAGATGGAAATGATTTGAGACAGCCATTGAGTTCAGATTCATTGTTGTGTCGTGTCTTCCTCTTCCAGCGAAGTGAATCCTACGAACCGAATAATCTGTCGTGCTCCAGGACAAAACATATTGATTAGCTATTCGCCGGTGTACCGGACCGTCCAACATGGGCGTCCAAACTGTCCAACAGGGGCGGCACACCCTCCAGGGATGTTGACTCGACATCCGTAAGTACGTCCATCCTTGCAGGCATGTTTGCAGCTGGTATATGATCTCGTCACTTTAGCTAGATCAGAGGAATGCGTCTGGAGTAACATTCTGAAATCTAGAATTCATCGCACTTGCTTATCACACTTGTGCGGTATGGGGATCGAGATGAGACATAGTGGGCAACGTCCACGTAAATTTGCGTCGTTCAACAGGAACGTTGACGTTCTTATCTCCCCCTAACGGCGGGAAGACTATCTCATTAAAGTGACAACCCGTAAATGAGCGGTAAAGATACACATCCTTCTTTGATCGACAAAAGATACACATCCTTCTTTGAGGACCCATGGTGGTACGTTGCGGCGGCGCAACTTGGCACATGGAATGCACACCCAAATGCGTAAATACGAAAAATCGTCAGGTTCGTACCCAGTAACCAACTATAACGTTTGGGTGGCAATGGGCCTCAAGGCGGACCAACATAACTGCATACAAGGATTGCATAGCCCTAGGCAGAAACCGAAAACTTGGTACGTTTACCCAAAATTCGGGCGATCATTTAAATTGCGCTTTATGATCATTAGGCGAGGCTATTTGGGGTGAACATGGGAATTCGATGTTCAATTAGAAACCCAAAATAACATGCAATGCTTTATCAAAAACCGTCAATATAAACTCTCTGGCATTATCCAGTCTCCCGGACCTTAAGGGATAAGTAGGGTGGTGAACCCTTAATCGGCCAAGAGGTTTAGTAGTAATGTGAGTGGACAAACATGTGACCTAGTTTGTCGATTCATCAACCAAAACCATAAGTCTTTATATGGTCCGCATTTTGGTTGGATTAGTCCACATATGTTCCCTTGAATCCACTGTGAAAAGAGAGTCGTGTCGTATCTTTGCAATGGATGATTTAGAAAATCAAATTTCACAAATGAGCAGACTTTGGCAAGTGTGCTTGGAGGCACAAGATCCTTATTTCGAGTAAGGAGATGCGTCGTAGCATCGTTGGTCGACCTAAGTGTCCCAAAAGGTCATGCCAAAGCAAGTAAACTACTTCATCACCAGGCTCTAGACCGGCCATATATGGCTTGTTTCCAGTTGGGAGACAACTCATTGGCCCCAAATCAAAGCTTCAGGCTCATTTTTGGAGGTGGTGCAAAGATATTTCACTCTAGTTTCTTCAGTGGTTTCATTTATGATCATTGTCATCTCGAATATCCTTAAAAACTTAACGTCAGGGAGGATTTAATGTCCCTTAAATGGTGATTCAGTACCATTCATACAACGAGGAGCGTGCCATTGCTCTTAATCAGGTTGGATAGACCTGAAGTCGTTGTTAGAGATGTGATTTAGGTGTAAAGTTAGTGTGCGTAGTACGCATTCATCCAGACAACTAACTTTCCCATATTCCTACCTAATCACGTGTTTAATTGAATCGGTCACATGTACTAAGAAACATGATTCAATTAACTCATATTCGAGGACAATATCAATAAGATTATCCATAAGTAAAACATACACCAAACTTGAATCCAAGAACATAGAAAGATGTTCACAAAGTAAGCAAAGTTACTAGGTGGATTCGGCCAACAAGGCCATCCATGTCAAAATTCTGCTCTTCCAACGATGTTTGGTGGAGCAAACTTAGTCTCACATATTGACTACTAGAATGGTACTCCTCAACGACATTGGTAGAGGCACGGACAGGTGCATAACCAACGATCTATTCCATTGAGACGGAAGTAGATTCTGCAGGGTTGAGGTTTAGGAGTATTATTCCTTATTCTTGAAGTTTTAGGTCTTAGATACCAAGGATCATGCTTCGGGCATGATGCCACACCTTGGCAGGCCCTGATTCTACCATATTTTGTAAAAGCAAACTCGAAATTGGATTATGAGAGAGACATACCCAAACTTGGGTGCAGTAGGCTTTGACCGAATTGGGTTGAGCCATTTGGTAGACTCTAGCCGAACTAAGTCTATACCTTTCTCTCACGTTTGTGGTAGTAATCAGATCCGAGAATTTGGTAAACTTCCGCTTTCTACACTGCTATTTCAGGAGCGAGTGAGAAACATGGAAGAACAAGAAAAGTATTCTCTAGTCAAAATTTGATCGGATTTATAAACTTCAGAATTGTACTCATTCATGGATATAATCATGGTGTGCTTCAGGCAATGTTTTTCATGATTAAACGGTCCGTAAGAGCGAGCCAAAGAGTCATGGAATCCTCGTTCGGGAGGTATTTCCGTTTGTAATGCTTCGGGCATAAGTCTTCGAATAAAGATCATGGCGGAGGTTGAATCAGCTCTTCCTTGCCATTGTTGGCTTCAATGGTTTCTCGGCTACTTAATAGTCAAATGGGAGATTCACGTCTTGTACCCCACAGTAAGTGGTTTCTAATAGAAACGTCCAAATCAGGAAAATCGAACTTGTGACGGTTCGACAATCCACTGAATTGGAGGGAACAAGATTGTGATTGGTGTTATGGGAATGAATCATCCAAAAGCATCAAAGTTAGAACATTCGAGTTCTATGACATGGTTTTCATGAAAACATTAGGTTTTCAAGAGTGTATTGTTTTATGAAAACTTCGGGTTTCAAAGGCACTAAATTCGAAACTACAGGTTCGATTTAGTTTATGAACATTTAGTTCATAAAAGAGAGGTTCCTGCAAGAAACACAGAATGCAATATATCAACTAAGTGTAGTGGATTTGGGGTTCTTCGGGAACTCAAGTGTGAGAGCTTCGTTACTACGAAAGTATGTGACGGTTCAAAGTGTAAAGATAAATTATTGAATCGTTAATGTCCAAAAGTGATCTTCAGGTCAAGAATTTTGGATTCATTATCAGATTAATGGACTGCAGGTCACTTTTAATTAATTCAATAAATCGGGCCATACAGGGTCGATTGTAGAAGCAAAATAATATTAACATAATATTATTGGATCGAAATTAGAGCCTCAAAATAATATGGGCTGGGTGCCGTGGGTTAAGGCACGGTATGGGTGCCTTACGTAGAAGGCAAGGCCCAAGAGGGGGGTCATGGGGTGGACTGCAAGCCACACGGGTGAGGGAACATGTCTCAACCACAGCTGGGTTCAAATTGGGCCGAGGGGAGGGTGCACAGGACAAGCCCAGCGTATGCTGGCTTGTGGTTTAGCACACGGGGGAAACCTAGATCAAAGTCTAGGACCGTGGGTCCTGTTGCGGGAAGCCAAGCCCGAAGGCTGGCTGTGCGTGTGTGCGTATGGCCCAGCCACGTGGGCTGGCAGGAGAGGCATGGACAGCGGACCGAAGGCTGCAGGCCTTGGCGCGAGAAGCCCAGCCCGCGGGCTGGCATGTGGGTGCAGGCTAGGGGCTGCAGGCCCTGCCTTTTTGGAGCCCAGGCCGTGGCCTGATTTGGTGTCCATGGTAGTGGTGCGGTGGTATGTCGCACCATAACCCAATTCCCTTTTTTTTTTCTTTTTTTTTTCAAAATCCCTTAGGGTTTAGGATACCCTAATTTGCTTCTAATTTGTTTTTATACTTTGACTCACAAATTCCACATAGCATAATTGCGTAATGCATGAAACAAATATATATATTGACAAATATATGAACATATACAATATATATATATATATATATATATATATATATATATATATATATATATATATATCGGAAGGAAAATATAAACATAGGGGGTTCATGCATCATGGGGAATGTTTTCATGCTTCAGAGTCGTTTCAAATATCTTACTTTATTTTAAGCGTACCTGATTGGCAGAAAACAATAAAAGCCTTTGAATTTGTAGAAGATCCTTCTCCGAAAGCCGGAATTGCATCTCCAATGCATTGTATCACGTTCGACTTAGAAAAATTAAATTTAATCAATAGCATGTAGATCAATTCAATAAAAATAGTAAATTAATCATGAGAAGAATGATTAAAACGTAATACTCCCCTAATCGAAGATCAATCTCTCTTTAGCATAGCGTCAAGAGCGTGCTGATAACGTGTTGTAGGCATAATTTACTGAAACAATTATGGAGGCCAAAAGAGAGAGAGGGGGTGCGGCAATTGAGAGAGAAGAGAGAGATATGTAATTGTGGGTGTGTGTTATCTCATCCCATTGTGCCTTTATTTATAGTAGTAGGGAAGGTTAATTCCTTACCCTTTAGGATTACAACATTTAATAGGTAATCTACTCCTAATAGGAATATAAGATATTTTCCCATATTCTCTAGGATTTACACAATCACATTCCTATTCCAATAGGACTGCAACATAGTTACCTTTCTTGTAAAGATGGATAGTTACCTCATTGTAACATGTATCTTTAACTCTGATTTCCATTTATAAAATTCCTATAAGTTTTCCAACAAATTCTACCAGGCCAATAGTTTCTAATTGACTTCTTTGGGTTAACCATTTTGTAAATATGCAGGAAATAATCTTGTGGCTCATGGTTTCGGGAATGATCCCGATTCCTTAGAAATTAACTTATTTAGCATTTAGGTGTCTGTATATACCACATTCAAGTTAAAGCATTTCATATACTTATTATTCTTGGAGGCAGATTCGTAGCACCGTTTTTTTTATATAATTTTTTACACATTTTTATAGGTCCACTTCGTAAGGTATTTCAACGATCCGAACCGTCTATCTTTTAGGTATGTGTTTATACCACATTCAATTTTAAAGCATTTTATATACTTATTATTCTTCAAGGCGGATCCGTAACACCACTTTTTTATACAATTTTTTACACTTACATTTATAGGCCCACTTCATAATGTATTTCAACGATCCAAACCTTCTATCTTTTGGATTTCCCCTCAAAGATCATATGTACCAAAAATTACCCAAACTCAAAACCATATGACCGTTGGATTAAGTTTAGTGTTTCTATGTAGAGCAGTATTCGTCAATTTCTTTCACTACAAATGAATGTCTTAATGGTTTTGGATTTGTCTAGTTTTTTGCAAGGATGATATATGAATGATGTTATAAAATATAGACTGTTCGGATCGTTGAAATCTATTCCGAAGTGAACCTTACAAAACGTGTATAAAAAATTGTATTAAAAAAATAGTGTCACAGATTGGGCGCATTGTTCTTTGTTCTTTGATTTATACTCATATATTTAACTAAAAATAAATGAAAATTTGACTCTAGTCCTCTGTATAAGACACTACAAGAAAATTTGTGATAGGCAACCTATGGTGGTTCCCGAAAGTCGAAAATCCATTCGCTAAAGATATTCGCAACGACTGAAAGTCGTTGCCAGCATCGTTGGTTTTGGGGTTTAGAGCATTTCCATAAGATTCTTAAATGAGCACTTAGCAAGCAAGAGTACATAGTGAAAGGGGGAAATTGAAGCTCAAGTCCCCTATGTTACTATATATTTTGGAAAATTACTTTTCGGCTCTCTATAGTAGTCATTAAGCATACTTTGAGTCTGAGAAAATATTAAATTGTCATATTTTTAGAAGGTAAATAAGATTAATAGTTAGATGTTGTTCAGTTGGTTAAAAATATTTATTTATGCTTTTGGGATTTTGTGTTTATTTTTCATTTACATAAGATCGCTTGTATAAAGAAAAAAAAAATTGACTACTCACATTTCACACCCTATAGGTTTGAGGTGATTTTTAAAATTGATCATGAGATTTCAATTTTCTCACATTGCACCTTAAGATTTAAAAGTTGTATCAATTTATACATGTGCCTTAATTATGTCTGTTTGAATGTCTAATCTTCTATAAGCCACACTTACACTTTTTGGAGCAAAATGTGTGATTATTTGTTATTTTGGGATACATAACTTTGTTTTGAGAGAAGTCGAAGCTCCATGGTGAGTTATTTTTGTTTATGTAGTGCAAATGTGGCTTCCACGTTAGCTCATAAGTGGGTCTCAAATTCACAGCGCATCAATATAATGAAGGACAAAAGGTTAAATAATTTGAAGGCATAAAAAAATTCAAAACCTTATATATGCTGTAATATTGAAAAATTGGAACTGTGTGAACAATTTTTTGTAAATCATCTTAAACCTGAAAGTTGTAAAATGTAACTAGTACTATTGGAACCATTTTTAGGAAGTCATATAAGCCACGCTTACACTTTTTGGAGCAAAATGTGTGATATTATTTGTCATTTTGGAATACACAACATTGATTTAAGAGAAGTCAAAGCTTTTTTTTTGTTCAAAACCTTATATATGCTGTAATATTGAAAAATTGGAACTGTATGAACAATTTTGTAAATCACTAAAACTTGAAAGGTGTAAAATGTAACTAGTCCTATTGTAAGTTTGGAACCCATTTCCAACTTTGTCGGGCTAAATAAGGTTTCATTGCTTATATATTTTCCCTACGACATTTCGTAGGGCAATGTCCATTGTGCAAAACCCGTCGCTCAAAAGTTTGCCTGACAAATTATAGTACTATGGCGGACAAATTATACTTACTCGACGAAATGTATCCATCGAGTGAATTGCATTCACCTACTTAGCCTGAAGAATGGAACTTGCTTGACAAAATGACGTCGTCAAGCCTTCGTAGATAAAAAACAATTTAAAAATCATTTGCCCGACAAAATAGTTGTCGGGCAATCATTTAAAAAAAAAAGACACAAAATACATGCTCGACGAAAAAATTCCAACTTTAAATAAATGATTTAGTTTTAATTATATTTAAATAAAAATCACAATATTATAAAATAATTTAATTATAGTAGAACTAAAATATTCGTACAAACGTATGTAAAATATCCTAAACAAACTACTACTAGGTGGATGGTGGGATGGAAATTGAAGGTCGCTCAAAGGATCAGGAAGGCGAATGCTAGAAGCTGTTATTGTCTAAGCTATCCCAGCAATGTACCGCTGAAACTCCTCCTCTCGTTGGCCTTGCGCTTCTTCTCACAAGCGTTCATCTTCCCGAGCTGCTTCTTCTCACTAACGTAAAGCCAATAACTCCATCTCCAGCTGCTAGAGTTTGGACAATGTCCCACTTAGAGTATCCCTCGAGGTACCGAAACTCGACCTGCTCCTAAGCCGCGTATCTCTTTGCATTTCCTTCACCTAACCCATTCCACCATCAATTGTAAAAACACCTTTAGATAGGTGCCAACTACTCCATTATTGTGAGTCAACAAGCTGTTGACTTTTAGGCTATCTCGTGGATGCAGTGGGTAGTAATCGACCAAGATATTGTTTTCCATTATGCTGGTGATTCAATTTAAGGACAAGCCTTTACAGATCCCCACACCTTGACCTTCTTCTCAACTGGAGTTTTGTGTTTCCCTTCGGGCGTACGACCGCCGAATCGACATCGGCTTCAACGACGTCAATAGGGGGTTGGGATGGCACAGCTTCGTGTTGCCTCAAGTTGTGAACATGCCTAACAGATCAAGGCACCGAGCCTGATGAAGCAGAGTGGGGCTAGTCCCCAACTCGGCATTAGTCTTCTGGGTGTCGCTAGGCATCTCTGGTGCCAGCTTCCTACAAATTTCACAAATTCCAATTTTCATACAAATTTCTGACTTTCATATATTGCCCCACAAATTTCACAATATTCCTACAATTTTCAAATATTCTTCAAATTTCACATATTTCTACAAACTTCACAATATTCCTACAATTTTCACAATGTTCCTACAATTTTAAAATATTCCTACAAATTTCAAAAATTCTTACAAGTTTCACAAATTCATCACAACACAAGATTTTGCACATGTAATTGATATAAATGAAACAGATGAGCAAACATACCTTTGGTTATTGGGTAAAAGAGACAGAGCCCACGGTGAGAGAGAGCACGGGGAGAGAAAATAGAAAGAGCACGGAGAGAGTTAGAGCAGATAGAGAGAACAGAGAGCTAGAGAGTGAAGCAGCGCAAAGAAGAAGGGAAGAACGTTCTTGGTGTTATATAATATCATATATTTGTCTGACGGATTAGTTTGTCGGGCAAAGGTCTTATAAGTGTGTCACGTATAGTCTGACCTAAAAAATTGATCGGGCAAAAGTTATATAGAACCACGTTGTTAAATTTGTGTAGCCAAAATGGTGGGAAAACGTGTTTGGCCGCCAAATTTTACAAATTTTGTCGGTAAACATTTTAATATGGGGGGGAATTTATTATTTTGGGAAAAGTGGGGGAAGTTTTGAAAGTTTGCCCGACGAAATATACCAATTTCGTCAGGCAAACACCAAAAATTCAATTTTTCTTGGTTTTTAAATTTATTTTCAAACTATTACAAGATCATCGATTTTGTGACTAGATCATTTCAGTGTGTGGTTTTACCCTCAATTAGCGTCCTGGCAAGAAATCATCAAAATCAGATATGAAAATAACTGTTAAATCACGACGATACGTTTCTTACCATCGAAGGATTTCGTCACGTTACCTAATCTCAGAAAGTTTTTTATAGTGATTTTTTGTGTTTGCGATCTTGGAGTACAAACGCAAGTTTGATGGTTGGGTTGTTCAAATTAGTTTTGTAAACTGTGTATCCTGTCAAAACAACATATTCAACAAACACTTAAAGTTTATTCTATACTTTTGTTAAGTAAAACGTAAGATTTTATGGTAACTGCTAATGTAAACATTTTAAATTGATGATCAAGTTCGTTCAATGTATCCATCTAGGGTTGATGAGCATCCTTGAAAAAAAAATCAAAATTAGAGTGAAAATAATTGTTAAATCGTGATGATATGTTCTAACAGTCAAAGAATTTCGCCTTGTTACCTAATCCTCAAAAGTTTGTTTTTGAAGAATTTGGCGTATGCGATCTTAGAGTATATACCAACAAGTTTGACAGTTAGATCGTTCAAATTAGTTATGTAGAATGTGTATCCCATCAAAAGAATAGCTTCAACAAACACTTAGAGTTTATTATATACTTCTGTTAAGTAGAACGTAAGATTTTGTGATAACCACTAGTCTAAATATATTAACTTTATGATCGGGTCTATTCATTGTATTCTTCTAGGGTTGATGAGTATCCTTGCAAAAACTCATCAAAATCGGAACTAAAATAATTGTTAAATTGTGAGAATATGTTCTAGCCGTCGAAGCCGTTGAAGGAATTCGTCCCGCTACCTAATTATCGAAACTTGCATTTAGATGAGTTTTGGCATATGTCATCTCGAAGTATATACCAACTACATTGACAGTTGGATTGTTGAAATTAATTTTGCAGACTGTGAAAAACATCGAAGGAATTGGATATACCAAAATGTCCCTCACCTTTGCCTGATAGAAAATTTAGTTTTGCCCAGCGAACGTTAAACCCTAATCCCTAAATCATGAAATATACTTTTGCCCGATTAAATTTGAAGAGTTCATCTCGCAAATGGTTGCTCTAATTTTTTCCCTTTACGTGAAAACCTTGCCTGTCGAACATTGTTCTTCGGGCAAAGGGCTTTGAAAAAACCAAGACAGCTGACTCATTTTCAATAGAAGTGAATAGCGAAACCAACCCAGCGGGCTAGTCAATCTCAGAAATCTTATCGTCCGACAAACTGGAGACGGGCGACCACGGTCCCGACCTTACTAACACCGGAGGTATACAAATCAACGAACCCCAAAACCTACTTTCTTTTCTAACAAAATCAACCAAGCCTAACCGGTCACGACATGTTGTTGATATTGATTGAGTTTGGAATGTTGACCACTTTTACCCACAAACTTTTTTAATCTGTCGAAAGTTACTTTGTCCAACAAAATATGATTTTTAAGAAAAATGGTAATTTCTGGTAGTGACACTTACTCTTTTTGGAGCAAAATGTGTGATTATTTGTCCTTTTTTGATACACAACATTGATTTAAGAGAAATCGAAGCTCCATGATGTGTTATTTTTGTTCATATAGTGCAAATGTAGCTTCAATGTTAGCCCATAAACGGGTCTCAAATTCACAACGCATCAATCTAATGAAGAACTCGAAGGTCAAATAATCTGAAAGCATATAAAAAAATGTGAGTATTCTAAAAATTGGAACTATATGAATTCGTCCCGTTGAAAGCATATATGGCGCAATAGTGAGAAAATTGGAACTATATGAACAATTTTGTAAATCAACTAAAACCTGAAAGTGTAAAATGTGAGTATTCTAAAAAATAATGATTAGCTAATTACATTCTTTGCTATTTCAATTAGAATCCATTTAGAATTTCTACTTAGTAGGAGGGGGGAAATGGAGACCAACTTATATTTAATTTGTTATTGCACATGAAGTCTCGTTTCAATAAATTAATAATATGTGTAAATTTCTGAACATATATCATTAGTTTATTGAATAAAGACGTTATGATAAGTGGTAAATCTATTTTAGATGTCTTTTATAGAAGTAGTGTTCACACTCACACTCAATATCGAATCAGAAATAGTTACCATGCATCATAAACAGAATAGGTAATGCAGCCAAAAGTTCTCCTCTCTTATAATTCTGTCAAGTCCCAACTCAAATATATAGCTGGTATCCTATGGTAGTACCTGAACCGCATTTGTTTTCCAATAAATCAAAGAGTAAAGTTAAAAAGACTAAATTTGTAGACAAATTTTTGAAAACAAAAGAACATGGAAGTTGATGATTGGTTTATCACTTAAACATTGATAAGCGTGCTCATTACTATTGGTGAAAAATCATTTAGTTTGCAAATTTAATCTACAAATTTAGTCTCCTAAGACAATCTCCAATGGTGGGCTAAAAGCCAAATTTCTTCCCAAAATTTCCCCCCAAACTCAATCCAACCCAAGGGGAAAATTTGGGCTAAATGCTAAATGCTAAATCAAGGCCAGATTTCTCCCAGAATTTAGTCCAGAAATCGGTGTGGGCTCCACCGAACCGAGTGAAAATATTTATCGGAATTTAAATTTTTTTAGATTAAAATGTTTATAAAATTAATTTACGATAGTCTACATATTTTTTTTTTAAATTTAATTTAAGAAAAAAAAATACCTTAAGTTTATTCTTTAATAATTCCGGGCTAAAATTTTAGGCTAGAACGGTTGGAGTAGAAAAATTATTTATGGGCTAAAAGCTAAATTTTTCGGGCTAAAATGTTTAGCTTTTAACCCAACCATTGGAGATGGACTAATAACATAACCCTAAATCAAAACCTCGTTTTCCATAAAACCCGCTTTTGCTTTCCCTTCCCGGTCCCAGCATTCCTTGTCTGCCCTCGCCACTTCCAAGCCCACTTTTTTTTTTATCATTATACTTCCTTACCCCCACCCTTACCACTTACCTTACCCTCTCTCTCTCTCTCTCTCTCTCTCTCTCTCTCACAACTTCTAGCTCTATATATGGTGTATTATTGGATTAGTACATAACCTATCTACAAAGCAAGGAATGGTTGAGAGAGAAGAAAGTGCAATTTGCAAAAGCTGCTGAGTTTGGTTTGTTCAAAGGAAGGAGGATTTCTTAATTCAGTGATAATTGCATCCAGCTGATAGTAAGCGACATGACGAGCTGCGTCGATGTTGCGACTGAGCAACTCTGTTACATCCCTTGCAACTTTTGCAGTATTGTACTCGCGGTATCGATCTCTATCTATCTATCCATATGTCTCTCTGATATTTTCCTCTTTCTTCTTTCTTTAATGGGAGATCTGCTTTTCAGTGATCTTCTCAAAAAACCCACTTTACCTATCTTATTTCTTCCATATATATCTTTCTAGCATATATACAAGAAGCAAAAACAAATCCGATCCTGGGAAATTAAAATCAGGTTTTAATTAATTTTTGGTCAGGGTTTGGTGTTTTTTCAGTGGTGAAATCAAATAGTACGCAATTTGATAGTTTAACAAAGAGGGTTTCTTTTGTTTTGTTTTAATCAGCGAGCTAGGTATATATAGTCAGGTCTCCATCGTTGGACTTTAGTTTTTCTTCTTCTTTTGCAGTCAAAGAAAAGCCATACCTGAAGGTCCTCCTGAAACGCTTAAGACCAGAGAGAGAGAGAGAGAGAGAGAGAGAGAGAGAGAGTTGATTGGTTAATTTATGTTTTGTTGCTGTAAGTTAATGGTGCTTCTTTTTAACGTAAAATACAAGAGGGTTTGAGGATAATCCACTGACAAGGACAAGTCCTCCCTTTGATTTCTTCACTCTCTGACCTTTTTTGTTACTAAAAACACTACATCGTCTCGTCCAAACTCATCACCTTCTTTTATTTCTGATAGCCTGATGGGGAAGACAGAAAATGAAGCCTTCTTCTCGCACTCTCTGTGGTGTTCTTTCCTATGAAAACTCCCCTCACAGCAATCTGAAAAGGAACACATAGGGTTTCGAATCTCGCCTTATGTGTTTTTTTAGGGAAATAAATTAGGGTTTTGTGCTTATAAATTTATAATCAACTTTACACCTTTTTTTATGAGAGAAGAAACATACATAAATTTACCCCAAATAAATAATTCATTTAAGATCTAGCAGTACCCAATTCTTAATTTCTTCTTTCTTCTTCTATTAATTTCTGAGAAATGCATTTTTACATTTAATTTGATCTATTTGTTTAATTACTCATGCATTCCTGATGTGCAGCTTTTAAATCGGTGTATGATAATTTTTGGGTGCAATTAACGGTCTGAGAAACATGTAAGAAGATACATATATTACATATAGGCCCGCTCATATAGTAGTGATAATTTTGTCAGGTGAGCGTTCCATGCAGCAGCCTATTTGACATTGTGACCGTCCGATGCGGGCGCTGCACCAATTTATGGTCCGTGAACATGGCCGCAGCCTTTCAGTCACTGTCCTGGCAAGATGTTCAGGTGTGCTTTTCCCCTATTTAATTATTTGTTATTTACTAATTCTAAGAAAATAATTAATCATTCAATTAAAGGAGTCAATATTAGAATCCCTCTCTGAAATCTAGGGCTAGCTTCTTCTGGGTATTACTTCTCTTTTTAGGAAATCGAAGACTCGAGGATCTAACATAAATCGATCGAGTATTTCAAAGCATTTTGCAGTAGTGCAGAAACCCTAGGTAGGTTGCTCAGACAGCAGCCGCCATAACCCACAACCCAATACCTAAATTTTTGCTTTTTTAAGATGCAGGTCAGGGCCTGTGCCCTTCTCACGAACAATTGTTGCTTGTGTATCCGATTGCACAAAAAAAATCTGTTATGAGCAACATGATTAATATATTTTTATTAATTTTAATATAAGACAATAAAATGTGTTATAATTCTAATAAAATAATAAATACAATTTTACAGTTTTCTGTTACACCAAACAATCTCTTATTTCTTAACCATCTAACCCTTAATCAGCATTTTCTTTTTTCCCAATTAATCAACGTTTCTAGTCTCTTTTTCTTTTGCTTGATTTGATTGACACGATTGAATGATAGGGTTCTTAGGTTCAATGATTTCTTTTCCATCAACTTTGTCCTCTACTGTGCAAACACAAACCTTACACAGTTTGATTTATTCCAACCAACTGTCAATCTGGGTTTTTATATGCTTTATTTTATATGACAGTCTTAACTGATTCAGTCCTATCAAGCTGCTCTTCTCCCCCCCCCCCCCCCCCCCCCCCCCCCCCCCCCCCCCCCCACCTCCCGGCGGGCTGGGGGCACCCCCTTAAAAAAAACCGAGCCCGGCCACCTCGTAGGGTAGCTAACTAGCCATATATGTATAAGGTAAAAATTAATTAATTACTTGACAAGCTCTATATTCATTAAAAAAAAAATTAGATTTTCATTAATATTTTTTCTACTCCATTATTTAAAATCTTATTCATTTTTAATTTTTGATCAAGGTACTTAAATTGTAATAAACATCATTAATATTTCAATAATAAAATATTTTTTTATTTCTAAATATATTCATTTAGTGTTAGAAACGTTACATTTGGTATATTTATATTTATTACTAAATTTTTTATCATATATTTTTATTTTAATTTGCAACCATTTTTTTCATTTTTTACCAATTTTCTTTTCAGTTTTAATTTGTACCCATATATTAATTCTTTTTTATGCCCATATTTTTTAAACTTTTATTTGTATTTGTACCCATATTTTTAATTTATTTGTACCCATTTTAATTTTGCTAAATGTACCCATGCTAATTATATGTATTATTTTATGTTTTAAAATATATCAATAGTTATTTTTAAAATATGTTAATAATTATGTGTGTACATTGTTTTTTTACTATAATTTTTGTGAAGAACAATATTACTCTAAATTGATTTTTAAGTATTTATTATATTTTTAAAATATTATTTGATTTGTTTAAATTTCATAATTTATGGGACATTAAATGCATAAATGCATGAGTGAGTTAAATCTCTTAAACAAACAAGGTTTCAGTCTAACAACTAGGTTGATTAGGGATCAGAACCAAAATGACCCTAAAAAAAACTGGTTTCATAGGTGTATTTAATTTCATGGTTGGTGCCTTTGATGTTTAACTAATGAATACCGTTCTTATAAAAAGATTGATCTTCTTGATTTTGTGTTATGCATTTAATTACTTTTAGGCACAAAACTACAACTGTAACTCTCAAAACTACCGGATTGATTCGGGCTCCTCTTCCAAATGCAACAAGAAGAATGCAACCAGAGACCCAACTTCAGATCATGCCACGGAAGAAAGGGGTGTGAACCGACGTGAGTTATTAATTAATCATTCCATAATTTGTAAAAATAAAAGATAATTAAGCATATATATATATGCCTCCCTTTTACTGCTAATGTGTCTATGTGTTTGCGTGCCTCTGTGTAGTCTATAGGATATGTTGACTGTTGCTATTGTACATATTGATAAAAATGGAGTGAGTTGTTGTTTTCCTTTTCAGCTCCCGAGAAGAGGCAACGTGTACCTTCTGCCTATAACCAGTTCATAAAGTAACTAAACCATTATATTTCAATTTTATTTTCTTTTAATTTTGCTTTGATTATAATTAATTACACAAGATGAGATTAATTACATTGATAGGGAGGAGATTCAGAGGATCAAGGCTAATAATCCAGATATTAGCCATAGAGAGGCTTTCAGCACTGCTGCCAAAAATGTAAGTGGACATGCATTTGCAAACAGCTACATTGTAAAAACACTAGTTATTTGTGAGATTTTGTAAGCAATATTGATGAACTTGTTTTTTTTTTTTTTAATTAGTGGGCGCACTTCCCTCGTATTCATTTTGGGCTGATGTTGGAGACCAACAGTCAGGCTAAGCTGGACAATATATGTAAGTAATTTCACTAATTTATGTGTTTCTAAATTACTTCCTTGGCCTAATTAATCCTTTTTATATTAAAATATATATATATATATATATATATATATATATATATATATATATATATATGTTGCAGGACCCTGAGAAACATCTTATGTCAAGGGCTGCACTACTGAATAACTGATGGCCACGATAATTTCCGGCAACGACGACCGGTGATATCAAAGTTGTTCTTAGTGTAAAGGAATTGCCTGGAGTGATCTACTGTGTTGTTCTTAAGGACATTTCAATATCCTTCTTCTTTGTACCTGTCACTACTCCCCCTTATTAGGGATTTTCTTTTGCTACGTGACTTAGAATTAAGCAATACGCTACTTTCCTTAATTTAATTTGTTATCTTGATCAATATTACTTAGTTTACAGTTTCCAACTTGCATACTTTGTATATTAATGCAAAATTGAGACCACGTAATATAATATAGTTTAGGAAGTACATCAGTCCCATGGAAAGAACTTTATCATCATATTTTTTTTAGTCTATTTTTATTAAAACTTTATCATCATATTAACACGCTTAATTGTAGACAGTGCATGGCATATAGGAGAACTATGGGCATGTTTGTTGGGTAGGTTTAGCCTATACATTTATTGACTAAAAGTTCAGGGTTAAATTTTAACCTTTTCAAGGTCTGCTATGGCTCCTTTCTCTTAGAAAATGCATTTACCTACAAATAAAACCTGCGATTGGTCACGCTTACTAGAAAAAGAAAAAAAAATACTGAGGAGACTCTCAAAAGTGAGACTCTTCATAGACTCTCTGTCACCTCACGTTTTTGGCATAATGTTTTAAAATATTGGCACGAGAATTGACGCTAGCTTGTGAAGTGACAAAGAGTCCGTGGAGAGTCCTACTTTAAGATAGTCTGCCTAGCAGCATTTCTCATAAGTTTTAAAAAGTTTAGGAATCGTCACTTAGTACTACGGTCTAGGTATTGCTTTTCTCTCTCCACTTGTAAATGAGAGGTCTTAGGCTTGATTCTCGCCAAAGATGAATTTTAACTACATTATTATGACAAGCTTATTGTGAGGCTTAACCCACTCTCCCAACCCTTTAGTGTAAATAATATCATTTGATAAAAATAAAAATAAAAAGTTTAGGAATCCCACATGTCCAAAATTTATAAAAACATTAACACCAATCCTCCTTCTTGGTATGATGGTATATATCTTAAACTTACAATCAAAGTAGGGTTTTACTCAATTTTTTGCGTGGCTTACAAACGAAAATATGTAAACCTCATCAATTATTTACTCAAAGAAAAACTCATCCATATAAACTACTTGTTATATGTTCCTATCCTTCATTCTACTATCTCATCGATTTAAACCTTATTAATTTTTTATTTTTTGTTCAAACCTTTTTTACTTTTATCTACGTCATTATTTTAATACTAAGATTTACATGTCAACATATTTTAAATTTATATTGAAAGCCTTATTTAACTTTTTTCCAAATATCTTTTAAGAGTTAAAAGACGTTACACTTTGGTTTTTTTTTTTAAATTTTGCCAATATCCTTTCTATTGTTAATCCGTAACCATACATTTTTAATTTCTTTTTGTGCTCATATTTTTTTTTTAACTTTTATTTGTACCCAAATTTCATTTTGATATGTATCCATTGTTTTTTGTACCCATAAGTTTTGTGATTTTCCCATAGGTTTTATTTGTACAAAAAAAGAATGTACCTGTACCAATTATATGTATATTTTTCATGTTTCAAAATTCAAATGTATTCTCATAAATAAATTACGTGGCTACATTTTTTTTCTTGTTTGCTAGAACTATGTGAAAAACAATATTTTTTATTGTTAATTTTTAAGTAATTTTTGTATAGTGCAATTTCATAATCATAAATACACGAGATAAATTTCTTAAAAGGTGATAATTGCAAAAATTGAAATGAAATAAAGGCAACATAGCAAAGTGCTTTAAATTTTGGACTTCGATTAAAATGTTTGAACAAATAAAATATTGTCTAAAAAATTAATAGATTAGCGGAACTAAGGTGACCCTTAAATTAATCTACTTATCTTTCACTACAGTAGAGATTTTTCAATATGATCAGAATGTGGAGTGGTACATCACGTGTCACTTTCAAATGATGGTATACGTATATTAAAAAGTTAATAACTTAAAAATAAAAAAATTCTTACCACTTATATAATAACACGTGATGTACCATTCGTGTTCCCACAATGAAATATTTTCTCCTGCTGCTAGACCTAATATAAGTAATAGTCATCATTTGCAAAAACCACTTTATATATATAAATGCACACGTGTCCCTTTGATACCCTTGGTTGCAGACACTGGTTTGTAAGTAAAATTCCAACCGTGCAGCAAGCATATCAACTAAGCTAAAGCTACCATGACTTTATATAATTTGTCCTAATTTCCCGTTGAATTATTGGTTGCATGTAATGTGCTGTTGGGGGAAAGAGAAAAAGGTATTCTTTCCCTTCTTTTTTTTCTCCTTTCAAAATTAAAAGAAAGCAAATATCTTAGAAAAGCCATTGTCTGTCCACGCATGGACTGCAACTCATAAATATTATGACCCTCCGTGAAAAGGAATTCATGGACCACCATTTTTGTTCTGAGGCATCCCCATTTTTCATTGATACCTCCTGGGAATCCCTTACAAAAGCACTAAAGATTGTTAATGATCATCGGGAAGCACTTTAAAAAAAAAATCTTATTTAATTGCTTCAGGGAGTTGCTTCCAACTTTGTTCTTATTTAGTAAGGATATACTCAGTTTCTTTCTTTGAAGGTAGGCATTTTTATGTTCAAGCTAATTACAAATTTGACTTTTTTCAAAAAAAAAAAAAAATTCTTTTGTTATTTTTTAAGGAAAACTAATAAAAAGTCCAAAAAAAAAAACTTTAGTTTTAATGAAAAATGACAAATAAAGGTGTAGTGAATAGTACTAAGGAAAGGTAAAAATGTGGTTTTTCGTTAAAAGTGAACATTAAACTCCTTTTTCTTTTTTTTTTGGAGTTATATTTGCATGATTTGCACGAATGAAAAATGACTTGTTTGATAAATGAGGTAAGAAGCTAGGTTTTGATCAAGTTACATTAAAGGGGCACAATTTGGGCTAATTATAATTAAGTATCGAGCTCGTTATATATAAAAGTCGAACTTGAGACCTCATAGCTACAAGTAAAAAAAATATTGTAGCGTTATTGACCAGTCCAATCTAAGAAAATTTAGAAGAAGAAGAAGAATTATATATATATATATGTGTGTGTGTGTGTGTGGTGAGATAATTAAGCTGGTTGGCTTTGCAATGCATGGACAAAGAGTGAAGGGAGTGAACAGTGAAGTAGCTAGGGTTGGGGTGGTAGATATTTAGGAGGGGACCATCGGATGTCCTGCGGATCTTGAAGTGGGTTATGGTAGATTTCTCACAAGCTGGCAAGTTTTCTTTTTTCCTTGTTTTTTTGAAAAGAAAGGAAAAAGGAAATATATATATATATATATATATACCCATATATATAGTACAATATGGTGGTGGTGGTGGTGGTGGGGTGGGCAGAGTAATACGGCTGAGAGGCTGCTGCTGCGTCCTGCTGCTCTGCTCTGACCCCCTTCCCAATTTCTGACATTTAGAATCTGAAACGTCAATTTCATGTCTGTCATATCAATTCAATGTCATTTCACCTCTGACTTCCCCCCTTCCCTTCCGCTCTCTTTCTCTCACTCTCCCGTTTGGAATGCGGGTGTCCTCAAAGAAGTTTGATGACCACGAAGGTGGGCCCCATAGAGTGAGTGACTGGCTAGTAGGCTGAAAAGATTAGAGAGAGGAGGGAAGTCTAACGACGACTAAAGTTTCTTCAATACAAAAATTGGAGGCAAGATGTGATTCCTATGGCATCATGTTCTGTGTCTGGAAATGCATTTGTTCGTTTACAACAAATTCTCCATCTCCCAACAGTCCAATGTGTGTGGTAAGAAACTGTGACACGTAAGTTTGTCAGAAAGCCTAGCATCACTTGTCCACACGTGCAAGAGTAGATGTGGGTCGTTGATGCAAGAGCAGGTTCCTGACTGCATCACCGGATCACAGTCATTCACAACCATAAGTGTTGCAGTTTTGGTTTAAGCTTTCTTGTATATCTCAAGTAATTGTGAATGTACAAGGATACACATATATAAAAGAAAAGAATGACTAGTTACATCCAACAGTCCTTAGACTAAACCCTAGAGATTAGTTATACTCCTTAATTATTGAAGGTAATTACACCAAACACTAGATATCAGTCATACTCCTTAATTGGAGGAAACCAACTACAAGACTAAGAAGAGATTTACACATAATCTGTCAGGAAACACAGAAGGTGCCATGTAGCCATGCTGCACCCATGATTTCTGGAATTGCATAATCTGTCTAGGGTTGGTAACTCTCAATACTCCCCCTCAAGCTGGATCGAGGAGTATATCGATCCAAGCTTGCCTAGAAGACACTGAAAATGTGCAGACGAGAGAGCCTTAGTGAACACATCTGTCAATTGATCATAACTACAAGTGAAGACCATTTGGATGAGTTATGACTGAACTTGAGCCCTGATGAAGTGACAGTCAACTTCAATATGCTTGGTCCTTTCATGAAAAACTGGATTTGCAGCAATGTGCATGGCTGCTTGATTATCACACATGAGAGACATAGGAGTTGTACTCGAGAACCCTAGATCAAACAAGAGACTTTTAAGCCAAATCAATTCACATGCAGTGGCAGCCATTGCTCGATACTCAGCTTCAACACTAGAGCGGGCAATGACTTGTTGTTTCTTACTCTTCCAAGTGACAATGTTGCCTCCAACAAATATGCAATAACCAGTGGTGGATTTTCTGTCGATTGCACTGCCTACCCAGTCAACATCAGTGTATGCATGAATCTCAGTGGAATGGTTATTACGCATGAGGATACCCTTATCGATGGACCATTTGAGATATCGTAGGATCCTTTTAACAATATTGAGATGTTCTACTGTGGGTGCATGCATGAATTGACTGACTAAGCTCACATCAAAGGTAATGTCTGGATGGGTGATAGTAAGATAGATAAGCTTGCCAACCAACCTTTGATAATAGGTGACATTCTTGAGTGCCTCGCCATCGGTGGTAAGCTTAAGTTTACTGTCAATTGGAGTGACAACTGGCTTGCAATCAGTGAACTTAGCTTCCTCGAGTAGATCCATGACATACTTGCATTGGTTTAGAAACAAACCCCGTTGAGAGGTTGCCATCTCAATGCCAAGAAAATACTTCAACTTCCCAAGATCCTTGATGGCAAAGGTTTGATGTAGGGAGGCTTTCAAGGCTCCAATTTCAGATGCATTGTCACCTGTGATAATAAGATCATCTACATAAATAAGGACCACCAACTTTCCACAGGTTCCAACAAGGAAGAATCGGCATTACTTCTAAGAAAACCTTCCCTTTCCAACACTGAACTAAGCTTGGCATACCAAGCTCTTGGTGATTGCTTCAAACCATAGATGGCCTTGTGCAGTTTGCACACCATGCCATCTTTTGCTGTTGAGTAACCTAGGGGAATTTGCA
Source organism: Cotoneaster glaucophyllus (assembly GCA_036320875.1). NCBI lineage: Eukaryota > Viridiplantae > Streptophyta > Magnoliopsida > Rosales > Rosaceae > Cotoneaster > Cotoneaster glaucophyllus. The sequence goes on along the minus strand of CM070073.1, from coordinate 11,889,172 downwards.
TGTAAACTTCCTCCTGAAGCTCTCCATGAAGGAAAGCACTTTTAATATCCATCTGGTATAACGACCAACCACGATTGACAACAACAGAAAGTAGCACATGCACTGTGTTCATTTTTGCCACTATAGCAAAGGTTTCTTTGTAATCAATCCCAAAGGTTTGGGTGAAACCACAAGCAACAAGCCGAGCTTTGTGTCTTTCTATTGAGCCATCAGTCTGAATTTTAGTTTTGTAAACCCAACGACTCCCAACTGCCTTCTTTCTTGGAGGTAATTGAACGATACTCCAAGGGCAATTTTCCTCCAAGGCTTGAAGTTCTTCAGACATGGCTTTCTTCCAATGAGGGATGCGATTGGCTTCTTGAAAAGTGTTAGGCTCTACAAGATTTGAGACTGCAGTAAGAAATGCCGCATGAAAATTTGAAAAACTGTGATTACTTATTGCTTCAGAGATGGGATATCTAGAAGCATAAGTAAGGTAATCTACAAACTTGGCAGGAGCCTTCATTTCTCAATGTGGATTCCTCCTAACATCTTGAGAAGGTTGGTGAGTGAAGGGTTGAGGTGTAGCCTCAAGATCACCATTTCCTTGTGAGTTGGGTTGAGAAACTATTGAAGTTGTGGTTTCCAACATGACTTCTTGTTCTTGACTGCCATTGCCCTTTAAGGAATCATCATGACTCAAGGCTCAGTGTATATAGGCAATGGAAACAAGTCACACAAAATCTCCCCCTCATATGAAGTAGAACCTTTTTTAAATAACGGAGTCTCTTCCTCAAAGCAAACATCTCTGGATACAACACACTTGTTAGTGACAGGATTTAAAATATTTATGTCGCTTTTGGGTGGAGGAGTATCCCATGAACACGCATTTAACTGCCCTAGCATCCAATTTGTCACGATGTTAAGTTTACAAATGTACAAAGCAAGTGCAGCCAAAAACTTTCAAGTGTGACAGGTTTATTGGTCTGTCTTTAAGGGTTTCATATGGTGATCTGAAACCGAGAACACGACTAGGAAGCCTATTGATCAAATAGGTGGTTTTAAGGATTGCATATGACCAAAACCTTTTGGGTACATTCATATGCAACATGAGTGTCCGAGTCTTCTCAAGTAGATCTCTATTCTTCCTCTCGGCTATCCCATTTTGTTGTGGGGTTCCCACACAACTTGTTTGGTGAACAATTCTTTGTGAACTCAAGTATTGAGTCATGATATTGGATAAGAACTCAGTACCATTGTCTGATCTTAAGGTTTTAATAGTTGAGTGAAATTGTGTTACAACCAACTTATGAAAATCTTTAAAAATAGTTGGAACTTCACTTTTAGATTTCATGAGATAAAGGAAAGTGATTCAAGTGTAATCATCCACAAATATGACAAAATACTTGTAACCCTCTATTGATTCAAAAGTAGGACTCCATACATCAGTGTATACCATTTCAAATGGTGTACTAGACTTGGACATTGAAGGACCAAAAGGCAGCCTAGCAAATTTGGAAAACTGGCAGATATCACACTTAAAAAATGGGTGACAAAACATGGGAAATAGTTTTGACAAAACAACTTCTGATGGATGAGCTAGTCTTTGATGCCAAAGTTGTTGATCCTGGGGTTTACTTGAGTTTGCTTTAAGAGCTTTAGGAAGATGAGACTTCTTGCAAAAATAATACAGGCCATTTAGAAAGAATCATTCACCAATCATCTTCTTGGTGATACAATCTTGAAATACCACATTAGTTGGTGAGAAAGTGGCAGTGCATTTTAAAGTAGAAGTGAGTTGACCTATGGGAGTAATTTAAAGGGAAACGATGGAACATATAAAGCACTAGACTCGATGTTTTTTGACATCAAATTTAATTTTCCTTTACCCATCACTGAAACATTTTTTCCATTTGCAATGGATAGTTGAGAAGGTTTTGAAAAAGGATGAAAGTCATGCAAGTTTGAAACTTTATTTGTCATGTGATCAATGGCAACTGAGTCAATTATCCAACAATCAAGTTCAACACTAGTTTGAAGTGCAGTGGAGAAAGCATTGAAGATACCTCAAGCTTTATCAGAATGAACATGGTCATGGTCAGCAAGGAACCCAACAAACTGGCCAAGAAATGCAGTGTGGTTGTCATTGTCCACCTTAGGAGTTGGTACAACCTCTCTATGTCATTTGCTTTGAAGATACGCTGCAAACTCGTTGATAAGAGACAATGGGTTGGCAGTGAAGTCAACTAAGCCATGGTTGAGCGAGCTCGAGGCATGATTCGCAACATGTTGTGCTTTGTAGGGGGGTTATCTGTGATGCTCTAGGGAGTGATTGACCTAATATTCTTATTGAACTTAGGTTTCAACTCTGGATGTAGTTCCCAGCACCTTTCTTCCACATGTCCTGTAGCATTGTAGTATTTGCACTTAAAGTGTGGATTCCTCCCTTTGTACACTTTGTTGTCAGTTTGCCTGTAGTTTGCAGCATACCTCGAGCCTCAGGCAGTTTGTGGCTTGACTCTTGGTTCATCACCCTTCTTCTTGCTTCTTCACGTTGCACAGTAGCACAAACATTCTGAAACGATGGCAGCTTCATGCTCATTAAAATGTGACTTCTGAGATCTTCATATTCAAAGCTTAAGCTTCCTAGCAACTAATATATCTTATCTTCCTCAGCACGTTTGAAAAGGATAGATGGATCAATGGTATGAAGAAGGTATACATCCAGCTCATTCCACATGGTTTTAAGGGCACCAAGGTGTTGAACAAAGGTCATTCCTTCTTATTGAATACCTGCAATATTTTTCTTCAATTGGAACACACGAGCATAATTATTCTGGTTCCTTTACATGTCCTTCACAAACTTCCATAGATCTTGTGAGGATTCATAATACCTGAAGATCTCAGCCACATGCTTCTCCATGTTGTTGAGTAACAGAGACATGACCAGTTGATCATTGCATAACCATGCTTCGTGTGCTTGAGTGGAAGGCTCAGGTGCTTCAACTCCTCTATTGATAAACCCTAGCTTTCCTCTTCCACCGAGAGCAAGAGACACTGCTCTAGACCATGGGAGATAGTTGAATTCATTCAACAAAACGGAGCATAAACGCTGATTAGTATTTATCTCAGTGTCTGGAACAAAAGCGGAAGAAACTTGTGAGTTTTCTCCTTCAAGATTCACTGAGCTTTCTTCAGCCATCACTGGAGCTTGAAGATGAACAACAGCGAAAAAAAAAAAAACAGAGACAGGTCAAGGATGACACTGCTCTGATACCATGTTGCAGTTTTGGTTTAAGCTTTCTTGTATATCTCAAGTAATTGTGAATGTACAAGGATACACATATATAAAAGAAAAGAAGGACCAGTTACATCCAACGGTCCTTAGACTAAACCCTAGAGACCGGATATGCTCTTTAATTGAAGGAAATTACACCAAACACTAGATATCAGCCATACTCCTTAATTGGAGGAAACCAACTACAAGACTAAGAAGAGATTTACACATAATCTGTCAGGAAACACAGAAGGTGTCGTGCAGCCATGCTGCACCCATGATTTCTGGAATTGCATAATCTGTCTAGGGTTGGTAACTCTCAATAAGTCATCCACAAGTATGCAAGTGATTATAAGCAATTGATGTTAGTGGCTCTCTCTAAACCAAGATTCTAAAAAGCGTTTAGTCGGGCGGCATGCAGAGGTCTAGTGCCTAGGCGGCTAGGCGAAGATATGATTGTTCCTCATGTTTTTAGTATATTCTAATACTTTAAAATCTATATCATTCTATTTTGCAATTTATATCTCAATACAGTTATGTATATTTTCAGTGTGAATAGACATTAATTTATATATAACAAATTTAGTTTAAATTTATTATAATGAGTATTCATCCAAATATCTAACAAGTCTTGAAAAAATAAAATGCAAAATGGAAATTATTAATTTTATGTCTAAGTGAGAGTTGCGCTTTAGGCGTGTACCTAGGCGAGTCTGAGCACTCTTTCTTAATTTTTAAATGTATGTGGATTAATCGTGGCGATGGCCGGCCGCCTATTGCCCAGGCAGGAATTTTTAAAACACTGTGTTGAACGTATCAACTACCCATAGTCACTCACGAGCCGAGTGATGCTGGCATAATTTATCTTTATATTTAGGTAATGTACACATAGTTGTGAGTCATGAGTGCTTCAATTCAACTACCATGTATGCATGTTGATTGTGAAATCATATCATAAAATTAGAACAGTGCTGCTCACCTAAGATCATCATTTGAGGTCCTCTTTAGTAGGAGCTCTCAGATTAATCTAACAGTAAATTTACTTAGTACTATGGTCTAGTGGTATTCCTCTTCACTGGTAAGTGAAACGTTAGGTTCGATTCTTGCCAAAAACAAATTTGAACCACATTATTGGTAGCCCATTGTGAGGCTAAGCTCACCCCCTCCCCTTAATATCGATTGTTTAAGGAAAAAAAGAAAAGTGAAATCAATTCCAACGAGAGAGAGGTAATTGTGTTCCACAGTTCCACCAGGGTTTCACGCCTTCAAAAATAGTTCTTCCATCTTCTCCATCTAATTTTGTAGGATTGAGAAGCAAATGAGTAACAAGTGCTTTGAGATAACCAAATATTTTTCATGCTTACAGAAATATTGCTTACATTCAATTGAAGATGTTAAACAAGATCAATAAAACAATCCTGGAAAACATGTTTCATTAAAAAAATAAAAACTTCACTCCCCACATGTTTGAAGAACCAGAGCGTCATAGCTGCAAAATTCTAGGGTTTTGGTACCCAATTTAAATCCTAAGAATATTATTTAGTACGAAAGCCTTCATATGATTTAGATCTGCTGGAATGAGAGAGGCTTGAATTTTGAATCGCAACGGAAAAGCTTTTGCCCATAGAAGCAGCTCTGCCTCTCGAAGGGATTTCACATTCGAACACTGCTGCTGCTTCTTTTTTTCTTGGTATTTTTTATTTTTTTATTTTGTAGATTAGGATTCCGATTAAGTATAAGAGAGACATTTTAAACTTACAAGTTAATCTACCGTTAAAATAATTCGAAGACTCGTATTAAAGAGGACCTCACATGGCCTCAAAATGAGCGAAACAGCACTCAGAATTCTAAAAACATGGATGAGCGACAAGGCGCAGGACCATTTGAAGCACATTACAATTTACACTGCTGCTGGTTCGAAAACTCTAGAGCACACAAATGTATAGCATATTGCTGAATTTAACGACCAGATACACACGCTCTCGAGAGAGTTTAAGGAAATCTAATCTAAACCGCTTAAAAGTTAACGTACACTACACATAAATTTATAGTAGGAATCCTGGAATTCAAAACATCAATCAACACTCCTGCCAGGGAGATTCTAACACATAACCGGTCGTATGTCTCTGTATAATTACCTCTCACATCACATGTTCATGTTAATACAAGGTACTAAACATGTAGCCAGAATCCACCGATTCATTCACGATTGGAGTATTTGAGTAAGGGAAATGCAAACTCACTATACTAGTTGTCCTGCTTTCACTCAATTCCAAGGTGTACAATGAGGCATGCGTTCAAGTACTACTGTGGACAACCCTTGGAAAATCTTAAACCTGTACTCGAAAAGAAATGCTAATACGTCTTCCTGTTAGTTAATAGCAGATGGCATCTTTGCCTATTGAACCGAAAGACAACTTTGGCTTATCTGATCCAAAACTGAACTTGATATCTGAAGCATCGTTCTGAACTTCCGCACTTGTAGAAGGGAATGCAAATACAAGGGGATCGGATTTCTTGGACCCAAAATCGTAAGTAGGAATAGCATCTCCTTCTTCTTTTGGCTGATGCTGACTGCTTGCCAGGGAAGATGGGATAAAGGATGGTGTCGGTAGTTCAGAAAACACTGCAGACGATGTAGAGACAGGGAAAGTGAAGCCAGAGCTATTACCAGAAGAAAAGGCCCATTTTGATTCAGGCTTGTCAACAGAGATAGAAGGAAACGCGCGTTTAGCCTCTAAAGATTGAAATGCAGGCTTGTTTTGCTGATTTAGCACCCCAGAGCCAACGACATTTGGAGCAATCTTCGGAAAATCCTGCATATTAGTTAAGTTAGCTCTATTTCAGTATGATCGTATAGCTCTATCACCATAAGGCAATATTGCGTTTCAGACAATGGGTGTGGTAGCAAAAAGCAATGCAAGAAATAAACACCTCATTTCTACTCTTGCTTAAAGATCTTCCATCCCTCCCATCACCAGCGGGGATATTGTTTGCAACAGTGGTGGCTTTTACAGTGTTCTCCACAGGTGGAATCTTAAACAGAGAATTCCCCTTGTCAGCATTCTCATGAGCAGAATTTTTCTGGTAATCTTGATTTATGAGCTTACGAGAATTGAACCCTCCAAGTGGTAAGCTATCATGCCCATTCTGGATGACTGAAGAAACACCAGAAGACGGGGTTTTCTTCCATGCAAAGGCTAGCTTTAACTCTTCTGACTTATCTTTCGGAGTGGGCGGGTTTCTATCAATGTGCTCCAAGATTGTCCTAGCAATCAGGCTAGACTGTGGATGAACAGTTGGCACACCAAAGCTGGAAGACTTCCTGTCTGATGATTGGATTTGGGAGTTGCCATTTAATCCTCCAAGTTCAAAATTCTTGGAGGCAGGCAAGAAGCCTTTGGTAGCACTGGAGTTCTCCACCCGTGATGGCCCAAATGGAGAGGAGTGAACATAAGGAGACCCTGTGGCAGGACTTTGTGCAGCAGATTTATGTCGTAACCTGCGAACTGGTCCAGCTGATCCATAGCCACCATCCAATGTGTCACCCCTTGGCTTCACCAATGCATTGAAACACAAAGACATAAACAGTCAAGTCGAGAGCCAAAAACATGATTATAAGAATGTCAATTATCATGTAAAACTACATAGTGATGCTAAAATCTGTGATTCATCCTTTCGGAAATTATATATTTAAGTATTTATTACGAATTCCTTTTTTTAATTATACAAGCATGAATAGACATTATAAACTTGGCTATAAATGTATGCTAGATATTGAAAGATTCATATTTGCACATGTGCACCAGCAACTAACAAACACGTTCTGAGATTCCAAAAACTAACTTGAACTCAATTTCCTAATCTGATAAAGTAATCCACAATACTTGTAAATTAACCATTGGCAATGATCACTGATATGTACATTTACCTGCCCATATATAGGAGTCTGCGATTGTTTCAATGGAGTTGATAACGTTCTTGGGGTTCTGTCATTACCACCTTGTAATTGAGTTAGCTGATGACATGCAATAAAGCAAAATTACCATCTGAAGCATGAAGCGTGACTACTAAAATCAAAATGTTTGAAACCAAGACAAGTATCAAGACCTTTGACATACCTTGGATTTGGATTTTGAAAAGATAGTTCTAGAATAAGGAGTTCGAGGAAAATTATGAAGGCCAAATCTGCCTCTTTCAGTCTGTGGGGTTGAATAATCACGCTGATCCTGTACCATAGAACCAGGCCAGCATGCCGATGGCTTATAAGAAGGTGTTGGAAGAAATGGTTTTGAAGAGAACTCATCGCCATGCAGTGTGGCCCTTTCATCTTTTGACATTGCATTCTTAGACGAAAGATCAATTTCTGAATTTCTGCTTCCCATAAATGCTCTTGCAATTTCAACAGGTGAAGCACCAACCTGATCTTGTATCTGCAAATTTTAAGAGAAATAATAAATTCCTCTAAGAATATATACCAAGTGAAAATAAAAAATAAAAAAAAATTCAATGTATATGGAAGGTGTTTTCGCAATTCCGCTATTTAAGAAGTTAATACTTATCTACAAAAATATGCTGGTAAGTTCTATTAGACACTTGGTTTTTTCTTTTCATTAGAAATAAATAGACACTTAGTTTTTTCTTTTCATTAGAAATAAAAAAAAAACTTTTTTTCACAGATATGCAGACTTAAACAGAATAAAAACAGTTTGGGCAAACTACATTAGACCACTCAAAAGGACATGCAATTATCCATTGAATAATCTTTTAATCTCTCCTAAAATTTCATCCACCAATATTGGTAGTGATGATTGAAATGACAGAGATCAAGTGGAATGAGTAAGTATGGAGAAACATTTCTTGTGGAGGACAAATGCGCAAATTAACAATTTCACATAAACTTAAATATGTAACGAAAATTGATTCTGCCTGATGACATTGAATAAACAAAGCAAGTTGACAGTGACACTCACAGCTAACTGCGGTAGAGGGGTTGAGGTCGGCCAAATAGCTTTATTCAAGTCTTCCTGCTTTTCTTCAGATGACTTTGGAATATCATTTGTAATTAAAGGCCACTTGGCTTTTTCAGCAGCACTAAAGCTTTGGTTTTTCTTTTTGTGATCCACAGTAGGAGGTTCAACAGCCCTTGACTGTATAATTTCCATCAAGTGATTGACTTCATCCCTGGAGAAAGATGAAGTGAGCTTCGAGAGGGAAAGAAAAGACTGGAAAGATAATGCATTTCAAGACCATGACTGCATGCATGAGTGTCCGCAGTGAATGAAATTGCAACCTGATTTTTAAAAATGGAAGAGAAACTTGAATTTCTATGTCACTATATAACGGTGGAAACTGTTTTGATATCAGAAACAGGTTTCTTAAATCTTCATTAACGCAATCTATGTAGGAAAGAACTACTTTATTTACATTTTTTTTTTAAACACTCATCTAAACCAAAACTAAGCTCCACCATTATGACTCATTAGCATCTTAGTGACAAACTATTAGAAAATCGATGTTTTATGCATAGCTATAATCATAAATGGAATAAATACAGCACATGCATAACTTGCCTAGAAAACTTTTTCCCCTTCAATAACTGCTCAATTTCAGAAAGTCCAATATCATCAGACTGGTCACTCTTCTTATTCACTTCAAAATCCGAACCACTTATTAATCTATCTGCTTTTTTGCTAGGGCCTACTATTTCAGTTGTTCTGGAGATCCCATTCTGCAAAGATAAACACCAAAGAAGAATTGAATATGAGATGATAATACTGGCAGGAAATCATATACAATTAAAGACATAGCTATCCCTATCCGTAGTTGTAGAGAAGACCACACAAAAAACTGGGTATCTCTACAGCAATCAGAAGATAATCTAACTTATTGCTTCTTGATATACACCACGGGAAGAAAAAACAATGAGAGTATGCTTCTTATACCTATCACCACATAACAGAAAAGAGGAAAAGTTAATGACTCTGAATTCCGAATAATTCTTAATGTCATCCAAACATGAATCACATAAATAAGATTTTGCACGAAAGAATCAGGTATATTAACATGAATGGAACAACATGCTAGAACATAAGTTTACGGTTTGAAGAGCAAAAACACTGTCCGTGTGTGCAACCCAAAAAAATTACAACAGCTATACTAATGACCGAAACTAAAGTGCAATGTGACTTGAGAAACAGCAGGAACTGATGTTGATACATAACCACAAAAGACAACCCCATGTGGTACTTTGAATTGATCTCAAATGACTGAAGCCTCACATTTACATCGGCATTGTCCTCTCGATCGCCAATAGCATTTTGTTCCGTCTCCGTGTGCTGCTCATCTGCTCCAGAGCAACTCATTGAGTTAAAATCCAAAGAACAGTCCACAATGTTTAACGGTAATCAGTAAAAGGGTATTGAAAAACAACTCAAAGTAACTACTCAATCCAACTAATTTCGACGAAACCAACAATAATCGAATTAAGGAGCAATCCAATCAATTAAGCAAAGCACACAAACCCAATTTAATCATTCCAAGTACAAAGTAATAAACTTAATTTAATAAAACACCCATAAACTCACAAATACAAATAATTTGAAAATAAGAATAAAAAAAACACTAGAAAGAACAAAGTTCAAAACCCTAACGGAGAGAAAATTGGGGCTGACCGTGATTTTGGTCGTTGGGCGAGGGAAGGGCATTGACGGAATTGGATTTGGAGAAGAAGGAGGGGAAGAGCCGAGTGGCGCCTCCAGATATCAGCCGATACGCCGGATCGACGATACCCGACAGCCACCGCCGCTGTCCCCGCGCGGCTTCGTTCGAAGGCGGACGGGAATATGGCGTCGTACTCAGCTTTCGAGACGGCGGCTTCCTCAGCTTCCCTCCTGCCCCTCTCTCTCCGTAGAGCCCTGAGGAACGCGCCGTTTCGCCGCCGGTCTCCATTCGTCTCTCCCTCACACTCTCACTCTCTTGCTTGCTCCTCTGTGTGCTTTCCACTGACTTTGTGGTGGATCCGACGTGGACTCTCTGATGAGAAGTGGAAACTTGGAAACTTCGTTTTTTTTTCTTTTTTTATTTATTGAGTTTGTGATTTGGAGCACTATTCGATTGTGTTTGGAACGGCGCCGTTCCAATTTTTGGGTTAATTGTATCTTCTAATGTTTTTATCATTTGAAGATCTAATATCACATGTTTTCTTATTTGAAGATTAGAGAAGGAATGAGAACTGGATCAACTATTCTTAATCAAACCAAGTCAATCCAGTTACTTGGAGTTCAATTCAACCTCAGTTTCAGTTACTCACAATATTGTTACTCGTTTGAGCATAACCGTTTAGTTTGTACATGTGTTCATGTCTATTCACATTACAAATTATGTGTTCATGTCTATCCATATCACAATTCAAGAAGAATGATAGCTTGGGATACTCGTGCTGACGGCATATCGTCAATACAAGACGACACAGTGAGTATACTCCGCTTGACATACTCGTGCTATAGAAATAGAAGTTCTCCAGTTCAAGTGATCTTCCGCGGAACTTGATTTAATTGCTAATCCGTCTCAACGGTATGTCTACATAGGTTGATTGTTGCGACCAAAAAACGAATCTTTTTTTTTCTCCTACAAATCTGATGCCAAAAACTCAGTCTCAATGGCCTTTTACTCTTTAATGGTACACCACAACTCCCTCTCACTTTCTGGAAAAAGAGAAAAAATCTTGAACTCAAAGTCAACATCTGGTCAAGTGTGTGTGTGCATTACCAAGCAAAGTGAAGTGCATAATTGGCACACACAACACAAAACCCTAATAATGGTTATACTTTTAGCAGAGCATCTTCTTTCTTATCTGGCATCAAATGTTGCACATGGTTCCCGTATATAGTAGCCGTAATTCAAGACTTTAGATCTGTCTTCAATCGAAAAGATTAAAAATAATTCTGTCTAGAATTATAGTCTTATTAGAAATTATTTTTAAATGATCAGTATCAAATCATATTTATACACTATCTCCAACAGAATGGACTAAACATAGTCCCTGAATAATTTATCAGTTTTAAACATATACTTTAAATTTATTCGTTAATTTAATTAAACTACCGTTGTATGTTTTCAAATCTTGCTGTTGAATTTGAATCAATTATTGTAGCAGAGAAGCTGACCCCCAAAGAAGCTAAGAGGGGAGGAAAATTTGTGTAGGATTCAACTTGCCACTGGGACCATGTTGAATGATACTACACCGCCATTCATTACTTGCCATGTGTTAAACCAAAATAATAAAAGACTCTCTTTATTAAGTTTAACTATAAATTAAATTACTACATAATTAATTAGCTGGTTAATTAAATTGAATAAAAAGAAACTTTATTTGCTCAAAAGCACACCTTCAAACCTCCTTCCTCTCTTTCCCGTCCCCACCAACCCACCCCCATCATTTAAATCAATGGAGTTTAACGAAATATTTCCAATACTGTTAACTTTTAACGAAAAACCATATTTTTACCTTTTTTTCTGGTACTAATCACTACACCTTTATTTATCATTTTTCATTAAAACTAAAATTTTATTGGACTTTTCGTTAGTTTTCCTTTAAATCAACCCATAACCAGAATCTTCTTCATCTTCATTTCATAAAACCTAGTAAAACCTTGTTGTTAACCCACCAATCATCAAATTTGAATAAACGTATAGCAAATATTGTTTTTGTGTTGTTTTAGAGTTTTACAGAGTGAGAATTGTTAAGAAAGAAAAAGGAGGATCTTACACTGCTATTTTTCTGTATTTTGATCAAACTCTTTTTCATTTAATCATACACAATAAAATGAGAAAAGCTAAAATCAAGCAAATCTAGCAACCTTTAAAATTAGTCAAAGTAGCATACTCTCTTGACCTAAAAAAAATTAGCATACTCTTGCCAAGTACAGAGACTAACGTATAGGCCGATAGAAGCCTTCTAAGTTCTAACAAATGAAAGGAAAAAGCATCGATGAATAGGGAGAAACCAAGCGAGGCCGTTGCAGAAAAAATTAAAAGAATGGTGGTGTAATGCCACTCAACATGATCTAGTGGCAAGTTAAGTCTCATACAAGTTTTTCGGGCTACACTTGGCTAACCTAATATCCATTTGGCCAAATAATGTCATGGTGGGCTCCATAGAATTACAGTCCAACCATCTATTAGAGATGGATTTTTAAGCAAACCAGATCATTTTTAACTTTTGAACTTTGATCCCTCTCTATTGAAAATGGCCTGAAAAGGATGGTCATTAGGCACCCATTTAGAACTAGACACTCCTTGACCGGATTTTATCATTAGTGGCAAGACTCATGATAGGATATTCAATGAGGGCTCGTTTGTTACTAAATCCATAAAAAAAAAACACTTCAGCTGTTAAGCGTTTTTACTAGAACTGGTTTTGTTTTGAAACACGTCAAAATTGCTATTAAAAGTGTGATAGGTTTTGGAGTATTTTTAAATTTTTCTTCCAGACATGGTCACGAGCGTTTTAGGTTTTCAGAAACCAGTCCTAGCTATCCCTTCCACAAACAGTCTCAGACAAGACTAGTTGGGCTGAGTTCATGCAAACTATTTAGCAGCATGGTATGATGCAATACAAACTTTGTTTGCGACGGTTCTTCTGAGAAGCTGAACTAGTTGCCTTTGCTGCGTCAAATTGTACGAGTGCATATGTAAGTGTGGGATGAATGGTAATCTTTGAGTCGTACTTATGTTCCGACTCTGCCACTTTCTGTACAGAAGCATCAAGAATCACAGCAACTGATAGTGGAACCCAAAAGATGATCGAATTTGCTTCACCAATGAAAATGAATCCCTGACAGTATAGAAGAACAGAATCATGTTCGTTGGCGGCTAATCCAAACCAACAATGTGACACCGAGGACACACCTATAGGCCCCTCTTCCGCTTCACATTTAACATCGATCGATCAATTGATCACGATTTAATCTCTTGATAGAAACAGGTTTTGGCTCTCCTTCAATGAATTTCCTTTTTAGGCTACTTTAGCAAGCAATGACAAGACTCAAATAGGTGATAATTATCAGTGTTTCATGGCCAATGAGAACTTTTTTGAACCCTAAACAGTAACTAAACCCATGATTATATCTTTAATTTGATTATATACCCACACTGATTATATCTTTTGATTATATTCCCACTTGGAGCTAACGGAAGACTTGACACAAAATTGAGTGCAATGGCGCTCTAAGATTCATACAGCAGACCTCACCTAGTGAAATAAGGTTTGGTTGTTGTTGTAGTTGTAAAAATCGGAAAATATCAAGGGGGAGGAACATAATTTCTGGGAAATCTTCAGTGTCTTTGTTTTTAATCACCCAAATATTACCACCCATCCATTGATGTCCCTACTCAGCATTATTTTTTTTCCTACATGAATGAGATAGCCACATTGATGCTGCTTCCAGATCCATCAATCAAATCCATGAGTCAAGGAAAGCACGTAGCTCGAGCTGCCAGATGGCCCAACAGGCAAAAAATGTGTACAGAACCATGTGTTTATCTCTTTCAACGCATTCTAACTGGTTCAGTTTAGCCACAGCTAGGACCTATCAAGCTTTGGAGATTCCTATCTTGTCAAATCGCGAGGTTCAATCGCGCCTTGAAATGGTGCCTTAATAAGTCCGACCTACGCCAATAGGCGATTTAGAGCTCAGAAAATGGAAGGTGGAGTGAAGGTTAGTGTTGAAAATCAAGCTGAGCCAAGAGACGCTTACAAGATTGCTTACATTATTCATTTCTTGCTGGGAGCAGGCAGTTTGCTACCTTGGAATGCATTCATAACCGCCGTTGATTACTTTGGACATCTCTATCCGACTAAGCATGTTGAGAAGGTCTTCTCTGTGGCCTACATGAGCTCTTCGTTGCTCGTATTGCTCGTGATGATGACCTGGAGTAACTGGTGGGAGAAGATGAGTCCTAGGCTTAGACTCAACTTGGGATTTTCTCTGTTTATTCTATCGTTAATGGTAGCCCCAATTACGGGCTGGCTTTCGCGCAGTTCTGCGCTGAGTAGTGGGAGAGCTAACGCAGATTATGGTGTGACAGTTGCCTCAGTTGTAGTTTGTGGCATAGCCGATGGCTTGGTTGGAGGAAGCTTGATGGGATCCGCCGGCAAGCTTCCGAAAAAATACATGCAAGCTGTTTTTGCAGGAACTGCTTCTTCAGGTAACTATAAGCTATGTACACAAAGTTACACCTTCATGCTTTACTTTTCCAATCCAATATTGTTCTGATCCGTGCAGAACGTCATGTCTTTCTTAAATTCATAAGGTATAAAAACAGGATGCCTTGAGAAAACCTCACTTCTAATTGTACATTTGGCAGGTGTGATAATTTCTCTGCTGAGGATTTCAACCAAAGCAATGCTTCCACAAACCCCGAAAGGACTACAAACAAGCGCGAATTCGTACTTCATCGTCAGCACCATATTCCTCCTGTGCTGCATCCTTGCCTGCAACTTGTTATACAGGCTGACAGTCATACAGGAACACTGCAGGCTTGCTCAAGACGAACCCTTTTGCGCAAGACCAAAATTTTGGGACGTGGCACGTAAAGTCCCCACGCCAGCTTTTGGGATTTTCGTAACGTATACAGTGACTCTGTCGATTTTCCCTGGATTTATCGCCGAAAGTCTCGAATCCAAGCTTCTTCAAGATTGGTATCCTATTTTGCTGATCACAGTGTACAATGTTGCAGATTTAGTGGGAAAATCTTTGACTGCAGTTTATCTTCTAAAAAGTATTAAAAGGGCAACATTGGCTTGCATTACAAGGCTCCTATTCTATCCAATCTTCACTGCTTGCCTCCATGGACCTCCATGGCTGAAAGCTGAAACTCCAATGGTGGCTCTCACATTTATACTTGGACTGACAAATGGTTATCTGACAAGTGTTCTCATGATGAATGTTCCGAAAAGTGTGCCGGTTTCGGAAGCAGAGCTGTCTGCAATTGTAATGGTGGTGTTCCTTGGAGTTGGCTTGGTTAGCGGTTCGGTTCTCGGGTGGTTCTGGATTTTATGAGGTTCCATTGTTAGAAATGTTAAGAACCCTGTCAATGCAATGTAACTCGTGACTTTGTAATAAGTGTCTTCGTAGTCGTTTGACTTAGCCCTGGCGTTTAGTTCGGTAGTTCTGCTCAAATGAATCGAAAACTTGCCTCTGCCTCTTTCCAAGATTTATTTACTTCACTCAAATGAATTCAACTAACTCAAAATTTTGATGATTCAACTCGAACAAAACTATATCTGTTAAGTAAAATACAAGCAATTTTACGACAAATTTAATTAGTTCTGTCAATGAAGTTAAATTTGTACTGTTATATACATGTGGTAAACGGGAAAAGTTATATTGTTTCATCCCTTCTGCTTCTTCTTCTTCTTGATAAGATCTGCTAAAAGCCTAACGCGGGCTGTAAAGGCGCCTCGCTTTTGCGCACTGTGTCATCAGTAGACGGCGCTGGAGTAGAAGGTGAAATCAGTGAGCTTCCTGGCATGTTACCAATCCCCGTACATAACCAATGTCATAGCACACTCAAAACCCCAGGAGCTGAAGTTTTGCAGGCATCATGCTTGGTAAAACCAACTGCTGCGTTAGACTTAGCCATGATAATGGATATGGTCGGATGAGGGGGGTTGTGCTTGATATGGTCCATTGGAGCGTTATCACATCCCTTCTCTTCAGACTTAAGTTCCAAGTTTCCTCATCACCCTTTCTTAACCGTCTTCAATATCTCCAGGTCCTTCCACAGTCCCTTATCCGAAGCCATACAGCCTCCCTGATCAGCACAAGTACAAGTCCCTCCTAAAAACTCCGGCAACTCACAAGTATGGATTGACGCAAATTTGGTTTGGCAGCACAAGCGTACAAGGATTACAAGTTTGGTTCGTCACCGAGACGCCAAACCAACGTTGCGTCAATCCGGATGATACAAAAAATCCAAAACATCCACGTTCGGAATATGCCAGCAGCAAATAATCTATTAACACGCGAATTACCAGTTCTCCAATCACTTTTCCAATCACTTTTCCAATCACTTTTCTCGATTACTCGCCGCTTCCTTCTTTTAATTTTAGTGCATGTGAAATAATCTAATTTTTGTCCTCCATCATCAAATGTTCTTTCGAATTCCTGGACATGGTATTTTATATATCTGTCCACGGTTGTCACTTGCATCAGCTTTGTGGGATCTACTTTCCCTAGTCTCTCAATATACACAGGCCTTCCATCTTTCTCCACTCCATGGTGTTCTTGTGGATCCTACTCCAGGACTTCATCGACTTCCTCAAATTCTAAATCTATTGTGCTTGGAAGGAAGAAGCTCCACCAGTATGGGCGCCTGGTGGATTGCCTCAGCAGCCTGCAACTCCTCTGAGTCGTGCACTAGCACAATTTCTGCAGACGTGACTTTGCAGCTTCTTCTTCCCCTTCTTCAACGACCCGTACAAGGGTTTAGGAGATAGAGGTCCAGACACGGCCATAACTCTGGATTTTATATCCTTCAAAAATGACGGAAGGACAGTAGGCATTTTCCATTTTTAGGGTTGGATTAAGAACTTGATTTGTGTTATTATTAACAAATTAGACTGTGTTCTCAACACTCAATCTCTAATCTTTCCACCGTTCATGCATGAATTCGATTCGAGCGTCTCCTTCAAGCTTAAGAGGGTTCCGAACCAAATCGAAAAACCAGATTAAGGAATGTTGCAGTGTTGCAGTGTTGCAGAGAGAGAGAGAGACAGAGTTATGCCTTCAAAAAACTCCATTTCATCACTTATTTTTGTTACATTTCTTTTTACAAAGATGTGACTAGAAAAAGGATCTTGAAAACAAAAACAGAGCCGTTAGTTAACACAACCCAATTTCTCACCCCTAGCGGCAGCCAAAGGATCACTAAAAAAGGTTTCAAAAATTTAAAAATATAAACAGAAAGGTCAGCCTCTGAACATATAGATACGTGTATCTCTCTATATATAACTATGCAGCAGCAGCTAATGGAGGTGGTGAAGGAGGAATTCCATGAAACAAATCGGTTGGCGACGCTCTGTTATCCCCCCCTTCCTTCAGATTCACCCCCTCGTCCTCCTCTTCGTCTTCCTCCTCGGAATCCCAGAGAAATTTGGCATATGATGCTAGAACATAACTGCACCATCAAATCCACAAAACACAGTCAGAACAATTGATCCGCAAAATGTACCAACATGTTATCGGCACATTTAGATACAATATCTACGGCGAATTACCTATCATCAGGGGCAGCTTGAACAGCTTGATCAAAGTAAGACTGAGCTCTTGGAGCATCCTTGTGAATCTGCCATACCAAATCCGCAAACATTGACAGAACGGTTCCATCATTCGGGCACGCCAGAATTGCTCTCCCGCAGTACTCTTCGGCTTTTCCAAAATCCCCTTGAACCTGTAAAAATTTTCCCATCACAAAATATCATTAGCTTCAATAAAGATTCAATCTTTTGTATTTAAATTTAAAGATTTTGGTATGAATTTGGATACCTCTTTCAAAAAGCGAGCATAATTGCTAAGGAGCATGGGATTTCCAGGATTAGCGTCGATCATTTTCTGGTAGTACAAATCGGTGCTCGCACCGCCTTGATTCGATTCCCAAAATCCGTTTCCCTCATCATCTCCGTCGTCCGATTCACCACTCCCTCCGCCATTACCACCACAGATCTTGCCGCCTCCTCCACCAACGCCACCCCCTTCCAAAACGCTCGGCAACCCCCTGTCCTCCCTCAACCCGGCCTCACACCCCTCCAACTCCGCCAATCCCAAGGAGGCCATTCTGCCCAACCCAGAGGCAACAAAACCCATCTCCATTTTTATCTCGTCTTCCTCCTCTCTCTCCTCAAACCCATCCATCGGGATGCTGAAGGCCTTTCTTTTCGGCGGCGCCACCAAGAAATCTCTGAGATCGTCCTCGGAGACCGCCCGGGTCAACCTCCTCGCTGAGTCGCCGATCGGCGACAGCAAAAAGGGCGACCGCGACGACGCCGAGAGGGTGACGGAGCGAGTTCTCTGGATTTGCTGCACCATTTCCGGTTGCTGATCGAAAAATGTTGAATCTTTGGAATACTGCAGCCATGAGTTGGGCACCGGCGTCGATGAGCTCCGTAGAAGCATATTTTCTTGTTAAAACCTGCGTCTGAGAAAAACCCAAACCTCAGACTCCTAAAAGACTTTAAAATTCGAGAATTCGAACCGAAATATTAAAACTTTGAGGGGAAGAGAAACTGGGTTTGTGAAGGAATTCGAGAATTTTGCAGGTGAGAGGTGAGGATGGAGGAAGAAGATAGTAATGGGGAGATAATATATAGTGGAGGAAAAGGGGGGGGTACGGATGAGATCTCAGCCGTTGATTGTATCTGTGTAAGGTGGAGTGATGTGAGATGGTGCGAGGGAGTGTAAGGACGCGTTTGTTAGTATGGTTTGGTTAAAAGCAAAAGCCTAAAAGTGCTTCTGCTTTTTGGGCAGTTTAGGGATTTTAGGCGTTTGGAATTTTGATTTGTTTGGTCAGATCCTCAGCGCAAGAATAGCTCATGCAAACCCTTAAAAAGTGTGATTTGATCCTCTCCATATGCTAATGCACCTCCAATTTGTTAAATTTTGTCAGGGTTAATTTTGGAAAATACTACTAAAATCAGTAGGTACAAGAATTAGGAAACTTGCATATTTGTTGTTATAGTAAAAAAGTTAGGAGTTAGGACAACCAATAAGGGGATGAAGTAAAGAAAAACCTAACAACTTATCTTGCACTTGATCAACTTTTTTCCTTATTTATTTTGTTCATCTAGTACTGAAATATAATCACCTTATAATTAGTTCACGTGGTACGATATAAGTACATATATATTGATACTATAACTTAAAATGGAAAGTATTCATTACATGATCGACAATACTCTTTTTACTCACCTCCTAAAGTTGAGGTTATGCTCATCCCTTCATTATATAGATTGTTGTTAAATAAGTTTAATGTCTTAAATTAATTAAACCAGACTAATTTAACGACAATTTGAGGATGAGCAAAGTTGCGCTCAATACTCTACAATAACAATGGCTATTGCTACATACCCATTCAAAGTAAGTATAAATAAGGAAAAAGGAAAAGTCCATTTGGTATGCGCCTGCAATTGCTACATTTTTTCAAGCTTAATTTTGGATAAGATTGCTAAAATCAGTAGATACATAAATTAGGAGAGTTGCATACTTTTGTTCCTCGCAACCACCAATAGTAGTTTCATTTGAGGTGATGGATAACCAAATGAGAAATAAAGGTCAACAAAACCTAACAATTTATTCTTGCACATAATCAATCTGCTTACAAAAAAATAGGATGTGAATGTAAGAGTTTCGACGATGAATTTCTTTTTTACTTATTCAACTTGTTCATGACAATCACAAAAACTATTGTGTGCTACTAAAAGTCTTAAATGCAGTTGCATTATAATTAGAATTTGTTTGAAAGTACTTTTGAATAACTGAAAGAGTTAAAAAAAAAAAAACTTTATAAACCAAAAGCACTTAAAGTGCTTCATGTAAGATGCACCAGTTATGTACTTCTTGTAAGAAGCTCTTAAATGATTTTTCATAATTCACTTGCATTTTTACTAAATATTGATTCCCAAAGTATTTGCACGAAAAGCATTTTCAGCCATTTTAAAAGCAGTTCTAAACGAGTCCTTAATCCATGTATTTTAATATGGTGGATGAAGTTATTAATACTTTCCTATTTTAAGTTATAGTATCAATAAATATTCATTCATCTTAAGATGAGTTATGCATGTGAATGTATTATAGTACCACACAGTAACTCTTTCACAGTTATGTTCTCGTTTGACGAAAAGGTAAGTCCAATAGTATATTTACAATAGTACTAAGTACGTCAAATTTGTTCATTAGATGATGTGCTAATGTCCGATTGATTTAAACTTCATACTTTAAATCTTATTAATTACTAACAAATAAGATACTAACATGTACACTAACACATTATTTGGTGAATAATTTGATGATTCTACCATCCCTGATTATAAGATATTTCGTAGTTGAATCATCCCAACTGTATTGATTAAAAACTTGAGAAAATAGAATGAGAAGTCAATCAATAAACCCTAATAATTTGCTTTGTAGATCAAAAGTTGGTTCACCTAACAATTCGTTCAAAACAACTTTATGTGGCTACGTCTACCCAAAAAAAAAAAAAAACGGTAGCACTAAATAATAGGCTAATCACATTGTGATCACGAAAAATGATAACTTTGAACGAACCCTGATACCCTAATACAAATCATACTTCAATTGAAGTTCTTTTAGTGTTGGATGTGTTTTCGTGCTCGCCAAACCCAAAGATTCAACGATATGGTGGGAATTAAATTGGCCAAATTGGCCAAGTTGGCCTTATTTTTTGTTTTAAATTCCTTTTTGTTTGAAAATCATTGGGATTTAATTCATGATGCCCTAACGCTTATCGTTTTGCCTAAAAATATATAACTTTATTGGGGTGGGGGTGGGTGCTAAAGCCAAATCTCTCTAAAAAAAAAAAGTAATCTCTTTTTCCGTAAACAAGCACGTCCTACCAAATCAAAGGCTTCTCAATGCTACCAACTTTAAATCAGAACCGTCAGATTTGATGCGTGGTGGATCAGACGGGCAGGATGGGCTCTCGTCGCGTGATCCCTTTCCCTTATCCCAAACAACTGGCGTTCTTGGCGCTTCGATAAAAGTATGACATGATTTTGTCGCGGGTAAATAATTTTGTGACTTTGTCCTCTTTGTCTTACTCAAATTCACGGTTCTGCCACTGGACTTATTTAGCGGCCAGCCTTTGCTCTAGCTGGGCCCAGTATTGCACCCTGGGTGGAGCCCACGATCGGGTTCAAGGGTAGAGCTGCGCCGTTGAAGGCCTGGTCATGACGTCATAGGCCGGGCTTACTGATTGTTCAGCTCCCCTGCAAGATTTGTTTATACCATAGAAGGGAGAAATTTTTAGTTGTGACAGAAACACGGATGGTATATCACGTGTAGAAAATTTTAATTTTTAAGTTATTAATCTTTTAACACACATAATTCATCATTTATATAAGAACACGTAATGTACCACCTCATGTGACGGTCACCTTGAAAAATCTCTTTATGGAAGGACCTTGTTTGTCAGAGTGCGGCCAGCTTGCTCTGTCAAGGGTAAATTTGTCATTTGGAGATGACGAAGATATTTTTCAACCTCCTGTGTACTTATTCTTTCGTCATTTCTTATTTGATTCCGAGTGTTTTGACAAATATTCTTGCTTCGTCTTTATGCGAAGATTGTTTTCGAAAATAGTCTAACTTATTTATAAATATATATATATATATGTACGTGATTTTTATTTTTAACAGAACGTTTTAATATTTGTTTTCACTAGTTGAAAAGTGACGGCATTGCGAGGAGAGGACTTGGTTGTACATGCACACATGTACGTCGAGTATGGTGTGCGGCCGTTACTAGTTACTACAAAGTCTTATACATCATGTGAGTCAACGGTGGTCTAAAATCAATGCTTGCCCATGCAACTGTGCTGGGGTTGTTTGCATGCTTGACGCTATCACAACCGTTGATATTATATAATGGGTAGAACTTAATTGTACATTCACAATCATCAATTGTTGTGTTATCTATGCAGCATAATCTCTCGACCACCACCACTATAGGGATGTTCTCAACGTTCTTAAATAAGGATGGGCAACGGTTATAGCGGGTGAGTAACCACGGTTATTTACTCATAACTGTTTAAATCCTTACCTGCATAATCGTTTATCTGTTAGGTAATTACATAAACGGTTATACACATACTCATAATAATTTATAAACGGTTACCCATACCCATAACCGCGTACATATTTAACACTTTGCCTATTTACCCGTTTTTAACCCGTTTACCGTTTTTACCCATTTATTCCTTTTTTTTATTAGTCTACACGTTTTTTTTACTCATTTATAAGTACATTTAACATGCATTACCGTGTTTCAATCTCTTAAGTTCTCATACTTTTTCTATAATTGAAATTATAGAGCGGATGATATTTGCAACTACATGCACCTTTATGCTTCGTCCAGGCAATTCAAGCATTTCCTGTGAAGGGTCGTTGAAGGGAACTTTATATGTGCCTTATAATTTGCACATTATACCTCACAACTTATTGGAATAAGATGGGAATGTCGACGTGAGTATGTAGGGTATGCTGCAAGTTACCTAAGAAATTAAAGTGAATTAGTAAGAAATCAAATGCTATAGGCCTAGCGTGTAGTCTGGATTATAATAACCATGTTTAATGCCCTTATTCAAGTAAAGTTCCGAACAAGTCATTTGACTCCGTTGGAAGCAACTCCTCAACAGCATATCCATGATCGGATTTCGTTTTCTACCTGATCCTCTAAGTTTTATCAAATCATGTAATCTTTCGGGATCACACTAAGTATATTTGGATAGAGCTCGATCCCACCAACGTATAGGCGAAAACCATTTATTTGTTATGTAATATCCATAACTACCCATTTAAATTTCACGGGTAAACAGTTATACCCATAACCGTTTATTTGTTTAAACGGTCACCCATAATCGTAACCGTGAATTTTAAATGGGCAGGTAACCGCGGTTACCCATACCGATGGGTATTTTGCCCATCCATATTCTTAACCCATTCACACTTCTACCCACTTATACATAGTGTCTATCAACCATTGATGTATCAGATGCCCTATCTAGTTCAAAGACTAGAATTCACCCAGGCACTTATGAGCGATACTATTATGAACAATTCTCTTATGTAAATTTGGACTAACTTTTAAATTCACATGATAAATCACATACAAATAAAAGAAGTGTATTTTATGTGTAAAGATGTATGAAGTAGTGATAATGTTCTTTTAACACTCAAATATGGGCTTGATTTGGAATTAATTCTCACAATTGTCTGCAAGTCTCCCACCTACACCATTATTTGGCAAATGGAACCAAAGTATCAGTGGCATTCGAAGGTGACTCTCATTTCAAATAATGTAATTAACTACTTCTGCATAAATCAAATTGTAATCTTATGTGTAAGCTTATTCTTTTGCAATATAGTTGTTATCAAAATTTATGATCACAATAACTAAATATGCTATCCAGTAGGAGAAAATTGTCCGTATGCTAAATGAGAGGTGTAGATGTTCGGGCTAATACTTCAGGTAGAGTGGGAAAGGAGAATTAACATTAGGATAGGTTATTGGTTCGATATCGAGTGGTCGAAATTGTAGGTTGTGGATTGTTACAAACATGATATCGGAAACCAGATAAACGTTAGAAGACTCCACTTGCATAAGTTGGGAAGTAGACTGATGAACAAAATGATCCCTAACCATTCCACAGAAGAGATAGAGAGAGACATCTAATTAGCATATTTTTATAAAGTACAGTGAAAGAGATATAAAGCGAAGAAAATAGAGTGACAGAGATGTGAATTTTAAGATCCAATTTATGTGATTGGGATTACATGCATATGGGTGGTAGTCAAAATATAGACCACAAGATCGAAAGCAAACAATCAAATCAAACTCAGGCCGTATAATCCTCTAACACCCTATGGGAGAAATCTATATCTTTCATCTCATTGCATCCTCCAATAAGAATGGGAGGATGTTGCCAAGTGGCAACCACCTCATTTTCATTTCATCTATCACCAGGCTAACCCCAGTAGTTTTAAAACAAAAAGTATTTTAAGCTTCATTATCTTTGTTTTGTTAAATTCCTACATTATCTTCGTGTTATTTTTGTCGGCTTGCAATCATATCACACACATATTTTGGATTTAACTGGGATTGTTGTTACATTTCAAAGTGATGAGATAAAAGTCAAAATCATAGTTTGCTTTATAAGATTTGCACAATAATGTATTTCGATCTCATATGAATATTCCCAAAAAAAAATCTCATATGAATATGTCAATGTTACAAGTTTAAATGTCTGATATATCCTTAAATATTAATTGTTTAGCAACCATTGGAGCATCATGCTTGAGTGATAACAATAAAAATTGGGTAAATTATATTTCCCCCTCAGGTTTGGGGTCGATTTCAATTCCTTACAACATCTTTAAAATATTTCACTTTCATACATCACCTACTATTTTATTTCAATATCGTACCTCCATTACATTTTTCATCCATTGATCCGTCAAGAGCTGACGTGGCTGCCACATTTATTCCACGTGGAAAAAAATAATTTTTTTACCCATTTAAAATATTATAATATTTATCCTATTGAAAAAAAAACCAACACCCACACCTAGATCCCCTTCCTTCCTCCTCACCTCTATGCAACCCCCGACCCACTTCTCCCTCCACCTTTCCAATGGCTTCCTCCTCCCTATCCCTCATCTCCCCCCCCCCCCCATGTCGAAAAAGCTTTTGTTTTTAGTTATTTTCATAGTTTCTAAGTCCCCTCTTTCTACTCGCCGAAACCCAGAACGAGAAGCCTTTTTTTCCTTTAAAACCGCACACAACAACCCTTAATTCTCCCCTTGTGGTGGCCTTCCACCTTGCACTACGACTGGGTTGGCGCCCCTCCCATCACTCTCCGTCAAAGGCCCCCTCATTTCCTCTTCTTCGCTGTGCTGGACCTCTCTTCCAACGTACTCCACGACAAATTATGGCATCCGATCTCAAAGCTCTGCCTCTTAATTGTGGAAATTAGGGTTTCTTTTTCCTGAAAATTCTAGATTAGTTGTTCGCAACTCCACCTTCAGGGGTGGGGGAGTGAGTTGTGGTTTTGGTGGTAAAAGGAGGGGGACGGACGAAGGGGAGAAGTTTATGGTGGGTTTTTTTTGGGTTTTGGGTAGGGTGGGGTGGGGTGGGGTGGGGTGGGATGGGGTGTTTAGGTTGCAGAGAAGGGGAAGGGCTCGGGGGGAATGGTTTATGGGTTTGATTGGGTTTATTTATTTATTTATATATAAATAGGATAAATATTATAATATTTTAAATGGGTAAAAAATTATTATTTTTGCCACGTGGCACAAATGTGGCAGCCACGTTAGCTCTTAACGGACCTATGGATGGAAAATGTAACGGATGTATTATATTGAAATAAAATAGTACTTGAGGTTAGGGGTGGTTCGGTATGGGATACCGAAACGAAACTAGTATCCCGAATCCCAAATTGAAAATTTTCGGGACGGGAATTTGAAGACCAATCCTAAACCAAATTTTCGGGAATCCCAAATTTCAGAAATCCCGAAATATTTTCGGGATTTCGGGACAAATCGGGAATCCCAAATTAAAATATGAAATTATGAATTATTCTTCAAATATATAATTCAAGAACACATTCATGAACTAGGAATGTCATTTCATTCACACTACCATTTAATCGAACACTGGCATGCCTGACTGTTTTTTATCATAGTCAAAATTCAAATTAATTAAACCCTTTTGGCAATCTATTGAGAGACAAAAGAATCAAGCCTTCTGAAATCATCAGCCATGACAGCAGCAATAATAAAATCCAAATGAATATCAAGCAGAACATGAAAAATATGAAAGGTGTAGGGCATTCCAGGTTGCAGAGCATGAATTAGAAACTACTAGCATCAATTATAAAAGAATAATATATATAATATATATGTATAAATATATATATGTATATATATATAATAATTAATAATATATATTTTCGGTTCGGTATGGGATTCCCGAAATATTGAGAAGCCAATCTCGAATCCCGTACCGAAATTTAGGGATCGATTCGGGATAGCATCCTGAAAATTTTGGGAATTTCGGTTTGGGAAATTTTTGGTTTGGGATCGGGATTTTTTCGGTTCGGTTCGGGATTTTCGGGAATTTTTTCCACCCCTACTTGAGGTATGAAAGTGAAATGTTTTAAAGATGTTGTAAGGAATTAAAATCTACCCCAAACCTGAGGTGGTAAAGTGTAATTTACCCATAAAAATTGCTTTAGATTTCCCATTTGATTATATATATGATTAGATTAAAATAATGTTCTACTCCTACGCACCAAATTATTTAAAAATTTTCTTTATAGCTCAGTTGGTCAAAAGTATTTGTCTTTGCATCTGAGGTGTTGATTCGAATCTTCTCCTCATAGTTCAGATGAATTTAAATTAAATTATCTAAACGTTTGTTAAAAAAAAAAAAAAAACTAAAATATCGCTAAAAAAAATGGTATGAACTAACCTAAGTAAGAATAATACTTGTGTTCTCCCATTGGGGGAATACACATATCTCACGTTTTGCAGATAACGTATATTTTCCTTATAAACTCCATAATCGGAATCGTTCAATTCTTAATCTTCATTTCAAGATCATCCCTATACAAAAATTATTCAAATCAAATGTCATTTAGTCATTATTCAAATGTGTCAAATAAATGGAATGTTCATTACAATGTGGGTCGCATTAATTCCCAAGGTTCCTAACCCGGAGATGGTCTATCAGTTTAGGCCAATCAGCCTTTGTAACTTCTCTTACAAGATTCTATCTAAAGTTATGGCTAACAGATTGAAGGTTTTACTTCCGAAGATTATCTCGCCTTCTCAGAATGCTTTTGTGGCAGGTAGAAATATTCAGGATAATATTGGGATTGCCCATGAGATGTTCCATTTTTTGAAGGAAGGACAGCGAAGCGTAAGTTCGAAATGGGTATTAAGCTTGATATGCAGAAAGCTTATGATCGGGTGGAATTGGATTTTCTGGATGCAGTTATGGAGCGGTTGGGTTTTTGTGACTTATGGAGGAAAATTATCATGGGTTGTGATTCCTCTGTGAGGTTTGCTGTCCTCCTCAATGGGCAGCATGGGAATCAGTTTAACCCCTCTAGGGGTCTGCGGCAGGGTGATCCTCTATCTCCGTTTCTCTTTATTTTGGTGGGGGAGGTTTTTCCCGCTTGATTTAGGGAGCAGTTGATGAGAACAAATTAACAGGGATAATGATTGTTTATCACAGCCCAATGGTTTCACACTTGTTTTTTGCAGATGATACTCTCCTCTTTCTGAAGGCGGATGTCAATAATTGTAGAAACCTTATCTCTCTTATTCATAAGTATTGTGATGCTTCGGGCCAGAAAGTAAATATTCAGAAATCAAATGTGTTTTTTGGAGGCAATGTTCCGCGTGGGATGGCAGCTGAGCTTGGCAGGTTGCTTGGCATGATGGTGGTGGACAACCCGGGTACCTACTTGGGTGTTCCCGCTATTTGGGGTCGTTTGAAGAAGAGGGGCCTTGCCTATGTAAAGGGGAGAATTTTGGGGAAGCTTTAGGGGTGGAAGCAAAGCTTTTTGTCTAGAGCTGGTAAGGAGGTTCTCATCAAGGCAGTTGTTCAGGCTATTCCGTCTTATCCCATGAGTATTTTAAATTCCCTGCAGTTGTTTCTCAAGAGTTAGATGCTCTGATTGCTAAGTTCTGGTGGGGGAGTATTGGGGAGGTGCGCAAAACCCATTGGGTTTCCAAAGGGGTGTTGGGTCTCCCTATTATGGGTGGGATGGGTTTCAAAAACTTTCAAGATTTTAATGACGCCCTTCTAGCTAAACAATGTTGGCGTCTTGTCTCTGACCCGGATTCGTTGTGGGCTCGTGTCATTAAAGCTCGTTATTTTCCTCATTGCTCATTTTGGGAGGCGAAAAAATGTGCTAGAGCTTCTTGGGCATGGAGCAGGGAATCACTCTCTAGTGGGGTGCACTGGCAGATTATGTCAGGTGAGGAGGTGCGTGTTTGGGTTGATAAATGGCTTCCTTTTTTGCCTTCGGGTCATCCTGAACCGCTAGGGGAGGTGGCTGTTTCCCCTAATTTGAGGGTTAGTTCTCTAATTGATCATTCTTCTTGCCAGTGGGACCTTAGTTTTCTGCAGCCTTTTATTTCCTCAGAGGTGCTGGAGGCCATTCAAGCTATACATATTGGTGATCCCCGAAGGAAAGATCGATTGGTTTGGGCCGCTAGCAGGAATGGCATCTATTCGGTTAAATCGGGCTATTGGTGGCGTCAATCTCGATCCTTAGCCTCGGGCGACCCTCGCTTGCCTACAGCCCGATTGATTCCTATGACTGTTTGGAGGAATATTTGGAGCCTGAAGGTACCCCCGAAAATCCAACATTTTTTATGGCTCTCCCTACATAACGGCCTTCCTGCTTGCGATGTTCTTTTCAAGAGGAGGTCATTCTCATCCCCTCTATGCCCTATATGCCGATCCAATGTGGAGACAATA
This sequence comes from Cotoneaster glaucophyllus, assembly GCA_036320875.1. Classification (NCBI taxonomy): domain Eukaryota; kingdom Viridiplantae; phylum Streptophyta; class Magnoliopsida; order Rosales; family Rosaceae; genus Cotoneaster; species Cotoneaster glaucophyllus. The sequence continues at coordinate 11,860,629 of CM070073.1, read as the reverse complement.
GAGCATCTACTCCTCCGCTGTCCTTGGGTGGTTCTTGTGTGGTTTGGTTGTGCTCTCTCGTATCGAATTGATGAAGATGATACCCTTTCGTGGGGTCAATGGTTAAGGTCTATTTTCTCTAGAAACCAAGGGTCCCAGGCATATAGACATTGGTTCCATGCCTATGTTGCTTTTACTTGTTGGTTCATTTGGAAGGTTAAGTGTGATTTTGCTATTAATTCTATTGTGGAGGCTTTTTTGCTTGCGTCCCAGAACACTCGCTCAGGTTGTCCTTCGGTGGGAGTGGTTTTAGCTCGGCCGGTAGCTTGGACTCATCCTCCCCCCATTTTTTTCAAAATTAATGTCGATTTAAGTTGGTCTAGGGTGACTCGGACGGGTTTTGCGGGGGTGGTTATTAGGACTGATGGTGGACGGTTTTTTGCTGCTGCTAGGTACATGCTCTCGGCTCCAAATGCGTTGGTTATTAAGGCTTTGGCGCTGCAGAAGGGTTGTGAGTTGGGTACCTCTCTGGATCTTAACTCAGTTATCATTGAGTCGGACTCTCGAGATGTTATCTGTTCGCTGCAAGGTTCAATTGAAAATGGCAGTTGGGAGGCCTTTCCTATCTTGGCTAGAGTCATTCAGCTGAGTTGGGCTTTTCAGATTTGTCGCTGGTCTTGGGTGCCAAGAACAGCCAACCTGGTCGCTGATGCTCTTGCATCTGCTAATCTTACGGAGATGTGTGATTTAGTTTGGGTGGATAGGCCCCCATCTTCGTTAGTTCGTGTTCTGCGAAATGATGGTTTTCCTTGCCCTCATTAGTTCTGTTTTGTGGGTGTTTGGGATGACTCTTCCACTTAGTGGAAGATTCTTTATTGGTATTCCCTTACTACCGCTCTGTTATTGTTTGTCTTCCTCGTTGTATGCCTCGAGGTAGGCTCTCTGTGCTCTGGTCGGCCTTGCTTGGTATTATAGTGCAGTTGCTCTAAAAATAAATAAATAAATAAATGGAATGTTCATTATTAATATGTAATTTGGTGCTAACGGCCTTAATTTATTCCATAAATTTAGATGACTAAACGATCTCTGATTCGAATGATTTTTTATAAGGATGATCCTCAAATGAAGATTAAGAAGTTAAACAGTTTCAATCATAAAATTTGTATAATTGTTCTTTTTTTTGGACAAATTTTGTGGGGGGATGCAACATGAGGACTTCCGAGGAGGTCACCCATTCTAGTACTACTCTTGCCCAAACTTGCTTAACTTCGAAGTTACGATAGAATCCGGTGTATGTGAGTTGGTATGTTCGCATCAATTTGTATAATCGTTAAGAAGTAGAATATATGCCTTCTCCCAGAACAGAAGTAGTCTCACAAATAAAGAAGCCCGATGCACCAAAAATGAAGGGGGAAAATTTCTTGTGATTGTGTTGGGCCAGGGCTGAACTAATCCAATTAAAACTACACGTGTCCCGGCCCAAAGGATCAAGCTCTCTCTCGCTGACTTCCGAGATGCTGAAGGAAAAAGGCCCCGTTTGTTTACAGACTCGGAGACATGAATAAAAAATCGCCCAGCTTGCGACGTTGTTTGAAATCTGCTTAATCCGTCATATTAAGCTCGAATTAGTGATTAATCAATCTCACAAGTTGAAGTTGCGACCATGACATGTCTATGAGTAGGAGGGGAAATTCGACCAAAAAAAAATTGAGTAAGAGGGGAAACCTTTCGTTGTCAGCTGACTAGGTAACTCTCACAACGCTTATTGTTATGTGTAAAAAATAAAGCCGAAGGAACTCATGCATTCTCTTTTTGAAAGTGCATATCAGTTAAATTATCCAACTAGTTAGGTTGTCATATTCAGGTTTAAAAAAAAAAAAAAAAAAAAAATTAGCCACTTATCATACGCCTACCCGTGTGTCAATTGGTTATTTTTATTGTTTTATTTTTTTTTATTTTTTTTATTTTAAATGTTATTATTTTTATTAAAATATATTTGGAAAATATAATGAACGTAACTACCCATAGTTTCATTATGTTTTTGGTGAATTTGTTTCTTATTTTTTGAATCTTAATTGGATAAGGGTAATTTAGGTATTATGAAAACTTCACCATTTTTGCCTTCTCTCTTTATCTCTATAGATTTTTTTGTGAATTTTGTTACTTATTTTTTGTAATCCCAATGAGAGAAGGGTATTTAGGCATTATGAAAGCTTCATCAAAAACGGAAAACTACTTTGAATTTTCAAAATTTTGTCTTGAGTTTCATTTTTTAATTTTTAGTTTTCATTTTCTTGAAAATTGAAAGTAAATACCAAACAAGATTTCAGTTTATAAAAAAAAAAGTGAAAATAAAATGGTTGTCAAATAGTTGCTAGACTCACCTCTTTTGTCTTATTTCTCCACCCACACTTTATCACTACTGACCATAAAAAGTGCAAAAAACCCAATCATCTTTTCCCATCCACTGTTATTCCTAAATATTCCTATGTTTGAAATTTAAAACAAAAATTGAAGATGGAGAAAAAATCACAAATTCAACAACCATGTAGCGGCATAACTCATTAGCCAACAACAACCAAACTCACCACCGCCCGTTGTCGTTCTCCTCGCCGCCAACCAAATTTTTTCCTCCCATTTTCTTCTTCTCTTTCTCTCTTCCTCTCTTCCCATGATCCAAATATAAAGACCGTCAATAACAAGAACTATAATTCAAACTTTTTGAGATTATTGCTAAGAATTGAAGTCCCTCACCATATCGGTTGCACATCTTTCTCCATCAATCATAGAGAATTAGAGATAGATCTGATTTGGAAATACGTGTTAAATATGTCATTAGAATTTGTTCTTATGGTTTTTTATTAGGACTTAAAAGTCATTTTACAAAAAATTAAACATGTTTTTAAAATTTTCATCCAAAAAACAGATGAGAAAATATGACATGTGAGTTGCTTGAGGAGCACTCTTCATTAATCTAGTTGTCTGGACTAATCGTGAAATTAAGATCAATAATCTAGCTATTAGAAAATTAGAAATAAACACCACGTGGTAAGCTCACGAGATTCTACAGTATCATTATTCCATCGTGGTAGCGAAATAGTTTTGCTTGTAGTAGTCCTCAAATTAATGTTTTAATTAGCATACGTTAACTCAAGCTATTTATTTTATTAACAATTAAAAACTTGCAAGTCTTTCTAATTACTTGTTCACCTTAACTTACATAATTTCACAAAGTCAAAACACTAAAATAATCTCGATTGAGAAGAAAAATCAAACTACATACCTTAGCTGTGTACATCAATACAACTTTACATATGGGGCAAGTAGTTTCTCATCGTTGTCAGCCCCATTACTTTTTCTTTTTTTTTCAAAAAGAGAATAACCGGTGATGAAGTCATGACAAATTTTTTTTTTTTTTTTTTTTTGAATCAGAAAAATTCATAGAGACATTTTAGCTTTCTCTTAATCATCATTGTGTGATTCTATATTACTAAAAATCGAATTCAAAATGAATAGTGTGAAATACGAGTTTGAAATTTATCCCAACTGTTGAGCCATTCCGTGGTGACTTCTTTTATCAGATCCATTTTAAAATTATATGTTTGTTTGAATTATTTGACAAATTGTTTAATCCAAAACAAGTAGCCAAACTAAAACGCAACGACTTTTTCTATGAACAAAACAAAAAAAGTTAGGACTTTTTTGGAAACTAGCCAAATTATTCTTCGTTCGATTACAACTAGCTTTAACATTTCTACATAAAAAACAAAAAAAATCAATGTTTTCATTATTTGGGTTGTATTTTGTCATGTCAAATAATGCATTTATCTCATTAAGTGTTTTCCGTAGTGGCTTATTTTATCAGCTCCATTTTGAAGTTATATGTTTGTTTGGATTATTGGACAAATTGTTTAATCCAAAACAAGTAGCCAAACTAAAACGCAACGACTTTTTCTATGAACAAAACAAAAAAGGTTACGACTTTTTTGGGAACTCGCCAAGTTATTCTTCGTTCGATTACATCCAGCTTAACATTTCTACAAATAAAACAAAATAAAATCGATGTTTTCATTTTTTTGATTGTATTATGTCATGTTAAATAATGTGTTTATCTCATTAAGTGTTTTTTGTATGTATAATTTCCCTTTTTTGAGTTACAAGGAGGCTCAAAGGCCGAGCAAAACGCTAAACAAAAAATAAAATAAATTCAACTAAAATGATTTACACAAATAGCAGAATTCCTAGCAACCCTAATTGAATAGTTGGATGTAGGGATGGGCAACAGTTATGGCGGACGGATAACCGCGGTTATTTAACCATAACCGTTTATTCTCATAAACGCATAATCGTTTACCCGTTGGGTAATTGCCTAAATGATTATACTCATACCCATAATCGTTTATAAACGGTTAACCATACCCATAACCGTGTACCCATTTAACCGTACCCGTTTAATATCCGTTTACCCTTTTACCCTTTTTTAACTCGTTTATCCTTTTTTTTTTTTTACCATTTACTCATTTTTTACCCGTCTACATGTTTTTTTAACAACTTGAAAATTAAAAAAGAAAAATTTGTCATAATTTTCTTTTTCTAACAATTAAACACCGTTATAGGTACATTCATCATACATTTCCGCATTTTAATTTTTTAAGTCCTTATACCATTCCAATAATTGAAATAATAGTTTACGGACGATATTTTTAACTGTTAACAATGAAGGTAATATAAAATTGGCTAAGTATTCTTGGGTTACGAAAACTATTAAAAGACAATATTCTTTGGTTATTTAACTCGGAATGTAAAGTATTAACATAATATATATAATGGACCATGAAATCATGCACTATAGTCAATAGCATTAATCTAAGTTTTGTCCGATAGGCAATATGGTTTGTGTTAATTTTACATATATAAAATAAATGGGTAAACGGTTACCCGTTTATAACCGCGGTTAATAACCATAACCGCCCATTTAAATTTCGCAGGTAAACGGTTATACCCATAACCGTTTATTTATCTCAACGGTTACCCATAACCGTAACCGTTTATTTTAAACGGGCGGGTAACCGCGGTTACCCATAACCAATGGGTATTTGCCCATCCCTAGTTGGATGAGGAGGTTCATCGAACACAAGACATCCAAAGTTCAATAATAAAACTTATTTGAAAATACTTTTAAAGTATCTAAAAGCGTTTCTGGTGAAAATATATTTGTAACAAATCATTAATAAAAATGTAAGTAAATCTTGAAAAAAAAACACTTCTATTACTTTGGAACCTACAATTTTTTTAAAAACATTTTCAAACGAAACGTGTTTGGCCAAAGCATCATCCACCAAATTTCTTTCTGTCTGACTCAGTTTACATTGATCAAACTAAGAGACACGTCAGATGACAAATAATGATGATCCAATTCCATGTTTATTGTTTGGTTTCATTCAAACATGCACATTATAAAAGAAAGAAAAAAAAAATATTATATTACAAAACAAGTGATATATAATATAATATATATATATACACACACACACACTCACTGGTGGGGCATGAATTACAAACCTTTCGTAAGCACGTCACGTCATCTGCAACATTCATAAAACAAAGACGAGAGTCACGAGACACATTAATCGGAGCACCCGGAGGAACCTGAAAGTCTGACGGCGTCTATCCACGATAATATTCTAGTTCTCCGGTAATTGCCTCGCCGGAATGTGCTACATCACTCCGGTTCTCCATCTCCCGATTAATTTGTGGTGAATTTTAATTGCCGCAAATCACAGCCACGCGAATTGAATTTCCCAATTTTCGATTTCTGTTTATGCTCCATGATCCATCACTGATCACTCAGCACCCAAACAATGTCTTAGGGTTCATCAGTTACGTGTTAATTGAATTTAATTGAAAAAGATTCGATTTTTATGCTTAATTAAGGGTACTGGAACTTGGGTTCATTGAGTTTTCTTCTAATTTGGTGTTATTTTTGAAAATTTTGGACAAATTGAAGCTGAAATTGTGTTGCTAGATCGTTAAAGTTTGAATTTTCCGGGAATCGGAGAGGTTGGTTGTGTGATTTTTGTGGGAAATGAGCTCACAGAGACGACATGAAGAAGTCGAGAAGGGTAGGGAAGTATGAGGTGGGGCGGACGGTTGGCGAAGGAACATTCGCCAAAGTTAAGTTTGCGAGGAACTGCGAGACTGGCGAAAGCGTGGCCATGAAGATTTTGGCCAAAAGCACCATTCTCAAGCACAGAATGGTTGATCAGGTGATGCACCTTTTTCTCTTCCCTTAAATAAATGTGTCTTGGATTGCAGATGCGAGCGTAGCCACATTGAATAGAACAGATGCGCTCTCCATATGCACCCGAGTTCAAATCCCCATATCCGCAGTTGAGATAGTTTTTTTAGATTAGTGTATATTATAAAAATCGTTATGTTTATGGAGTAGGCCAACTTCTATTCATGTTTCAGATTAAAAGAGAGATATCAATAATGAAGATTGTCAGGCATCCTAATATAGTAAGGCTGCATGAGGTATGGTTATGACATTCTGAATTAATGCCTCATTTCCGAGGACTTCTGTGAATATTTGGAAATTTGTATGCTATATTTGCGTCTTGGCATCTCCGCTGATGTGCATTTTTTTCTTTGGCCCTGTTTCTTTATGCTTTCTCCCTTCGAAATTCCAGGTTTTGGCTGGTCGAGCAAAGATATTTATAATTCTCGAGTTTGTAACTGGAGGGGAATTGTTTGATAAAATTGTAAGGCTACTTCTTCAAGATTCGGACCATCATTATAATCAATACACTTACATTCCTATAGGCGTGTCGTTGTGTTAGAAAATTTTAACAATTAAACTTTTATCTACAGGTTCACCAAGGAAAGCTTCCTGAAAATGAATCCAGGAAATACTTTCAACAGCTTATGGATGCAGTTGCCCACTGTCACAGTAAGGGTGTGTACCACAGAGACCTGAAGGTGTAAACCAATATTCTGTTGACGCTAATTTCCACTTGCTTTTGATGCTTCTATACAGTGCTGTGGTTCTAATAGTTTTTCTTTCTTTTCCTTGTGATGTACATTTACAGCCCGAAAATCTTCTCCTTGATGCTTATGGAAATTTGAAGGTTTCTGATTTTGGACTAAGTGCATTGCCCCTGCAAGTAAGGATGATCTTGTTATGTTAATATTCAATCACGCTTGAGAATTTGAATTTTATGCGTATGATTTTCTTGTACTTTACCCTTTGGTCTTTTCTCCTCATCTATCTCTCTGACCAATGCTCCTGTGTTGCCTAATCCTTGAGCAGGAGGACGGTCTTCTTCACACCACATGTGGAACCCCAAACTATGTTGCTCCTGAGGTACAATTTCTAGAAACTTCACTGCTGCATTCACACCTTCCACTTTATGAGATAGCTATCTTGTCAATTCATAATTTGTGCAAAAAACAACAATTATAGAAGTCGGCTGGAGAGAACAAAATCTTGTGCTAAATATGTTATGTTACCAATGCCCAACAGGTGCTCGGCGATCAGGGTTATGATGGAGCTGCTGCTGATATTTGGTCATGTGGGGTCATCCTGTATGTTCTGATGGCTGGATACCTCCCATTTCATGAGACAAATCTATATACCCTCTATAGCAAAGTATGTTTCCATTGTTCGACTTAGTAAGAATTATATCAAGTTATACAACGTATGGAATGTTCATGTCTAACACAATGGTTTCCTTCACTATTTCAAACATTTTGAACAGGAACTTATTATTTTTATTTTTGTGTGCCTTTGAGATGTCTTGTATATCGTAACTATCCTATTGCATGCCTACTCACATACTTGAAAATGCTGTATCACAGTATCAGCAATGCAACCAAGATAGGCTCCAGAACACATTTATACTGTTATGACCCTTAGGAATGCGGATTTGATCTCTCCCGTCATTCCTTCAATGTTTTTCTATATGGACTCTGTGGATATTGCTAGAGAGTATGAGATTCTAACTCTTTTGTTGTCTTGTCTGTAGATTACTGCAGCAGAGTTCTCCTGTCCATATTGGTTTTCTCCCGAGGCAAATAAATTGATACATAAGATACTTGATCCCAATCCTAAAACTGTGAGTATATTCAGATATTAGTTATTTTTTTGCCAATTGATTAAAGGTCTATATGATTAACTTCACACTATATTTTATTGATCAAATTCAGCATCATTATACAAGTATTAATAAAATTAATTCTAATTTTTTGGAAGCCATACGGCAATAGAGTATGTGTTATAATCGAGAGAAAAAACTGGTTTCTACAGTCAGTTCAAGGAAAAGAAAAGAAAAAAGAAAATCTACATTTTTTGGAGTGTTAAGGATTTTCCTAACTTTGTTTAACTGGTTCATGTGTTAATGCAGCGAATTCGGATTGATGGCATCAGAAAGGATCCATGGTTTAAGAAAAATTATGCTCCTGTCAAATATAGAGAAGATGAGGAAGTAAGCTTGGATGATGTTCGTGCAGTCTTTGAGGACATTGAGGTTGGTTAATGTTTCTTTTGTGTTATACACATTTAAGAAACCTTGTAATGCATAGTTGTAAAGTTTTGTGATGTACGTTATGGTGAAGTACAGATTAGTAGGATGCGGTAAACTAGTGATAACCTAATGTCTGCAGAGACGTATTTAATTGGCATAGTTTATGCATTTCAAAGTCTATTTCATAACTAAAGAAGAAAGTATTTCTACATTATTGGTATTATGTCACAGGATCAATATATAGCGGAGCGGTCAGAAATCAAGGATGGTGGTCCTTTGTTAATGAATGCGTTCGAGATGATTACCCTATCCCAAGGGCTAAATCTATCTGCATTGTTTGACCGAAGACAGGTATGGTTGTATACTTTCAGCACTTGTGCTGCCACATATTTACTCCCTTGCCCAATTATTGGCCTGCCCTTAACTTGTTATTTTGTTAAAACTTATAAAGCTCTTACCTTTTGCAGGATTATGTAAATCGGCAAACCCGATTTGTTTCCCGCAAACCAGCTCAGGTTATAATTTCAAATGTAGAAGCTGTTGCAGAATCAATGAGTCTCAAGGTCCATACGCGCAATTACAAGGTATTTTTGCACCTCGGCTTCAGCCGTCCAACATTGACTAATGTTCTTAGTTGAGGTTTGAGTATGATTGGTTGGGTTACCCTAGTACTTTGTATTGGAAACTAATATGTACTCTGGATGATGCTACCTGAAAATCATTAGGTTCCTTTTTCTCCTTTTATTTAATATCATGTTCTAATTTCGTGTTTGAATTTTTGCACTGCAGACAAGACTTGAAGGAATATCAGCAAATAGGACGGGACAATTTGCAGTTGTCCTCGTGGTAATCTTTAAGATTCTCGGCATAACCACTGTAATTATGTTCCCAAAGGAAGACTGGATTTCAGTACAACTACTATTTAACATGATCGTTATCTTTTGCATATAGGTTTATGAAGTTGCACCATCCCTTTTCATGGTAGATGTTCGGAAGGCCGCCGGGGATACTCTTGAATATCATAAGGTTAGCTTCTAGTGGATGCCATAAATTCAATTCTAGTTCGTTGTTGTTTGCCTATCATATTTGGCTGCTACGATATGCGATCGTTTGAAGAGTCTCAAGTACTCAAAAAAGCATTCCATGATTCGGATTTTGTTTCTCCTTGTACAATATTTCTTTGAAGATTGCGTGCTCGCATCAGTTACTTTATCTTTCCTGTGATTCTTTACGGTTCCTTTTGCAGTTTTACAAGAATTTCTGCGCCAAATTAGAAGATATTATTTGGAACCCAATAGAGGGTAAGGGGTAGTTCGAATCTTCTTAGAACAAGGACTTGCTGATCCATTTCCTTGGGTGTGAAGCAAATCAGTGAGCAGACCAACAAAGGAAGGCTATTTCTCTAGGGACATGTTCTGAAGCTAGTGTGTCCTTCACATGTTGTATTTGCTTGTAATTTTGTTCTGTAAGTTTGTCGTTTCGATATTATTAACCCTGAAAACATGAAGAAGAAAAATGTAGCCGATTTCCGTTGAGAGATATCGCCATGTATTTAGTATCTGCCGAACATGATTCGCAGAATGTATAAATCGTGAAGATTGTTCATTTAGTCCACCATTATAGCAGTTTCTTAATGTTTTCGACAAGTATTATCTCTTGCATCGACATTTTCACTTTAGAAAGTACTAGCAAGGGTAGCCCGCTCGATGCTGCGGGTACGTAGTATTATTTACACACAAAAGATAATACTTGATGTGTATTCATATATTATTTACATACAAAAGATTTAGTAAATAATTCTATTTACATATAAAAGATAATACTCGATGTACATGTACACAATAGTTACATACCAAAGATTTACTATATTGTCCACTGGTCCTTTACTTTAATAGTACAGTGAATCGAGTTAAAGCTTGCAGCTTCTGGAAACTGAAAAAGGAGGAAAAGAAAAGTTAGACCATGTAATGTGATGTTTGGCAGTACTATGTGGTGCGATGAATATAATTAAATCGAAGAGATTTAAAGTATGAATATTAAAGCACATAGGTGTGTCCATTACCAATTTTTTTTCTCATCCAGAATTGACAACATGCCGAATCTACTCAAAAATAAAGCTAACTACATGCCGAATCAACTCAAAAAGTCACATAGATAGGCGCAAACATGTAAAAATGATAGTCCATTGCAATCCATAGTTGGCAATACAAACCTATTCTCATCTTACGTAAGCAACAAAAAGCACCAACTCATTAACTCATAACAATTTGTTACATGCATATAAAACATGCACATTTACCACCTTTTCCACGTATTTGAAATTTTGAAGGAAATACCAAAATAAAAGCAAAACAAAATGCATAGCTAATTCCAAATATTCGTTGGGAGCAAGCATTGTTCAACTTTAATTGCAAATGGTAAATAAAATGGCTATGTATTTTCAATGATAAAGAGCTTAACGGATATTGAAATTTTTATAAATAAGTTGTGTATTTGCTTATGCTACCAACAACTATATTTCCATGTGAACTATGTAAATAAATTTTTATATGAACCATGTATATGTAATTGTCCAACAATTTTTTTATTGTATATACATAGATTTGGTTATCTTAGGTTGGGTCAATTTCATCAGTATGTTGCTTAAAAGCAAGGATTTTTGTTGGCTTTTTCAAATTACTAATGATGGAATTCCAATGCCTTAGCCAGGTGTATCGAAATTATGTGTTTCATTTGATCAGCCCTTTGCAATTTTGCATAGTGATAAAATTTCAAAATCAATTCCAGTTTGTCATTGCTCAAACAAATTAGAATTTTAGAACAAACCCACTGAAAAATAAGGAGCTAATATAAATAGCAATAAGCAGATAAATGAAGAGGCGCAATTGTGATTTGCTTAAAGGTGACCGAGTAAAGAGATAAATTGGAAAATTAACGAAAATAAGGTTGTAACAGGATGAACTATGTTACCAGATTGCTCAGCTACTGTATTAAATATGAGAAATAGAGTTAAAGAGTAGTCAATAGCAGTTGAGTTCTCTTCAAGTATTTGCCTTGAGTCTTCAATATGAGAAATAGAGTTAAAGAGCAGTAAATAGCAGATTGCCCAAACTTTTATGCATGGCTAAAGTATGTTATTTCTGAAATGGTCTCTCAAACTTGTGTGCATGGTTAAAAGTGATGAATTTAGTCTGGAAGGATGTTTGAAAATTTACATTTTGCATTTTGGTCTTAGAAAAATGAGAGAGAACTATAAATAAATAAAAAAGAAAAAGAAAAAGAAAATTTGGAAATCTAATCTGTGCATGCAGAAAAAACCCAACAGCCTAAAAAGATGAGTATATGTGGTAGCAATCGTGTAAGAGTAACAATACTGGAAAAATTAAAACGCTTATGCAAGATCTAATAAAAATTGAAGTAAAAGAAAGGATCTGAGATGTGATAGACATATATACCATGTATGTTCTAAGTTTGATGCGCAATGTAAAGGTGGCGGTGGCTAATGAGTAAAGGCTGATGGCATTGATCCTTTCTGGGAAAAATGGGAAGAAGGATCTGCAAGAGAGTGAGAGAGTGGAGACTATGTTGCATTTATAGGATGGTAATTAATAAAGGCAAGAGTGGATCATAAAATTGAGATTGACTTACAGTGGCTGACATATTTGTTATTAGGATGATCCTTGTATTTCACTCTGAAATGCTTCTTATATAAAACTAACTGAAAAATTTATACAAATATAATTACAAAAATTAATGAGTAGTAAAAAGCGATCGATTTGAAGAGAGAGAGAGAGAGAGAGAGAGGGAGAGAGAGAGAGAATCATACATGAAAACGATGAAGGCACTTCTAGGCTTCTTAGGATTATTTGGATCCTTTGCAGCCTTCTTGCTCGTGCCAGCTCTTTTGCTCTTTAACCTATCAAAATCCAAAATTCAAAAAAAAAAAAAAAAAAAAAAAAAAAAAAAAAAAAAAAAAAAAAAAAAAAACACAAACAAACCACTACTATTATCTTGCTCACCCTGTCCCATGATTCCAAATAAACCAAAAGGGAAAAACAAACAGAAAAAGAATAAGGAAAAATAAAACCTAGGTAAAATTTCACAAACAAATTAGCAACAATTTTCCATTAAGAAAAAGAAGCAATAAAAATTGTCCCTCAAAGACTAAAAAAAGAATGCCCACAATTTTGTTTGGCAAATACTCCAGCTTTGTATCTTCCTAATAGGATCTATTATTTTCCTGTAAGAAATATTATTGTCTCGATGCTCATTGGAATATAAGGGAATGCATGTTGTTTTCACATTTTGAAAATAATTGAAATTCTTACAACAACAAAAAAGTAAAATTGTTTGCAGTCTGCCTTTGCGTACCAACAATGTGAAGCCAAAGTGACAATGTGAATTCACATTCCAAATTGAAGGAAAAAAATGAAAAACTAAAGATACCAACCTTTTTGTTTAGTCTGATGGCTAACAATATATCCAATGGGAATAGATTTTTCTTTTGAAAATTGCAATTGTGTTCCCCAAAACAAAGTGCAATAAAATCGAAGAAGGGATTTGAAGATGAAATGAAGCCCGGGTAAAATAAAAACAAATGAATTGAAATTTAGATAACCAAAAGCAGATTACCAAATGTTTTTCTTAATTTCCTCTTAACATGGTAACACATCACGTTCACAACCACCAGTAGTAGAACAAAAAAGATAAAGTTAAGATAAAGTTTAGATGAATTGATTCAAATCCTCCTTCAATAATATAATGACGCATAAATTAAGCAGAGAAATCACTTCATAAACCCTAATTACTGGAAAGGAGGAATCTTTGAAAGGGAAGCTCACCACTGCTATCATAGGGCTTGAGCACAGAGGGTGTCGAAGGCTGAAAACAAAAACCCAAAAAACAAAAATCCTGGGTCTCCTGAAATTGAAAGCAGAACCAAATTAAACACTCACATGTAGAATTAGAGGCTACAAACAAAACCCCAAAATCACAAAAAAGAAATTCAAACAAAACAAAAGTCCTAGATGCTATCGATATTGTTCTAATAACAACAGAAATCCCAAGACTGAGAAAGCCGTAAATCTCACCAGGAAACGGAAGCTTTTCTGGGTAAAATTTTCTTCAAATCAAACTCAAAATCCGAAGAAAATTCTACTGTTGGTTGGTTTTTCACCAAGAAACTTCTATTGGTTCGTTGGTACCTTGTGAGAAAAAGAACGCAAGGTTTCAGAGTGAGAGAAGCTGAGAACGACATAAGGCGAGTTTAAGAGAGAAGTGGAAAAGTCTAGAGGTTGTAGACAAAGCAGACTTCTCAACGACGATAGACGCGTGGCTAGCATTGACAAACACGTAATTTCACTGTACCAAGAGAAAAAAAAGCATGGAGTGGTTGAGGGTATTTCCGTCATTTCACTGTTCATTAACAGTGAAAAACAGTACCGAGAAACTGAGTTTTAGTATATGTATAATGTCTTATCACTAAATGTATATATGTAACTACATGTCTATTTCTCATCACATCACATGTTTATATAAAACTAATGACACTTGAGAATCTCTCTAAGTTTCATCTATTGGGTTATGTTGCAATATGGGTATTGACGAGAGCCACAAACATATGATTATATACACCGTCTCGTCGGGTTATATTTGTTGCCATGAACCAATATTTGGGGAATAAGGAATGTAGGGATATTTTGAGTATGTAATTGATATCCTAATATATTTAGGATATTTGTTTCCTAGTTTGTAGGAGATTGTATAAGTATATATATATTCCTCTATGTGAGATGAATAACATTGAGATTAATATTCATGAAAACCCTAGAATTCTATCTTGGTATCAAGAGCAGATTCGGCCTGCCTTCGACAATCACAAAACCCTAGTAAAACTCTCTCACAGTTTGAATCCCAGACTGTGTTAGAAACAACAAAACTGAATTGCAGCCTTTGTAAACATCAAAGCTGCGAGAATCTAATCAAACCTATCAAAGGAACTTGTTGCGAAGGCTGAAGAACATAAGGCAAGTTTGATTGTCGTGCATACCGTGTCCAACCCAGGCGAGTCTACCAACATCAACGCCATTCCTTTCGGGTATCGGTTGAGTGACTCGAACTTCAAAGTTTGGTCGAAAATGATGGAGGTTCATGCTTCAGGGCTCGGCAAGCTAGGGTATTTAACAGGGAAAATTCTGGTGGTCGAGGAAGATGATCCGGGATATGCAAAGTGGTCAACTGAATATGCTATTGTGAGAGGATGGTTGTTAAAAACCATGGAACCACACCTACTTGGTCTCTTTATAGACCTACCCACAAAAAAGGATATTTGGGAGAGTGTCACCCAGATGTTCTATGATGGTTCTGATAAGTCGCAATATTATGAACTCCGATGCAAGGCTACACGGACAAGACAAGAGGGTCGCTCGGTTAACCTGTACTTCACCGAATTGAAGGGTGTATGGTGTTGAGAGTTGTCCCACATTGGTGAGGGACAAGGTTTGCTATGTGCTTATATGGTCTTGAGCTACTCCCCATATTGCCAATTGGTTTTATGGTGGAACCTTAATTTCATCATGGTATCAGAGCGGGTTGTCCTCGTGTGAAGCCAAACGGCCACACGTGCTCCACGTCACCCAGTTGTTGTCCACGTGTAGGCTTGAAAATCCGCCACACATGCGAGGGCGTGTTGAGAGTTGTCTCACATTGGTGAGGGACAAGGTTTGCTATGTGCTTATATGGTCTTGGGCTACTCCCCATATTGCCAATTGGTTTTATGATGGAACCTCAATTTCATCATATGGCAAGACCTTGACAAGAGACGTCCTCTCCGTATGGTGTGTGGAGCGGATTTGAGAACTCGTAAAGAGAAAATTGCAAAGGATAGGGTGTACGATTTTCTTGCTGGGTTAGACAGTGGTTTCGATCAAGTTCGGAGTGAGATTCTAAGGATAAAACCTATTCCTGGAATAGAGGAATGTTTTAATTTAGTACGACGGGAAGCTCAGAGGCAGGCCATTATGATGGGAACAAAGAGCATCACTGCATGACCCTCTATGGCTATGGCAACTAAAGTGCAAAACTATCGTCCACCATCCATTGGAAACTCTCGGTCATCATGTACGCAGGAGGATATCGATAAAGATAAACTCCATTGCAATCACTGTAATGGAACCCGACACCCCGAGGAAACCTGTTTTGAAATTCATGGTTACCTAGAATGGTACTGGGAAAGGAAGAAGGAATTAAAAGCAAAAGGGAATAAACGTGCCTCAGGACAAACACGTGTTGCAGCTGCTGGACAAGGAGTGGCATCGAGTGGAGGAGGCCACGTTGGGCCCAAAGCCCAACAAGACAAAGCAGGAAGCAGCGGTATTGCAGCTGTCGTAGCAGGCCAACCAAGGCCCAGTCAGTCTCATCTGGTCACGGCAGAAGCCCAATCAGCGGGCCAGGACTTGGAAGCAGCATCCAAGGTTGATGACACCGGTCCATTATTATCTCTCATCAATCAGATTTAAATGAATGAAAACTCGGAAGATTCAGGTAAAATCGGTACTGTTTTAATATCGTCTACCAAGAGGGATACTAGTTGGATAATTGACTATGGAGCTACATATCATATGACTTACGATGCATCATTATTTTATCATATGACGTCATCATCTAAAGAGGATGTCATCACAGCCAATGGTGATATTGCTCCTGTCACAGGAGCTGGTTCCATTTCCCTTACTCTGTCTTTGTCTATTCACAATGCACTACTTGTTCCGTCATTGTCCAATCATTTACTATCTGTTGGTCAAGTTACTGAGCAATTAGATTGTGTTGTGGTAATGTTTCCCACTTTTTGCCTACTTTAAGATATCCAGACTCGGGCGATAATTGGATGTGGTACTAAGAGGAGAGGGTTATACTATGTGGATGATGTGTCGGCAAGCAAAGTGAACCAAGTCCGCAGTAGCCAGTCGAACAAGAATAAGACAATCTGGTTATGGCATCGTCGTTTGGGGCATGCATCTTTTGGTTATTTAAAAAAATTACTTCCGTCTTTATTTTGTGGCATTTCAGACTCTGATTTTCAGTGTAAGGATTGCATTCTGGCAAAAAGCCATCGCACTTCTTATCATTTGAGTTTAAATAAAAGAACAGTGCCGTTTGAGTTAGTCCATTCTGATGTGTGGGGACCTTCTCCAGTTACTATTATTCACGGCGTTCGTTGGTTTATTATCTTTGTTGATGATTGCACCCGAATGACATGGCTTTATACTATGAAACATAAAAGTGAGGTTGGGAAAATTTTTCAACAATTTTATCACATGGTTGACGATCAATACTCTCTTCCTCTTAAGGTTCTCCGATCAGATAATGGTGGCGAATATCTCAATACTGAACTCTCTCAATTTTTCCAGGATCGTGGCATTCTTCACGAGACTTATTGCCCACAAACCCCACAACAAAATGGGGTCGTTGAACGCAAAAATAGACATTTTGGAAACCACTCGAGCATTTCTCATTGGTGTTCACGCCTCTCACTCCTATTGGGCAGATGCTGTTTGATATGCAGTCTATCTAATGAATCGAATGCCCACCAGAGTACATAATTTCCGAACTCCGATGGAGGTATTTGCTGACCATGTGATGTTAACCTCTTCTCTTCAATTGTCACCATGTATTTTTGGGTGCGTGGCATATGTACATCTCCACAAAAATCAACGCAGTAAGTTGGACCCATGTGCAGTTCGATGTATTTTTTTGGGATTTAATGGTCCACAAAAAGGGTACCGGTGTTACCACCCACCCACCAAGCATACATATGTCACCATGGATGTTACGTTTTTCGAGCACGAGATGTTCTTTTTCACTGATCACACCAACTATAACCTTCAGGGGGAGATAAGTACACATGAAGATTACAGTTGGATTGATCTTCCAACTGGGCAGGCACGTGAAACCCAGCAGTGTGACACGTGCCAGCAAAATGTTTGCCACGGTGACTGCCAGCAGGACCGACTGCTGCCTTCAGTTCCAATCCATGGGCATGAGCCCATTAGTGTGAATAAGCCCCAGCTTTTGACAGCTCGTGAAACAGCAAGTGAGCCCCCATCTTTGGAAGCCCGTGAAGCAGCAAATGAAACCCAGTCCGGGAATGGGCCTGATGGAAAAGTCTGATATGCTATTGCAAATTATGTCTCTACACATCGATTGTCTTCTAAGTGTCGAGCCATGGTGAATACAATGGATGGAATCAAAATCCCAACAAGAGTGGAAGAAGCTTTGCAAGATTCTCAATGGACAAAAGCAATGGAAGTCGAAATGGAGGCTCTACAGAAAAATAAGACTTGGAGCATAAAGTCACTACCACAAGGGAAAAGACCAGTGGGATGAAAATGGGTATTCACCATCAAACACAACGCAGACGGAACCATTGACAGATACAAGGCAAGGTTGGTTGCTAAGGGGTACACACAGACTTTCGGAGTAGATTATCAAGAAACATTTGCCCCAGTAGCAAAGATGAACACTATTCGTGTGCTTTTGTCTTTAGTTGCTAACTTTGATTGGCCGTTGAAGCAATTCGATGTAAAAAATGCTATTCTACATGGAGACCTGGAATAAGAAGTTTACATGGAGCTTCCACTTGGGTTTGAAGTGTCGAACAGGACATGCAAGGTGTGTAGGTTGAGGAAAGCGCTTTATGGACTCAAACAGTCGCTGAGGGCATGGTTTGGAAGATTCACTGATGCAATGAAGAAATATGGTTACCGACAAGGAAATGCTAATCATACTTTGTTTATCAAACGAAGGGGAGGAAAGGTCACCTTGTTAATAATTTACGTGGACGACATGGTAGTTACTGGTGATGATACCGAGGAGATGAAGAGGTTACAGGGGTATCTCTCTTCAGAGTTTGAGATGAAAGACTTAGGAGGCTTGAAGTACTTCTTGGGAATTGAAGTTGCTCGTTCCCGTGAAGGTATTTACTTGTCACAACGGAAGTATGTTCTGGATCTTTTGTCTGAGACAGGGATGTTGGCATGTAAACCAGTAGAAACGCCTATAGTTCAGAATCATCATCTAGCGATTTATCCTGACCAAGTTCCAGCAAACAGGGAAAGGTACCAAAGGCTAGTAGGAAGGTTGATTTACTTGTCTCTCACGAGGCCATATATTGCATATGTTGTAAGTGTGGTGAGTCAATTTATGCACTCTCCTAGTGAGGATCACATGACTGCAGTAATGCGAATTTTGAGTTATCTGAAAGGTGCACCTGGAAAAGGGTTGATCTTCAAAAAGCATGGGCACTTGGAGGTAAAAAGGTACACATATGCTGATTGGGCTGGAAATGTTACTGATAGACGCTCTACATCAGGGTACTTTACATTTGTTGCAGGTAATCTTGTAACTTAGAGGAGCAAGAAACAGGATGTGGTTGCTAGGTCCACTGCGGAGGCTGAATACCGTGGTATGGCACATGGAATTTGTGAATTGTTATGGCTAAGAATCCTCCTGACCGAGATTGGGTTCAAACCACATGGAGCTATGTTGTTGTATAGTGATAATCAAGCTGCGAGAGAAATAGCTAATAATCCAGTTCAGCATGATCGTACAAAACATGTTGAGGTGGATAGGCATTTTATCAAAGAGAAGTTAGATGTTAAATTGATTGATATTCCGTATGTGAGATCTGAAGATCAGTTGGCTGATGTATTAACTCATGCCGTGTCATCAAGAGTGTTTCAGGACTCACTTAACAAGTTGGGCTTAGGTGATATCTACGCACCAACTTGAGGGGGAGTGTTGCCGTGAGCCAATATTTGGGGAATAAGGAATTTAAGGATATTTTGAGTATGTAATTGATATCCTAATATATTTAGGATATTTGTTTCCTAGTTTGTAGGAGATTGTATAAGTATATATATATTCCTCTATGTGAGATGAATAACATTGAGATTAATATTCATGAAAACCCTAGAATTCTATCTATATTGTAATGATTTTAATGGAAATTCAACCCAAAATTCTGTGCAACTGAATGTTTTCAAGTAATCACAATGAAGACAGCAACAATCCAAAGGGCTTCCCTGCCTCAATATTAAAGAGCAATCCATGGAAGGACTTCAGAGCTTATAAGTCTCTGTATCAACATCATAGCTGCTTGAGTACATTGGAAGCAGGGACTCCTTGAAACTTAATTTTTTAGAATACAAACTATATCTGGCGAAGGTAGAATCGAGTCAAAAGACCGCACGGCCTCCAACACAACTAAATGCTCTTAATCACTTAAGCTATAAGCCGCTTGCAAAAATATCGTTACATTAAAACTAAAATCTAATATATTCAAGGATGGAACAACTTGTTCCTGCATCTGCATTTCCATGAGAGGAGATAATAGCTCTCATCTCCCTGATAAGTTGCTGCCTCGAGATTACTGCTCTTGTGGTGTGAAGAAGCAACCAGAGTGGCCATACAAGGCCTGCAACTCATGCATTTGTTCACACATTGCGGCGGACTCGATCCCAGCACCGTCTTCATTTGATTTTTTAACCGTTGATCACCATCTCTCTTCAACATTGACTCAGCTACATTTAAAAGGAGAAAATAATTAGAAGAACCAAGATACATATTTAGTAGGAACAGTTATTCACACGCCAAAAAAATTGTCATGATGGAGAAGGAGTCCATGACAACTAATTTGGAGTGCTAATAACAATTTTTTTTAACAAAGCGATTGTCTCGACTTAGATGGGTTCGTTTCGGTTACCTGAAATGGAAGGAAAGAATGTGAGAAACAAGATAATGACTGTGATCTTTAACCCATTTGGGCATTTTCTTAAACAAGCCATCAATGGAAAAGGAAAAGAAGAAGCAGCAGCTATGGTTTATGAGTGTGACTTTGATCACTGGCTGAAGCAATGCATCTTCTGAGTTTTGATGGATGGATGATATTGTTTTTTAAGCTTTTTTCTGGAGCAAACTGGCAGTTTATCTGACTTTAGGTTTCAGTGTGAATGACTGAAGTTACAAGTTTTTCTGCCTAAATTGACTTTTCCTTGCCTGCTTTTTCAAATTATTGGCGTACAATTGCCCCTTGACCTTTTTCATCAAGCAAACCCTTTATCCCCATTTGCTTTCTTCTCTGTTAAATAACATATGATCTTCCATTTTGTAAAAAATTTCAGTTGAACAGTCTGATTACATTATTTGTATGACAATCCTCAGAAGAACATGAATATATTCGACCCCATATTAATTCTACTAGTGTAAAATATGACATGTCAGCAATCCCGCTGAAATTTTTCTGCTAAATCTTGACCCCATGTGGATGGAAAGTAGCTAAAGATATACAACTCCGCCGAGAGTTGGAAGATAGTAGGTTTTAAAACCTAAAAGCATTTTCTACACGGTGTTACCAAGTTTTTTTTTTTGGTAAATAAAATATATTGATGAGAAAAAGAGAATAAAAGCAGCAAATAGTAGCTGAAAAAACAAACACGCAACAAAGAGCTGTAGCTAAAGAAAGATAGACAACAAAACAAACAATGCTGCATTAAATCAGCAAAAAACACTAACTATTCATAGTTATATTCCATTCTCGTAAGGTAGAGTCATTAGCAGTGGAATGAGTGATTTTCAAAGAACTCAATCGAAGTCCAATGATGGATTTAACTGAGTAGAGAACCACCGTAGCGGGTTGACATGAGTTCTTGAATCTACGGTTGTTCCGCTCCCTCTAAACATAATACATTGTAACAGCAAGACTTAACTTCAAAACTATCGAAGATAGAAAATTTCCCTTGCAACGGCTAGTAGCCCACGTGACAAAAAGAGGCCAAGGGAGCCTTAGCCAAGGGACACCGCACTTGAAAAACACCAAAGACCAAATACCATCGGTAAAAGGACATTTAAAGAAGAGGTGGCAATGGGACTCTGTAGTACTAGAGCAGAGTACGCAAGTGACAAGAATCGACGGAGTAAAAGTCAAAATTCTATCCATAGTAGAAAGCTTGCATTTAATAGCCAACCAAAGAATGAAGCTCATCTTGGAAATATTTTGATTATACCAAACAAGCTTAGGCCACCCAACCATAGGCTTGGATTGCCGAAACTTATCCCAAGCAGAAGCAGTAGAGTAGATGCCAGACGGTGAAGTTGTCCATCGAATCATATCATCCAAGCTAAACTTTGCATTAATTGCCAACCCAATAACCATGATCACATTGATTGATGAGGAGCTGTGTACCAACTCAAAAGAGAAGAGCTCATGCTTCCAGGAGCTGCGCAGATAAACTTACTTTTTGCAGTGGTGTGTCATAAAAAAGAAAAGAAAATTTTTTTTAAGTTCTTTATTTTTATTTTTATTTTTATTTTTATAGACGATAATTTTCTAGCATTTATAGACGACATCGACTGTAGTAGAAATTTTTATTTTAGCGAGGGCGTAAGAGAAACAACAATTTGCTCAAAAGGCCTCTATCAGTCCATGTGTTTTCTTATGAGATTAAGAATGGCATGAGTGGAATTCTAATATTTTTCTTTTTCTAGAAACAGGGAAGATTCTGTGCACAGAGACAGTCTAACTGCTCAACATCTGAGGCTTCAGAAGAACCACATGCTGAGAGGACGCAGCAATAGTGGGCTATCAATCCCCCTACCACAAATCACGCGTTTAAACATCTTTTATAAAAGTATGAGATTATTTTATGTTTTAGTCTTACCGATTGTACGTGATTTCATTCAAATCGATTGCTCTAGCTAAATAGTCCTACTAAAGTTTCTTTTAGCACGAATATATTTTAATCTCATTCGACCGCATTCTTTTAGCACGGATATATTTTAATCTTATTCGACCGCATTATCTAATTTCGCTGGTCGGACATTCCTATCAAAATTTGGCTTAGAGATACATAAGGACAAAGAGTCATTCAAATGATAAAAGAATCAACACTGTAGTCATATGCCATTCTTTCACCAGACCAGAAAAGATGGCTGCTTTGCTTGCTTTCACTACCTTGGGTAGCTCAACCACTCTACTCAGTCACCAGTTGCATCACTCTGACATTTCTACCACCTCACCTCACGACCATGTCTTCACTGTAAACAACAAAGGAGATACCACCACCACCTACAAGTTTCCAACTGTTGCCCTCTAAAATCTCATGAAGTGTCATTCATTTAAACGTGAATTCGGTCAATTAACCAGAGCACATGCGCTGTTCGTTTGTCCTAAGAGAATCGTAAGTACAGATGTTGCATGTTGCCTCTCTCTCAATCGGGTGGAACTGCGGACGGAGACGAGAAAAAAAGATGGACGGAGATTCTGTTCCCTCCCTCTCCTCTCACAGTTTTTTTCTCTCTCCTCTCTATATAAAGATGAAATCTTGAGAGAATCCTTGTCCAAAAAAGATATAAAAAAGCCATCTGTGTATAAAATGACATTCATTTCGATGTCTATTAGGTAAATTAATTAAGGCAGTTGCACCCATTTAGTATTACGATATAATGATGTTTCTTTTTATTTATAAGTGAGAGACCTTAGGTTTGATTATCGTCAAAGGTAAAATTGAACCACATTATTTCTAAGCTAAACCCAACCTCCCATCCTTACGGTAGATAATATCATTTGTTCAATAAATAAATAAAAAATTAAGGCAGGCGCACCACCCGTTTACGCTTGAGAGAATCTGTGTACCAGTGCCGCATGCTGCCTCTCTCAATCGTGTGGAACCACGGATAGAGACGAGAAACAAAGAAATACAAAAGGGATTTGGATCCTCGCCGGATCCCCTCCCTGAGAATCCTAAGGATCAACGCACACGGATCGTTAATAAAAAAATTGTACGGCTCCAATTAAATGTTTTTTATATTTTAAAAGTAAAGAAACTTCGTTTTACGTGACAAATATAAAAAAAAAAAATTATGACCGCATGATTTTTTATCAACAGTCTGTATGTACGTTGATCCTAGGATCCCCAGAGAGGGGATCCGACGAGGATCCAATTCCATACAAAAGGCCCTTTTTGTGCGAGTGGTGATGGAACGCTAGAACTTTTGCCACTTACCCTAATTTGACTCCGCTTCTAAATAGTTTAGAATATCACCATTCTTTTTCAACACCAAAACCATAAGCCTCAGTTTTTGTTTTTGGTTTTCAATTTTCATAACTCATTAGTGAGGACATCAGATCCAAGAGAGAGAATCATCAATCACATGTATACAAGAGAAATGCATCCCACATATATAGAGGAAAAAGCTAATTACATTACTAGTAGGTGCAGAGTACAATTCAAAAACATGGAGAAACATGCACAACTACGACTTAGTTGGGAAAAATAACAACCCTAAAACAAGGTTGCCATGGCAGAACGACCGGAGCCGCTGCCACCAACGAAGCCCAAAACGCAGGAGAAACCCCGTCCTTTGCACCGCACAAAGCATCGAAACACTACATATGCGCATGAAAAGGGAAAACTAGTCCCGTAAACATGTGCAAGCCCGTAAACATAAACACAAACGAAAACTAGGATCTGAGACAACAGACTTCTATCAGACTGAAAATATGTAAAGCTTAATCGAACACGCCGACTAAGGAATGAGGGACAAGCTAAAAACACCACGTAAACCATCCAGCGGAACAAAAAGAGGACCGAACGCAAGTGGAAACACCTTATATCAGCGGTCGGTGGACTGTTTTCTAGAGGAACCATGGCGGTGAAGAGAGGCAACCTCCCATTGATGAGAGGCTAAACAGCGGAAACAGGCTTTCCCGTTTGAGAAAGCCTGCAAAAAAATGATGATTATCTGCCAAAGTCCCCCTGGAAAACAACCAAGCTGCTGATCTACCAGCAAGGCCACTACCAATGGGCCAAAAATTATGTATGCTGAACGTGGATACGCGTGTGAACTGACTGTGAGCTTAACATCTAAGAACTGCCGAATCTAACCCGAATTCCTTTGATTTCTTGATCTTACCCCTAGAAAATATCTGCTTCTCTCCTTCGCTATATAGGCTTATTGTTCTGCTCCTCGTTAGGCCAAGATATCACATCTCCATAAGCTGTCCACAAGCAGCTCAATTGATCTGTTGCTGATAGCACTACAATGTTGGAGATTCAACCCCATCAAGGTCTGGCCCAATTTTTTCAGGGACGGGAGGCTTTTGTGCGAGATTTCGGAACAGCCAGAAATGGAAAGGACTTGCAAGTTGATCTGCTCTGCGGAAGAAAGGGCAGTAAGGCCAGAGTCGGTGATTGCACACTTCGACACATCTAGCTCACGAAGAAACAAGCAGTTGTTTGCGATTGTCACCAAGCTTGCATCAGTAATCTTCCTGCACCCATCAAGATTCAGTACCTCTAGGGTTTCCCCATGCAGACTAACCAACGACACAACAACTTTATCCGTCAAATTCAAGCATCCGTTAAGATTCACTTTGACAAGCCCTTCCTCTGAGCTCTCGAGAAGTGAGAGAATCCCTGCATCTGTCATTCCATATAGACCACTCAAGTCTATATTATGTAGCTGAGGGCACAACCTTCCTACCATGGCCAGACTAGCACTACCGAACCCAGGGCAGTTTCGGATGGACAAGGATCGAAGTGATCTGCAACTAGAGGTCATAGGTACTGCTAAACTTACATCCTTGATTCCCATGCACTTCACTAAGGTGAGAGATCTCAGCTTTTCTCCGCAGTTTGTGAGGGCAGAAATTATTCCCGATTGTGTAACCCTGTTACACTCCTCCAGTTGCAGGCTCTCAAGTGATCCTGCAGCTTTGGCAAAAGCTACCAGCCCGTTGTCGGATACAAAGCAACACTTGCGAAGACACATCTGCTTCAAACTTGTGCATCCCTTGCCAATGGCTTCCAGACTGACATCTGTTGTTCCCCGGCATGATGTGATTGTCAATGAAACCAGATTCTGCAAAGCTTGAGCATTACCCATGACCCAAAAACCTTTCTCGCTAACATTCTGGAGACCACTGAGAAGTAAATTGGTAACAGCGTTTCCATAATGTCCAATCACGGCAAGAGAGAAATCCGTGATGTTCAAAGCCTGAAGCTTTAACTTCATCAGCACGGAAGAAGCTGATGATAACAGACTAGATACTCCATGATCGCCAACAAGAACGCAGTCCCTGATAGATACGGACTGCAACTTGGAGCAAGACTTTCCAATAGCTTGCAAGCCCTCGTTCCCAATCCTTGAACACGATTCGATATTCAAAGAATTTAAATTTGGGCAGTTCTCTGCGATTGCAATCAAACCCTTATTGGAAATTGAAGGGCACTGGCAAAGATCAAGCTTCTCCAACAAAGGGCATCCTTTAGCTATCTCAATCAGGCCTTCGTCACCAACGGAAGAGATGTTCCACAATGAAAGAGACTTGAGAGAAGGGCATCCCTGAGCAACTGCCGAGAGGCCAAGGTTGGTAACTCCACGGAATGAGTTGCTACCTCGGATCGATAGCTTTCCTAGTCCTCCACGGCTACTGGTTCCAACAGCAATAGCAGCAAGTCTAATATCCGTCGCTTTCTTCCCTTCCAAACACCTTGTGAGGAAACCATCATTTTCCTGTTCTTGATCTTCATCACCAGTGACCATTTCAGCGTCATCAGAATTGTGTACAACAGGGATCTTGCATAGATCAACCTTCCGGATAGTGCTTAAGAGCATAAGCCACTTCTTAGAGACGGATGCACAAGAGCTCCTCTCTTTACCACCCTTGAGGCGCCTGAAAATCTCAAAGAGGCATTCATCGGGAAGAACGTTGATTGACGGATTCTTAACTTGTTCAAAATCGCTCCTTCCAGAGGCGTATTGGGAACTGATGCGAGCCCGCTTGCTAGGAGGGCAATACACATCCACATGGGAGCCCATTGACAACAGGCAACCCAAATCCATGGGATTTGAGTAAAAAGAACCCCCAGGGTAGAAATCATCGTCACCTGGAAAAACCCAAAAACAAAAACTAAATTCAGCTACAAGTATCCACAAATTCGTTCAAAACCAGTCAACCATAACATCGGATGAAGAAATTCTTCATGCCAAATCTTAAGTCTTAACAAAATTACAGGCTTTCCTATTGAATTCAATTTGTAAGGATTACCATTCAATGTAACTTACTATAGAATCCTATTGAATCTACAATACTACTGATTGGGATTTCTCAGCTAATTTTTTCCCCTAAAAACTCATAAAGGTATGAGATTTCTGAACATAACAAACATCCAAAGCATATATATCACAACATAAGATCTTCAACAACTTTAAGATATTTGAAAATTCAACCAGGCATTAAATCTAAGCATTCTTCAACCACTAAGGGACTAAAAGATTAAAGCTATAGAACATACAGATCAATACGAATTGGATACAAAGATTACAACTTTAACACCAACCCATTTAAACTAAACCAAGATTAACAAAACCCATAAAAGCAATTGACCAAAATTCATCAAAACTAGATCAAAATCCCACATAATTAAAAGAAAAGAAAAAAAGAGACACTCACCGCTGTAATTAACGAGGGCAGGCATGGTCGCAGGCTCGTAACAATCCACGAGAATCCAGAGATTTCAAAAGCAAACAAGTCGAAGACGAAAAGTGTTGAGATTAGAGCGATGAGGGCACGGAGCATTTGGGGAAGAACCCTAGCGAGTAGGGAAAAAATGGAGGAGGAGAAGGAGGAAGAGGAAGAGCGTGTTGAAATTGAAATGTGGGAAGGTGTGGGGGAGTCTGGGTATATATGTGTCATTGGGAGAAGATTATATGGGGAAAAGGGAAATATGGAGCTGTCGCTCTCACCTTCTCTCTCTCTTTCACTCTCTCTTTCTCTCTCCTCTCATACATCTGATTCTGCTACATGCATTGTATCCTTCCTCAATACCAGTCACCCCCTCCTCTAACCACTTCCTCCAGCCCAATACCGCCAAACCGGAAACCGGCATTCCTTTTTTTTTTTCTTTCCTTTTTTGTTTTATGACATTTTTATTTTCGATGTTTTTCCTCTAATTTTTTCCCTCTATATCTTCTTCTTCTTACTGTCACAAGCTTCACAAAAAATAATTAAACAAAAATACCTCTCAAACGAAAACTTCAAAAGCAATTCAAAATAATGTGTCAAATGTGGTAGGGATATTTATCATTTTAACAGTATTTTTTTAATAATTAAATTTTTTTTACACTTTTTTTTAAATAATTAGTACATCATAATAGGCTAACAATAATGTGATTCAATTAGTTGTTCATTAAATATTTTCTCTATTTTTAAATACGTTCAAAACATCTTAAGAGACGTGTAATGCCTGTTATAAAAAATATCTTTCGCACGCTGATAATAATGTGGTTAAATTAGTTGTCAAATGATTGTTGTTTTTTAACAGACAATATTATCTATATAAGGGGGTGAGTTTAGCCTCACAATGGGCTAACAATAATGTGATTCAATCAGTTGGTTATTAAATTTTTTTTTTTTCTATTCTTAATATAAATTCAATAGAGACCGATTTTATTATATGGATTTAGCTGCTTTAATTGGTTTATGAGGAGTTTCTTCTAGCATGATCTAAGATTATTCATTTACTTCAAATATTTGACTTTTCTTTTGTCAATTTATGCATATAAATACATTTAAAACGTGTAAGTCGCACGTAGCACACCGTGATTCACAAAATGTCTTTTGCACCCGCGTGAGCACGTGCATGAAGGCTTGTATATATAAAGCTAACAAGCCCAATAAATAGTGTTTCTTGGTGACACAAGTTTCACCAAAAATAATTGGACAAAAATACCCCTCAAATAAAAAACTTCAAAAGCTTGTTTGTAGTCTTTTTGGTTTTTTTATCTCGGTTAGTCCTGTGTGGGCTTTCCTATTGTCTTTTGGCTTAGCCTTGGTGTATTTCCAGATTACCAAAAAAATAAAATAAAATAATGCATCAAATGTGGTGTGAGATCCCACATCGCCCAGGGGAGTGATCCTTATATGTATATTCTCATCCCTACCTAGCGCGAGGCCTTTTGGGAGCTCACTAGCTTCGGGTTCCATGGGAACTCCGAAGTTAAGCGAGTAGCGCGCGAGAGCACTCCCATGATGGGTGACCCACTGGGAAGTTCTCGTGTGAGTTCCCAGAAACAAAACCGTGAGGGCGTAGTCGGGGCCCAAAGCGGACAATATCGTGCTACAGTGGTGGAGCGGGCCCGGGATGTGGTGGACCCCGGGTCGGGATGTGACAAGTTGGTATCAGAGCCTAACCCTGGCCGTGGTGTGCCGACGAGGACGTCGGGCCCCTAAGGGGGGTGGATTGTGAGATCTCACATCGCCCAGGGGAGTGATCCTTATATGTATATTCCCATCCCTACCTAGCGCGAGGCCTTTTGGGAGCTCACTGGCTTCGGGTTCCATGGGAACTCCGAAGTTAAGCGAGTAGCGCGCGAGAGCACTCCCATGATGGGTGACCCACTGGGAAGTTCTCGTGTGAGTTCCCAGAAACAAAACCGTGAGGGCGTAGTCGGGGCCCAAAGCGGACAATATCGTGCTACGGTGGTGGAGCGGGCCCGGGATGTGGTGTACCCCGGGTCGGGATGTGACATGTGGTACTGGTATTTTCGTCATTTTAAAAGTGTTTTTTAATAATTAATTTTTGTGTACATTTTTTTAATTAGTACCTCACAATAGGCTAGCAATAATGTGATTCTGTCAGTTGTTCATTAAACATTATTTTCTCTATTTTTAAGCACGTTCAAAACATCTTCATAGGCGTGTAATGTCGGTTATAAAAAAAGGTCTTTCGCACTCGCATAATAATGTGATTAAATTAGTTGTTAAATGATTTTTTTTAACAAACGATATTATCTACACTAAGGGGTTTCTTTTAACATGATCTAAGATTATTCATTTACTTACAATATTTGACTTTCCTTTTGTCAATTCACTCATATAAATACATTTAAAACGTGTAAGTAGCGTGTGACAGCCCGTCCCGATTTATGTAATTATTCTATCCTCGTAATTGTGAATGGACGGATTTACCCCTGCTCGTTGATTGTTTTGGCTTTTGGTCTAAGGTTAGAGGCCCAAAAGTATGTTTGGTCCATTGAGGTTAGTTCCAAGTTAGTGGGAACTAAACTAGTTAGAGTTGGAGTAGGGTTCGTAGTAACCTTAAGTGAGGACCAATTAGGACTTAGAGTGATTGTTTTGGTGATTGGTTGTGTGAGGACCACACATACACAAACAAAAACACTCTCTCTCCCGTTGACTCTCTCTCTCTCCTCTCTTACACTCGGACTCTCTCTCTCCCGTTGAAGTTGTACGGACCAACCCCAAAACCCTTACAAACATTACAGATCAAAGGTTTAAAGGGCACCATTGGATTCTTGAGGTTCATATGAGTTGAACCGTACCCTTTTCAGGTAAGAAACCCTTCGAAAACCCATGAAATCCGAACTCTATTTTCATGCACTGTTCATGCAATCGTTAAATCTTGTGTTTTAGGAAATTCCAAGCTTGTAGGAAGCTTTGAGACACTCCTACGAAGCTCGGGGAAGAAAAATCAGAGGATTTGAACGTAAGGAACCCCAAAATATCGAACCCCCGAGTTGGTCATTGTTCACCAACATTTTAATGGGTGATTTTCTTCGATTTTCAGGACCATAGCGAGCTTAAGGAGGTCCTCACGATGCTCGGAGTCCATCGTTGGTAAATTTTGGACCACGTGAAGCTTAGATTCGAGAAGTTGCAGAGGTCGCCGGAGTTTCAAGCTTGCTCCGACGTGATTTCGTGGAATCTAAGGTCTAAAATAGGTATAACGTGATTCTAGGGATCCTAAGCTTTGTTTTGATTCAAGTTTCATGAAAAATGGTTGAGTATTGAACGAGAATAGTCGATTTAAAAAATTCCCAGTTTTTCGACGACGGCAACGGTCGTCGAAGCTGGAGGTTGAAGACGAAGAATATTCCGTCAGTTTTGACGGAATATTCTGACGCCGTCAGTTAGTTTAGACGGATTCTGTTAGCTTTTAACAGAATATTCCTAACGGCAGTTAAGCTGCCGTCCGTGTGCCAGGCACATGCCTGCGCGTGGGAGGCGCGTCTGGCCGTGCCTTGGCCGGCGCGTGAGGGCGCGTGGGTGGTCGGAAAATTATTCTAAAAATATGGGGATGACCCTGAGGTTGTGTAGATCATTTTAGTATATTCACACACCTCATTTGAGCAATGTATGAGAAGTTGTTACCTAGTTTCGTTTATGTGCTTTAAAATAACGTTTTTATAGTTGTTTCTCACATAGGCGAGACCTATCCAGAGGACGAGCGTAGCCAGGCTAGGCACGGGGGCTACGATCCGTCTACATACCAATGAGTGGGCTTTTGTTTTCCGTATATACCTATATACTATGTATTTTTCCTAGAATATACATTTAAAATGCTCTTAGCAAAGAATTGCCATGCCATTATATTTCATACTATTGAATATGCAATATGAATTGTATGCGCATGATTGTTGGTGTTGTGGGCGCTCAGGTAAGCTTCAGGTAAGATTATGTGTGGTTAATAAGAAGTTGAGTTATGAAAAGTATGATGAGATGCATTGAGAGCTCATTAACCTGCACCCCGGTGTTAGTGCTCCCGCCCAGAGTTAGAGGCATAGTCTTTCACGTGATGTTCACCTCCCGCACCATACGCTCATCTTGGATCCAAGTTAGGTGCACAGTCTTGTCGTATAGACCACTTTCAGTGGGTTCGACTCGTAGGTGACCCGCGATCATTCGCACAGTCTTCACGTGATTGTAGCACTAGAGCGTATTATGTTACACCCAGTCCTGTCGTATACACCACTATAAGTGGGTTCGACTCGTGTGCAGGCATGATTTATGAGCTAGAGATCAGCTGACGAGCTGTACAGTTATTATTGCTTATGATTCACTTACCTGATGATTTGATATACATGGCATGACATATTCATGAATTGTGCATTGAGTATGATGATGATTTTCAGATGAGTTTTAGTATGTTTATACTATTTTTCTGTGAAAGTATACAAGTTTTACGGCGAGGGGATATAATTGATGTTTTTGAAATGATTTTAGAAAAGCTTTGTTTTTGCCCACTCACGCTTTTGTTTTGCGCCCCTCCAGGTTCTAGGTAGCATAGTTGGTGGCATCCGAGGCTGCAGCTGTGATTCTGACAGACTTTCACTCAAGTAGGACCCCTTTGGGTGTTTTTAATTAAGTACTCCTTATGTTCGACTGCACCTAGACAATTACGCTCTGATTGTGTATTAATACTTCTTGAATTTGGTTTTTATTCTTTCGTAGTTCTTCTTATTTTAATGCTTCCGCACTGTGCACATGGTTACGTCACTCTCACGTGACGGCCAGCATGCCTAGATTTCGGTCGGGGTGTGTCATAGCGCGTAGCACGTAGTGATTCAAAAAAATGTCACGCGCGTGCGTGAGGGCTAGTTAAAAAAGAAAGAAAGATGTATTGATTATTTTCACAAAGCAATATTCTATATTATTCTAATGTACGGATATACAAAAAAATAAGATACAAATTTGTGCGCAATGAGACCAGCATGCTAGTTTGTTTAATTGACCTAATTCACATTTGTTACCTAGTTCTTCGGGTATTTTTTTCACATACCATTTGTATGAAGAAAAGAGAACCAACAAATTTTTAGTTAGAAATATGCCCTAAAAAAGAGAAAAAGAACAAAAAATGGAACTATTAACGGGTTTACAACAACAACTTGTGCAAACGGCAATTTCATATAGCAAAATTAGTATGAGACTAAAAGGTAATTAGCAAGTGCTTATGTTGGTACATTTGTATGATTAGATGTACATGGACATGGCTAAAAACATGGGTATAGCTAATCTGTGTGCTTTCCTTTGGATAAATCTTCCCTAATATGCAACGAGGATAAAGACGCTCCTCTCCTAATTTGGATAGTAAAAAATATGACTTAATTGGATTACCACGTATGTGGACATAGCTAAATACATGGGTATATAGTGAAACTGTGTATTTTCCTAGTTTGGGGAATATACTTTCTCTATTTCTGTCATAACGGTTTTACAACGGAGATAGGAAAGCTCCTCTCCTCTTTCGGATACCAAAAATTATGACTTGATTGCATTAGAGATTCCAACTATTTGTTATGTTAGGAAAAATTGAACTCTAAACTTTTCTTGCTGCTTTCGTTGGTAGAATCGAACTTTAAACATAATGTATTTGCCCACCCTTGGTTAACACACAAGTTAAAAGCAAATTGGGGATTATACACTTATCTATTAATCGCAAATTGGGGATTTATACGTTTATCTATTATTCATTTTCTCAATCATCAAACAAAGCATAATGATTCAATTTCTGAATCACACTCTTCAGTATTGTGTTATAGGATTAAATTATTTCACCTTAATTTACGATTAAAGTACAAGATAAATAATAAAAAAAAAACTGCAAAAGATCAGGAGTTGGAGAGCAACGCAAGGTGACGTAGTGTGAGGAATCACGGGACATGGTATCAGACATCTGGATTGAAGATAGTTTTATTGAGTGATTATATCTTTTTCTCTTTGATTCTATAATGCTAGCCTTTTTTTTCTTGCTCCGAATTGAAAGTCTTGGCAATATTTTTTTAGAGGTTATCTTCTTGTTTATGTTCTATCCTCTATATGTATTTTTTGGAAATTAGTTTAGATTAATTAATATACATTTATACATGTTCTGTTGTTTGTGAAATTGGTACTTGATGATCAGGTTCATTCATCTAGGAATAGCTTGTTTATATAGACTAAGAGACAAGTGTTGGAATCTTGAGCCAAAAGAGTATTGAGTCAAAAATTACATAATAATAAATCACACAGTCTGTCCAAAAATAAATAAATAAATAAATAAATCACACAGAATTGAGGGGAAGGGGGGATGTCTGGTTATTGGAGAACCGTCCCAAGTAAACCAATTATACATAATACAATAAGGGATGTGTTATCCACACATCTCATTTTACTTCTCACACATCTCTTGATAATTTATGTTCGTTGATATTCTTCAATTCATCTGATCAAATGGCCAAAAATTAAAAAGATGTGTGAGAAGTAAAATAGAGTGTGTGGATATCATACCCCTACAATAAAAGATAAACTTTTGACTGATGACCATGAAGGAGGGAACACAAAAATTCAAAGAGAGGGAAAAAAGCAGCATGAAGTGTCAATGTGGAGTTATCATCAGCAAAGGGTAAATTTCCCTCTGCCTCGTAATTAAAGGATATAATTTTCTTACATATTTTTTTTTGTTTGTACATTTCTATTTATTTTTGTTTTTCAGTTTATACAACTAAAATTTATAAATAATCATGAGTGTTGTTGTTAGGGGTGGGTGATCTAAGCGAAAGAAACTGAACTGAACATCGAATCGAAACACAAAAAACTAAATTGAAGAAAAACTGAACCGAACAAAAATCTTTTAGTTCAATTTTGATTTCAATGGTTTAAAAACTGAACTGAACCGAATTGAATTTAACATTAAAACAACGTTGTTTTGCTTTTAGCCCTGTAACCCTAATTCCTAAATGTTTGTTATCATTGTACGGTCTACCTGCACTCCTCGGTCCTCACTCTCACTCTGCAACTGCAACACGCCGACACCTCCTCGTCCAGGTCGTCCTCACTATCACGCTGCTTTGTCTGCGACACCTCCTTTACGATGTCCGCGACGATCAGTGGCCAAGCCAGGATTTCTTGGGGGGAAGGGTGAACTTAAAAGAGTGCAAGGTTGACAAGGATCATTTTGGAGATAGTGTCTACGAATTGCTTCACGATAGTTAGGTGGATAATCAAACATTCGACGTCTATGTCTAGGGTTTGCAGGAAGGTTAGCCAATATTTCATCCAACTTAGTGGTCTCACTTTGTTGTGAACTACTCGGAATATTCGAAGGAGAACTTCTAGGAATATTTGAAGGAGGAGGAGGACTACTCGGAATATGGAGAAGGACTACCTAAAATGTTTGAAGGATGATTTAAGCATTGTTTCTTATGGTATCATTCCATTACATAACTGTAAAATGAAAAGAAAAAAAAAATTCTTAGACTCTTAATCCTAGAGTAGACTATACTAATATGCATAATAACTAATCCAACCAACAATTCAATTAATCAATACCAATAAGCATACAAATTATTCAATAAATAAATATTCAATTCAACTAATCATATGAATAATTGTATACATTATGTAATAATTCAATTAATTAATCAATAATCAAGAATTCAAATTTTAATTTTAATTTTCATCCTAAAAAATAATTTCATAATTTCATATCAATAATCAATAACCAATAACCATATTAGTGCATCACCATATGATTTTATACCAATTAAACAAAATTCGTATTAAATAATTAATTAGGGTTAGAGATTATAAATTTAGGGATTCAAAATTCGTATTAAATGGGCCTGGGTGTTTGAGCACAATGTTCTCCCTGTTTTACCCTCGCTCATTTTATGTTATTACAAGTCTACCACATTCCTTTTGACACGTGGGATCTTACTCCCCTTCCTCCTCACTTCTTCCTTCCTATTCGACTACCTTTCCAGTCAAAACCTTTTGCTCAAAGGGCATACAAAAATAGCTGCCCTCTCTTACCTTGGACGAAGACGAAGGAAGACGCCACCCACCATCCATCCTTCTGCTTCTTCTCCACTCCAACCTTCGGCGGAATTCCCCCGTGTTTCCTCGATTCCAAGGAGAGCAACAGCAGCAAAATCAGTCGGTTTTCCGGCGAGGGGAGGGGCTGAACCATCGCTCCAGTCTTGTTTTCCGGTGAGGGGAGTGGCGGCCGCCACTCCTCACCCTCACGTGGCTTCGCCACTGGCGACGATGCCTCCTCCGCGCCGTCTGCGATAACGCTTCCTCAATCTTCTGTTTTGTTGTGTCTTCTAGTTTCACAGGGCAAGCAGATAAAAACGAAAACATATTTGCTTAAACAGTAATGTTAGAGTGACTAAATTTTAGAGACAAAGTTTGCAAACTAAATGATGTGTCACCAATAAGAATGAGCACGTTTATTAACATTTAAGTAATAAACTAATTATCAACATTCATATCCTTTAGCTTCTAAAACAACTTCTACAAATTTAATTTTCCTAGCATTATCATTTCTTAAATAGTGTAAGCAGATAATCAAAATAATGTTTTAATCATGATTTCTCTTTTTTTTTTTCTATATAAAAATAGCAAGTGAAAAATCAAA
Organism: Cotoneaster glaucophyllus; assembly: GCA_036320875.1. Lineage (NCBI taxonomy): Eukaryota > Viridiplantae > Streptophyta > Magnoliopsida > Rosales > Rosaceae > Cotoneaster > Cotoneaster glaucophyllus. Next base: position 11,824,874 of record CM070073.1, on the reverse strand, counting down.
GAAAGATGTTATGTTGCCCCATATGCCACTTAAGCATTAATAAACTCTCATTCAATTTTGAAATGGTTAGGTATTGAAGTGTTGAAGACTTAAAATGGTTAGGTTTTCAACTTTAATAAAAACTCGAACTGACTGAAACCAAACTCATCCTTAACTGCTGTGGTAAGAAAATGTATGTAGATATTACTTCCCCATAATTAAATCCCTTTTAATTAATTTTTCCTTCCAAAAAACAATTTCATAATTACTTTCCTCTTGGACCACTATAATTTGGACGCAGCATTATTGAGAGTGGTAGCATGTCTAATCAACTACATATATTTATGTGGGACTGACGTGATAATATCATTCATAATACCATGCATGAACACACAATGATTTGATACACAAAGTTAAATTTAAAGTATATGTCAGAGAGATTAATTATTTAGATTAAATTTTGTATATTATATGACGTGATAGTTGATGATTAGATTATCACTTAAATATTTGTTAATGTGCTTATTTATTATTAGCGACACATCACATGATTTATATCTAAAAATTGATCTACCTAACATTATTCTTAAGTACATATTCATATTAGAACTAACAGAAAATAGAAAATTCCTGGAGAAAACAAAAAAACAAAACTAGATTATTAGGATGTCAATGTTAAACGAGAATTTTTTTTTATCAAACAATGATGTTAGATTAAATTTAATCTTTAACCTACCATTAAACGTTACTTAATCAAATATTTTGTCTAGTCTTGTCATATAAAAAATGAAAAATGATTTCCGTATTTTTATTTTCTTCTTTACACTTATTCCGTTGTTTATTTATATTTATTTATTTATTTATTTATTTAATCCAAAGTTAGAAAGAAAAAAAAAAAGCAGCGAAAATAGCATTTTCCATGGTTAAAATCCAAAACACTGAAGAAAAAAGGGTAAATGTTCACACGCATTGACAAGTAGCCTTTCAAACCACTCCAACAATACAAGTCAACCTGCAGTGGTCAAAAATTGTTTCCTAAAGAGAATGAGTCACACATACATTCTGGTAGACTTGGATAAAAGAAATTCCAAGCCAGAAAGGAAATATGGGTGCAGTGAGAGTGACCGATGTCATATTCAACCTGGTTCTCTTGTTTTGGGCAAAGAGGTGTGAGGATGTGCAATGAACTTGATATAAAAATAATTTAGGAAATTGTCTGTAGGTCCAATGCATGGCTCAAAAATAACAACATTTTCAGACTTTGTAGGCTTTTAAAAAATATAATGATCGCTCTCGAAGTCTCTAGAGTTGATGCAAATTCCAAAACTTGGCTTTTATTTCCTCCGGTTTTTCCTTTTGTGCTTTTTTCTGATTAAAGTCGATAGGTTTATTCGTTTTCTTTAAGTCTAAGCAAATGTGTACGTACGTACCGACCATTTCTTCTTTCATTATTCACCAACCTTTTTCATTGCTTGGATAATCAGTATTTTCTTCGGGATATGAGAATCATACATCATTTTCTTTTTCTACACATTTTATTTATTTTTTATTATTGAAAATTAAATAGAAACAACGAACGAGATTAAACATGAACGTATAAGAAGATAAAAATGATGCGTGATTATCATTTCTTTAATTTTCTTAAGTTATGAGAGATATACATTAGCCAATGGTATTTTGCTATACATTTCTTAAATTTTGGTTCGTGTTTTATTTGTAAATTTCTTATACGAATTAGCTGCTTTTGACTATTATACATTGATAGATATTGCATAAATACATCATAAATTATCCTTCAAGTTTCGTAGGATTATAAATACTCTAACATTAGCTGTTAAACACGTAAATATGAAGGAAGATAGGACATTTTATAAGAGATTAGCGCGGCTTAACAAATATTAACTACTAGCAACCAATCTAACATTTTTAAACTTTAATAAACGAATTTAATGGTTTTAAGTTATAAGTTGATATCAAGGCAATTGATTTTTGTAAAATGTTGGCCACTTGAATTTAACTAACGAGGTCCGCACGCAGCTGACAGCCAACCACAACCACATGAATACATGATCACTTGTCAGTTAATAAGCTTTTCTCTCCATCCACTTGATTCTTTTATTTTTTCATTGGGACAATTCCAAATTAAAACTGGTGGAGTGGCCATTTAAGTATAACTACTATTAGCAGCTAATTGTATTATAATTAATATAGATCGAAATAAACTCTAAACTAAATAACTAAAGAGAAATCTTTTTCATGTTTTTGCTCCTGTTGTATCATAGATCAATCTTACAAATTGTGAATTGTCCTGCTAGTTAAAGTTTTTTTTTTCGAACTCCTTGCCTTCCACGCACTCTCCTCCATTTCTTAGTGTAGTTTAGTATAAAAGGTTAAATCTTATGCTTTGAACCTTGAGATTTATATTAAAGCAAAAAGGCTTTCACTTGGATTAGTTGTTTATAACCAAAAAACAAAAAGTTGGTGATTGGGTTTAATTAGTGACATGAAAGTGATCTCATGTAAAAAAATTAAGCCGAAAATGATGCGTGTAGGCAACTAACTGATTTGGTTTGTTGTGCTAAGTAAGATGAACCAGGTTTGATTATACTATTAGATTTTGATGTGTTTAAATAATTTCACTATATTTTTATGCGCCTAGGGCCCCAAATTTGACGGTCCTCGAAATTTTTGGTATTTCTTTTTACTTGTAAGTGAGAGGTCTTAGATTCAATTCTCACCAAATGCGAATTTGAACCACATTATTATGGCTGGTCCATTGTGAGGCTAAACCCGCTTCACCACCCCTTATTGTAGATAATATCTTTTGTTAAAAAAATAAAATAAAATAAAAATCTCATTGTGCACTCTTTATAAGTGTAATTGTTTTCTTTTTTATTTTAATGTGTCTAAATAATATTATTATATTTTTATGCGCATAGGGCCCCAAATTTGACGGTCCTCAAATTTTTTGGCACTTCTCTTTACTTATAAGTGAGAGGATTTAGATTCGATTCTCACCAAAGACGAATTTGAACCACATTATTATGGCTGATCCATTGTGAGGCTTGGCCCGCTTCACAATCCCTTATTGTAGATAATATTGGTTGTTAAAAAATAAAATAAAAAAATCTCATTGTGCACTCTTTATAAGCAAAATTGTTTTCTTTCTACATATAAAAATATGGAGTATAATAATATATTTTGAGTGCTAATGATAACACCCTAAAAAATGATATTCAATTTTATTTGTATAATGTTATATAGTTAAGTGAAATTTTAATAAAGTTAGAGTTTTGAATTTTTTTTTTCTTGTTTGGTTGTTTAATATTGAACTGATTTTGATTATTTAGTGAAGGCTATGTTTCTTTATACTTATTATAAATGACATTTATAAACTTCCAATCAGTGAGTGCTAAGGTTTGTTTTGTCCTTTTTTTTCTTTTTTTTCTTTTTTTTTATACCATCTTAAAGAAGAACCTTTTTATAAATTTCGCACAGAGCTCCTGAAATCTCAGAGATGATCCTCACATCGACATAATGTTTTAAAGGGTGCAAGCATTTTTGCCTTTCTTTTTCTTTGTTATTTACAATTACGTCGAAAATGTGCATTGAATATGAGTTGGCTGATCTGATGGCAAGGCTAGAAACATTGGACCCTCTCCCACTTGTTATGCAGACTTGGTAGACAAAGAAGACTAGGGTATTAATCTAATTCACCAAAAATACCTTGAAATTTCAATGCAAAATTCAAAAGTTCAGAATCTAAACTGTACATGCACCTTCCTCCACCAATGAGTTTCCACAAATCTCATCCAGAAGAAGAAGGAAAAAGAAGAAAAAAGAAACCCATAAATATTTTTTTTATTTGTTCTTCGAATTGTTTTAGATTTTGCTACCTAAACTAGAGTCAGATTTGTCTTCAACAGTCCGAACCATTGAATAGTCCGGCTTGTTATCTATTAGAATTATTAAGTAAAAAAAATAAAAAAATTTAATTCAATCATGACCGTTTATTTTTCAAACTACTGAATAGTCTGGATTATTAAAAAAAATTAAAGTCATCGGGTACTAATTCACCTTTGGAGGTAAAAGTTCTTCACGTATACACCCAGTGCTTGTATCGAAATGCATGCTTGGTTTTTCTTAGAATGTATGTCATTTGTATCCAGTCCAAATCTGTTTTAGGGCGCGTTTACGTATCCGTAATCAGAATGAGAATGTGGAATTGAATTTCGATTACGGAGTACTCCGGTGTTTACTAAACATGGAGGAATAAAAAAAGCAATGGAGCCCACACAAATTTTGGAATTCAATTCCTTGTATTGGTGGAATTGGATTTCCTAGATATAGGTGGTAATTCAATTCCTGATTGTTTGGACAATCAGAATGACACTTTTGTTCCCTTTATTTATTTCCAAGACTATCCTTTATAAACCCATTAAAGTATAAAATATTTGATTTGGGACAAGGACATTTTAGTAATCATACTCATTTATATTCCGATTCTGCTGAATTAGTAAACAACTTTACACTATGTTTGGATGAAGAAATTTAAGATTACTAAGGGATTTCAAAATGATGGAAATTGAAATGACAAGATTTTATTTTCTAGAATTTGTAAATTTTCTTGTTTGGTTAACCTAAAAGAACAATGGAATTGAATACGGAATTTGTTATTTTTAAACTCTCAATCATAGAAATTGGAAAATGACACCTATTTACATGGAATTTGAACTTGAGAATTAGAGGTCCCAAATTCCAAGTTTTTTTTTTTCCATGAGGAAATTCTAAATTTCTATGTTTATGAATCCAAACAAGGGAATTGGTGCATGTCAATTTATAAATTCTGACTTTTACCAAAATTTCAAGTTTATTTCTCCCATCCAAACATAGCATTATGGAATTCTATTCCGATTCTAGAACATTTAAGTAAACAGCTTTAATAGGAATCCGATTTTGACTTCCCCTCATTCCAACTCCTCTTCAATTCAATTCCTCCTCAATTCAATTCCTCATATTTTCATTACCATTACGTAAACGCGTCATCAATCTTTTGTTACGTACCCGTACCACCTCTAATCTCCTAGGCAGAAAAAAGGAGAATGAATTAATTTTTTTCTTTCTTTCTAAAAGTTAGGGTTTAACTTTTATGATCAACTTGGCGTATTGTAATCAGATTCGATTAGGACTAGTTTACGTACGTACTCATCGTTGCCAACTTGCCGTCTTGGACCAACGAGGCAGAAGGCTGTTAAACGCTAGGTCAGCGTTGGTTATGGTATACCAGGCGCTGCTCTCAATACCCTGCAGAGACAACCATGCACAGCATGCCATCGCCAGCTAATAAACCCTAATCGTGCACTAATTTCTACTAATCAAAGATGTTTTACATTAATATAAAAAGTTTCGGGAATTATCTCATCCAACTTAGCTTGCCCACAAATTCTCTAATGAAAAAGGTTGAGAAAGGTAAAGGTAGGTACACGATTCATGCACCGTAAAATGTCTCAATTTAGTCAACTTTTATTATAATTTAGTAATATTTTTCCTTCTTGATATGTTAAATTCATGTTTGTTTCTTAGGGCTTGTTTGAAACTGCTTTTAAAATGACTGAAATTTTTTTTGTAAAAATAATTTTGGAACTAATCTTTAATGAAAATGCAAGTGAATTTTGAAAAAACACTTGAAGTACTTCATGTTCTTTAAGTGTTTTTGGAACCCATAAATATTTTGTGTAAAAGCGATTTCAGTCATTTTAAAATTACTTTCAAACGAACCCTTAATAGTATAACTAACTATGTTTAACCCGTGGTATGGCTTCACCCCAATTTCCTGGTATCGATATTATAAAAATTAATATTCATATTTTAAGACTGAGAATTTTGTTAAGAATGTGGACATGATCCAGTCTAATGGATTTGTTGGTTGACCATATAGAATATATGTTCAGTGATCTTGGTACCGTAAAGTCTTCATCTTTGGCAATTTTCGTCTTAATTAATTTTTTTCCTTTTATTATGAGAAGAGATCCTGTCCAGATCTCTTTCATCAAGGTTACTGGATCAAGTGATCCGAGTTTTTGAAATTTTATCTAACGGCTCACCTATTTTGATCTCTTAAAAGTTATAATAATTTATTGTCGTTGGATGAAATTTCAAAAGTCCGGATTACTTGATCCGATAACCTTGATGGAAGAAATCCGGAGAGAATCTCTTCTCTTTTATTACCAAGTCTTTGCCATAATCCATGCGGACTTTTATGACTTGGAAATACTAACATAAATAGTCATCAAAATACTATGAAATATATGTTACGTACGTTTAATATGGATATTCAAGATATTTGAAGTTGTAGCCTTTTCGGTATTGTCTTTATACGTGCATTGTACGAGGGATATATTTATATAATTCAACTTGGTCCTATTGTTTGTTCCTCCTTTTATAGGAGTAGTTGAAGGGATGAAAAAGATAAAAAAATGGATATGAACCCATCGGGAATTTGATATGTTTTGTAGGGTTTACTTTTCAAAAAAGCATGACTTTCTCCCTCACTCTCAGAACCAAGTGGACGGGGGTGCCATAAAGTCATAAACATGGAACCAAATTATAAGTTGCAACTTGGTGTTTTCTTTAGTTGCCTGCCTGCCTGTCTGTGGGTAAGTATAACTTTAGGCACTAAGATACAATGCTGAAACATATTTGATTGTTAGACTTGATTCAACGGTTCTCAGTCATTTAGATATTAAAAAATCGTGCATGCCCACCCTTTGGTGGGTGAAGGGGGCAAAGAGAGGTAGGGTGAGGTTCTGTAATGGCAGCTTAATTTGGCAGAATGCATCATGCAATCCATGTAAGCTTTTATTTGTATACGAATGAATTTGGCACTAATGGCAGTGACTGACCTCATGAAATTTATATCTGAATAAAAATGCAAATTAATATTTACTCTTCAGTGTTCTGTCTTCTCTTCTGGTTTGTTCATAGAAAATGCACGTAATCCATGATTCAAATATATATTCAGTTCACATTTTGGTGCAGTAGTTCTTTGCATTCATATCATTAACTCTTGAATATTCAATAGGGCATTCGTCAGCTGTTGTGTGGAGGCCCGGATGCCAAGTTAGATAATATATTCATGATTTAGCAAACAACAAACCTACCACTTGGAACAAGTTTCACTGAATCGGTAATATGCAGATGCTTCTTCCCTTTTGACAGACATTAACCTCACATGTAAGAAGTTAACGTATGTTTTCTTTTTCTTTTTTCTTTTTTCTTTTTTTAGAAAGGGAACAATTGATGACAAACCATGATTATTCATTATTTTTGGGTTTGGAGAGGTTATGGAGAGTTTCACTGCGTCTGTGGTCACAGTCAAACAGATTCACCAGTTGGGAGCATCGAACTTAGTAAAGTTGAGCATCGAACCTAGTAAAGTTAATGTGTTTATCTAACCATAAAGAACAAGGTTTATTTATTTATAATACTGTTTGGTCGAAACGGATTTATAGACACGCAATTGAGTCTACGAGGCTAAATCATGTCGAGAGTATCCTTCTTCGAAGGATGAAAGTCTAGATTAAGTAGTTAAACGATCTTGAGTTGGCTTCGGTGTGGGCGACTCACATCTGGTGAGGCACTGAGAGTGGTTATGACACTTGTAGGAATCCAAATCAACACGATTCCATTTAAGTCTAATACATACGGAGTCCGGCCCATGACATGAACTGAGGTCCATGACCGTTAGATCTTTAGTCGATGAATCCTTGACCAAGGATTCAACAACCATGAATATCTCGGTCCATAACTAATTTAGAATTTTCGATACAGAAAGAAATCATGGCTTCTCAATCAACACTTGAATACCTTACACGAAGGCAAGTCTATTTTATAGGGTGTTGCTATTCACACACCTATTTTGACCTTTCACACATCTTCTTAACTTACTGCCGTCAAATTGAACGAATTGAAGAAGATAAACGGGCACAAATTAACAACGGTGTGGAGAAAGTAAAAATGTGTGTGTGAATATCACTTTCCATTTTATACTGTTTCTGACATCCACGTCAATACAGATCCAGCAGCCAAAGATCTCGATTCATGCTATGAACCGGTCGATTCTAGAATTTCGAGAAGGAAGTCACTGCTTATCCACAAACACGTGGAAAAAGCTCAGACGAAAGCAAGTACATCTCATATTGTTTTCGGCATCCACATCAACACCAACAAGCCATTGACATTCCATGAATTAAAACATGGAAAACAAACCCACAAAAGCAACAAAGTTTCCTAATATACATGCATCAAAGAGTTTTGCCAAATTCCAAAAACGTCCAACCGGCTGTGAGGTCGTAGTTAACTTTAATACAGACCTAACAAGATTGTCAAGAAAGATAGGAAGAAAAAGAGCAAGTGCATGAATGATCCATGTCGTCTTCAGCTACGGTTGCTTTTCCACCTAGAAATAGAAACGACGGAAAAAAGAAGTGAAACGATTTTTACACGCTCCATCTCTCCTTCCACACACCCCTATTCATTTACCTATTGATTCGTTCAATCCAATAGACGAAAAATAAATGGCGGTGCATGGGGGGAGAAAAATAGTGCGAAAATCACTTCCTGAAAGAAAATGGATACACATTTGGGAGAAGGAAAGAAAAGAACAAACATTATGGACACAAAGATCACCATGAATCTAGGTGTATATTTTGAAACCCTCTTTTTTAACTTTTGTATTCACACAAGCAAAAGCTAACTGTTGCTTCTGTATTCAGTTATGCGTGGCAGACGACATTTTCCACAATTACATGGTTACAAAGGGGAGCAGAAAGGATGAAAATATTACAGTTAAACTTGAAACATATGGTCGTTGTATCGAATTCCTTCTTTGCCCTGTCCATATAGACACACCTCTCAGATTTACAAAGACAAAAGTATCTTCCTCACGTTAAAAGGCGGATTCTGGTATTCACTCAATCGTACAGACCCTCCTGCTCCCATACTTCCACGAGAAATTCTACCATGTCCTGTTAATACCAACCCAATTAGCATTACAACAGGAGGATGAACTAACTAAATGCAATACAAAAAATCAAGCAGAATTCCCACCAAAGGAAAACGAAGACTTACAGACAAAGGAATGCGTTGCGCGTAAGGCGACTGTCTCTGTTTGGTTCCAACCAATCTTTCATAAGTTGCATTCCAACTGCAAAGGACATAGTTAGTCGACCACTGGGAGAAAGATCAAGGCAAATTAAAATGCAAAGCAGAGTTAAATAAAATATGTCTACTAGATACACCTGCTTACGGGATTTCCGCCATTCATGAGATCATTTAATTCACCAGCTACTTTAAATATGGTAAAAGTATTAAGCTAAAAGGGATAAATTACATTGTTAAAGAGAAATAAAAAGAGTAGCTTCGGCAAACTAGTTAAACAACAAAAGTCATTACTTTGATTTAATGCAGTGAATGCACTTACATTACTCAAAACTAATGGACCCCGACTCAGATTGCAGTCACAACCTAAGTTATAAAAGCACAAGTAACATACCTTACTCTGGTTTCCCGACTTTTTGGAATTTGATTCCTAGGGTTGCCACTTCCGATCCACTCAAGCCTGTTCTGGTTCCATAGAACAAGACCTGTAGTTACGAAATGTTGCAAGTCAATAACCTATACACTTACAAATATGAAAGCTCACAAGAGCATGAATACTGATTATACCAAATTAGAGTGAAGGTAGGTGAAAAAAAGTTCCAGCACCATAAGTAGATAATACATAGCATAGCCATCAAGCGTAAGGTTATATACAGATACAAGATGTAGAAGAACAACTATACATCACAAATAATAAAAACATACTTCGCAAATTCTAAAATTTACTTGACCTAACACACATGTTAAAGCCAAGGTTTATGTGAAGATAATTGGTTGTGTCAACATTCATTTGTGAAACCTTTGTTTCACCAATTAATGAATTTGTAACTTAACTATAAAAAAAATTTCCCCTCATGAAACATCTCATCCCAATTCTATTCACATTGCTTCACAGTTTTTCTCAAGCACTGTTTCTCTCTTAGTCAGGCCTCTACGTTTAGAAGAAAATTATTAGCATCTCAGTTAGGGCCAAACATTTTAGCACCAAAGGTACTTACAAGCATAAATTTGCCAAAAAGAAACATAAAAAAATCAGAAATGTCTTTGACTACTAAGTATTATCAAACACAGTTTGAGTTTATGTATTACGACACAGATCCTGTTTTGTTGGTATTAATTCAATATGACAAGCCGCGAAATACTTATGCACAATTACCAGACCAAAATAAGAATGCTGTAAATAACATACAACGAAAACTTGCCATTATTTACAAAGTCGGATTGGCTGCTTGTGCTACTACCAGCCACACTGCCATAGTTGAGGGTCTGGTTGGATGTGCTGATGGATGAGATGCTTCTCTGGGATTGAACGGCGCTATTGTCCAAATCATAAGTACTGCTGCTCCAAAAGTCATCAGAGATGCCCGGTTTCTTAACACTTCGCCCTTGAATTCTCAATCCTTTCGAAGGCTCGTCGACAGCGGTAATTGGTGTGGGTTTAGTGCAGCATCCAAAACAACCACTGCTCTGTTAAAACCCAGGTTAAACCACATTGCAGAATAAACTCCACCAAAACACAAACTACACACCATTGATTTTCGAATACAAATTTCGAAAGGATTTCATTTAACTTGTGTGCATAACTCTTGAGGTAAAATTACTCAATTCTCCACATGAGCTTGCCACTGTTACCAAAAAGTCTTCAAATTTCCGAAATCCAGATCATAAATTTCTTGTTTTTGAAGTACTTTTTAACCTAAACTTGCAATTTTTACCAAAAAGTCCTAAAATTTTCAGAACCCAGATCATAAATTTGTTACTTGACGTACTTTCAATCCGAAACTTATTTCCAAACTTAGAAAGTCAAAATCTTTACTGCAAGTCTACAACCAAGTCAGAAACAAGTCAAACCTTCCAAAAATAACAGATTTTGGTTAACAAGTCAAACCTTCCAAAATTAACAGATTCTGGAAGAACCCAAATGCAAATAACTACCAAAAATAGCAGATAATTTCCCGCGAAGTGTAGGCGAAGACTTACCCCATGCAAGCGAGTAAGTGGCGGATCCAGGCCGCCATGGAGGTGTTGAGCGTCGCCGCCATTGAGTCTCTGCGTCTGGAGCTTTGCCGGGAAAATTCAAAGGCTAGGAATCGGTTTTCATCCGCGAAAGAATTGGTGAGAATTTGGAGGGTTAGGGTTTCCGGATTTACAGGGAAGATTGGGAATCGAATTGGTGAGAAAGTGAGAGGGAAATTCCACGTGAAAAAAGAAGTGAGGGAATCAGTTGTTTTCGATTGGTAGCTTTTGGATCAAGTTTTTTTGTTTTTTTTTTGAAAAAGTGAAATTAATTAATTAAATACGTTGCTGGGCGTTGCGGTTTCTTTCCTCCCCACTTGTTTTGTTCTGATAACTGCGTGCGCTGTTGTCCACTGTTGGGACGAGAGACGACATCGTTTTGAGTTGTTAATGGCGATCATTTTAATCCATAGGTTTCCTTCTGTGAAGTTTGAATCTTACTGCATGGTAAAATTAGGTTAAGAATACATGCATGGGTAAAACCTACCCCTAAAAACCGGCTTGTAACGAATGGACAATTAGGTCCCATTATAAAATTTTCTATTTTCCGATGTGGACAATTAGGTCCCATTCCTAACACGGTCACAACCACCAACGTGAGAGTGAATTGATCTTGAACGTGCAGACACACTACCCTAACTAACTGCCTGGATCCACGTCTGCTTCTTTTTGGTTGTTGAACAATATTAAACGCCTTGATAATAATTGTTGTGATGCATTATTTAGAGCGTTTAGGTATGCGAGTATTATAGAAACATGCATAATTGGCTATTTTAGCTTTTGATTTTGGTCAGATAAGAAACATATAGAGGGGCCTTAGCCTTTTGGATATGACTTAAGAAAGGGAGCTGGTAGACCTGCCTGCATGATTTCTAAAGTTACAATATTTTTTTCATTTTCTTCACCTTTAAGTAGGAAAATTTTGGTTCCATATGATCTTTTGAAATGACATACGAAAACTAGCAACATACAGATTCCAAACTATGTCCCACTCTCATAACGTCTGATTCCGAAAAAGGCGTCCTTTACGACCCAAGGCATCCCATTCCGGAATTATATAAATCGAGCAGGTGAAGGTCGCTGCCATTAAAATCTCTTGCACGGCAAGTTTACACATACCAGAAAGCGAGGGAGACACGGACTAAATTATGTAGTATCCGACTAAAAGAGAAAATAGAATAGCTTATAACAATTTGAATATGTATGACATAACCAAAGAAAAGAACCTAAAAACTTGGATCAAGTTTGCTGTCGTCCTGTTTCAAGTTTTGAAGCTAATTGGTGTTTCTGGACAGCATGGATGCCAGGCGCACCCTCCATCCGAGAATCGTGGTGGGCATAGAGGGCATAGAGGGTTCTGGCTTTTTGGGTATCAGAGAGGCCAAACCTGCCTGCAAGGTGTGACCAGAGTTGTTCTCCAGCTTGGAACTAGTCTCCGCAAACCTGAAAATGATGCAAACATTCAACTGGAAAATTCGGAAATCCATTCAATTGTCACATAAGATTTCTTTAGGAAATTGATGCTTTGCTGTGAGAGAAAGGATAATGCACATATGTCCGATAATATTTGATCAGAACAATGAAAAATTCAAAGCAAAAGCTATTATCCTATCAACAAAAATTATCATTAGATAAGCAGGCATGAAAGACTAGACACGGGGCAATCAAGCTAGATAAAATGGTGTAAAAGATGGAAACTACAAGCTCACGAGCAAAAATTAGAGAAGGCAGTAACTAAATCCTTCACTCAATAAACATTGCCGGCATATAGTAGGAATTAGGAAACTGCTTTTTGTGTGCTTAACCACGTGTCTATGCCAAGCCAAGAATCACTTAGTAAAACTACCCAACGAAATAATGAAATATGTACAACAAGTTTACAATAGGCAAGCGTCTCCCAGCTTTATGGAAGATTAGGATTGAGCGAGCGAGACAACAAACTAGTCAAACAAGCATTGCTTTTCTCATTATACGGGGTGCTTAACATTCAAGATTCTATATAAGACTTGTCCTTCAAACTAGGCGCAATAGAAAAAGTTGTCAAATTAAACATACAAAAGCTAAAAAAAAGAGAAGTGAATGCATGAAGGGAACTTACACGGAGGACACCGTGCCTTCATACGCCAATGTCGACATGCCCTGTCTTTGCTTATGCTTGGGATTGGCTGTGCAAATCACAAAAACACGCCCACGACGCTTCACAGTCTTACAAAACTCACACATCTTCTTCACAGATGAACGCACCTTCATGGCTATTGATAAAACCAGAGAAACATATATTTACAAACCATCAAATTCAGCACCCACCAATCCCGCTTGCGACGCGTAACTTGAAACAGAAAATGGTTGACAAATTGCGAATTGAAAAAGCAGCTTGCAGAGCAGTCAGTCACAATTTCAGATTTTGCAAATGAAATGGATAATAATTATAATATAGCATCCATCCCAATCCACAATATATTAACAAATCCATATTTAACAATAAAGATGCTAACTTTTCGATTGGAAATGTAAAACCCTAAATACCAATTTCTGAAAGGGGAACAATTTATACAAGAAACCCTAGCAGCATATCGAAATGATTACTGTAAAATAATGTAATTAGCAGAGTGGATTAAGCATAATTAACAGCTGAACTTCTATACGTAACTGTGTACATCAATGGAGGACAAGTACCTGGTGGCTGACGGCGGCGTTTGGCTGGTAAAAAAAATTGCACCGCCTCTCTTGTTCTGCAGTGTCAGCGATTGCTTCTTCTTCGTATTCTTCCTTCTGTGTCTTGTCTGCGTGCGAGAGTGTAAAACTTCTGTTTCAGCGAACTAAGTATGTTGGGCCTTAGTGTGTAGCCCAATTTGTGGTGGACTCAAATCTTTTTCATAAGGCCCATGCTTTACTTGAAACTCATAATTTTTTTTTGTTGAAACAAGGGACATTGCCAATTTTTTTTTAACAAGCGACGAGAGATTAGGCTAAACCTCATAATGAACTAGCAATAATGTAACAAGGTGACAGTATTTTATTGCATAAATGTTATAATCAAAATTAATCATTCTCTTTATCATCTAAAAATCTTTTCTAAAAAAATTCATTTGATTTGAAGACTGCTTAGTCATCAAATAAAAAAATAAAAATTGATAATTAACCATGAGCTACTTGTTACCATAATTGTCGAATAAGAAAATGGAAGAAAAATAATCGCTATGGGATTAACTAGCCTTCTGTAATTGATCAGATCCTTATTTTTAAGTGTTGGATATAAAACTCACATTATGTTTTTCATTATTAAATATGTGACATGAAAAATCATGAATCTTAACAATTCCAACACCAATATTTAGCAAACATTTAAAAGGTAAGAATCGGCATAATTTCAATTTTCATTCTAAAGTAAACATGTCAAAAATATATTAAAAATATATTAAATAGTAAAAAATTTCAATTTTAGAAACAAACAAAACGTGGGAGGCTAAATGATAAAAATAAATAAATCAAAGATAATAAACAAATCATTGACAAGCATGATTAGAACACAAGTTAATTGGTAAAATGTTTTCCGCTGGATGGATAAAATTTGCTGGCAAATTACAAACAAATGCGTTTGATTTGCGGAATCTAAAAGAATATTTGTATATGTTACGGATGTTCCAACATTAACCTGTGAGTATGATTTAACCCTCGACGTCATGGCCACTAATCAAAGTAGTTAGGAGGATTTAACTTCAATTAATTAACTAATTATCAACACTACTGATAGTACTGCTTGCTCATGATCCTTATCTTCTACAACAACAAAAAACATTTACTTTAGCTACTTTTTGGGGTTAAATAATTAAGCTGCTTTAGTTGTGACAAACTGATTTGATTTCAATCAACCAATTTTCAGTTTATTCAAAATATCGTCGCATGTCGTTCTTATTTACTTTACTCAAATTATATCATGTCAATTTTATTATTTTATTAATGTAACTTAAAAGTATCACATACGAATCATATAGTCTACTCTTACAACAAGTAAATTATTATTTTTTTTGAAAGAAGTCTGAGAAAATTTTATTGATATGAAAAAAAAAATAGCAATGGAAAAAAAATACAGAAAAAGAGGATGGACATAAACCTTACATTTATTGAAAAGGAAAATACAAAAAAAAGAGAACGGACATAAACTTTACCCCTCTTGAAAAAGAATATACAAGTAAAAGAGGGGGGACATAGGATCAAACATCTCTAAAATAAAACCTACGGTTACCTGCAAAACAAAAACAAAAAAAAATCCAAAATGATTAGATAAAAAAGAAATCACACATTAAGAAGAGGAGATAAAACCTGTAATTCGATATGACCAAGAAATCTGAATGAATCTTTATAGAAGAAGCAGCATGCCAAACAAGAGAAGACGAGAGAATCTCCAAATTGCTAATTTGTCAGCAACTGCTTTCCCTTCTCACAAATGTTTGAGAATAACAAAAAATCATGTGCTACAACTAAAAAATACAGTTTTTTTAACAAATAAAATGATACACTATGTAATTTAAATTTTCGCTGCCTATAAAAACTTATTGATTTTCTGGTTCTCATATTTGGACAAGACGAAGTTTCCTAGCTAGCTAGCTTTGACCTTTTCTCACCTAATATGCCAAATTACAAGAAGTCATTTCAACTAATAAATTAAATTAAACATGTTGGCATCTGATTTGTTGAAAAATATTGCATGGTTGTTCTACTACTTTCTACTAATCATCATTTTATTAAAGTACATTATGGCAAAGCCACGAAATTATGAGCACATTGTTGCAATTAAAGTACTAATATTAAGATTAATTTAGTTAATGAAAGTTACTTAATTAAAGCAAAAGCAGTGGGTCATTTTATTGACTAAATGGAGGGCCAAGAGCAAGCCATGGACCACTGAGATGAAAGCCTCTCCTATCTCTTTCGCTTTTGTGGTTTACACTTCACATTAGAAAAATGTTTATAAAGTTAATGAGGTCACTGAGAAAGTTGATGGAGGAAGCATCCAATATAGATTTTGCAGATGTCATGCTTCTTTTTTACTGCGCTGTTGATGGGTGAATGGGTGAATGGGTGAATGGACAAATATTGTGATGTGTTTTGGTCATCTTCCACTGTTTATTAGTAAAATATAATTCCGTCATTATGTTGAAAGTATTCTTGAATTATTAATGAAGTTGAAGTTGATATTTAAATTATTATTTTTTTGATAAATTAGTCTTGAAATTATTTGAAATTAGCAAATTAACATATCACCATCAGATTCGATGTTTCATTCATTTTGTCATCAAATACTGGCACGTAACCAACACGTGACTCGCTTTTGAGGATAAAATTGTATCAGTAAGTTGGAATCTATAATTGGGGCTTTGCTCATCCAACCCAAGTGAACCATTAACTATATGTCTTTTATCATATGATCATCACAACTACTATACATGGCATCATGTAATTAATAACCATAAAGCATTAACCAATTAGTAAGATAATACAACATTCATCACCCTTTTGACTATTAAAAAATGTGGTCCATGTTATGAACTTCCATTTTTAGGTCCTCAGATCATGAGATTACATTGTGAACTGACGAATCAAGGAATTAACGTTTGAGCACTACTATGCATGTAATATATATTGTGTTGGAGATGTGAATAATGTAAGAGCTCTAATTTGCATAATATTGAACTAACAAATATTCACGAAACTCTTTACAACATACAATCTAATTCCAAACATCTACGACTCTATTTTCAATTAGTGTTCGATTCATACGTTGTACTCACGTTTAGCTCATTTGTACACGGTATCTCCATTTTTGACCTACCACTGACCTTGGTCCCAAAATTGAGCCGGGACCATTCTCCATTTCTTGTTGTACACGTCAAGGAATCAATGGTGCGTACATATATATTCCTCCAATTTATAATTTTTGAAGTGGATTAATTAAGGTATAATTCATCAAACCAAATCGATCCAATATTATTCATCAAGTCAAACAAAACACAAGGGATGTCACGGTGCATGTATGCCGTATATAAAAGACTTGTATTGGTGAGAAATCGACTATAACGAGAATGCCACTATATCGCGTATATTGGCATTATTTATTTTTTATTTTATCTTTTACAATGGAGAAGTAGGATTGGCTCATGTTAGTGCAGGCTTTTGACAAATGACTTGTCCAATCAAAACCATAAGTATATAAAAGACTCGTGTTGGCGAGAAATCGACTATAACGAAAATGTCATTGTACCGGACATGTTAACATTTTTTAATCTTTTATAATGGAAAAGAAGTAGGATTGGCTCATGCATTTGTGCAGGCTTTTGACAAATGATTTGTCCAATCAAAACCCGAGGTATATAAAAGATTCATGTTGGCGAGAAATTGGCTGCAACGAAAATGTCATGGTGCCGTGTATATTGATATTTTTTTTTTATCTTTTACAATGGAGAAGAAGTAGGACCGGCTTTTGCCTTAGGGCAGGCTTTTGACAAATGACTTGTCGAATCAAAACCCTAATACCTTGTGTTTTCAATTTTCATTGGTGACACTCGAATGAGTAGGTTCAGTAACCAAAACTTTGGATATTTGAGATGTAGTAGTAGCTAGTTTGTGGCAAATTGTAATTTAATAAGACTAAAACAAATCAGATATTAAATAACGTAGAAAAAGGACGGGGACACACTCCGTGAGCCCCCACAAGGAAAAAACTTCAGTTGCCCATCCTGCTTGATTAGCCTACAGGGTTTTGCTGTTTTTATATTCATGCGTATTCTTAAGAAAAATCTACACAATGTTTAAGTTAAAACGCATGATGCTTGTTTACCCAAAAAAAAAAAAAAAAAAAAAAAACGCATGATGCTTTAATATACGAATTTAAAACTCTTCGTTGATGTATAACAAGTCGAAATATTAATCGAGCATATAACATGTTAAAGCATAACTGGTCAAACTAATCGGGCTTAATGACATTTTATTTATATGTCCACGTTGATTTTTTTGGGAACAGTCCACGTTGATTAGGAATCAATTAATTATGGTAAGATGGAGATGAGTCAATAATTTTATGTTTTCTGTTTAGTTACGCACACAGTTGGCTTTGCTTCCAATCCAAGGTTTCATTAGGTCAAGTACGCAAAAGTCTTCGTTGAAATGATAGAGGAAGCATCCTGGCACATGGCCGTGTTCACACTATGCATGTACTCTCGCATGCACATTATTGAAATCTCCAGTCAAACCCTAGCAGAATTGTGGACAGGTCCGACTACCCATCTAACATTATTTGTTGATGCGACACAATTACAGCTCAATTGGTTAAAAGCGTTTATTTTGCACCTGAAGTTGTTAGTTTGATTTTTCTTTCCAGTATTGCATGTATGTGTAAAGGATCGCTTGTGATTCTCCACTGTGCAAATAAAGAATTATCACGTCTGCATAAACAATTCATTAAAAATGAAGCAACAAAAGAAGTAAACTTTCGGCACCAAGTGTGAAAATGTTTAGCATGTAAGTAGGAATGAATAAAGTCTTTGTCTCAAGTCCTAACCACCAACCCATGTCACACATAGTCACATTGTCATCATAAAGGCTTTACCTAAGGTCAAGGTTTCTTAGTTATCTAGAAGCCATCCAAGTCATGGGATAGAAAACCTTTAACACATAGCAATATGACCACTTGAATTTGTCATCATCATTGTTGGAACTTGCCACACTATTTGTAATTCAACTATTTCTTTTCCATCTTTTGGTTGCTATATATTTGATACCAATAGATGCAAAAAGGCCAAGTCTTTGTTGAAACTTCTCAGTTGCCTAGAAAAATCTCAAGAAAATTAAGAATCAAATTATCGAGATTTTCTAGCATGCGTCGACATAAGATATGTTATAATATCTTTAACTGCATGTCAAAATGTCCATTTCGTTCAATGCCATACATCGAAAGATAATAGAACTCTTTCGTAAAATATCAACAAATATGTTGGTATTAACAGGGGACTCCACCGTGTACCCAATCATGTTACAAGAAGAAACATAAAACGGCAGCAACTAACCAAAACCTGTGGGACCCATCACTGCATACAATTCCGAATATTCCTCCCAACCTACTTAACCTCTCATCAGCAAAAGAAAAGAAAAAACTAGAATTTGTACAAATTAAAGGAAAAAAAGAAAAAGAAAGATTCGATCTTTACAGAAAATCAACCCCAAAAATGTACAGAAAAGATGTGGGAATTGATCAGTAGGAGTAGGCCAACCGGTGACCGCCACGATCCCTAAGAATTCCATTGTACAGAGCCGCCCGGTTTGCAGGCATTGATCCTCTGTATTTCTGGGAAGTTGCAGAAGAAGAAGTTGGAGATTTGGAAGAAGCAGTGGGAATTATCTGGTGCTGCCGTCTAAACTCCTGATTGTCTCGAATCGGATCCACGACGTCCTCTGCAAAGTGCACCCTCTTGTTCTTCTTCCTCCTCTTCTTTCCATCTGCAAACTCACCAGCAAAAGAAAGTCAGCCATGTATGAAATTACCCAATTATTCTTGAAATACAGAAAACAGAGTAAAACAGAGGATTGAATGTTAAGCATACCAGAAGATATACAAGATCGTAGAATTTGAGGGGAGGACTGATGGGTAATTTGATCAACTGGGTATCCGTGAGAATTGGGTAGGGACTTCTGGAGGCGGAGGGCGAGGAGGATGACGGTGCCGGAAACCGCCATGGCGGTGGCCAAAACCACCCCTTGAGAGCCCAGCACTGAAGACATGATCTTTTTTTTCTGCAAGAAAACCAAGAAGTAGGAAGAAACAGAAAACCCAATTGGGATTTGGAGGCAGATAAAAGAAACAGAAAGCAGAAAGAAGTAGAGTTTGGATGAAAGAGGGAGAGAGAAGTGGGGGGGGGGAGGTTTATGGTGATGCAGTGGAAGAACAACATGTGAATATGATATTGAAATCAAACAAATGGGGTTATGTTATTGTTTCAAATTTCTTTAATCAGCTATTGGTCAATGGTCATGAGTTTTTCTTTGATTTTTTAGTCTTCTTTTTTCACTTTAGATTGGTAAAATGTGAATGTCGGTAACTTTATAAATGTGGAATTTCATTTTTTCACAAGATGGGTTTGTTTAGAACTGCTTTCATAGAATCATTTTTGTTCGACATTAAATTATGTGATTGATTACAATATTTACATGTATTTTTGGTTTGAAGCATAAAATAAAAGACCAAACTAACGACTTGTTAAAACATAAAAGACCATTTGTAATATGCTAATGCTAAGAAGACGATTTATTTAAACCAAGTTTTGTATATCATATGACATGGTTGTTGATGATTTGATAATTACTTAATTATTGATTAGCGTGTTTATTTTCTATTGGTGACAAAACACATAATTTGTAAATTTGATTTAAAAAGATAATCTACATAGCTTTTTTTTTTTGTGATAAAAACTCAAAAATAAATAGGCTTCATAGAAAAGCAAATAAGGTGATTCTTCATGAATTGCTTGACCCAAAACCATTTAAGTTTTTTTTTTTTTTTTTTGCTAGCAATATTTTAGTGATTCTGGAAGCAACTCCAAACGTGATCATCAATTTTTTGATGTACCATAATTTATCGGGAAAAATATGTAAACTTAAATACCAAACGACAAACACATTGTTCTCACAAACTAGTTTAACCGACATCTGCTACGAGTATGTATAATTGAATGTGTCTTTTCATTGTGGGGATGGGGTCTTTGTCGCTCTCTCTCTCTCTCTCTCTGATGAGTGGTCCGGCAAGTAACTTTTGCTTGTGCACCGCACGGCAATGCCAAGTCAAGAAGAAAGTTTCATGGTGACGTCAATTGCTAGTTTGGAAAATGGGAAAGGAGGGGGACTAACTCTTCCACAGCATTACTTTTTGTCACTTTCACAATCTTAGGCAATGTGAGGATTAATATGGAATGGTAGCTGCGTGCAATGCACCCTCTTAGCACCAATACCTAACCACATAAAGTTTCGAGTTTCCTACCTACACAAAAGACGTAACGATCAAGATGTTATCTTCAAAAGAGGCTCGTTTTGTGAATCGTGACTGATAGATGAGTTTGATATGTGGTAAATCAGGTCAAAATGCTGCAGGAAATGGGGTAATATTTGTTTGACCTAGATGAAATGAAGAGTGGTGGATTGCACTCTTGAATGTTATGGAGCTTGAGATAATGGGGCTCAATTATTAGGTTTTTTTTTCTTTCTTTGATATACGCAGCAGTTGTCATGCATGACATGTCAGGCCGTTCCATGCCAAAATATTGGAGTTCTTGATGGTCAGATTTAGTTGAAGATAGGAAAACGACTGAGGGCCAATGGAGTTTTAAAATCTTTGAGCTTGAGAGCAATTTATATGATATGAGTAAAATATCAATGTAGTGTTTTATATTCATTATATAAGACATCACATAGCGGTGTATTTGTGTATTATTGACATAAAAAAACCACAATAATGATATATTCGTGCAATGTTTGTTTTTCTCATAGCTTTGATGAAAATAAAAATAATAAAATAAAAATAAATTAATAAATAAAATATGTAGGAAGCTTGCAGCAAGCACAATAGCACATGCATGCCTCAGCAGTTACCGTTACGCAGTCAGAATGCTACACGTGTGGCTTGTTAGGTTCCCAAAAGCCAATTAGCAAAAGGCCTTGGATTGTGGTTGGATGTTGGCATGGGATAGAAGAAGACTACATAACATTATGCAGAACATAACTGGTTAGAAATTATTTTATATTTTTATAGTTTGAGTAAGATAAGGAACAAGCATATCTGGCTTGGATTATATTGGCATATTGGCAGCGATACAAAGGAGGAGAAAAAATGGAAGGGATGAGAAGATAGAACGGGCAACATATTTAACCTAATATAGATGATCGATAAAGATTCAAATACTTTCGTGATAATGAATATGAGTCACTTTTTTCTTTTTTTTTTCTTTTTTTTTAATTTAGTGAGAAATTCTTGTAAACCGCGGTCTGTATGCAATATATGATCGGATTATAATTTTTTTTTGTTTTTGAATAGGAGTTAAAACAAGTCAAAAGTCTAATACGGTATTATTTCAATTTATGATTTGAAATATACATGTGAGTATCTCACTCATTACGTGACACTATAACCATAAGAGTAACGAAGGGCTACCTTAAAGTGTTAAAGTTTTTTCTTCTTGGCAACACCATTAAAGTGTTAATGTTAATGGTGCCAAAGGCAAATATCAAATCCCAATAATTGCAAAAATGGCTGTTGATAATATGTTCATGTTCTTTTTTCCGATAGGGTTTTTGAGAGGGAGAGATGTGAAAGGGTGTTCATGAAGATGGTCTCACTCATCACAACCAATAGTTATCTTCGAAATTTCTTATCAACAAAAGAAGTGATGTTGAAAACTAAAGCAACTTCAACCAAAATAAAAGGAAATTTGAGAGGGAAAACAAAAATAAAAATATAACACAAGAACAAATTTATGAGGAGGAGGTAGGTGGGGAGGAGGGCGAAAGAAAGAGACCAAGAGAGTGAAATTTGAGAAAATACAAGCATCAAAATCTCCACTAGATACAAATTATATTTAATCAAATTTATGTTGCAATCACATATGTAGCTAATAAAAATAATAATTGTGATAAAATAGCGAATTATCCGATCTACGATAATTTTCTTTAGTAATTGTGTAAGGTAACTTCTTATTATATTAACACTTATTTACAATGCATTTAGCATAGGAAAGTGAGAAGAAACCTTTTTACTCCTAAGTAGTGAGGACTGAAGGAAGCAAATCAGATTTCGACCCGAGAATTCGAGCCTTGGTGTCCGGAAAAAATTCTGTTCCGGGCAATTCTGTGACCTCTCCATTTTCAGTAACTGCAATGGGGTAGCTAAGCAAATGCCCTGGCAAGTCACCATCCAATGTGTCACATGAATAAAGGTCCCAATGCTGGTCTGCAATTTGGTTTACCTTTCTTATGCATTCCACATTTTGTGGTTCAAGAAAGATGTCATCAAGCAGGCCCAAGTGTTCATACCACAATGACATTCTGAGGCCATGAATTTGTCCCCGAGCTGGCTGTCCGGTGGATAGGTGATAGGGTTGGTAGGCCCCCATGGCAATCTCCGAATCCCTGGCTCCATCCATTGATCTTTGGTTGATGTTTGCGGACCCAATGATTATGTACTCATCATCAACTGCAAATTATGCAACGCATTTCAAACACTTCAATCAGTATATGTTTGTCCTGCATACAAATCCATGATTCTGTTGTAGGGACGTCCACTTTTTCTTTAAGAACGAATGTTTCGAGAAAATCTCACTTATTATCAACTTTGTTCTACTTTGATCCGTTTATTGAAAGAGTTGATAATTTAGAGTTCATAATCACGCTTTAGAGCTTTGATTTCAGGTTTTAAGTATTACATTTCGGGCGAATATGAAGTTTGGAACCTAAACTCGAAATGATAAACCAACCCGAGATTAGAATCTAAATTTTAAGCTCTACCTGATGATTCTACACCCTTAGAACAATCAACTACGTTAATAAAAAGGAGCAAAACTGAAGAAAATTGAGGAGTGATCTTTTCTCAATGCGTGTTTTCTTTAAGCTAAATTAAAAGTTCCAATAATTAATTAAGAAGAATGTGATATTAGATTGGCTTACCTATCATCACCTTGGCATGAACATAGATCATGAACCGCCTCGCTTGTTGTGCTCGACTGTAATCTGATCCATGTACTGGTTTTTCCGGAGGTTCATATTCTCCGGGTAGCTTCTTCTCGTGGTTACCAAGGCAAAAGAATGCCAAATAATCCTTAGGGTTTGCCTCAATCTCCTTGACTTTGAGAGCTTGAACAATGTCCCTATACATCATGTCCATCGTCATCCTCTGCCAATGCAACATTGCCTGAGCGGTTTGGCTTTCCGGGATGCCCTCTGGCCACATTGGCATCACAATGTAAACCGTAAATCTTTCTCCGGCTTCAATCTTACTAACAATCTTTAGTGACAGTTCCTTCGGGATCAGATGCAAAGCACCAACCTCCTCAACTTTTAGGGTATCATAATCTGAATGCCATCCGAAAGAGCTTCCAAGAAAGTACTGATTTTCGATGTAGATAAAAGACTTTGCACGCCGAATGGCATTGATGTAAGCATCCTGAATGCTTCGATCAATCGCGTGATCTTTCCCGGTGACAAGGCCTGCCCTGGCAGCATCTTCGGGGGAGTCAGGGAATCCAAATGCAGCTCCTCCATCGATGGAGCGAAACAGCTGAACATTCCATGTATCATGGTCTTGAGGGGACATAACTGGAGATGGTGGTATAAATGTGTCATCAAGCTCTCTGAGTTCAACAAGCAAGTCCTTCCCACCTTGCTTCCTCCACCTTTGCTCAAAATTAAATAAGACGTCCCACGCAATAGGCCCTTCCAACCGACAATGTATGTCGTGCCAAGGCTCCCTTGGACCACCTTTTGTGATCGAAGCGCCCCCAAAATTAGGCTGATGGAGATCATTCTTGTGTGTTGTGTCTAAAGTCCTGAAAATGGGATGTGAAGGTGTGTCATATCTTCCATCACAAAGATCAATGCCACCAATGAAGCTCACAATCCTCCTCTTTTCCAACCCTCCTCCATTAGGCAATTCGCTGTCCACCACGACAATCTTCTGGTGATGCGTAAACATGGTGGACACCTGTAAATCCTTGACAATGCTATTCACGTTGTCAGGGTTTCGGGGACACAACACGCAATGAACTTCCGTGTTGTGGAAGTAACTTTCAGTGTCTTCATCATGAGTAGCCATCACTCCATCTCTCTTTAGCAACTTCACTGAAGTTCTGTCATCCCACACAAGCATTAGGACTTTCACTCCTTCATCTGCCTTCTTCTTAAGAAGCTCTCCGAGGGTCAAATCGCCTCCCGGGATTTGCCTCTTTGGGTCCCGTACTAATGTGATTTTAGTACATACAGACCAACCTGCTATGTATATCAAGTGTTTTGCATTAGAAATGCCATTAAAAATGTCTTCCCAGCATCGGTGCGGTTCATAACACTTGGAACCAGCAAGAGGGATTTTTGGGGTGATATTTTCAGGGACATGAGCATCTTGATAAAGGGTAACTCTGCAACCATTCCTCTGAGTGAAAAATGTGTATGGAACTCCTTGGAATTCAGGACTTCTTATTCCGCGAGACCAATTCGACTCCTGGTTTACGTTAAAGAAACGCAACTTCACGTGAATTTTCGAACGTCCGTGCAGAGGTTTGTTGTTGTGATAGATGATCTTAACCCATCTGTCTACTACTTCGCTGTTGAGGAGTTCTGCAGCCGGCATGTGAGCCCTTCCGATCACTTTGGCCCCGAAAGCATTGTCTTCTTTAATGGAGAAAACAACATTTGAAGTCATGTGTGCACAGTAAATATGAAAAGATTCACACCACTGGGGATTTTTCGTTGAGTTTTCAAGCAGTCTAGTTCGTCCAACTCTTACATTTTCCAAATCAATTGTTGCATAGAGTCTGGAACCTTTCCCAAACCCTACTGACTCTCCAAGAAACTACAATGAAATTAAATCATGACATTTACTGAAGTTAGATTTCTCACATTACATTTAGCAAGTCAAAGGAGGTCACACGACCCGTTGAGGATTTTTTTTTTTTTTGGTCAGAAATTGTGAAAGTACCAAGATAAAAGTCGAACAGAAAGAAGTGCATGCTGACATTTTTAGAGTATTGATAACAACGCTCTGAAACTAACGGCGAGCTTTTTAAGCACAAATCAAATGTTTAGTTAGTAAAATGTAGCAAAATGAAAGTCTCAAGCGCCACATAAGTCAAAATCAGGTAGCATTATTATAATTTATCCTAAACATCAATAATGCCATGGCGACTTGCGAGTCATTTATGGGCATCGATCAAGATGCCATTATTGACTCAAGGTTGAAAATGTCTTGGAATTAGGATGATGGTCCCCTGAAAGTTGGAATACAGCTATAGTAAATGTTAATTACTGGTGTTGCAGCCACTTTGCAGGACGAAATCACACAGCCAAATATGGAAGTTCGATTATATCATGGAGAATTTTTCAGAAAAAAATTGTATTCCACAATCAAATTTGATAAGTAATATTTCAAACAAGTTTTTACATATATACTCTTCTTCTTTTTGAAGAAATGATTCGTCGGAATATGCTACTATCACCTCTCATGCAGAAATAAAACTAACGGTAGATACGCCACAATAATTTATTGCACAAGAAAATAATGAGAAATTTTGGATCATGATTGAATTGTTAGAGATAATAATATATGAATCTAAAGCAAAACAAGTTTAAAGGGAAAAATAAATTATGACTTGATCATCAAGTTTTGAGAAGGAAAAATAAAAAACTGAAATAACATGATAAACAACACAATTCAGGGAGAAAAAGGACAAAGATATTTATACCTTGCAGAAGAAAATGCAGCAACCACCAGCCATGAGCCTGTCAACCTCGTAGATGGTTGCATGGAGAACTCCATGCAGTAGCACTGGTTTCGCCGCCATATCGATCTCTAGAACTGTATCCGCAAATCGAACACAGGCTAGCTAGCAGCTCCGGCAATCAACTAAATCACAAGTATCATTTATGCTGATGCTGACATGAACAAAAATTAAGCATTAATTAGCTCGCAAGGAACAAGAAGTTCTAAATTTTGGAACAAAAGGTGAGACCAAGAACATACAAGTCAAACCAGATCACGAAAAATAACAAATGAGATTGTATTGAGTTGTCACTTCCTGAAAATATTGTCTACATATATATAGAGACATAATATTAATGTATGGGTATATTGTATGAAACAAATCTGAATTGAAGCAATGTGGAGAAAAATGTGTTGGAATTTATTAGGTTTATTTAGGAAATTAATTAGAGATTTGATTTGATTTTGGAGTAGGGTATTTTTGGCATTTACGCATTAGGGTTTCTTAGGTTTATTGCTCTATAAATAGAGCTTGTAATTTAGTTTGAGAGTAAGTTAGTCACAATGTAGCCTCTTAAGGTTTTGTAGCCGTTCCGGCATTATTCTCGTTTGTTTAATAATATTCTTATTATTTTGTAATCTTATTCGTTGCACACTCTGATATTCAACTAAATGAAGATAATGTATACGTATATTTCCGAGTGGTTTCGTTTTATTTTTCGATTATTTTGGAGTGGTTGCGTTCGAAACAATTGTGAATAGATAATAAATTAAAATACTAAGATTAAGATATGCAGTGGTGGTGCAGGTAAACAGCCACGCAATAGGATTGGCATGTTATGGATGGCGGAGATTACGTTAAATTCCTATTTAAAATTCAAAACTTGCTCTAGTTCTGATTACCATTTTGGATAAACATTCTATCCTAACTGTCGCATTCAAATTTTGAGGCTTCTTAACAACAAATAGGTTGCTGAAAAAGGTGATTAGTTTGATGGAAAACGTATTAGGTACGATAATTCTAAACTGTATTAGGTATGATAATTGTACCGCGTGATCATATAAATTATGTGATACAATTCATTGTGTCAACCTATTATCTGAAATTATTCTTGACTTTTTTATGTTAATTGAAATATGATGTATCGAAATTATTTCAA
The DNA here is from genome assembly GCA_036320875.1 of Cotoneaster glaucophyllus. Lineage (NCBI taxonomy): Eukaryota > Viridiplantae > Streptophyta > Magnoliopsida > Rosales > Rosaceae > Cotoneaster > Cotoneaster glaucophyllus. The sequence goes on along the minus strand of CM070073.1, from coordinate 11,797,055 downwards.
TTCCGAGTTTTCTTTGTGTTTAACTCATAAAATTTAATTATAAAAAAATGTGAGTTCCATGTAAAAATTCGTAATCCAATTGACACTTCAAAAATTAGGAGTCAAATCAACTGACGGAAACATGCAAGTTGAGGAAACATGAATAAATAAACCTTCTAGTTGATCACAAAGGCTTTTATTTAAGGTGCCAAATTGCAAATTAATTAATTTTCTGCAGCTGATTTTGAGGGTCAATCTGTGATTGGTCTTACAGGGACGTGAGCGAGCCAACCAGCCTTAATTAATTGATTACGTTAGTGAGATACTCATGCATCTGAAAATTCATGAAATTCAGCCTGATTTTCTGCAGGTTGTAAAACATTTTCCATATCATTGAGAATTGTTGTTCGCCACAAATTAGCTAAAGCAACAGTTGTTTTGTTCATCTTTCCTAACCGTTAAGTGAAAAACGTGTACAAAATAGGGATGGACAACGATTATAACAGGCGGGTAACCGCGGTTATTTATCCATAACCGTTTATTCTCATATTCGCATAACCGTTTACCCGTTGGGTAATTTCCTAAATGGTTATACCCATACCTATAACCGTTTATAAACGGTTAACCATACCCATAACAGTGTATCCATTTAACCGTAACCGTTTAATACCCGTTTACTTATTTATCCTTTTTTAACCCGTTTATCCTTTTTTTTTTCTACCATTTACTTATTTTTTCACCCGTCTACGTGTTTTTTTAACAACTTGAAAATTAAAAAAGAAAAATTTGTCATAATTTTCTTTCTCTAACAATTACCGTTATAGGTACATTCATCATACATTTCCGCATTTTAATTTTTTAAGTTCTTATACTATTCCAATAATTGAAATAATAGTTTATTGACGATATTTTTAACTGTTAACAATGAAGGTAATATAAAATTGGCTAAGTATTCTTGGGTTACGAAAACTGTTAAAAGATAATATTTTTTTGTTATTTAACTCGGAATGTAAAATATTAACATAATATATTTAATGGACCATGAAATTTAAAGTAGTTAAGGAAAACTATATTATATTAGCTACATAAATCATGCACTATAATCAATAACATTTATCTAAGTTTTGTCCGATAGAGAACATGGTTTGTGTTAATTTTACATATATAAAATAAATGGGTAAACGGTTACCCGTTTGTAACCACGGTTAATACCCATAACCGTTCATTTAAATTTCACGGGTAAATGGTTATACTCGTAACCGTTTATTTATTTAAACGGTTACCCATAACCATAACCGTTTAATTTAAACGGGCAGGTAACCGCGGTTACCCATAACCAATGGGTATTGGATTTACAAAACAACTGTTTCACAAATTAGCTAAAGCAACAGTTGTTTTGTTCATCTTTCCGAACAGTTGTTTTGTTCGCCACAAATTAGTTCTGACCCCATCTTCGTATCGTTTGTCTTTCCGAACCGTTAAGTGAAAAACGTGTACAGAATCGTGCGTGTTGGTATTGGATTTACAGGGACAAAGACAAACGATATGAAGATGGGGTCAGAACTAAGATCCCGAGCTACATGGAGAAGATGTTCGATGTTAATATCTGGATAGCGCTGCAGAAGTTTTAAGTTTGCCACAAAATCACCGCTTAACAGTCTACTTTTCATGCATAGCAGCATTGCGCAACAAATTTTTAGAAGTATATCCTGCAGAAGTTGTTTTTCGAAGAAATCAGTGTTTGTTCATAACGGCGCATCATCAAACTAAAATTGACAAAAAAAAAAGAAGACGAAAGCTGATTGCCATACTGACTACAGAGTTACTAGCACGCAGAGAGACGGGGAGAGAGAGATACCTGCGCACCATAGTGAATCCCAAATTCTCATGATGGTTTGGAAGTTGAAATCTCGTGTTAGTAATGTGATCCATCTGAATCCATAGTATTGCTGTTTCACCTGTAAAAGAGGGCATTTTTTTAAAAAGCTACGAAGTTAGGCGCAACACAATATGTTGAAAATGGCATCTTAGTTCAACTTCACCACAAAAATACGAAAAAATGGTTAAACAAAATCTTGTAATTCGCTCTGATATAATTTTACTTTTGTAGACTTGTATTGAACTCAAGATGCTTCCACAGTTCCTCACCGTTGGCTTTCAATAACTCTGACAAGCGGGAGAGAGCACAGAGTATACCAAACTGCACTATTATCCAGTTCGCAAAAGTGATCCACTGAGCCACTCAAGAGTCGAACAAAACAAGAGAAGCTATCTGCTTCTGCATTTACCTGCAGAATGAAACCATCCTGCGGCTTTACTTCTTTTTACACTTGGACAATATATGCAAGTTATGTCAAACATTTATAAGACAGACATTTAAATGTTTCCAGGCAATTCTCTTACCGCATTTTGCTCATTCGTGTCAGTACTAAAGACATAGTATATTGGCGCCAAGACCTCATTCATGCCTTGCACACATCGGATTGCTGGATTTAATTTTGCAAATAGCAGAAGAATGGTTCTCATTGTTTCCTTAAAAGGGAAATGCTCAAAGATCCAGTTAGTGACACTGTCAGTTAGTCTATTTGCCGGACATGTTAGACAAACACACACAAGGAGCTAACTTAAGAAAAATATTTTATTTTGTGGGAATCGTATACCCTGTGTTTCCTACTGAATGATAAACCCCCCGAGAAGAATTTCAGATCCGGGTGTGTTCGTTGCAAATCACGGTCTATCTGTTCTACAATCTCTGTATGCTATTGTTGACCCTAAAAACTACCAAGCCTATGTGGCGAGCAGGCCGAGTAACTAATGAGCTAACTACGTCCTTCGATTGAATGCGGGGCGTGCCAACTCGACGGCCGAGCTCGGCCGGTGAGTAAAATTTTGTTGATGTTGCGTTGTGCGTGTGGCTGACTTCTCGATCTTGCGGCTGCGGCCGAGGAAGGAACACGCCTCGACCTTTGGGTTCTAAAGCCTGAAGACAAGGCTGCTAACTTGCGAAGTTCACAAATCGTCGGTGCCGGATTCGGTCACAGTGATTATATTTGTAAGGGTATAAGCACGTCGAATCGACACCAGAGTGTAAGGGCACAAGTACTCAAAACAGATATATGTCTTGATGGTGAAACAACTCGGCCGTCAGAATGCCGAACTCTGAAACTAACTTATGAATATCCGATCATAAAACAACTCGGCATTCGATGTGCCGAGCCTAGTAATTCGTAGCACCTCACTTCGCCGAGAAGGCTAATGAGATGACCTCTGCCGATAAGGATTTGAAAACCCCTTCTCGACCGAGACTTGGATAAATAACCAGTTGGCCTCGACGCAGTGCTGTCTATCCAAACTGAAGATGCTCCGCGGTTGGCTGGTTTTACGGCGATAATGTTGTCTGTCCAAACTAAAGGTATCACCGGTTGCCTTCACAGTGCTGTTTATCCAAACTGAAGATGTGTCGGCGAAAAGGAAAATAAAAATCTCAAGGTTGTTGAGAGGTTTCGCGTAGAACGAGAGTTTGCGCATGGCAGTTTTGTGTGTTGTGTTGGGGAGCCTGAATGTTGCGCTCCTCCCTCTATTTATAGCATTGCAAACACTCCTGATCGAGTCAGAATCCCTCTTAGATAAGGATCTCTTCCCTAGTCCAACTTTATCTCGGCCGATCCCTCTTTCAACTAGGACTTTGAACTTGCCCCAACCGTGGGCTAAATTCATTTCCGCACCATGGTTCGCCTAGGACTCCTTATCCCAACAGGTTTCGGCCACTTAGTTTGATCACATTCTCATATTTATCCGCATCCTTTCTTTTCCTAATAGGGCTTGGTCAACCTGACCCCGCGACCCACGGTACCAACCCCCTGCCTCTGATAAGGCACTGGGCCGAAGGTGATCCGAGCTAGGCCCAATATTATTTTGGGCCCAAACATTGCCCCCTCGCTTCTGAGGTTGCCGACCTACAACTCTTGGTCGAATCTTGACCTTGAGGAAGCGCATTGACGTTTCTTCTTTCCTGCAACAATCAATGGTCCACCTTAGAGACAACATCACGCCTGTTTTTGAGTAATGATTTTTCTCTCGAAGCCTTCTCGACACTGCCACGTGTCAATCCTCGATCATCCCAATAATATGCAATCATACCTCTGCCCACATGCGACTGTTGAACCGTCTCTTCGCATTAAATCCGCCGTCACACGCAATCGTGCGCCCTCAAATCGTGAGATCTTCGGTCTTTTCGCCTGGATTTTCTCGAATTTTCATAATGGCGCGTAGTCACCCTGATTGGTCTGGTTCGAAATTTAAAAAAAAAAACGATTGGCCTTCCTACGAAACGCCTATAAATACCTATTCTTCTCTCATTTCACCTTTATGCTTCAGATATCCAAAATCCTTTGCCTTCTTCTCCCTTTTCCAGAGAGACCCAGAATTTCTTTTCCGGCGAAGAACTTCTGACCCAGAAAGCTTCATCTCACAACTTCCTTTCTTTGTCATGGCTTCTTTCATCTCCCAGCTCTCTGAGGAATGCAACAAATGCAAGGACATCATCGATCACAGCGCCATCAAGAATCTGCGCTTCGAGAGCAATTCGTGTGCTACGCATCAAATTCTTGGGCCTTTGTTCAAGAAACCGGTGCCCTCGCCCATCACCAACATCATGAAGAATCACTGCCTGGCGCCCTTGCGCCAAGGGTTCGAATGGTCGAAATGGGATATGTCGAAGCCTCAAGGAGCCTGGCCCTCGACCACTGCGACCTGGGCAGCTTGGGTCGATCGGATGGAAAAGTTCTTTGGCCAAGAGTGGAAAGCTCTAGGCATTCATGATGCCATCAGGCTTTCGACCGTGGAGATCGCCATGGACAAAGAGCTCCTTATGGCAGCCTTGAGCTTCTGGTGCTCGGCAACTAATACCATGGTTCTTCCTCTTGGTCCTCTCGGCCCTAACGTTCTTGATATTTCTGCTATCCTCAGGACTTCCCCTTCTGGTCTCCCAATCGACGCCGCTCTCTTTGGGTGTTCGTCGAACCTTGACCTTAAAGCATTGTTTGATGCTCGAGCCGTCGAAACGTTGAGCCGAGACAGTCAAGAGCCCTCGAAGGAAGAAGTTCAGAAGCTGCATAAGAACTTTTTTAACTACAATACTCTCATCGTCCATTTTGCTGGTCGAGGGAAGACGAGCCTCCGTAAAGGGGAGCACGAGGCCTTCTTGTTCTATTGGTACAACAAGTTCATCTATTGTACCAAGTCGAACAAATGCTTGGTCGAAAATATGCCTATCGCTGAGGCTCTGGCCAACGGTCACACCCTGGCACTCAGTCCAGCCGTTCTTGCCAACCTGCTGCGCTGCCTGGCTGAGGCAACCATTGAAAAGATCGACCCATACCAGAACGGGCCCCTCTGGGTCTTTCAACTCTGGTTGCAGACTTACTTCACTACACTTCGGCTGGACGTCCTTAACTTCTCGTCTACCGAAGCACTCGGCCTTCAGCTGGCTTCTCGACCGATACCTCTTTATCGAGCTGAAGAAATTTTAAAATACTTCTTCGGGCTTGACGACTTTTTTGCAAGGGCGGAGCCATGATTTTTTTCTTGGGTGGGCTAATTAAAATTAGTACAGTAAAATCATATGTTTATTTTTTTGCTTATATAAAATTATATAATAATTAATATAAAAGAATAACAATAGAATATAAATTATTCTCAAAATCATAACCTAGCCGATAAATTCGAGGACCTTATAAATAATTAACCTACTAATTAAATCAAGAATAAGTAAATAAAGAGATTAAGAACGTACCAAAGGTGACTTCATTGGAACATCGCAGCTGAAAGTAAGGAATTGTGGAGATAGAGATCTAATTGTGGATTTAAAAAAATTATTTTTCTTTTCTTGAGTAAGAAGCACAGAGCTAAATTGCATGGGGTAAATGATCTTTTTCTTTTACACATGTAGGATAAAAGGGGATGAGAGATAGAACTAATTTATAATTTTTAGCATAAAACTTATTATTATTACCTATCCTCTCCTAAATATACATTAAATAATAATATGTATTAAAATTGAGTGGGCTATAAGCATGAGTTTACAAAAGAATAGTGTTATTCACACCCTCATTTTTACCTCCAACACACCCTTAGTAATTTTTTTCCATTGAACATCTTCAATTCATTTTATCCGACAATTGAAAATTAAGAGAAATGTGTGATAAGTAAAAATGAGTGATGAATAACACTACCCTTATAAAAAAAATCTTCCTGGGCTACAACCCACCTTAGCCTTGGGAGTAGCTCCGCCATTGCTTTTCTGACGAGGAGTTTTTGGTATGCCGTCATAGAGAGTACCCTCTTTCTATCGTGCTTCCGTCCTTGGCTTGGAGTGAAGGTGAGGATTCCATCCTTCGCCAAAACTGGGGATCGTTCATGTTGACACGCGATCTCCCTCTCGGCTGTGACACTCGCCGGTCAAGTTGGGAAGTTTATCATCCTCATTTCACGGCCAGACAACTCGGCTACCTACAAGGTTGTCCGGTGCCTTTGCTCACTTCCCAATCTCTCCTTGGCCGAGGACGACTCTCTGGCTCTTCAGAGAGGGAATGCAGAGACGCCGAAGATAAGTTTCAAGAGCGGTGCAGGAAATTCCGCCTTCGACCAGCTATTCCTGAATCCATCAGCACTGATACCTTCGGTGATTGGTGGGAAACGTACACCTAAGATTTCTTTGGCTCTTCGGTCGAAGATGTTGCCAACAGCATTTTCGGTGACCGACCCAAAAAAACCCATGCTCCTCCATCCAAAGAGAAAAATCCAGGTACTCGGCTTTTATTTCCTTTCTTCAAACGCCCATTCCATTTTTCTAAGTTCAATCTTGGCTATCCCAGGTGGTCGGGTCGTGAAACGGGCATAAGTTGTCGCCGCGGCTGCGGCCAGGAAGAAATTACTTCCCTCATCTAGAAAAACAGACACTGCTGCTCAAACTCTACCGAGCAAACGGCCTCGCCAGGAAACCGAGACGGCACGTGAAGCTCCCCGCACCCTAAAACGCATCAAGACATTGGCGAAGAAGGGAGAACATGAGATTCTCGTTATCCCCAGTCAGACTACCGAGGCGACCACTCCTGATGCCCATTTCGCTGCTCCTGTCGCCCAGGGTCTATCGGAGCCACGGCCAATTCCAATTGGCCAAGCGCCCTAAGTGCTACCCGTTTTGGAGATGGTCGAGCCGGTCACCATTTAAACCATCCCCGAGGCAGTTGATCCCTCTGCCGCTTCGTCGGGTGGGGAACCTGTGGCCCCAGTGCCTATTGTTGTACTTGTTCCGGAGGAGGTGGCTCATTTGGTCGAGGAGCAAAGCCCACAACATCCAAAACGAACGACAATCATCTTGGAAGAGGTATGGACAACTTTGGGATAAGAACAAGTATGCTATCAAATTTTGCCTGATTCTAACATCTTCATTGTTTCAGGACGACGTAAGCAAAGAAATTTCGCTGGCGCTTCGCCCTCGCCGAGCTCGTCCAGCTAAACTTCAGGTCTGCACCCCCTAACCACCAGGCGAGGTGGTTCAACAAACTGGTCCTGCCAAAGCTGATCTTGCTGTGGTCAAGGCGGATGGGGCTGCTCCAGCTGAGGAGGATGTGGCTGTTCCGGTCGGGGTGGATGCTGCTACTCCGGTCGGGGCGAATGCCACAGCTCCAGCCGAGGTGGATGCTATTCACGGGGTGGTTCCTCCCGTTGAGGCCGAGGTGGCGGCGGAGACTCCAATGCACCCGCATGATCTTGACCTCGGCATCCCACTACAAGAGGTTACCTCGGCTTATGTAAGGATTCTTACTTTTATTTTAACTATGCTTATTCTTCTTAGAGTTCTGAATCGAGGATATACCAAATGCTAGGTGCCCCCCGATTCCTTTTATCGAAAATTTTACGCGCCGAGGGGTGTTGTCTATATTTCCTGGCCACCTCAGTGGTCGTCGAACGTAGACAACCTTCATCGGCCGCGTGAATTAAGAAGTCGCCTCAGACATTGGGCTTGGCCTTTAAGCTCTCTGGGTTTGAGCAATGACCCAGGGGACATGGTCGAGGTCTCGTCTCGTCAGGTCTACTATCTTCTTTCTTTCCTTATTCCCTTGTGGCTTAACTTGCTCTGACATTGGCCCTCCATGCAGCCTTCATGGGAGGACGAATTCGACGCTCTTCTTGCCAGCACATCAAAGAGGACGACTGGGCCTTCAACTTCTGCCCCACGGGATTCAGCCGATGTGGACTCTGTCGCCAAGCTGCAAGAGCTCTTCTCCCTCTCGGTATCTCAGATCCTTGAACGTAAAGGCCTTGACTTCGTTGGGGCATGTTTGCATGATCTTGCCGCTAACGGTCATCTGGATAATGCCGCCGTTACTCGAGCATCTTCGATTTTAGAGCGAACCCGAGAATACTTCAGTATTTTCGAAAGAGCTATTCGAGCCGAAGATGACTGGAAGGCTGCAACGGCTGTGTAAGAAGTTCTTCGTCTAAATGTCGAGGTACTGATAGCAAAGAAGGAACAGTTGGCTGACCTCGACCGCAAAAACACCGAACTCCAGAGTCAACGGTCGGCATTTGCCTCCAAACTTGCAAAGGAATTCGAATCGGGTAAATCCTGCCTGATCGAATACGTGACCAATGGAAAGCGGGTTGAGCAACTAAAACTAGATAAGAAAAATCGGCAAGCCGAGGTGACAATGGGCGAAGTGAGGTGGCTGGAGTTGAAGGCTTTCCTCGAATCTGTGCTCCCTTCCTCGCCTTAGGGCCTTCATTGTAAATTAGTTGGCTAGTATTATTTGTAACCTTTTGTGAATCTTTAATGAAATTTTTTTATTCTCGCATTTCCCAAGTAACTGGATAGTATCTCTTTAAGAACTTCCCATTAATTGGTAATTTATGAGTTAAACCGGTTCGGTCCTTAAGGCGGTATGCCCCCTTGCCGAGAACCTTGTGGATGATGAACGACCCATCCCAATTCGGCGACCATTTGCCGAATCTAGGATCCTTAACTCCAACGGGTAATACGGTCTGCCAAACTAACTCTCCCTCGTGGAACGTTTTCTGTCTAACTCGCTGATTATAAGCTCGCTCGGCAATCTTCTTTTGTGCTGCTAATAAGTTGTAAGCGTCAAGCCGAGCTTCTTCTAAGTCTTCTAACTCTTGTTTCATGGCCTGACCGTATTCGGCACTGAACAAACTGCTTTGTTCGATTACCCGTAACGAGTTTATACTTAGTTCGACTGGCAACATTGCGTCATGCCCGTAAGTCAGGGCGTACGGAGTTGTTCCGGTGGCAGATCGGGGTGAGGTTCGGTAAGCCCATAGTGCTTCGTTTAGCTTTAGATGCCACATACCAGGTCTTTCTTTTACCATTTTTTCGAGGATGCCAATCAAAACCTTGTTACTTACCTCGGCCTATCCATTTGCCTGTGGGTAATACAGCGTGGATTGTTCCAGTCGAATATTCAACTTACTTGCATACTCCTTAAACCTATCGGATGTGAAGATCGTACCATTATCCGTTATGATCGTTTCTGGTACGCCGAATCTAGTCACGATGTTCTCTTCCATGAAACTAGAGACTTCTTTAGTTGTCAATTTGGCATATGATTTTGCTTCGGCCCATTTAGTGAAGTATTCTGTTGCTACTAGTATTCATGCATGCTTTGCTGCTCCGGAGGATGGTTTTATTTTTTCGATTACATCCATGGCCCATCCTCTAAACAGCCATGGTTTAGTGATCGAATGTAGTGTCTCGGCTGAGACCCTTTGTATAGGACCATGGATTTGGCATTGTACACATCCTCGGGCGAACTCGATACAATCCTTCAACACACTCGGCCAGAAATAGCCATAGTGACGAAGCAGCCATCGCATATTTCGACCACATTGATGGGCTCCGCAAATTCCTTCATGTACTTCCGTGACTGCTCGAACGACCTCTTGTGGTCCGAGGCACAACAACAACAAGCCATCCTCACCCTTTCGGTACAATTCATTCTGGTACATGACGTAGTTCGTGGCATGAACCCTCGTCTTGCGGTCATGTCTGTCACTTGGACTATCGGGATATTGCATAATCGGTCTTCTCCAATCGTCTGGTAGTGTCTCGACAGCACAAACGTCCAGAGACTCTTCTCGTTCTAATAACGAAGGTAAGGACATCACGCGTGTACGAATTACATGGTCGCGGTGAAGGACTTGTTGATTAACCAGGGCCGGATATGACTGGCGTAGTGTGGGTATCGTCCGGCCTAACTTGCCCCCAAAGAGTTGTGCTCCGGAGGCTAGTTGAGCGAGTTCATCGGCGATAGTGTTTCGATCACGAGAAATATGACTAAATGTAATACGTCGAATGACTCGGCCAAGTAGCTGGCAACCATGTGATAAGGGGCCAGAGTGCAACTCATGCAGCGAAAAGTGCCACTGAGTTGGTTAATGAGGAGTTCAGAATCGTCGAGGACGAGCAAGTGAGGCGCTCGTAACTCATGAAGGACGCCGAGGCCGATGACGAGGGCCTCGTATTCGGCCTGATTGTTGGTGCACTCGAAGTCACGTTTGAGAGAGAAATACCAACAGTGTTGTTATGGAGATTGAATGACGATTCCTACGCCGGCCGATGTTGAAGTACTAGAACCATCAAAACAGAGCGTCCAATGATTATCGCGTGTGCCCACCATGCCGATCTCGACGTCGTTGCCTCCGAAGTCGTATGAAGAAGGGTTCTGAGCAAGAAAATCGGCGAGGGCTTGTCCTTTAACAGCTTTTGGGGGTACGTATTGTAAGCTGAACTCGGATAGTGCCATTGTCCATTTCCCGATCCGACCTTTGACTATAGGTCGAGTCAGCATGTACCGGATGACATCTGTCTGAGCAATGACCTGGGTAACTGATGGGAGCATGTAGTGCCGAAGTTTTGATGCGGCGAAGAATAGAGCCAAGCAAAGTTTCTCGACCGGAGAGTAATTGATCGCTGGTGAGTTGAGACTCCGGCTAAGATAGAAAATGGCTTGTTCTCGTCCAGCGTCATTATCTTGCGCGAGGAGGCAGTCGATGGACCCTTCGGCCGCTGAAATGTAGAGCATTAGGGGTTTATCGCGCCGAGGGGGGACAAGGACGGGTGGTTTGGTAAGAGAGACCTTGATTTACGTGAAAGCTGCTTGGTGTTCTTCGCGCCATTCAAACTTGTCCGAGTCTTTCAACTTCAAAAGTATGGAGAAGGCCTTCATCTTGCCTGCCGAATTTGCTACGAAACGACGGAGAAAATTGATTTGGCCGAGCAAAGATTGAAGTTGCTTTTTGGTCGTTGGGGGCGGAGTGTTAATGATCGCTCGAGCTTTGTTCTCGTCTATCTCAATGCCAAGGTGATGGACAAGAAAACCCAAGAAGTTGCCGGCCGACACACCGAATGCGCACTTTGCCGAGTTCATCTTGAGATGATGTCGGCGCATACGAAGGAAAGCTTGCCAAAGATCATTAAGATACGTTAGATGGCTCTTTGATTTTACCATCACGTCGTCGATGTATACTTCTACGATTGTGCCAATTAGATCATGAAAGATGGCGTTTATAGCGCGTTGATAAATAGCACCAGCGTTTTTAAGGTCGAAATGCATGACGACCCATTCATAGGTGCCGAGCATCCTCGGGCAACGAAAGGCAGTTTTATGAACATCGGCTTCAGCAATGAAGATCTGGTTATAACCAGCATGACTGTCCATGAAGGATAACATGGCGTGATTGGCCGCGGTGTCAATTAATAAGTCAGAAATTGGCATCGGATATTCATCCTTAGGTGTTGCCAAATTCAGATTGCGAAAATCAATGCAAATACGAAGGGCGCCGCTTTTCTTAAGTACCAGCAAAATATTCGCTAGCCATTCGACGTATCGGGCAGTCTGAATAAACCCAGCGTTTAAAAGACGAACAAGTTCATCTTTTATGCCTAGTTGTACTTCGGTGGAGAATTGTCGAGGCGGTTGACGAAAAGGCTTGCAACCAGGTTTGATACGCAATTCATGCTCGACAAGTGTTCGATTGAGTCCAGGCATCTCGTGATAGCTCCAAGCGAAACAATCTTTAAATTCGCGAAGTAACTGACAAAGCTCAGATTTGATAGGGTGAGGTAACAAGGCACTTATAAATAATAGCCGAGGATCATCGGCCGTTCCAACATTCACTTCCTCCAACAGGTCTTTAACTTGAGGCCGATTATCTTCGAGCTCGGCCGGAGCGGCTTGAATATTCTCGAGAGAGAGCACATGACCGTTATCTCCTTCGGCAAGGAACTCCACGAGGTTGACTCCAGAATGTGATTGTTTGGAAATGGCATACCAATGAGCCAGCAGTCGTTCCATGGTCGATGAAACCGCGGCTTGGCGTCTAGCTTGACTGGTGTCAAACATCAGGATCGGTGATAAAATTAGCCAACCCGAGTCTCACCGAATACTGATGAACAGTTTCGGCGCCAACCTCGACGGCTTTCTAGACCGAAATTCGAGTCGGTCGTCCCAAAAGACAAGGACTTGATATAACGATGAAGGGATACAGCTTGCTTGATGAATCCAATCTCGACCGAGCAATGCATTGTACTCGGTTTTCGAGTCGACTATGAAGAAGGCAGTCATGTGGTTACGACCTGCGATGCTCACCTCTAACGGGAGTACTCCTTTTGTTTGGGATTTGTCCCCAACAAAGCTGCTCATGGTGATTCCTGATGGGATAAGCTCGTCGTTAGAGCGATGTAAGGCCTTTATGATGGTCACAGGCATGATATTGACAGTAGCCCCACAGTCGACGAAAATCTTGGAGATCGGATATCCTTCGATGTGAGCCGTGACGTACAATGGCTTTAGATGACGGAGGTTAGCCAATGATGGGCGAGGAAACAATTCGGTTAAAGCTGCCTTGAGTTTATCGTCTTTTGTCGTTGGTTCGACATCAGTGGTAGTGACGAAGTCGACTTGGGTAGCTTCTTCGGCAACTACGTCGCCGTCTAAGAAACTTGGTTGGGAAATGCTAGATTGAAAATCGGCCGGCAATACGTGAACCATGCTGATTTCCATGTTGTCAATGATCGAAGGTCCCATTGGGTTATGATCTCCCTCCGCTAGTTCCTCTTCCTTTGGATCCTCGTCCTCTAGACTTTCTTCCTTGGGACTTGTGCGGAGTGTGTCCGCGTCGTCCGTCTTGACTAATATCAGAGCATGTTCTGATGCGTCCACGAGGACTTTTTTTCCCGTTCATAGGTCTTTGGTTCCTCCGGAACTGGAATTGGGTCTGGGACTTGAGTAGTGATACGAGCTTGTTCTTGATACATAATACGGACGTCCCTGATGTCCAGATAAGAATCTAACCGCGCGACGCGCACTGTCTCGTCGGCCGTAAGGCCGAAGAGAGAAACGGCTGAAAATACTTCAAAATGGTGGCGTAAATATTGAAGATCTTCCAGAGAAAAAGGAAGTTCAGTTGGGCCAACATCGGTATATGGATTGACATCAAAGCCCAGAACTTGAGCTTCACGTATGTGTTGAAATCTATCTTTCAACCCTAGATTCGAATTCTTCTGAATAATTCGTTCTGCATATGGGCAGTCCGTACGAGGTCGATCGTATCTTGACATGCCTTCGTCAAACCGTATAGATCATTAGCCGAATACCTTTTATGAAACTCACGCATGTACTGCAAAGCCTCTCCGAGGAATGGTGGGTGTAGGTTTCGTCGGACCCTGATCAAAGGTACCTGTACAGGTAATGAGGGGAGTTTATCCTCGACCTATTTCCTAAAATGCTCAAGACGTGCCTTCATTTCCCCGGGCCGAATAAGAAGTTTGATCCTCTTTTCGGCCTCTTCAAATGTGGTTTCTAGAGCATGATTGACCAACTGCTTGCCCTGGATCAATTCTGTCATAATCGTCGGGGTTTGCTGGTTGTCCTTGTTGCCAATTTTTTCTTTCGGCTGCCACTTGGGGGCGGAAGTTTCCTGCACTGTTCGTAGGCGGGCCAAACAGTCTATTCTTTGGCGTCGACGCTTCTGTGACTTGGACAGTGCAGTGTATACGCCTTTAGGCGAGTGGTAGGTATACCAACGCTGATCCCGTGGTTCAGGGGGTTTAAAGGTCTTCTGGTTTGAGGAAGAGCTCGAGCTGCTAGAATTGCGGGTATAATATTCTTCGTTGTAGAATGGTGCATCGAAATCGAGCTGTCGCCTAGCTGAAGATGGCGTGACGTCCTGCAGATCGAGTCTATTGAAGACTGTATTACGTGGGCTCGTGCCAAGAGTTTTTTGGGGTGTCATCGTGGCTGAGTGCCTATGTGGCGTTTCTGCTTGTTTTGGTCGTTCTCTTGGTTTGACCAAAACGTCTGTTTTGCACCGAGTACACAAGGTTTTAGATTCATTAGTTTCTTCGACGCTAGAACTTGACATTAACTCGACGATGGCTGGTTCGACCAAATCTTGGGGTGGCGCATTCGAAAATAAATCAATTTTGAGCCGTGGTTGAGAGCTCTTTTTTGGGATGTGTCTCATCGAAACGAACTCGACCTTTCCTTTCCCTTTATCTCTAGGTAAATGAACATTTACCATGCTTACTGTCGCAGTAGGGAAAGGGTCATTGTCGACACCCATTTTCTTCTCTGGAAATTTAAGTTTTCCACTGTCGATCCAACTTTGGATGGCATCTCGAAACACGACACAGTTGTTTGTCGTGTGTTTGTTCGAATTATGATACTTGCAATATGTCATTCCCTTCAGCTCTTCGGCCTTGGGAATGTTGTGCCCCGACTGAAGTTTTATAATCTTGGCAAGTAACAATTGGTCGAAAATGGCGTCGGCCTTAGTAATATCGAACGTATATACTTTCAATATCTTCATGGCAGTTTCTTCAGACATCGGCCGAACCTTGGTATCCTTAGGGTTGACGTGGGTCAATGCCTTGCATATATATGGCTTGTCAATCACTATCTCGGCTGCATCTATACTGGCGTATTCCTCAGGTTCCGCCGAGGCATAGTTAACCGTGGGATTTTTGTAGATAGTTCCTCGGGACGGGGATTTTGAAGCTTTCTCTTCGCGGAGCAAATAGTCGTATTGCTCGACGTGTTGAGCTAACTCGTACATATCTCGAAAGTTCGCTCCCAGGAATTTCTTCTTATATTCCACGTCCAAACCGTTCAATGCGAGTCTAACAAACTCGACTTCAGGTAGAGGTACTCAACACCAATTTCTGGCTAACTTAAACCTCGTAAGATAATCCATCGGTGATTCGTCGGATGCTTGTGCCATTCTGGCCAACGAAGAGACCGACATTTCCATCCTCGGCCGATAAAACTGCTCGTGGAACTTCTCGACCAATTCTTCCCAACTTTGAATGGAATTCGGTGGGAGGTTTATGTACCATCAAAAAGCCGAGCCTGTTAGTGAGAAGTTAAACAGTCGTAACTTATGGAAGTCACTATTAACATCTCCACACTGTGCAGTGAAGCGGGCGACATGTTCTAATGAGGACAGAGACGATTCCCCAGCAAAGAGGCTAAAGTCTGGAATTTTAAAGCCCTTGAGATATTCGAACTTTTCCAAGTAAGCTGGATATGGATGGATAAACTTTGGGAATTTCGACCCTTTCTTTAGGGCCGAATCGATCATTCTCTGAACTTCGACCGCGTCTATGGACGTCGTTTCTGCACTTTGATCAAAGTCATTTATCCGGCTGCTTGATCCACCATTTTTGTCCAGATCGATCATTTTGAGCTGAGCGGGTCCTGCATCGACTGATAACACCGATACGGGATTATTTTTTGGAATAGACTGTCTGGATCAATCAAAATAGCCCATATTCTGAGTATTGCTAACTAACGCTTCGAGCAATCTCGTCTGCACGACGTTTTGACCACGCACTTCTTCGAGTATTCCTTTTATCTCTCGACTGAATGTCTGTTCAACCTGTCGAGACTGCTCTTCGAGCCGTCGCCTAAGAAAGGATCTGGTTGGTGGATCGGAAACATTATCACCGTCTTCATCACAGTCCTCCACTATGCCTTCGATCACGGATCCCTTTGTTACTTTTGCGAGTATCCCTGTATCTCGAGGTGGCTTACTGAAACTCCCATCTCTTTCTTGTCGAGTCCCTTTTGATGCCTCAGGCGTGACGGCAATAGTAGTCTGTGCCCGTGACGAACCTTCAAACCCGGGGTTCTGACTTGCATGGGCAGTGGTCGATTTTCCCATGGTTGATTTCTTTGTTACTGACCGTGTCTCAATGGTCATGAACTTTATAGCTTTTAGCAACAGGTCCCATTGGGCGTGCCAAAATGTTGACCCTAAAAACTACCAAGCCTACGTGGCGCGCAGGCCGAGTAGGCCGAGTAACTAATGAGCTAACTACGTCATTCGGTTGAATGCGGGGCGTGCCAACTCGACGGCCGAGCTCGGCCGGTGAGTAAAATTTTGTTGATGCTGCGTTGTGCGCGTGGCTGACTTCTCGATCTTGCGACTGCGACCGAGGAAAGAACACGCCTCGGCCTTTGGGTTCTAGAGCCTGAAGACAAGGCTGCTAACTTACGAAGTTCACAAAGCGTCGGTGCTGAATTCAGTCACAGGGATTATATTTGTAAGGGTATAAGCACGCCGAATCGACACCAGAGTGTAAGGGCACAAGTACTCAAAACAAATATATGTCTTGATGGTGAACGTGGTTCGGCCGTCAGAATGCCGAACTCTGAAACTAACTTGTGAATATCCGATCATAAAACAACTTGACGTTCGATGTGCCGAGCCTAGTAATTCGTAACACCTCACTTCATCGAGAAGGCTAATGAGATGACCTCTGCCGATAAGGATTTGAAAACCCCTTCTCGACCGAGACTTGGATAAATAACCAGTCGGCCTCGACGCAGTGCTGTCTATCCAAACTGAAGGTGCTCCGCGATTGGCTGGTTCTACGGCGATAGTGCTGTCTGTCCAAACTGAAGGTATCACCGGTTGCCTTCACATTGCTGTTTATCCAAACTGAAGATGTGTCGGCGAAAAGGAAAATAAAAATCTCAAGGTTGTTGAGAGGTTTCGCGTAGAGCAAGAGTTTGCGCATGACAGTTTTGTGTGTTGTGTTGGGGAGCCTGAATGTTGCGCTCCTCCCTCTATTTATAGCATTGCAAACACTCCTGATTGAGTCAGAATCCCTCTTGGATAAGGATCCCTTCCCTAGTCCAACTTTATCTCGGCCGATCCCTCTTTCAACTAGGACTTTGAACTTGCCCCAACCGTGGGCTAAATTCATTTCCGCAAAATGGTTCGCCTAGGACTCCTTATCCCAACAGGTTTCAGCCACTTAGTTTTATCACATTCTCATATTTATCCGCATCCTTTCTTTTCCTAATAGGGCTTGGTCAACTTGACCCCGTGACCCACGGTACCAACCCCCTGCCTCTGATAAGGCACTGGACCGAGAGTGATCCGAGCTCGGCCCAATATTATTTTGGGCCCAAACAGCTATAAATAAACATGTAGCAGGATTAACGTCACCTAAGTTTGTTCACTAGGAAACTTGGTGAGCATCTTACAGGACTCAGGAGGAGCTCCTCTTTAAGCTTGGCATATTTTTGTCGGTTTTCGATCAGTTCTTTTTCCCATAGATCCCGGGAAGGAGGTAGATAAATCGAGAGCAGCTGTGTGCCTGAAATGTAAGGGCAATCATTAAATATATACACGCATCAAACTTATCAGTCAACAAGTTACTCGTCATCGCTAGCCTTTTGTTGTTCAAAGGTTTGAAATTTCAAAATATAGACGCACACATTGATATACACATAGCATATAAACCAAAACAACAAATTCACCTCAGAAACCAAGACTGAAGTAGCTAGTGAAACAAGTCACTACCTTCCACGCCATTGCGCGCAAACCTCCTCCATCCGGAAGGCCCTGAGCTAGTGATTCTTTGTAACATTTCCAAATTTATCTCTGGCTGAGAAAGCTAATTGGAAAAGAAAAGTAGATAAAAATCCTAAAGAAGAAAATTACCTGGACAAAGAATAAAAGAAGAATACAAACAACAATTTGTAATGCCCGATATGATCTCTATGGTTTGTGCAGAAATGTAGGCAACAATGATCAATAAACTATAAACGTTGTCTTGTTTTGTTGGTTGCAACTCAAACAAAATCCACAAAGGCAAAGGTTCCGGTGCTGCTATTTTCCTTCATCCTAAATATGGGCTTACATATTCTAAGGTTACACCTTCTATGGAGACGTGGGCGTAGCCACATATTAACTAGTGTGAATATAATTTTCTATGCATTCGAGTTGAATTCTCTTCTCAGCCATTTTGATAAGTTTTAAGTAAAATGTCCTTTATAAATTATATACCATAAAAAAAAAAATGCAATCTTTTTCTCTGTTCTTTCACACTCATCAAATTCTCGCCTAATACTCAAGATCAGACCTTTTATCATCCGCGGCAATGGCCGCCAACAACGACACCTTTTATCATCCGATTCCCTATCCACCCTCTCATCATCAAAATCCTCATCCTCTTCGTCAATCTCGCTGTCTCTGCCCGACCCGTTCCCCGTTTGGCAGAATCGTCTCCAGCTCCTCGCCCGACTCGAACACCAAGTCGGAGTCGGACCCACCATTTTCTTCCTCTTTGTCTTCGAATCCCGCGACCAGGCTGCCAAGCCGGTCCGGGAAAACGCGCTTGGCCTTTTCCGGGAGTTTGAGCTTGCCTTTGAGCATGGCGGAATCCGAGTTCACACAGCGTCGAGGGGAGTGAGGAGGGTGGGTGACGGGTCGTACTGAACTCGGTGCTGACTCAGTTTCGCGGGGTTTTGAAAGAATGGTAGTTTACCGTTGAATTGTAGGCTGTACGTGGGCCACATCATGCATGTAGCTTTCGACCCAGATAGGAGAGAACGTTTGGGCTATTTGATCATGATTCAAGGGCACAAGTGGTAGGCCCAAATCTGTCTTTTTATCCTATATGGGTCCAAATTTGTCTGTCCAATTTTTCGTAGGCCCTAAACCACTTATGATGAATTACACACTTTGCACACATCTGTTGTTAGGGACTAATAATAGTTTGCTCCATATCTCTTTAAAAGTTGATAAAAATTGTTTCTTAAAGTTTAGGCTAATGGTCTCTTTGGCCGTCTAACTATCAAGTTGACTGCTATTTTTTCTCGTAACAAATGAGGTTATATTTTGTTTATACGAATGTTGAATTGATGTCATGTGGGTCGAGTTTTTAGTGTGATATAGATGCAAGCTTGAGAATTCGGCTGAAATTATTCATTTCCAATTTTTTGTTGTTGATGATTATTTTTCAATATTTGATTTATATTCGTCAATATTCAATCAATATATCGTCATTGTTTGGTTGATGTATCGTTAATATTTGAATAATTCAACATTGAGATTTGTCAAATGATTATTTCAGTCAACTTTAAAAAAAAAATATTATGATTATTATTAAGGAAAGGGGTGGGAGTTCGAAAGTATTACAATATTTTAGAGGAAGGGGAGTTTCGAAGCTGGTCAGATCAGTGAAAACTTGACACCTCATCCACTAAGATATTAAACCATATGCTATTTTAGTTAATTTCCAATTTCCGTTCTCCTTCGCCATTTGTAGACACATATGAATACATTGATGTTCTTGTTCCCACCAATTCTTTCTGCTATTAGTTGTGACACGAGATGAAAAAAAAAATTGACGATGGGGTTTCCTTACCGTTCAAGAAAGAAAAGTAATGTGAAACAAAACAAGATAAATTTGAAAGATATTTGGTGTAGTCTTGCTTAACAAGAAAGGGAAAAGAAGGTATGTGGGACTCTAAAGCAGTGTAATTTTCTTACCATTCATCCCCTAACTTAAGTTTATGAGTAATAGATTAAGGGTAAAAACTGATTTAATCATGCGTCGTTGATAATTCGTTTACAAAAATGTGGTGAGAGCCCAGCTGGGGACCATATATATAGAGAAAACAAGATAGTTTCAAAGATACAAAGAAATTTGAGCAAAGAAATATTTATGATCAAACCAACTCGTACTAAATGGCTTTTATTTGAAGTCTCCATCGATCACTTTCATACTTTGTAGTTTGCACTTTTGAGGCGAGCACTATATTATATATTTATCCCATAATTTTCATATATCCTTGGAAACTTATGATTATTTACAATCTTTACGTAGGAAAATTGATACAAGTGTTATAATTTTTGTAGAATACTAAACCACCACATAACGCTATTCTAAATACACCGAAAAATCTATTAAATATGTAAAAGTTTGACGTTAGAAGCTCGGTCGATTCATAGAAAAGTTAATGACATGGAGACATGTCTTAGTTGATGGTCACTAATCGTACAAAAACATTGATGATGTTTCTTTCTTAATCAACTGCAACATATATGTTTGAGGGACAACTAATGATGTTAACTAAATTGCTGTTTGGGAAATATTGTTAACGTGGACGATCATGTATGTATGGCATCTTATGAACATCTTTGACCAAAAAAAGAGTAGAAAGTGACGGTAATGCAACAGCCAACAGAGTTAATCAATTACCATGATAATGTTGAAAAGAATAGCAAAATTTACAACACTCGACATATATGCACTCTAGAGAAGTCTTAATTTCATACTTTTCTTGTGGAAGAGAAAGGAAGGTATAAAGAATGAAAAACTAAATATCAAAACTATTTTAAGTTTGCACCTTCGTTTTTTTATGTCATTTCGTCCTTCTTTATTCTTCCCCTCCCTCCTATTAACCAGTTTCTGCATATACTTTTCTTATGTCTCAAAAACAAAAAATGTAAACTAAAAATTAAAAGCAAAATGGCTATCAAACATACCGTTAATTTTTTTAAAAAAAAAGAAAAAAAGATTAATCATGATACATACAAGGAGAACATGCCAAAATTTAGGGTAATCAACAAGCACACTGAGAAACATATAGAACCTAATAAAGGTAAGTAGAGAATCGTTCCAATGCTGGCTAATCAGAATTTTTTTTTTTTTAGTACAAGCGACACTACTAATCTAAACTACATTAAGGGAAGGGAGAATTGGAGTCATCATGACGCAGTGGATTGAACATAAAGGCCTTATAGGCTTATACGCTAAAACAATCCATTACTTACGACTAATCAGAAATTTTAATTAACTTATTTATAACAATTTATTCGAGAAATTTAAATTAACTTATTTACAATGATTTATTCGAGTGGGGAAGACATAATTACAAAGAGAAAAATAAATAAAAAAACTTAATAACCAAGAAATTAATCAATTGCGTGATCAAGAAGAACAGAAATTGATACTGATCTATTATACTCACTTTGGCACATAAATATGCAAACCCTTTATACAGTTGATAGATAAAAACAACTGGACACTAATGGGTTGCAATTGTTACATTTAACCCATTTACTGCATAATTAAATATATTATTTTTTCCTTTACCTCACACACACATATATATATATATATATATATACATTATTTAGATAGGTAATAACACTATACTTTCTTAATTTTGCCAAACAAACATAAATAGCTAGTAATTAAATAAGAGTAGTACTACTACAAATAATTTTTTTCCTCCCCTTGATGAATGCCAAGTTATAAATCAGGACTTGGGCAATTTCTGTTAAGCAGCTCTTCTATCATCTGCAACGCAATTCTCTCATCTTTATCAATCTCCGCCATGAGTTCGGGCGCCCTCTCTGATAATGTTGCAATCGAAGCCGATTGATCTGAATTCGACATTAGCTGTGATGGTACAACTCTCTGATCATCAGCATTATTAGTATCAACATTACTATTATTCTTCTTCTTGTCAAGCTGAATAGTCATGACCCAATTGGAGTTATCAGAGCGTTGACCTGCCCGCTTTTGCCACACTCCAATGTGAGAGCTCTCATTGTCGAGCCTCAAGCAGGTCATGGATGGGGATGGTATCTTGCTGCATTTCCTTAGCTTGGCATGCAAGATTTCCGACAAAACCTTCGATCCGGATGGTGAATCCAAGTCACCGCTACTAGTTTTTGGGTGATCAGATGATCCTACTGTGGCACGAGTACTCTTAGTCTGAGTTGTAATAGATGTTGTTGGGAAATTGGTCTTGGCATTTCGTCCGCTCATCAAAACGGCAGCTTCATCGTATGCTCGGGCTGCTTCTTCAGCTGTCCCAAATGTGCCTAGCCACACCCTTCTCTTCCTGCAGTAGTCACCATAATCACACGCGTATGTACGTATTATATGTAGATGATATATACACATACATACTATGTATGTATATATGTTGGTCAGGGTTGAGAAGAAATAACCAAATGGTATGTATATATGTTGGTGAGGGTTGCTTACAGTATTGGGTGGCGGATTTCTGAGACCCAAGAGCCCCAGTGACGCTGCCTGACGCCTCTGTACTTCTTTGATTGCACCATTTTGTTTGTTTATCTAACTTTGTGAGAGAGAGAGAGAGAGAGAGAGAGAGAGAGAGAGAGGAATGAAAGGTCGATTGAGAGGTGAGAGAAGTTCAGAAAAGTTAACGGATGGAAATTTGAGCTTACATACGATGATAGATATAGGTAGAAATATAAAGAGTAGGAGGAGAGGCTATATGCAATAGTGTCGGCGAACTAAGCCCAGAGCATATGTACGTTGTGCAATGCTTTCTGTAATTAATTTGTCAACTACAACCTCCACAATTCAGTAGCCTCTCATAAATACTCGGTTCCCTCCTCACTTGTCCACCGGCTGCTCTCTCTCTCTCTCTCTCCCTCTCTCCCAAGACTAAAACGACTTGCACATTGACATATTTTTCTTTACATGTAGTGAGTATACATGAATTATTTTGAAGTTGTTTTTGTATGTTTATTAAAATATGAGTATCGGAAATGTCCACTAATAAAATAAAAATATGTAATGCAATGGCTCAATATTAGGAATCAAATCAACTAGCTCACACACATTTTCTTTATTTTTCTTTCCTGATTCACGACTTCCCTCAATTCAACTAAGTAAATGCCAATAATTCGATTAAGTACAGTTTCTTAGGGCATTTTCGACAAATAATTGCATGAATGAATAATATGTAAACAGTAATCATAAAATATCTAAATATATATTGTCCAAATTCCATGTTCATAATTAATATCATGTCTCTCTAGCTAAGTAGCTAGGTTATTGTATCTTTTCCGTCACTTGATATATATACTTTATACTACTGGTACATATTATTTAGACTCTGACTTTGACACTGCGTATACTTGGGGCTTATTGTAATATCTTCCTCCACTATTAATTTCATTTAAATATTTTAACTAATGATGCTTTTTTTAATGAAATGAACTCCTTGAACCTCCTATTGCATGAATGAACTACATACAATATACGGAAAACTTTTATTCACATTCACTTTTACCTCTCACACACCCATGTTAAATTTTTGTCATTTATTTTCTTCAATTCATTTGATTCGGCGAAAAAAGTTGATAAAAACATGTGAAAAACAAACAAATTTATATGGAAAACACTATCTAATAAATAAATATATACACAAACGCAACAAAAGATATTTATCTCCACGTTTGTTGACTGAAAAAATGAAATTGAAGGACTGGACGTGAATAAATATTCAGAAAGACATCGAGGCATCAGTGAACAGTCATGGTGAACTTTCAACAATAAAGGGTGGATGGATGCATGCTTTGAAATGATGGGAATTAGATTTCAGATTTGGACTTAACATTCCGTATCTGAACAAAAATCGATGTCGATGCTATATTAACTAACTTGTACCCTCTCAGCCAGTCTGCTTCCGTATGTATTGTAGCCAGTTAGTTACACTGATGAGTCTCGGATTTTCATCTTTGAAACTGACAGGCAGTGTGCAGTGTCTGGATAACTAATTGTATTGTTGTACGTAGGGCTGGATCGGTATGGGATCCCGAATCCCAAACCGATCCTTTTTGGAATGGAAATCCGAATCCCGATCCCAAACCAAAATTTTGTTATTCTCGAATTTCGGGATTCCCGAAATATTTTCGGGATTTCGGTATGGTTTCGGGATTCCAATTCAATAGAAATTTGGCTTCTTGTTAATGGATGAAGCTGATAAACTCTATTCAAACCTGCAGATCGAGCATGCAAAGCAGAAAAGATATCGAACATGCAAAGCAGAAATTGACCATGGAAATCCAAAAATCCAAATCAACCAAATCTACATAAAATTAATCCAGAAATCCCTATAAAATTAATCAAGAAATCCAAATCGAAACAATCAAAACCTCTAAATAGTAAATCCCTAATTTATAAATCCTAATTCGAACCCTAATTCAGAGAAAGCTTCAGAGAGGATAGAGAAGGAGATGGGTCGAGCTTCAAATATTTGAGAGAGCTTTCGGCTATAGCTCCTTCCTCTCTCTGCTTCTCAACACGAAGAGTGTTGCTCTCTGTCTCAGGAGTCCAAACCAAACTCAAGAGCTACTCGGCAGTAGCTCCTGCCTCTCTCTTCCTCTCTCTGCTTCTCAAACCCAAGAGACCTGCTCTATGCTTCTCAAACCCAAGAGACCTGCTCTCTGCGCCTTCTGTTAGTGGGAGCCAAAAACTTCTACTTTTGAGTTGGAAAGTGGGAAAACCGAAAGCAAATTTTGTGCCTTTCCATATTTTAATATTATTTTTGTGCCTTGGGAGCCAAAAGGCTCCTGCTTTTGATTTGGGAAGTGTGAACTGAAAGCTAAGAAACAAAACATTTCGGGATTTCGGGAATACCGAACAAATAGGATTTGAAAACCGATCCCATACCGAATACTTCGGTATTTTTCGGGATGGGAATACCGAACTTGGGGATAGTTTTGGTTTGGGATTTTTCGGTTTGGGTTAGGGATTTTTTCGGTTTGGTTTGGGAATTTCGGGAATTTTTTCCAGCCCTAGTTGTACGTAGTACAATTACTATAGTTGTACTGACCAAAAAAAAAAAAAAAAAAAAAAAATTTACTACAGTTGTGTGTCAGTTATATAAAAGTTTGAATTGACCAAAAAATTCAAAATGATTTCAGACCACACGATGTACGATAGGTTGTAGGGATTTCTAAAATCCTCACAAAGAGGATCCGGATGAGGTCCAAATCCTCTTTTAAGGGTTTACTTGATACTCTATTCTTTCTCCAAAAATAGACATCTTGTCTAGAGATGATAGGGTTTACTCGTATATTGTAGGGAGAAGATGATAGGGCTCTTGCGGGGGTCATGTTTACTGTATAAAATTCTCGTATTTTGGAACAAAATGAGGGAAGTAAAAAAAAATATATATATATAAGAAATTCTATATAGTAAATATATAGTTCCAACGATGATTCAATACCCATTTGGTACATTACAAAAATACCTGCACCATAAAATTGGTACATGTATACAGTATACCACAATCATCTCCTAAAAAGGTATTTAAAAAGTCTCGACCGAATAATATCTGGCACTCTTCCTGGGGGGTGTGGTATTGCAACCCTTGCCGACTGCCGAGCGCACAAGTTCAGTGGCCAGCGACAGAGGGAATACGCAAATGATCCCAAACTACAGAGAGGATGAGCCGTACGGAATTGAGGTGGACGTAAGATAAAAATATGTTCACAAACGGTGGAGATGTCAAATCCAAATGTCGCATTAACTCATTAAATGGCCTATTAAAGTTCTTCACCCATTGGGTTAGGTTTCATATTTAAGATTTTGGAAGACGTACGTGGCACAAACAGTGAGAATACCTAGATCTAATGCAAGACCACGAGTAATTGGGAAATAATAAAAAAAGTTAAATTAGTACATAAACAGATTAAAAATTAATGTATGATCGTGATAGATCTACAAATTGAAATGAAATCACACGATGAAAATCACTTTTAAATCATCACTGCTAGTCTAGTCCTTGGTTTCCTTGCATCTTTGGCTTACATATGTTCAGGTTCCACGATCAAACTAAGAAATCGTGGATGTATAGAGGGTGATGGGCAGAAGTACTCTTATTTGTAATTAAAAAATTAATAATATAAAAACGGTGGTTACGTTTTGATTTTCTATTACACACATGAAGTATGGCACGAAATAATGTTTCAACTTTTATTTTATGGAGAATTTTGATATGTGAAACATGTATTATATATGATCATAATCGCTCTCTCTACACACACACACGCGCATGAAGAAAGTTAACTTTTTACCATAAAATTAATTGATATTAGCTTAGTTACTTATAAGTATATGTAAGATCCCTTAGTTTTTCGATAAGGAATTCTTGTTCTCGACGCTCCTTTCATGTGTGCCAAATTTTCAAGTTCAATATATAGACAATACAAATCGGATGATGCGGAACACTTGTTAGCGGAGAAATATTACAACTGTATTTGGACAAGGCCTTTGTACCACACACGTGTCAACCACACATTCTAACTACACACTAGTGTTGACCACACATTCTAACTAACACTAACTACCAAAACTATTACAAAGTATCTCAGCAAAAATCAAAATTAAGTTTTATCTTTTACAACTGAATTTTTCTTAATACATGTGGCCATCATGCTTCACACATGGGGCAACCTTTTTTTAACTGTAAACAAAGTTGAGGTTTCATTATAAAGTCATTGATAATATGAAAAGTAGCCCAAATATATAAGCATGCAAGGTCATTCTTTTCTGGATGTGACATACATACTTTCAACAATGCATACATACATACATACATACATAGTGGCAGATCCACTAAGGTAACTACTGGTCCCAAGATCCCGTGGAAGTTGGAAAAATGGTTGGGAAGGTATTTGGAGGACACTATGGCCGTCTGGTTTGTGACTCGAGGACGCATACTAGGTGTTCAATGAAATGCCTAAATGGGTATCGGCATAATTCGTCAACAATCCTCAACAGCTTGCTTGGGTTGTTGTCAAGTTGTTTTCTTCTTCTTTATTTTAATGATCTAACCAAAACGACGTCGTCTTGAACTATGCCTTTAAAAAAAATTTAACACTACACATCCGAGCCTTCAAGGCTTTATTGACCCTCCATTCTTATTCCATGTTAGTATACACACTGTTAGTCTAGTGCCAACTTAAAAATAGTGTTTGTTAGTTACTAAACTAACTTATTTGTATCGATTCGTTGATTAAAGTGTTCTTTCTCTCAGTGGGATTGATCCAAAACATGATAATGAGAATCATTTTCTTAGCTTTGCTTTCTCTCTCTCTGCTAAAGCTTAGATTCTATGGTTTGCTAAAGCTCTTCAATAGAAATTTTCAACGTAAGCTTTCATGGTATAACCCCACTGCGCACCACCACCACCTGTCCCCCCGGCGCACCACGTCGTCCGAAATTTTTAAAAGCTTTTACATTAAAAAATGAAAGGGTAAATTACACAGAACCCCCTCAACTATTGGGTCATTAACAGTTTCATACCTCGTCTTTAAAAAGTTTCAATGTCATACC
Source organism: Cotoneaster glaucophyllus (assembly GCA_036320875.1). NCBI lineage: Eukaryota > Viridiplantae > Streptophyta > Magnoliopsida > Rosales > Rosaceae > Cotoneaster > Cotoneaster glaucophyllus. The sequence continues at coordinate 11,769,586 of CM070073.1, read as the reverse complement.
TTATCTTCGAATTTGTTTCAATTTCATACCTCCCGTCACTTGTCTGTCAAATTTTCTGTTAAATGCTGACGTGGCATGTGACGTGGCACATTTTATATTAAAATATTATAAAAACTTAAAAAAATATTTTAAATATTAATTTAATATTTTTTTTCTCTCTCTCCCCTCATCTTCTTCTTCTTCTTCTTGCATGCCGAACTGATTCGGTTATTTTTTATTTTTTATTTTTTCCTCTCTCTCTCTCTCTCTCTGTCTCTCTGTCTTTGTCTCTGTTCTTCTTCTTCTTACCCCCAATCTGCCCAGAAGAAGAACAAGAAAGAGGAGGAGAGAGAAGGAAAAAAAAAAATTGTTACCCCACCCCAGGTTCGGCCCTGCCCAGAAGAAGGAGAAGGAGAAGAGAAGAAAAAGAAGAAGAAGAAGAAGAAGAAAAAAAAAAAAAAAAAATGTGTTCGGTCTGGGCAGAGAAGAAGAAGAAGAAGAAGAAGAAAGAGAGAGAAGAGAGAGAAGAGAAGAAGAAGAAGAAAAAAAAAAAAAAAAAAAAAAAAAAGAAGGTGTTCGGTCTGGGCAGAGAAGAGAAGAAGAAGAAAAAAAAAAAAAAGAAAAAAAAGTGTTCGGTCTGGGCAGAGAAGAAGAAGAAGAAGAAGAAGAAAGAGAGAGAAGAGAGAGAAGAGAAGAGAAGAGAAGAAGAAGAAGAAAAAAAAAAAAGAAGGTGTTCGGTCTGGGAGAGAAGAGAAGAAGAAGAAGTAGAAGAAGAAAGAAGAAAGAAGAAAGAGAGAGAAGAGAGAGAAGAGAAGAAGAAGAAAAAAAAAAGGCGGTCTGGGCAGAGAAGAGAAGAAGAAGAAGAAGAAGAAGAAGAAGAAGAAGAAGAAGAAGAAGAAGAAGAAAGAAGAAAGAGAGAGAAGAGAGAGAAGAGAAGAAGAAGAAAAAAAAAGGCGGTCTGGGCAGAGAAGAGAAGAAGAAGAAGAAGAAGAAGAAGAAGAAGAAGAAAGAAGAAAGAGAGAGAAGAGAGAGAAGAGAAGAAGAAGAAAAAAAAAAAAAAAAAAAAGAAGGCGGTCTGGGCAGAGAAGAGAAGAAGAAGAAGAAGAAGAAGAAGAAGAAGAAAAAAGAAGAAAGAGAGAGAAGAGAAGAAGAAGAAGAAAAAAAAAAAAAAAAAAAAAAAAAAAAAAAAGAGGTTCTCGGTCTGGGCAGAGAAGAGAAGAAGAAGAAGAAGAAGAAGAAGAAGAAGAAGAAAGAGAGAGAAAAGAGAGGAGAGAAGAAGAAGAAGAAGAAGAAAAAAATTAATTTTTATTAATTTATTATTTTTTTATTAATTTATTAATTTTTTTATTAATTTTTTAATATAAAATGGGTCCCGTCACTTGCCACGTCAGCATTTAACGGAGGAATTGACGGAAGGCTGACGGAAGGTATGAAATTGAAACAAATTCGAAGATAAGGTATGACATTGAAAATTTTTAAAGACGAGGTATGAAAATGTTCACGACTAATAGTGAAGGTGGTTCTGTGTAATTTACCCAAAATGAAATGAAATGAAAATAATTAGCTACGTAGGTAGGATATATAGCTGCGTGCTTCCTGAACGCATGCATTGGTGGGACATGATCACGAGGCCTTATGAAGATGATGATGGTGAAACATATAGGAAATTCTATGTGCGCAGTGTACGTGGTCATTGGACCTTCATCGTGTACTTCCATATGGTATGACCTTTTCAAATATTTTTTCTGTTCGATCTTCATATCCATGCATTTAAACTGTTGTAATATAGTCCAAAGATATCACATATATTTTCACGTCATGACATGATCCATGCCAGCAACAGCTTAGTGTGTTGTTTGTACGTGTCTACTGATTTCACCATGAGTATTTGATTTATCCCGGCGGGAAGCAGGAATTCTAAATTTTCAAATCAAAAGGATTTTTTATTTATTTATTTATAAAAAGCGATAGCATTTCCATTAAATCAAAATATTTTCCAAAAGAAGATCCAGAATCAAGTCCGGGGGGACACGACAATTGGAATTTGAAAAAAGAGCATAGCGCTCTAGTTGGTGGGCACAACCATTTGCTTGGCGATGGACATGGGTAGAAATAGCTCCAATGACTGAGGCAAGAAGAGCCTTTGAATCCTCAATAATATGCCCAATGATAGATGTTTGTACCATACTTGATCAATCTCGAAACTACCAAGCACCGGTCAACTTCATACCTTCAGAAACCCACTAAGGGATTCATACTGAAGCACACTTGCCGAAGCACAAAAGTTTCCTTCCACCCAGGAGGCCAATCACATCATGACACGTGTCAACTTCAAAATAAAGCTCCTAGAGTCCCACATCAACCGCAGACGAAAGCCGGAGACTCTCCTCAACTATAAAAGACGACTATTCTCCTACAATTAGGGAAGAATGCCATTATTGTACTTAAACTCATCATTAGAACGCACTAATGATGATTATGCTTGAACCTATGTATTGTGTAAACTCTTCACTATCAATGAGAACTCCTCTACCCCGTGGACGTAGCCAAACTTAGGGTGAACCACGTACATCTTGTGTTTACTTCCCTATCTCTATCTTTTAACATATTATCCTCACTAGGTGACAAGAGAAACCAAGCGAAAGTCACAAACTTGACACTTCACGTTATTCTAAAGTCTCACTGATTTTGTGCATCAACATTTGGAGCCGTCTGTGGAAACGACAATTATTCATACTCTCTCCAGCTTTGTCAAGTTGGTTTCTATCATTCATACACTCTTATTTGATCAGGCATCCCTCTCCAACATGGGAAGCGAAGGAAGCCACAACACGCAGAACAATACCCTTTCGTGCCTCGTGTGAGATGGCGAAGGAAGGGAAGAAATAAGTTTACTCTTCAAGCTAAGGGCGAAGAGCTTGAGGCTCAAAACAACAAGATAGCAATGAAGAATGCGATCATCCAAGAACAATATGAGAAACTCATCGAGATGCTTTATGAGTGTAGCAGACTCAATCTCACGAGCCCATCACCCCTGTGGATGTTAACCATCATCTGGGTGCCCCCCAACATGGAGGGTCACCGGTCTTTAATATGGATACTCCTAATGAGAAGTGAACTAAATGTGTTGGTTAACACAACATTTCTCTTAACCCAGCTGCTTCGACCCAAAGCATGAGAAGTGGAATGATCAAAGGCTGTTTATCGCGACTGTCGAGACTTCTTGAGGCAGCGTCGAGAAAACCCCATCCACATAAGCTAAGGATCAAATACCCAATGGTCATTAAAGGGTTCAATCCCCTACCACAACGTAGACAAGCTCCCAATCCAGGAAAGAAACGGCAAGCCTTTGAATGACAAGTAGGTGTCGGAGACACGTGAGACTTTCAATAGACATGTCTCGGAAACGAGTACAGTGAATCCAAGGAAAGGCAACCATCATTTGACCAAACTTTCCTACTTTCAAAAGATGAGGAAAACTTACGAAGAAGAGTTCTAGTGGTGTCTGACTTCACTCAGGACCTCTTTATCTTGCAGCTCATTGAAGAAGTGAACAGGCTGAAGGCCGATCGTCAGGCCAAAATACTTGACTGGAATCAGCCAAGGCCAGGCTCTCTAACAAGGAAGATCATTTGCACCCATCTACAAGGAAAAATTAAAAAGAAACTTGGCTTACAATCGTATATTGGGAGGGATAATCCAATTGAGCATATCTACATCTTTAAATCTACCATGACATACCGAAGACACAATGATGAGGAACAATGTCTCATATTCCCTTCTACTATCTCTGGTGGAGCTCTCAATTCGTATTGTCGTCTTCAACCTAATATTGTGGATTCATTCGCTAAGCTAAGAAGACTCTTCGTGGTTCAACACATTTTCCAAGTTGATCGCTTACACTCTGCTGATGAGTTATACATCATTCTTCAGAAATCGGACGAGTCATTGCGTGAATATGTCGGTCGCTTTAGCCACTAGTACTCTCGTTGCGCTTAGGTATATGATAAAACAACACTCATGGTCTTTACGGTAAGCATACATGAATGCTTCTTTAAGTACATGATCAATGTTAACACTTGGAATACTTACTCTGAGGTGATGATGCAAGCTTACAATCATGTTTTTGCCGAGGCAATAACATACCAAGGGAACACTCTTATGGTTAACCTCTATCAACAAGTAGGGAGTAGAAGTCAAGTTCTACCAAGTGATGAGGTTTTGGTCATTCAGACACTCATTGCATCATCTCATGCCTCACTTAGCTACTCGCTAAGTCACCAAACGTATTCGTCTCTTGGTAAAAGGAATGATCTTTACTTTCAGCAAGCTCATTACTAAAAGAGGGATAAAAGTTCGTATCAAGACAACCAGGGATGAACGTACCTTCAACTATTATGACCATGGGGTCAAGCCTCGCTCTTTCAAATTGGGGGGAATAGGTGATGAATGAAATGCTATTATAAGAAGGCATACACATTACAAATGTTCTGACCCTCAACTGCTTGAGATCTTTCGTAACACAAGTCATTCAGCAAATATTTAATGAAGAGGGAATTCAGACAACTTCGTCTGAGTTTTTTACATTCCTAGCACTAGAACACTTGGTCTACGCTAACCTACCTCTATACTCTAACTCAGAGCTTCAACATGCGTACTTTGACACAAAGTAAGTGAAACTAAGTGTTACAACCAACATGGTTCACATATCCAAAGCATGGATTCCCTCATGCATAGCAAAACATTCATAAACATCACTCATGTCAATCAACATAAACATCATACATTTCAACACATTCATACATAAGCCAACTGAGCTTTGAAAGGGTGTCAACATATTTTTTGTCATACAGCACCTGCTACAATGTGCCTCAGCACCTTGCCCTTATTCTCACCAACCAAGTGATAAAGGAACTCACCTTCGTATCACCAACAAAGTGATGAAAGGTACAACCCATACTCTAATATCATTCAACAACTTGGTGATGAAGGAACTCACCTTTGTATCACCAATCAGGCAATGAAGAGTATAACTAGTACTATTAATAAACATTTTTGTCTCGGAAACTCACCATTCTTCCCACCAACTAGGTGAGGAATGGTACAACTTGTACATGTGAACTTTTAGCATTCACAAATAGTAAAAAACCCTCAAGCCTTACAACTCAAAAGGGTGATAAGCAAGCTTAACTCAACCCAACCGGGGAGCGCTTACGCCCAACAAAGGTTATAGTCACCAAAAAAGTCTTATTACAAGCCAGCAAAGGCTTCAGTGCATGGTATACAAAGATCAATCTCTTCAGCCCTCTTGCATCAGCTCCAGACATTTCCCCTCTGTAACAATGCAAACACTACAACTCGTAGAAAGCTTCGCACACTCTTGATCAAGATTGTGCAAAGCAAAATCAATTTATATGGTTCCTCTGAACCTTCAACTACTACAATATGTGGTTTGCCTTGCACACTCTTGCTCAAGAGTGTGGAAGCAAAATCTATGTATGTAGTATTTCCCACATTTTCTTGTCCCTAGTTAAAAAACAAAAAAAACAAAAAAACAAAAAAATAAATAAATATTCTGCCAAACAAAATAATAAATTTCCGAAATGAATTAATTATTAATTATTTAATTAATTGTTAATTATTAATTATGACATGTGGAGCCCAACAAAGCTTCAACACATAGGAGGCAACTACAAATGTCAAAAGCTTCACACACTCTTGATCAAGATAGTGTGAAGTAAAATCAATTTATGGTGCTCTAGGAATAGCTTCAACTATCATGCTATGTGCCTAAGCAAAAAGTTTCACCTACAAAGCTTCAACCATAAAGCTTCACCGAGAAAGTTTCAACCAAAAACCTTCACCCACAAAGCTTCAACCAAAAACCTTCACCCACAAAGCCTCAACCAAAAAGCTTCACCGACAAAACCTCAACCAAAAAGCTTCATCTACAAAGCCTCAACCAAAGAGTTTCACCTACAAAGCCTCAACCAAAAAGCTTCACCTACAAAGCCTCTTCAACCAAAAAACTTCACCTACAAAGCTTCAACCAAAAAGCTTCTCCTACAAAGCTTCAACCAAAAAGCTTCGCCTACAAAGCTTCGCCTACAAAGCTTCAACCTAAAGCTTCACCTATAAAGCTTCAACCCAAAAGCTTCACCAACAAAACTTCAACCAAAAATCTTCACCTACAAAACTTCAACGACTCAAGCTATGTGACCAAAGAAAAAAGATTCAACACTACAACATGTTAAAAGCTTCACACACTCTTGATCAAGATAGTGTGCAACAAAATCAAGTTATAGTGTCCTACAACTAGCCTTAACCACTCAAGCTATGTGCCCAAAGAAAAACTTCAACCACTCAAGCTATGTTCCGAAAGTAAAAAGCTTCAACACTACAACATGTAAAAAGCTTCACACACTATTGATCAAGACAGTGTGAAGCAAAATCAATTTATGGGGTCCTATGACTAACTTTAACCATTCAAGCTATGTACACAAAGGAAAAGGCGCCAACCACATTTTTTTTTCTTCTCACAAAAAAAAGAGAGAAGGAATTGGGCTTAAGAAAAAGAAAAAAAAAATCCTTGGGCTACATCTAAAAAAAAGAGGGGAGAATTTTTGAAGTCCTTTTTCTTCAATGACTCAAGAATATCAAGCCTCATTCGGCTATCCTTTTCGCTTGGAAACTTGGGGGACTCCCACTATATGCTACTAAACTTCAATACTTAGAAATTTCATGATTACTTAGTGACTTGGATTATTCAAGTTCCCAATCGAGAAGATTCCCTCACTCGGGAACTTAAAGGAGCACTGTTTGTACCATACTTGACCAATCCCGAAACTACCAAGCACCGGTTAACTTCATACCTTCAGAAACCCACTGAGGGATTCATTCTGAGGCACCCATGCCGAAGCACAAGAGTTTCCCTCCATCCAGGAGGCCAATCACATCATGACACGTATCAACCACTGGCGGAGCCAAGTTAAGGGCTGCCCTGGGCTGTAGCCCAGGTAGCTTGTGGTGAAAAATAAAATTTTACATGTAATTTTGATCGATTTTCGAATGTAGCCCACCAAATATTTAGTCGCTAATTCGAATTCTCTAGGTTTAACTATATAAAATTATATAATACACTTTGCAAACTATCTCTTTTTCTTACATTATTTTTCTCAGCACTTCTTGTACATGTACAAGTTTAGATTTGTTTAATTTTAACATATATTAGTATAATTACAAGTTTCTTTATTTATAAAGATTTAAATTTTTAAGCTAGCCCACCCGATAAAAAATTCCTAGCTCCACTATTGGTATCAACGTCAGAATAAAGCTCCTAGAGTCCCACATCGACAACGGAAGAAAGTCGGAGACTCTCCTCAACTATAAAAAAAGACCATTCTCCTACAATTAAGGACGAATGCCATTGCTATCACATCCCCGCTCAGGCTCCACCACCACAACCCGGGCTTGACTCCGCCGTAGCACGATATTGTCCGATTTGGGCCCCAACCACACCCTCACGGTTTTGTTTCTGGGAACTCACGCAAGCAGAACTTCCCAGTGGGTCACCCATCCTGAGAATGCTCTGGCCCATTCTCGCTTAACTTCGGAGTTCCTACAGAACTCGAAGCCAGTGAGCTCCTAAAAAGCCTCGTGCTAAAGGAGGTGGGCATGTACATATAAGGCATAGATGATCCACTCCCCTGTGCGATGTAGGATCTAACAATTATTGTACTTAAACTCATCATTAGAATCCACTAATGATGATTATGCTTAAACCTATGTATTGTGCAAACCCTTCACTATTAATGAGAACTTCTTTACCCCATGGACGTAGGCAAACTTAGGGTGAACCACGTACATCTTGTGTTTGCTTCCCTGTCTCTATCTCTTTACATATTGTCCTCACTAGGTGACTGAAGTAATCGAGCAAAGGTTACAAACTTGACACTTTACGTTGTTTCAAAGTCTCATTGTTTTTTTTGTGCATCAACAATAGACAAATTGATTGAGGATTCATTAAGTGCTGCCGCAATCTGGAGAGAATCACTTTCTAAAATGAAGTTTTGAAAACCCCTTAGAGTCGCCAACAAAATACCCTCTCTAACAGCCAACGCCTCACTAACAAGAGGAGACCCAATATGATCAAAAAAATTTGCCAAACCTTCCACAAACACACCTTGATCATTCCGGATCACCACCCGAATACCTCCCCGTTTGGACCGATCATTCCACGAACCATCAGTTTTGATTTTAAAGATTATCGGAGAATGAACTTTTCAGATTATTACGCTTGCACAATAAAATTATGCAACATTAATAGAGAAGAAGGAAAGTATTATCCATTTGGAGTAGGAAGAATCGTAGTCTGAATGTGATATGACTGCTTAGACATATTATGCCTATTGCCCTGATTGAACTTTCCCTTGCCTTTGTTCTTGTTGTTGTAAGGTTTGAATCCATATATAGTTGGATTGACCATAATTAAATGGGTACCCATATGAAGAGGTGTTACTGGACTGAAAGTTAGACCCTCATTAGTATTGGCTTCATAATAACTTCTTCTCCAAGTAATTGGGATTGAACTTCTTCAAAGAGATAACCTCTTCTCTACCTCTTATGACACATCTGAAAGTGTTATATTCAGGAGGTAGTCCAATAAGAGCCAAAATGACAATGTCTTCATCCTCAAAATACACTCCTGCAGTAGAAAGATAGTCTCTAGCCTTTTTAATTCTCTGCAAATACTGGGACAAGAGTTTAAGCCTTTTTTTTATGGTTTGTAAATCAAACTTTGTTTGAAATAAACTTGTCCTAGAGACTGTAGAGAAATGCCCCTTAAGACGGGTCCAAAGATCTTGAGAACTAGTACTCCCAATTACACTAGACACAGCAACAGGTGACAAAATGGCAGTAATTAATTGTATAAGTGCATGACCATGCATCTTCCATACTTTATATTCATCATTTTCAACATTAGCATACTAATTTCTAGGACTAGTTTCAGATGCACCAGACAAAGGAAATGTAAAGGGAGCCGGACATGGGTTAGACACATCAACAAAACTCATCCACACAACACTGTACTCCTAACAAGAACATGGATCGTTTTCAACTTTCTAGGGTTTGCACCACCAAATTAACGCGACAAAGGAGGCACTTCAGTTCAAGCCATAGCTAGCTCAGAAAGGGATGGCCGAAGGACCACCTCCACCGTATCACTTGGTCATTCGAAGTCTCTCTCCCCCTCCATTAATTATGTCCATTTTCTAACTCTTCATCTACTGCGTCGGTCTTGATATATATTACATATGGATAATTAGTGTGTATATTGCCTACTATATATATAAGAACAAAAAATATGTTATTTTCCATTAAATTTATAAGTAATTCAAGATAAAAAAAAATATCGATCATATATATATATATATATACATTTGCAGGAAAAGTTAGGTCATCGCCTTAGGAAAAAGACCCGATCGATCAGTTGTGTTTTCGAAGGTAGGTCCGATGTCAAGAATATATCGATCCCAAAATTCCAATGTGATACCTAGCTATAAAACATAACATAGTATATATGAAACGACATTTTTGATACCATGAGAGCTTCCATGAGTCAAGTCGGAGTAAAACCCTGGCAGGCTTAATTAGTCGCGATTAAGACAAAGAAAACTCTTTTTTCATTAATCTCAATCAAACAAATCGGCTAATTTCAAAATTTTCAAGTTTAAATACATGTAGCTAAAGGAAAAAAGGGGAGGTCCTAGGTTTGATACTTTGTAAGCTGTGAATCTGCTTGATCATGGTCAAGGATGAAGTGAAATTTCCAACTAGTCTCATCCGAACCTAAAAAGATGTAGACAACCGTAATTCGACACCAATCGTCTCCCTTTTTAAAAAAATTAAAATAAAAAAAAAATAAAAAAAAGAAAAAGACTACTTGATTAAGCTTAAGACAAAGTAACTAATGCACTAGTAGAATATCTGCATGTCCTTGATTTCATTAAAGGCTCACTTTAGTGTCCAAAATCTATAGCCACCATGCAGCCACTAATACATGGTCAGTGTTCACTCTCGAAGGCAAAGTTTCTATAGTTGTATTCCGCACTGCGTACTATTCTGTGGCATAATGAACCGTATATATCGGTGTCCAAGTTGTCAAGTATGTTCTAAAAAACTAGGAGCCAATTTTCCCAAATGATAATCCCATTGATAATTAAAAAATAAATTTTGCTTTTTCTTGTTTTTCAGAATAATTTATACAATAAGCGAGAAGTGTTTGAATGCAGTTATCCTGTGTTGTAGCACACTCACAACTCAAAAAACTAACTCAAAGAGTTATTACAGATAATTCGAGTAGGACTCCCATCATATCATCAAATAACCGAATTCTAATTAAATAAGAAGAATTCTCGCACTTTAACTTCACGAATGAGTTGTCGCATAGATCAACCGCATTCAAAACACTTCTCGTTTCTAGGGGACTAGGTTTGTAGGATTGTTCATTGTTTGCCCCCCAAAAGTTAGGTTATTATGAGAATGATTTCTGGCCCATTTGTAGGAGACTGATGTAGTAGAGTCGCGGAATTGCCTGAATTGTTGGACCGGTTGCAGGCCCATATTCGAATCAATTGCTGGAACGGTTTCGTTAGATGAAAGCATTACAACATATATTAAATATAGGGTAAATTACATAGTATTACAACCTCATGTAACGTCTTTAAAATATTTCACTTTCATACCTCACGTATTATTTTATTTCAAAATAATACCTCCATTACATTTCCCATCCATTGATCTGTTAAGCTTTTTTAAATTTTTTTTAAAAAAAAAAAAAACTAAATCTTCTAAATTTAAAATAAAATAAAATAAAAATAAAAAATAAAAAAAAACTAAAACAGTTGTCTTCCCCATCCTAGCCGCATTCACCTGAACCCATGTCTTCCCCAGCCCTTCCTTGCAACCCAAATCCCCCATCCCACCCCACCCCCACCTTTTCCCTTTATCCGCGAAGCCCTGCTCCCTTACTATAATGGCGAAAAAGAGAAAGCTCAGCTCCACCGAGCCTTCCGAACCCTCCAAAAAGCAACAACAGGTCGTTAAGGAACCCAAACCCCAAATCGAACCAGCACAGGAAGTAGTTGAAGAGGAAGAGGAAGAAGAAGAAGTCAAAGAAGAAGAGGAGGAGGAGGAGGAGGAGGAGGAGGAGGAGGAGGAAGAGAAGGAAGAAGAGAAGGAAGATGAAGGAGTTGACGAAGAGAAAGAGGAAGAAGATAAGGACGAAGAGGAGCCATGCGCTAAGCATAAGGAAACCTATAACATAACCACGACCTTCATCTCAGAGGCTTCGGATCAGGCCGGTGCTGGTGATGACGAGGACGAGCCGATCCATAATCTTCTAGAACCATTCACCAAGGGCGAAACCCTAACTGACGTGTTTAGGGAATACGGTGAGATTGAGGATTTGGATATGGGGATTTTGGGGGGTTTGGGGTGAGAGAGAGAGTGAGGAGAGTGGAGGAGGGTGGGGGAATGGGATTCTGGGTTGGGGGTGTGCTCGAGTGGGGAGAAGGGGTGGGGGTTGCGAGGAAGGGGAAGGAATGGGTTTCTGGGTTTGTTTGTCTTTTTTTTTTTTGCCACGTGGCATAATTTTGGTAGCCACATCAGCACAAATGTGGATCTCATATTTGCCACGTTATCACTTAACGGTTTACTTAACGGATTTTTTAACGGATGTATTATATTGAAATAAAATAGTAGGTGAGGTATGAAAGTGAAATATTTTAAAGATGTTGTATGAGGTTGTAATAGACTTCAAACATGAGGGGGTATTATGTAATTTACCCTTAAATATATAAGGGAATGTTTTCCAAAAAAAAAAAAAAAATATATATATATATATATATATATATATAAGGTAATTGTTATCGGCATTTCAAAAAAATATTTTGCATTCCAAACTTTCTATAATTAGTAAAAAAATTACACTTATAAAGAGTATAAAATGAGATATTTAAAATGTTAATAACAGTTCATATATATATATAAACTTTTTAATTTATTTAATTAGGATTTAGGAATATCCTGAAAATGTTCCCTATAGATGCTAAAGCATTGACGTGAGATTTCTGCTAAGATATCATAAAATATTTCTTAAGTTGACCAAAAATGGAGTAGTTGGGCTAAATTCCAATGACCAGAATGATATCAAACACATGCTAAACAAATGCTAATTAGTAAATAAATTTGTGATTTGAACATTAGCTTTATTGCATTTTTGGGTACTTTATAAGGAAAACTAATGAAAATGGCTTGAAAACTTTGAGTTTTAACGATAAGGACAAAATAAAGGGTAAAGTGAATAGTACCAGGTTTGACTTTTTAGTGTAAAAATGTGGTTTTTCGTTAAAGTGAACAGTACCGCCGGCTTTTCGTTAAAACTCCCTACTTTATATGGTTTTTACTTTTTACCAGTCACCGTTATTATTATAAAAAATAAAATAAAAGTCACTTTCACTCCGATTTAGTGATATTGTTCTTCATTTGTAAGTGTGTGATTTTAAGTTCGACATATTACAGATACCAAACAATTTTTGGTGACTTACTGTGTGGTTAAATTCCAATCTTCACCTGATAATGTAAATGTATCGCCGTAAAGAAAACCGAAAAAGAGAAAAGTTTGACTTGAGCAATCATGGTTGGGAACAAACAATTTTGCGAAGTGGCCAAAACAAAAGTTTTAAGATTGTAGGAAGATGCCTTGTATTAGCGAGATTGTCTCACTTTCTCAAATCTCTTCATAATCTTTTTGATTGAGTTTAGTATAGTAAGTTCTCAAATATCTCTCTAAGTCTTTTCGATCCCAAAAAATAATAGATAATCGTGGCTTGCCACCAGTTGTTCATTTTTAAAAAAATTAAAAATTAAAAATTTAGTATAGTAAGTTGTAATAGGAAAATAAACAATTGAGGATAGGAAAAAAAAAAAAGTTTTAGCGAAACATTCCTCGTACTGTTCACTTTTAACGAAAAATCACATTTTTTACCTTTACCTGATACTATTCACTATACTTTTAAAAATGATTTTTCATTAAAAATGAAGTTTTTTTGAATTTTTCATTAGTTTTCCTAAAAACAATGTAAACACAAAAACATTAAAAAGAAATGGGAACGAGAGCCCGCTTTGAATTGCGTGTGTAAGGTCTTGACATACGAGTCCAGATCTTCTGCACCCAAAATTCTCTGTGGCCCCTCTGTGCCTTTGCTTTTTGGTTGAGTATTTGGTTTATTTTTTATTATTTTAATTATTATCAAGTTAACATTAATTATGTTTGGTTCAAAAAGTAAAGGCATAGAGGGGCCACAGAGAGTTTTGGGTGCAGAAGATCTGGACTCCTTGACATACATGGAATGGGATCTCTAGGGAACCCAAAGGAGAATATGCCCAAGGCCCTCCTACTTCTTTCCATTATCCCGGTTTTCCTCTTCTTGCTTGTAACTTTGACCTCGTATTTTTTACAAATAGTTCAGATTACGACATTTTTATAAAGTGAAATTATATCACGTCATCATATAATGAAGAATGATTTTTTACATACTGGGAGTCTAACAATGTCTTTTCCCCAATCCTACAATGTTATATAGATTGTTTAACGCGTTTTGTCGCGAAATCAAAACTATATGCAAATCGAACTTCGACCAAATATCTTGTGTTAAATAAGATTTGTTAAGAAAGATGGATCGACCAAAATTGAGACGATAATCAAACAAACTTCTCATAAACAAGTTCGTATCCTCTTTACTGAGTTAACGAACATCGTATCAAATTTTTCAAAGACCAAACTAAATTATGAGACAGGAAAATTCAAACTTGATTGGATAGAAAAGCCTAGAAATCATTTATACGTTACATTGATTTAAATTAACTTGTTCGACTAACATTATTCATATCATATTAGTCAGTATCTAATTTCTTGATAAGTCTATATGTAACTATTTGCTTTTAACTGTATGATTTTTTATTTTTTTTTATCGAAAACTATATGAGTTCAATACACGACAAACGGTTCAAAAATGTACATATAGTAGAATATACCATGGAGAATACAAAGGACAAAAAAAAAAAAAAAAAAAAAAAAAAAGCGGAAGCTTCCACCACAATTTTTAAATTCAAGAGTCGGGACTGAGAAGCGAAGAATATCCGGGAGACAGATCCGAATCTCGTCCACAAAGCACCGAACATTCCAAGGATAAAAGTTCGCAGCATTTAATTTTGACGTACGAAATTGGACATGTCCACTGGGCTGTTTGTCGACTAGGACACGCTGGCAATGGCATGGCACGGATTTTACTCACTGAGATAAGGCATATCTCTTAGAATTATACCATGCGTCGTAAATTAGCATAACAAGCCCCACCAAACACCCAACCAAAAAGAACGCCCTACCATATCTAATCAAATGAGTATTTTAATGCGACCGATTATTTATGTTGTAATACTTGAATTACAAATTTTTTTTCTTATAGCAATGGTACGAACTTATTTATTTTCTTTAAATATTATTTATGCATTAATAATTGGTGCAAAAAAAAAAAAATCTCATCTGAATATGTTCAGTCGTTTATTTTTATTAAACGTGTATTAGTAACATCTTACTGAATGTCACACTGAAAAATTTCTTTACTTTTATATATTTGGCTTGGGCGCTCGGGTCTTCCACAAATCATCGACTCGGCTTACTTCTTTTTTTCTTCTTTTGTAGGGAAAAATCTTCGTGGCTGTGTCACCTTCTTGATCAATGATTGGAGGCCACTTGAGTGTTGAAATGATAGGTCCTTGATATTGCATCACAATATATTTATTTTTTTTTTCGAAAACAAATTTTGAATCAATGGCATTTTGCTATATTTATGCTCGGCAAAATGGGAATCTGTTTTAAATTAAATTAAATTTGATAAGATTTCACTAATAAGATCTTAAATTTTGTGGAATTGCCTCTAAGGTGAAAAAAGAGGTCAAAATTGACACATAAAATGGTGCTTTATACGAGCTTTGTGGGGTGTAGATCAAAAGAAAGGTGATTAATTTTTAAGAAAACATATTTGTTGATCCGTAGATTATGAGATGTTGGTTATACATGAACTAACGATTAACTAGCAATTTTTCAGTACCACCTTGTTGGTACAGAAGGTTTGAAGCCCTATCAACTCCCGAATTGAGACTTTCTTCGGATCTCATTTTGAAGCCTAAAAATTTAGCAATTCGAATCGGTCAATTTAAATTTGTAATTTCCATTAACCTATTTTACTTGATCGCCTCACACACAATATCTATTTTTAACATCCATATGTCGGGTTGTGAGACTGGAGAGGATCTAAATCGTCAACTCCCACCTACTGGGGGCCACACTCGGACTCGGATCACTCGCTCCGGCTACACTCCTCGAGCCAGATAATAAATAAATAAATAAATAAATAATCAGGCATATCTATCTCCCATACTGTGAACTGAGAAAATGAAAAGAGAGTAAATAATTGAAAACTAAAGGATATTCCAACATTAGCCCTCCGAATATTCCCTCCTTACCGTTATATCCCCTCACTTTACCCTCCACTACCACCCTCCCATTTTCCCGAGAAAATTCCAATCCTTTTCTCTCTAACCAAAGAGAAAAATATTTTCAGATGAAGTTCGGTAAGAGCCTGAGCAACCAGATCGATGAGACCCTGCCGGAATGGCGGGACAAGTTCTTGTCCTACAAGGAGCTCAAGAAGCGGTTGAAGCTCATCGAACCCAAAGCCGGCGACCGCCCCGCCAAGCGCCCCAGAATTGACGCCTCCGCCGCCGATTTTAACGACGGCGGCAATAAGGAGGGCATTTCCGCGGCGGAGATCAATTTCATTCAGTTGTTGGAGGACGAGCTCGAGAAATTTAACTCCTTCTTCGTCGAGAAGGAGGAAGAGTACATTATTAGATTGAAGGTATTGTCTTCTAATTTAAATTTTTTCTCCAGTTGTTTGGTTCCTGAGAAAATTTTCAGCTTTCTTTTCTCCGGAACCAAACAGAGTCTTAGGCTAATTAAGTAACATGATTCTATATTTATCGCTGATTTTCTAAATTTTGAAGTTTAATTTGCTGGATTTATCTCTAAATTTGGAGTTCAACACTTTAATTTACTAGTTTATTTTCTTAATTTCGACTTTAATTTTCCAAAACGACACCTTTTGCTCGATTTGTGCATTGCGCACACGGAATCTTTATTCCTCGTTGTTTTCGAGCCGTTAGACTTTATGGCGCCTTGCCGTTACACTTGTGAACCGCAAATATAATCATGCGTGTGAGAGGCTGCCACCTGTCACCTTCAACGGGTTCGCACCTCACTTTGTATGGCTGCGGTATCTCCGTTAAGAAACACCGTCTGGTGCCGGAAATGAAATTAGTGCTAACTTGCGTCATTTTTCTTGGTGGGCAACTTAACCTACGACGGTGATGGGATGCAACTGTGACAGTATTCCAAGCAAACTACGCATTTTCACGCATCTAAACGTTTTCACATGTCAAAGCATAATTGGCTTTGGTGAGATCAAATCATCCACCTCTTTGTGGCCTAGTCAAATTTTGACTACAATAAAGTTAAGAAAAGTTAAGTTTATAATTACGTGTCAGTCAATGCCTAGGGGCACATAGAGGCTACACCCATTTTAGGTGCAGAACATTTGATTTCTCTCAAGTGGCATGAAAGTCCTTGCGTCGCGGGTCGTTGTTAGTTACTACAATGCATTGTTGAAATTGCAAAATTTCTTATTTTTCGATCAGGAGATGAATGTGTTGTGTATGAATGCAGGAGATACAAGACAGGGTAGCGAAAGCAAAGCCTTACAGCGACGAGATTATTAAGATCCGCAAGGAGATTGTGGACTTCCATGGAGAGATGGTTTTGTTGGAGAATTACAGCGCCCTCAACTATACAGGTATTGTATTGTGTAGCTTTTGATCTTTTACTTGTTTGCTTTAGATACCGCAATCTTAAACTGATTAAAAGTATATGCCGCTCGTTGTTGTTGCGTATGCTTAAGTTATTGACATGAGAACCCTTTAACAAACTATTCAATATCGAGGAATTTACGATCATCATAAGCCATATCGAACTTGAAATGTTTTGTCAAGATTAGTAAAACATCCATCGAGAAAGGTTATCTACATGCTTAGTGAACATTGATTGTTAATTATTATATGAGAACCTCATCGTTTAGCATTAAATCTTTGAGTTCTCAATGATGTTTGTAAGAAAGTAAAGATTTTCGTTTGGGTACTAATGATGAGTGTTTAGGTATCTTAAATTTGACAAGTTACATGACGAACAGCTAATCTAGGAATGTATTTTAAAGTTCTCAAATACTTCTTGTTGAATACAGACTTTCATCGAAAGAAAAATATTATACGCGGATAAATACTGGTTATATGTAACTTTACGGGACTGCTGCCTTAATTCTTCATGCGTTTAATTTCCAAATGGAATTCTATATTTTCCCAAGCGAAGAGACTGCTGTAGGGTTTGATGCCTTGTTAGAATCGATGTAGATGTTCCTCTAAATTTATTTTGGAGGGTCTGACCTGCATTCGATAGAAATATTTCTTGGTTTAACGAGCTCAATCTTAATTAACAGGATTGGTAAAGATACTGAAGAAGTACGATAAACGAACAGGTGCTCTTATGCGCTTGCCCTTTATACAGAAGGTATTGCAACAGCCTTTCTTCACCACTGACTTGCTCTACAAGCTCGTGAAGGAGTGTGAGATAACGCTTGACCAGCTCTTTTCCATGAACGAACATCCCGTATCAACTGAAGGATCTTATGGGGATGACGGGCGCAATCCTTCAACTTCTGCCCCTACCAAGAGTGATGGTATTAGCAGAGTATCCAGAGAACTTTCAGAGATAGAGTATATGGAGAGCTTGTACATGAAAAGTACAATATCGGCATTGCGCGCGTTGAAGGAAATTAGGAGCGGAAGCTCAACGGTTAGCGTCTTCTCGTTGCCGCCGCTGCAAACAAGCGGATTGGAAGACTCATGGAAAAAAGCCCCTGTTCTGGAACAAGTTGCTAAGTAGCTAGATTGATAGGTTATGGAAATTAAATTTGGGGGACTAGTATGTTGCCCTTTTTATTTTTGTTTCTGTTAATTAATTTTTTAAATTTCATGTGCATCTGCTATGCCTGCTTTTTATATACTAACACAGATGTAAAGTGCAAAATGTTAGCTGGACTGAGTTCAGACTGTTCAGTAGTATAATTAAGTTCTGTAAAATAAACTATTTGGCTTAATAGAAGTATAATGTTCCCCAACCTACAAAATCTTTAGATATTTGGTTTCAGTATCTATCTATGACATATCAATTTTGTCGTTCGTGTATATCATACTCATGGATGACTAAACGGTGCGATTGTCAAACAAAAAATGTTTCTCATTCAAACCTCAAGATTCATTCGCTCGTGGTGTTTTCCTAGTACTTGCCTATTATCGACTTATTGTTTTTATTTCTTGCCTATTATCAACTTATTGTTTTTATTTTAGATCATGTAGTGATTAGTTCGTTATCGACTCTTTTTAGGAAATTGTTATTAGTATCTAAAAAGATTATCATGTATTCATTTTGTTTATATAAAAAAGAAATGCATGATGTCCTATTTAGAATGTTAATAACAACTCTTTTAAATTCTTTTTAGTTTTTTTATTTTTTATTTTTGGGACAACTGGAATTGCATTACCGGGGCAAAGTCAAAGAGTATAAACGAAAGCCCACGGAGGGACTAACAAAGGAGAAAACCATACTGAGTTCTTACAAACAAAAGTAGTGTAAGGTTGATACAGGGAGAAGGATGTTGCACCTGGTGTAGGGCTTCTCCCCGCCTACACCACTTAAAACCTTAGCTCGAAGGAGGACAAGACAGACCATCCTTATTTAAAACGTGCACCAGCGAAGATGGGAGTCTATCGGCTCAAAACTGAACTCCCATCTCCGGAGGTTTAAAAGATGTCAATTGATCTGCCGCCATATTAGCATTATTAATCAAACTTTCTATCCAAAAATAGTAAATGGGAACTCCATTTTGGGGATGAAAAGAGAAAAGGGACACAAATACACAACTCCATCAAAATGGTAGATTTTTCAGTGTGACCGTCACATGGGGTGGTACACCACGTGTCGTTATATAAATGGTGGAATATGTGTGTTAAAAAGTTAATAACTTAAAAAATAAAATTTCCCACCACTTACATAAAAACACGTGATGTATCACCCGTGTTCCGGTCACAACTAAAATTTTCTCCATCAAAAGAGGGGAAAAACGCGTGGACGAATAAAGGTTGAGAATCAAAGCGCCTACCCCATTATATCCGTTTCACATTTGAATACAACCTGCATGATGCATATGTATAGTGAAATCCACTCCAAATCTCACTATTTCATAAACGCAAAAAATACAAGGAGGAAACCACTAAATCTTCTCTAAAACGTGATTAGGATAACTCTTATACTAAGCGAGGATAAAAACTTGGGTAGGTAGTTTTATCAGGCACTATGACAACTCTCATATTATCAGGAGAATATTTATGTATGGCAGCCTGATCAATAGCTGGTTGAGCCATTCTCACAACAAGTGAATCGTGAGATTGAATGATGTACTTATGTGGAGTTGGATGGTATATAAATATTGTGAAGCCTGTTATTTTGTGAGTGTGACCATCCAGATGGTCAGACTGTCATACCCAAGTTTCTCTCCTAATAAGTCCAGTATGAGGTCAAATAGGACCAAAATACAAGAAGTATCACTTTTCCCCCTAAAGTTTAAATATATATGGGGCCCCACACGTTCCACTAATAAAAGATGTTTCAAGCAAATCCAATGAAACAAGGCAAGCAAATCCATTTATAAACAAGAGTAGTGGTACATGTTTTGGTAGTGAAAGAGTGAACCAGCAATATAGATTTAAATTTCTAAAACCCAATTGGGTTTGCGTTTTCTTGTGCATAGCAGATATGAAAGCCGTAGTGTCGGTTTTGCTTATCATTCTGGTAATGGTTTTGCCTGCAAAAGGTCAACTGAAAGCTGGATTCTACTCTTCCTCATGTCCAAAAGCAGAGGCCACGGTGAGATCCACAGTTGAATCATACTACAACAAAGATCCCACCATTGCTGCAGGCTTGCTCAGGCTTCATTTCCACGACTGCTTCGTTCAGGTTTTTTCACTCGTGTCTTTTTATGTTAGCGTATTGCTCTAGCCAACTGACCTAACCCATATATGCGTCTTGGTTAATTTTGTTAACTTGAGTCATTTTGTGTTCATGTTCTGCAGGGCTGTGACAGTTCGGTTTTGATCAAGGGCGCTTCATCGGAGAGGAATGCCTTGCCGAATCTCGGGTTGAAAGGATTCGAAGTGATTGATGATGCAAAAGCTCAAGTAGAGGCCTTGTGTCCTGGAGTTGTCTCGTGTGCTGATATTCTTGCATTAGCTGCTCGAGATTCTGTTGACTTAGTAATTGACTAGCCTCTCATCACGCCCATCCTAAACATTTGGTTAACAGTTTATAAAGGCTTTTTTACCACCTGATGTTTAGCGGTTTCTAATTATGTTTTTCTGGGTCTATTCATTTCAGAGCGACGGTCCAAGTTGGTCAGTGCCTACCGGAAGAAGGGATGGCAGGGTATCTTTGTCATCTCAAGCCTCAAACCTACCTTCTCCTCTTGATTCAGTTGCCGTGCAAAGGCAGAAATTTGCTGCTAAAGGCCTCGACGATCATGATCTTGTAACCCTAGTTGGTAATCAAACTCTATCTGATACGTTTTGTTATTAATATGTTATCGATAATCAAATCACCATGTCAACAACAGTCATGTAACATAATAAAGAACGGACGTCATGTCCAGAAAAAAAAAATGATAGTTTCAAAGCTCGTATATTAATGGGGAACGTGCAGGGGGACATACCATTGGCGAAACGCACTGCCAGTTTATCCGATACCGGCTCTACAATTTCACAGCCACAGGCAACTCCGACCCGACCATAAACCGAGCATTCCTAGCACAACTCCAAGCCCTGTGCCCGATAAACGGCGACGGAACGAAGCCGGTGGCATTGGACAGAGGAAGCCAGACCAAGTTTGATGTGAGCTTCTTCAAGAATGTGAAGGATGGAAATGCAGTTTTGGAGTCGGATCAAAGGCTTTGGGGTGATGACGCAACGCGTAAGATAATACAAAATTATGCTGGCAACATTAGGGGATTGCTAGGGTTTAGATTTGACTTTGAATTCCCAAAAGCTATGATTAAAATGGGTAGCATTGAGGTGAAAATTGGTACACAAGGTGAGATTAGGAAAGTGTGCTCAAAATTTAATTAAGCCACCAAGAAATGTGACACGTATAATAATGTAAAATAAAAATAAATTTGTTTGTGTGGGAAATATTTTGAGTGTGATGTTGACATTAATAAACGTTGATATATCTTACTAATAGGCGTGTTATACTATGCGTATATTGATATTATGTATCAGTGCGACAAATTTACTGAAATCAACTTTGATAACTCTTCTTTCTTGAAAAACGTCTTTTGTCCTATATAATTTAGGCAATGGTTCAGACTTCAGAGCTGTGCGTTCGTCTCTTTGCACTCGAGCATGAATACATGTTCTCGTAGTTTTGAAAGTGGTTTAAAAGTTAGTTTGTTAAAAGAAAAAAGAAAAAGGAAAGTGTTAAAAATAAAAGTTAAACGTTAGTTTTGCGCATTCATATAACTTTAACTATTCTTGGGCCCATATACAACAGAGCCCAGAGCTTCTGAAAGTATTAATAAATAAAAGTTAAAAAGGGAACGACGCCTGAGAGATTCGAACTCTCGCGGGGAAACCCCATGTACTTAGCAGGCACACGCCTTAACCACTCGGCCAAAGCGTCTTTGTTGCCGACTGGTCTTCCACTTGAATAGATAAATAATACTTTTACGTTCTCTAAAAGAAGGAAATTCCAATGAAGTAGGACACGTTTGAAATTGCTTTTAAAATGATTGAAAGCGCTTTTGGTGAAATTTATTTTGGGTTTCAAAAACACTTTGAGTGCATTGTGGAAGAAGCAACATATTTGTGCTTCTTGTAAGCCTAATTTAAAGTGCTTTTCCAATATTCACTTGGATTTTTACTAATGATTAGTTTCTTGGTTTCAAAAACGTTTTCATCAAAAGCACTTTCAGTCATTTCAAAAGTACTTTCAAACGAGTATAGTGTTATCTATGTGGTTGTGCATACATATATTTGGATTCAAGTATATAACTTGTACTTACTAAGTATATGTATAACTTCAAGACGAATCAAATCATAATTAGGAATTTTAAGTCCATTTGAAATTTTCATATCCAACTTGCACTTGTAAGTTCCTCTCCTATTAAGAATGAGGATACTTGAAACTGAGTAAGTAAGAGAATGATTAAAATTGCTTCTTGAAGAGTTAAAAACATTTATTGACAACTAAAAGTGTTTTCGACTACGTTTGAAACAAATATTTTGAAATACTTAAGACTCAAAAAGTGTTTTCTAGTCAATCGGATGCTAAAACTCTCTCAAATAATTATTTGTTGCGTAACTTCATTTGGTACCCACCTCGAAAGCAAGTTGTTGCTCACTCAGATCAGATGAAGATGTGCAAAATCACTTTGCAGCTGGTTTAGGTCTCTGCGCTACCTTCTTTTAAAGTTTTAATGGTGTTTTGTCTTCTTGCTTTGTTGGCATCAAAAGTTTTCTCTTGTTGGTCGTCGGGTGGTGGATATGGTTGCTGGTTTTGGCCGCTTATTTATTTTGTTGAGTTTTTTAGAGCTAACTTTGTGTTTTTTTGTGCATCTTTATTGTTGTGAAATTCGTATTATATTTGTTCTTCTTTCGCATCTGTGATTTTGTTTTATGATCCTTGTTTTTTGTTGGTGCTGATCGTATATTGACTAATACAAACGACAAATTAATTATGTACATAGTGATTATGGCGATGATGATTTATGTCAACATATGGAGTCCAATTAAGCTACCAAGTGCTTGGACTTTCAACTCGGCCTACTAGCCGCTTTTATCTTAAATTTATCTCTGTTACATTTTCTTCTATCAATAAAGTTTATATTTGACAATTAAAAAAAAAATCCCTAAACCAAAGCCACGTTTCTTGTCCTTGTTGTAGAAAAGAACATGGAAGTGTTCCCCAATTCTCCACGGCACAGCAGTTCCTCAAGCCACATACATCTACCCGCCTAATTTGGTCATCTTCAAGAGAAATTTTTTATTATGATTGAAACACAGAGTACATCATATGTTTTTATATAAGTGGTAAAATTTTTTATATTTTAAGTTATTAATTTTTTAACACATATATCCCACTATTTGTATAATAACATGTGATATACCACTTATGTACCGACCATACTAAAAAAATCTTTCAATCTCCAACTAAACCCGTTTGAGCTTCATCCACATCATCATTTTAATTTCCATGTCAGCGTATTACATAGTTTATAAATAAAATAAGGTTTTTGTATTCCTAACATGCCCCTTTCCTTGTTCTCTTAAATTTGAGATTTAATTTTTAAGTTCTTTACCAATAGATTTTGTTAGATTAGTCACCGATGAAATTTGAACTTACGCCGTCATGCAATGACTCAACATATTTTTATTATTGTGATAAAAAGCCACTTGCAATAATTAATTTCAAATATCAATCTTTGGTATCATTATCTAAAATAATTGTAGTTGATCAAGCTACCAAAACAATCGAGTCATTTTGGCCGTGTTTGGTAGTGTACTTGAATCCAATTTTTTAAACTCAAAAACAGTTTTTAAGTTTTAGGCCTTAAAAACTTGTTTGGTATGACTGTTTTCAAAAACAGAACTCAAGACTAACTAAAAAATATAGTCTATTATTTAAAAACATAAAAAGTGAGTTTTTAGAGTTTTTAAACTTAAACTTACTCATTTCTTTTCTCTCCCTTATTCCCTCTCACTCCAAATATATATCTCTCTCTTTTCTTCTTTCTTTCTCCTCTTTTTTTTTTACCTTTTTCGTCTATGCTCAAATCCAATCAGGTTTAAGTCGTAAGATTTAAAAATTTTAAATCACAAACCAATCAAGTTTTTGAGTCTTAAAGAAATTTGTTTTCAAGAAATGTTCTTAAGAAATATTTTGAGAAATGATAAAAAATTTCAAATAAGATACCAAACAGACCATTTGTTTCTTCTTTTTTTTTTTTTCCTTTCTTAAAGGGATCCCATCAATAGAATAATTAATTGTGTGAATTTCTCCCAATGATTGATTTTTGAAGTTCATCCTTGATGGTTAGTAATAATAAGATATGAAAAATGTGTTTATTTGTATTGCTTACAATAGCAGAGTTAGGAATTTTTTACCGGGTGGGCTAGCTTAAAAATTTAAATCTTTATAAATAAAGAAACTTGATACCGTATTTTTCATAGTATCAGTTAGCTTAAAAAAGTTCACAAGGTGAGCCAAATTTTTTTGTAATTAAACTAATACATGTTAAAATTAAACAAATCGAAACTTGTACATGTACAAGAAACATTTGTTAGGTAAGGTTTAATTGATTTGTACGATATCTTTAATACTGGTACATTCAATTGATATATTATTTTATTATAAATTAAGTTTATATATTTTCATATTGTGGAATTTAAATTGCTTAGGTGGTAGGTATTTTTATTGCCATAATTGTACGATAGGAATTCTGTATACCATTAAACCCTGAATTACCGGTGGAATGTGAAGAACAAAAACAGAGCAGTAAAATTAAGATTCCGAGCCAGAAAAAAAAAAAAACAAGAAAACAGAGCCACCCTTTTCTAAAAGAGTTTGAATCTTGATAGAAACAAAGCGCAGAGAAACCCATACGCTCCCAACCCACCACCCCACGCTGCATCCAATTCAATATTCTCCATTTATTTGCTGTTTCTGTTTTCTTTAATCCGTCGCTTTGCCTTGAAGACTCAAGAGTCCGCAAACCGACTTGTATTTTTTTTTGGGTTTTTTAATCTGAACTTTCCGTTCACGCATCTCTTACGAACACTCAATCAACTCATTCACTCTTCCTCCAAGCTTTGGACTTTCAGCAATGGCTTCTTTAACCCCGATTTCGCAATCCCAATCACTTTTCAACAAAAACCAGTTCAAGTTACCCCCAATTTTGAGCTCCGATTTCTTTCCGAAGAAGTTCTCTGTTTCGTTTCTGAGGATGAATTCCGGAGTGCCCACGAACGCGGTGGCATCGGCCGGGGTGGTTTCCGCCACCACGGCGGAGAAGGCTAAGAAGAGGTACCCCGGGGAGGCGAAGGGGTTCGTGGAGGAGATGAGGTTCGTGGCGATGAAGTTGCACACCAGGGACCAAGCTAAGGAGGGGGAGAAGGAAGTGAAGGAGCCGCAGGAGGGGCCGGTGGCTAAGTGGGAGCCAACGGTTGATGGGTATTTGAAGTTTTTGGTGGATAGCAAGTTGGTTTATGATACTCTTGAAGGGATTGTTGAAAAAGCCCCCTTTCCTTTTTGTGAGTAATTTTTTCTTTTTTTTCTTTTTTTATCGTTTTGGATTAAAAGTTTGAATATTTTGGGTGTTTGATGCAAATTTGTGGCTGATATTATATTTGTTTGAATGTTTTGTGGGTGTTGTTTATTCTGTTGGAGGTATTGGCTTTGATATGGTTGTTAAAGTTTGGATTTTGATCATGTGTGTTGGATGTTGGATGATCTTGTTATGCTTTGGTTGTGTGGAATGCTTTATCTTCGTGTTTGACTGTTTGATTTCGAGTTTTATAGTGCCGAGGAATTGCTAGTGATCTGTGTTCATTAAGTATTATTGATCATGGGTGTTTCTTTGAGTGTGTAGGGATACTGCATAAACAAAGAAGTACAATTTTATTTATTGCATCTGTATCTCGCACAACTTTTATGTTAGGATACTGCATCAGTTACCGTCTTGTATAAAGCTTTTCTTCGAGAATGTTTCCTGTGCAACTTCTACAACATTCTTTGTGTGCTGTTATAAACTTATATAGTTGGATGGTTAATAAGTTCTGTCTTGACCCGTGACTTCATTCATTTGAAATACCGGTTTCCTTCAATTACTTGGGAGTAGTAGCTGGTGCCTAAACAATTGGTTCTGCCCCTCTAATTTTGAAGTCTGTACTTTGTCAGAGCAACATGTTTTATGAGCAAAAGAACAACAACCAAGCTCATTCGTTGGATTGTCATGTTTTATAAAAATGTTTATGACCTAAACATGTTTTATGAGCAAAGGCTTTTTCTTGTTCAGTTCTTAGTATCATGAAACAATGGGAGCCTTTAGATATGAACTTGAAATGAGATTCCGAGTTCATGCTTATCTGAGTGTTTGCAAAATTACATGTACTTATTGGTATGTTATTGTATGATGTGATTTAGCTAATTCGTAATGTTGCACTTTTTTTTTTTTTTTTTGGCATAGACGCTGAGTTCAGAAATACTGGATTGGAAAGGTCTGAAAAGTTGGCGAAAGATTTGGAGTGGTTTAAGGAGCAAGGGTATGCCATACCAGAACCTTCTGCTCCAGGTGTAACCTATGCAGAGTGTCTTAAGGAACTGTCGGAGAAGGATCCTCAAGCATTTATTTGCCACTTCTACAACATATACTTTGCTCATTCAGCTGGTGGTCGAATGATTGGGAAAAAGGTACAAAAATAATGGCTGGAAAGTGTGCCCACTCATTTTAACATGTTAACATGTCATAGTGTATGTCACATTGTTGTGAGCTGGTTAAGTGTATGAATAAGGGTACCAGGATAATCTAATCCGTAATTCTGACATATCGTTTCAGATAATTACTTATTTTTTAGCCTTGTTCATGTAAATTGAGTCTCCGGGATTAACAGCAATTGTGATTTACCTGCATTTTTTTTTCTGAGTAGTAAGCAGTCATAAGAATACTCGTATTATACAAATTTGAGAGAGAGGGAAAAAGGGTTCATAGCATGGTAGCGAATTGAATAACTAACGTTTGATTTATGCGTGTCGGAAACAATTGATTTTCTCATTTCAACTTCTTAACACATGTTATGTTTATTTTCACCCAACTTCAGGTGGCGGAAATGATACTTGACAAAAAGGAATTGGAATTCTACAAATGGGACGGGGAGCTTCCCCAACTGTTGCAGAATGTACGGGAGAAGTTAAATAAAGTTGCGGAGGTAGGTTTAATTTGTTTCTCTTCGTCTGCAAAATCTTCCTTCGTGCATCACTTGGCATGATTTAACTTTTACATGTATGCATCCACAGAGCTGGACGAGGGAGGAGAAGAACCACTGCTTGGAAGAAACCGAGAAATCGTTCAAACATTCGGGAGAGATTCTGCGTCTTATATTGTCATGATGCCACCTGATATGACTCTGTACTGCCACTGTTGTAATCTTGGAAACTTTGTCTGTGAAGACATGAGGTTACAATTACCGTGTTTAAAGCAAAAAACAATTGTGAAATTGTAAATAAGATATCTCCTATCCCTTTTAATTTATGGATTGATCTCCATCTGATCAATCTTCGGAAAAATTGATTTTCGCACTTTCGTTTCTTCTCGTGCGTCCCATCCTTTATTTTTCTAGTGTTTGGATCCAACAAGTCAAAGCAAAATCTTTGGACAAAAATAAAAATGAATGCGAGAGGAGAAAATGTGACAGCGTGTGAAAATCGCTACTCATTTTCAGACGCTAGTTCCCAATGGCTTTTTTTTCAGATGCGATGAGATGCTAAGTTGACGATATTTCAAATTACTCACATGGCATGTGAGCAAGTTTGGAGATTGCGAGCGTGCCACTATTAGTTATCACTAGTACATGGGATTTGAGTAATGGAGACTTGGGGTAAAGAGTATCGCAGTCTGTCTTTCTCATTGTAATTCAACCAAAATGCAGCAACCATATTACAATATCTAAAGGAATGAGTTCTTCATTTGTTTACCAAGTACAGCATTTCACTATACTGAGCAACATATTTTGGCCTTTTCTGTTCTGGTAAAAATTTCTAAGGATCATATATGTCCTTGCAGGTTGCAACGATCTAGGAGTCATGTGTGCTCATGAAGCCGCCCAAAAACCCGGCACCATTGCAATCTCCACACAAAATCTCCCTCTTCCCCCTGCAAGAAAACATAGTTACTAGTGTCAGATGGTACGGTAGCACATACGAAAAAGAACTAGCACAAGAATTCTGAAAGGTGAAAGACACAGTCGAGCTAAACAACGAAATGGGAGTGTTCCCACTGGGATGAACTATAAGCTGGTCAATTTGATGAAGGGAAGGGACATCATGCAGCATTTGAAGTTTGAGATCTCTTTATTAGGAAAGTTAACTTTTGTTCCTCCGTGAAAATTACGATGATATTAGATTTTGATTCGAGTCAACATGGTTACCTGCAAAGCCAACATACTCCACCAGCTTTAAACTGTCCGTTGAAGTGGTCTACAGAATTAACTCCCGTACCTTCACATTGACTACACGCTTTCGCACCTGGTTGATGGATCAAAAATAAAAAACTAGTGAGCTGAAATTCTCAGATGCTAATACTATCAAGCACTGGACGATTAAGCCCTATAACTCCTCCAAGATAGAGACAAAAAGCTATATATCATGCCAGAGAGTCGAAAAACGATGAGGAAATAGTTGCCTGATGATTTCAGATATTTCATTCTGAAGCTTTCAAGTCGATATTCAGCATAAGATACATTCACAGACGAGTTATTCGCTTACCATTTCCCTCACATGTAGAACAAACTATGCTATTTACTTTGGTCGTTGGAGTACCATCTGTGGCCTGCAAGACAACACCAAAGTGAAGTCTGAGGAAAAGAAGAGCCTTGGATAATACTGTTAACCGATTCGCATATAAAGTCCTCTACTCATATGCTTACACGGTTCACAAGCAACAATTCTTTCTGCAACTTTCAACAACAGTCGTTACAGGGTTCCATTTCGATTACATCCTACCATTCCCCGCCATCCAACAATCCCAACATTCTAGCAAGCTCATAAGTTATAACCAACTTCCAAACCTCAACTCTTAAATAAAGACATTTACTTAGAAACTGGGGAATTTTTTGGTCATTAAACATATTTCACACTACTAATTTCACAATTCATTAAACCCATTTCAGTTCTATACATTTCTTCACAAAACAAGTACATAAAATGGTCCAAGCCAAAAAAGGTGCTTTAGCAAAGGAAATCAATGGAAAGCAAGATTTTCAAATGTTGGAAAAATGGGTTGGTCAGAAATGCCTCACCTTGACCTCCCAAGACTGAAAGTTTGCAGCTTTCGAGTTCCGAAACACTTCATTCACCCGAATAACCTTCCCGCGAGTCGAATTTTCGATATAAACCCCTGTAGAAAAATCAAAGTGTTCACTGAATTAACAAAAAGAAACAGAAAATAATCAACTAAAATTGCAGAGAGGATAGAGAGAGTACTTGGTTTATTTATGGAATCGAAGGAACAAAGAGGCGTGAAAGAAAGAGAGGTTGCCATTCGAAGAGGATTTTTCAAAATTCTCTCTCTTTTTTGAAGCCGTGGAGAGTGAAGAGTTGACTCTAATAAAACAGAGGATAAGGTACTCCTTTATATAACCATCGAACACACATTTTAATTACCTCAATGCCCTTTGGTAAAATGACATCGCTTGCAGCTCAAACAAAACGCTGCGTTTCAATTGGGTTTCAGCAGCATTTGTCTTCTTTCAGCAGGCAAGCATGGTTCTTCCAACAATCCTGATGCCAAGAAACTAGACGGTGACATGACCCCATGACCGTGGGGGTGGGGTAAACGGAAAGTCAAGTTCATCGGCAACGAAACAAGGGAAAAGGCCATGCGAGTGTTCAATCAAAACATTAACGTTCTAGTTGATGATAAGCGAATCGTGATGGCTCACTTGTACATCACTTGCCTACATACCCTGGCCAATGAGATATTGGAGTACCAATAACAACATTCTAATTTTTTTTTTTTTAACTTTATTATATAATAATGTTGAAACTTTAAGGTTAAGAGTTTTTGAAGCTTTTTTTTGTTTTGTGGTTCAAGATTGAATTGCTTTTGATTATTTAGTGAAAGTTATGATTGTAACTCTTTTTACTTATTATTTATTGACATTTGTAAACTTATAATCATTGAGTTCTGAAGTTTGTTTTGATTTAAATTACGTAAATTATAAATAGTACCAGATTTGACTTTTTAGTGTAAAAATGTGGTTTTTCGTTAAAGTGAACAGTACCGCGGGCTTTTCGTTAAAACTCCCTATTGATAGGAAAACTAATGAAAAATGCTTGAAAACTTTGATTTTTAACGATAAATTATAAATGAAGGATGTTTTTGGTTTTTCGTTAAAACTCCATTTTTTGTGTGCAAATAATTTATCTATACTTTACGTAAATTATAAATGAATTAATTTTGAATCAAACTTTTTTACTTTATTTCGCAAGTAAATTATATTTCATGTATTATTATATTATTAGGAACTTTTATTCGTATAAGTATGTATATATATATATATATATATATATACATACACATTGATAAAGTATTTACCTTTATGTTTTAGGTGAATTTACCTATATATATAGGGTAGTGCTACATACACCAAATTCTTGCATTAAATTTGTGCACCCAATGATGTAGCACATTTTACACGATATAAATTGTTATTACAATTTGTTGGAACCCCCTGTTTGTCCCACATCGGACAGAGGGAGAAGAGAATAGTGCTTTATATAGAATTACCCCACTCTAACTAATATCGAGGTTTTTTGTGATAAAACCCCACACCTGAGGATTGTGCAGTGGTTAAGTGGGGATAGTATCGGTGTTGTTGGAGTGGACCCTCGGCCCGTCGATCTGAAAAATTCTACACAATTATTAATCAGGTTTTAACTTGTATTAAAGTAGGCGGAAAGGATGCCATGAAATCAACATTCCGTTGTAGTCGTCTGCTGCCTTGACGGTGGCCAACGAGAAAAAAATAATCGACATCCTCAAAGACATGCCGACGCCAAAATGCTTACAGCACCACTCACGGTGTCCACCACCAGTCCCTCGAGGGGGTGGTTGTACAGTGCTCCGTCGGCGTACAACGGCACCAGCCTGTGGTAGCAGGAATGTGTATACTTGTATAGGAACTTGCTTTCGTGCATGCATTGATGAATCAAGTACTGCCAAGTGTCTGATACAAGCATGGGGAAGAGAAATTGCACCGTTGCGCGCAACGGCGCCATGAAGGTTTTCTGGTGGTCCACGGTCGCTATATGGCCGAGAGTGGTTGGGCCTATCAACAAGAACAACAGCCTCGCTATCATAGCCTGCCCGAACTGCTGAAGCAAGACTCCAACTATCACAGTTGGTTTGGAGACAAGGTTTTTGTCCTCTGACTCTTTCACTACTGGGATTTTGAAGTTCGGAAATCTGGATTCCACAATTTGAAGAACTGCAGCGTAAACCCAGTATAAGAGTATGAGACACATATCCCCAATACCTCATGTGAAAATTTAATTAATGAAAATGACATTTGAAAAATGAAACTAAAATGTGAGAAAGATGGAAAATAAAAATGTGAGAATAATCATTTCTTCAGACTGAAGGCTGAATATTATACTTAGTAATTTACTATAGAAGGAGATAGTTTACACTACAAATAATTTCCAAAGCTCGATTCAAACTATAATTAAGGATATAGGAAATTAGAGTGTAATCTTTGGAGAAGATGAACTTTTGATTAATATCTGGTATAAGATTAAGAATTGAATTTAGTCATTTATTGCTATTATATGTCAGCATGCATATTTCACGTCATTTTTCCATTTTCCATTGATTTATGATTTTCTTTCTTCTAATTTTATGTTAGTGAACAATATTTGTTTTCATGAGAGATGTTGCAGAATTTATTACTCATTTGAAATTCAAAGATTTACACTTAAGTTCTAACATTTCATATTGATCTATAACTATATAAGGTGATGACCCTCACTTGCAGACATCTCCAACTTCCTCACTTTGTATAAGATGATGGTCATCTCTCTCTCAACTACATCGACAACCTTCTATTTCGGGTCTATAAATATGAACAACAGTGATCTACGTTATATTTTGAGAATTGTACTATTGCTTACATTTTGGTACATATACTTTGTATATATGTTTCGGTACATATATTTCGGTACACATGATTCGGTACTATATTTTGGTACATTATACTTCGGTACATATATTTCGGTACACATACTTCGGTACATATATTTGTGTACACATATTGATACATATATTTCGATACACATGCTTTAGTACATATATTTCGATACACATATACTTCAGTGCATATATTTCGATACACATATTTTGGTATATATATTTCGGTACACATACTTCGGTACACATATATACTTCGATACATATATTTTGGTATACATGCTTCGGCACTATATTTTGGTACATACATTTACTTCGGTACATATATTTCGGTACACATAGTTCGGTACATACATTCCGGCCGGTACACATATTTCGATAAATATATTTCGGTACACATGTTGTGGTACATATATTTTGGTACACATGGTTCGGTACATATATTTCGACACACATGCTCTATAGGCGAACTAATATTTTGGTACATATATTTTTGTACACATATTTTGATACATATTTCAGTACACATACTTTAATACATATTTCAGTACACATATTTTAGTACATATATTTCGGTGTAAATACTTCAATATACATGCTTCGGTTCATATATTTTGAAAAAATGTTAATTGGCAAATTAATATGAGTGTAAATTTGTATTGTAGGTTCCGGTCTTGGAACTCTCGAGGAGTATTTCCGGAAGCACATTGGTATTGGGTTGGAGTGGCAGCTTTGATTGGATTTACTCTTCTATTCTACTTCCTTTTGACGTTCGTACTCGAGTATCTTGATCGTAAGAACCAACAAATTTAGACATTTTTCGTTCTGTCTTCAAACAGTAATTAAATGCTTATGTACTGAATTTGCTAAATGTACAGTACCCTGTGCAGTGCAGCATCAGAAGTGTCGAATGAGGCTTTGACTGCAGTATGAGGGAAGCGACATGGAAGCCAATAGTACCAAGCGCCAGCGCGGGATGGTTCTGCCTTTTCAATCTCTTTCGGTTACTTTTAATGAAATACGGTCTGCGATTGACATGGCACATGAAAAGAAAGATCAAGGCATAAGTAATGAGGGTTTCCGGAAAGAAATTCACAAGGGTGTGAACGGAACTTTTAGGCGGAGTCATAACAGCCCTAATGGGTGTTAGTGGCGCCGGAAAAATGACTCTACTGGATGTTTTGGCAAGAAGGAAAACAGGGTGGACATGTCGAGGGTTATGATTGTTGAGAATGGGTCAGATATTGATGGGAGGAGAGACCTTGCATGGGCTTATAAGAGGTTGTGTTACTTCTCATATTGTCAATTGGTTTTATAATGGAACCTCAACTTTCTTCATCATATCAGAGCAAGTTGTTCTACTTGTGAAGCCAAACGGCCACACAGGTCACGTCATCCCATTGTGTTGTCCATGACATCCATGGCTCCGGTGACCCGCTGAGGTTGACTCCCGTTAAGAATTTTTGAATATATTTGATTTTCCGTTGCAGATGCTGCTATTGAAAGAGGAAGGCGAAGACCCCTTTAGGCCACCATTCTTCCAAGTTGATAGAATACTTAGAGGTTAGGATTATACATAAATGAAATATACCGTACATGCCATATTTTCTGCTCAACTGCTAATAACAAGATGATTTATTACTTAACTAACTAGGGGGTGAATGTTGATCCATTAGTAAATATCAGATAACAAAAAAAAAAATCATTTTACAATTAAAAGCCTTCAAAGGCACACTGCAGCATGCCGACCAACACAAAAATCCGGCTGATCTCAACGAGCAGCTTCTTCTGAACCGATCTCCTTTCAACGCATTTCAATGTATTCACGGAATGTTTCCCAAAATAGCTTGCCCTCAACTCGTGCATTAGCCAAGCACGTGCTCACTGTGTTATATTGATATCTGTTAGACCATTATGTAATTTATCTGACAGAATCATGTATGATTAGTCCGTCTTCAGAACATTATATGCGAACCAACCATGATATGGTAGCTTCGTTCTGTTTCTCGTGGCAAAGTCTAAGGTACGAAAAACATGTTAACCCAATTTGGTGCAGTGTGCATCTGTACCATGCTGGGTGCAGTGATTGTAACCCACACCCTTCAGGAATTCTCGTATCTCTCTTGCACTGCTATTACTGGCTCGTAGCAGCCGTTCATCTTCCTCATAGATGATATAGGGTGCTTCTCCTGCCTTTCTGGACAGTAACTTGGAAGCTCCTTTCAGCACATGATATTCCCAACCTTGGACATCAATTTTGAGCAGAAGAACAGGCTCCGACTTTGGGATCACGTCATCAAGAGGGATGGTCCTTACTTGAACTGCCACTTCTTCGTTATTCTTGAAAGCCAGCCTTGCGCCAGTGGCTGAAATAGCACTGTTGTCCATCCGACCAACCAACTGGTAACACAAGCAGAATTCACATGAGAAACGCAGCAGACAAGAGATTATCACAGCATTACATAATTTTGGAGAGCTTATTGATAATTATCTAATACAAACCAAACAACAATGCCAAAAATTGAGTTTTCGGTTGTGCTAATCGAATGCCGTTTGATAAGAGCAGCCTCTCGATCTTAAGTATTTAATCCTCTACTATCCCCTGGCGCATTCTCGTCATATATTCATCTGTGCTTGCTTCTATATTCTTAGTGAAACAATGGCTAAAAAAGGGAATACATTATCACAAATCACTCAAAAACTCAGCTTAGGTCACATGGATTCATTAGCATCACCAATTCAACCCATCATGTAACTATAGCACATTATTAGACTTTCGAATCCAAATTAGTCCGACTATGAAACAAGACGTCCTGCACGAAGAATTTTCGCACCCAAATCGCCATCCTATGTTCTCTCAAATTGAAAATTTTCATTTTTACTATCTTCAATCATTTGAAGTTCATTTCACAAACAAACCCAATTCATAGCTAACAAAAGCACAAAACTTTAAATCAAAAACCCAAAATTAAAATTGCAAAAAGGGGGTACCTTGTGGAAGGTGATATTGCCAGGGCTATCGGAGGCGGCGGCCTCGAACACCGTCACCAAATCCCCCACACGATTCAAGTAAATCCCATCACAAATCCGCTGCAAATTCTCGAAAACCGGCTCGAAAGCAAGCACCTGAAAACCCATGACGGCGGCGGCGAAGCTGGCGATGCCGACATTGGCACCGACGTCCACCACCAGCCCGTTGTCCCTCCCTTCTCCTTTGAATTTCTCCAGAACCCCCTGAATCGTCGCCGAGATATCGGGCTTCCGGAACGGCTTCATCTTGAGGAATCTGACGATGTTCTTGTGGGGCTTCCCCGGCAAGCTGCCCAAATCGGCGAGTGAGTAGATGAAGGGGTAGCGGAGGCCTTCGACGACGTTGGCGATGACGGGGTGCGACTGCGGGCACTCCTCGCAATTGAATGGGGAGATTCCGTAGATCGGAAGATTGGTTCGGATGGTGGGGTCGATGGCGGTGGGAGTGGCGAGGGTGGCGGAAGGGCGGGCGGCGAGGAAGAAGAAGATGAAGATGAGGACGACAGTTGCAGAGAAGAGGAATAACAGGGGTCTCATGGGTTTGTCTCTTTTCCAAACATTGGCCATTCGAAATCCGAAAATTGGTGGGAAAAAGTTTTGACTTTTATTTTGCCGGGAGAATTGTGACTTTCTCGGAAAATGCGTGATTTTCCGGGAAAGTTTTGGGATTGGATCTGTTTGCAGTGGCTTTATGCTGTAGAAGTTTTTTCTGGGGAATGAGCGTACGAGCTTCAACTCTCAACAGTCTACAGAGAGTGAAGCTCAGGTGAGTTTTCTCTTATGGATTCTGGTTTTGGACCGTTGGATCGGATGTGTGGCTGATTTGAATCTTTCTGGGATTTTCTTAGTAAAGTCGCAAACTTTCTGGGATTTTCTCGGGAAAATGTTGAATCTTGGCTGATTGGGGATGAATGAGTGAGAACCCAAGATTTGTAATTGAAAAGAAAGATTGAAATCTGGATGTGACTAGAAGGAATGGAAGTTATTACTTTTGTATTAGTTTTGATAACTGTTTCTGAAAACAATTTTTGGAAACTGAACCAAAATGTTCTAAACTTGTTTGGAAATCAAGCTCGTTCTGTTAAGTTGTTTCTCCAAAAACCCTATTTTTGGGTAGAAAATGGTCCTTTTGACAACTCAGCCAAATACGTTGTAAGCTTTTGTGATAGTGGAATCCTTTTGGTTGGTTCTTTGCTTAAACCCTATTGTAACTTGTTGGCCAAAAAATTGATTTTTCAGATAGAAAACAGTTTTTGGCAACTCACTCAAGATGTGCTAAACTTGTTTTTGTTATGTTTTTTTTATTGTTTTTTATTTTGTTATTTTATGTTTTGGATTTGGATGAGTCACTCTGATTGAGAATATTATTGAGCCAACCAGAATAATTAAACTCAAGTGTTAGTCATAATTTAATTTTCTTCTTTTCTATCTTGATACAAAAAAATGTATGATCATTTGACAATACGATTAAATAATATTCTTCTTCGTGAAAAATCTCAATTTTAACTCATATTGATAACGAGTTTGATATATAATTATTATAACTAGCTTGTTGAGTTAGTTTAATCTAAATTAATCTGCTTAAAATATAATACCGTTGTATTAAAAGAAATAAGAAATCCCTAAACTATTCCAAGAGGGACATATATTGACATGGTCTAGAAAGAGAAACCAAAAACATAAGGGTCGAAGAGGAGAGATTTTCTCCTCCACCCTAATATGTAATCCTAATAGCGTCATCGCATCGATGAATGCTTACCATGTATAAGATAATTACATAATAAAAAGCATTAATATCTTATGCAACCATCCTCAAACGTTCAAAAAATGCTATGAGGTGTTCGAAAATGGTTGAAGCAGTTGAATAGGAGGATCACTATGACTATAGCCCTTGGTAAATTTACCAAAGATGAAAATGATTTATTTGATATTATGGATGACTGGTTAAGGAGGGACAGCTTCGTTTTTGTAGGTTGGTCTAGCCTATTACTTTTTCCTTGTGCCTATTTCGTTTCAAGGGGTTGGTTCACAGGTACAACCTTTGTAACTTCATGGTATACTAATGGATTAGCAAGTTCTTATTTGGAAGGCTGTAACTTCTTAACCGCGTCAGTTTCCACTCCGGCTAATAGTTTAGCGCACTCGTTGTTGTTACTATGGGGTCCTGAAGCACAAAGAGATTTTACTCGATTGTGTCAATTAGGTGGTCTGTGGACTTTTGTTGCTCTACACAGCGCTTTCGGACCTGCCACGACAAGTAATATAAGATTTTTCATTGTTAATTCTGTACAAATTGGGTAAATATGAAAGTATATACTTTTATCTATAATGACTTGAAAATACAATTATTGCATAAAAAAAAAAGTTCCTAAATCCAATAAATTGGATTTCAACTCACCGCAATATCACTTAAAAAATCACACACACACACACACACACACACACACACATATATATATATATATATATATTGATCACATTGATTTTGAATATGGTCTTAAGTATTACCCATTTTGTGGTCAAGTAAAATAATTTATAACCGCTTTTGTTGTTGGCTTAGCTCAAGATCATGCATTTTCCCTTGTTTTGGTTGAATTTGATGGGCAAATTCACAGTTGTGTCATACTTGTTAATCGAAAAGAGGAATGCTTGAAAGAACTAAGAAGATGGTAATCTTCTTGAAGAAGCAAAGATCTTGTAATTATTGAAGAAGATGTAGATGCATGCTTATAGATGAGAAATGCTAAGAGGACCTTTTCAAAAGTATGACTTTTCGTGGACTCTTGACCACATCACAATTTAACGTCAATTCTCGTACTAACATTATAAAACATTGTGTAAAAAATATAAGGTAGTAAAGAGTTTATGCATAGTCTCACTTTTAATAGAATCTCCTTAGTATTTTGCAAATAGATTGTACTCATGAGGGATTGTGTGGATTGAAAGGGTTGCACTTTGGCTAGACTTGGGCAACAAGATACTCTTCATGATTTCACTCCCAATATATCGATTATTTGGTTGACGTTTGTAATTAAATGGTATGGAATGGAAGCCACTTTATAAAGAAGGAAAAAAAAAACCAAAACTACTTTTTTTTCTCTAAACAATCGAACAAAGTTTCTAGCTAACCATTTAATCTCGACATGCAGTTTCAACTGGTTGCATTCGAAGGTTGGTAATTGGAACTAAAGAATCTTCTTCCATTTTTTATAAGAGAAAAGATCGGCAACCATTCAATGAAAACTACTATTGATTGGTTTAGCAGACACGTAAAATAAAAATGAAAACGAAAAGAAAAATAGATAAAAAAAGAACATTTAAATCACATATTGTGCGTTTAAGATGTGTAGTTTGGCTTGGATAAACGTCTTTCATGACCATAACATAAATGCATGTGTAGTAACTAAGACATTATTACATGGGATGTTATATATTCTAGCAGTTTTGGATTTTGAATATAGAAACATAAGTTTCTTGTATAAAACTACTTAGTTAATAAACATCTCCCAAAAGCAGAAAATTAGAAGCTAACTTTTTCTAATTAACTTTATTAGGTTAATAATCTCCTTAAATTGAATTCCCATTGTAACCCCAAGTTTTTCTTCCAAATGTAAGGATTCATGCAAGTGGCCCTTTACCACAGTGGTAGAAAGGTGTTGTGTTCTTGCATAACGGCGTGAGTTTGAACCCCGTCAGTGGTTAATTTAACATTTAACTTACTAACGCTATCGTTTCACTTAAAAAAAAAAAATGTAAGGATTCATGACAAAGAATGCAAGGTTTGAAAAAAAAAAAAAAAAAATCCCTAACTAGTTTCTCATACAATTCCAATTTCCAAATGTCAAGTACTATAGCTATTGGGAAAATCAAGAGGTATGGAATTACTCTGGTACTAATAAGTTAACGTTTTTATGTTCCTCTTCTGCATCCAAGTTCGAATCCTCTTTCTATAATTTAAATAAATTTATTGTAAATGTAATATCATTTGTCAAAAACTCTAATTATTAGAATTTGGGTTTTGTTTTTTGTTTCATTATGTTTTTAATTTGCAGATACCATAAAGTTTGCTGCATCCTTTTGGTGGTAGCTTAATTCCATGAATGCCATGGTGAGAAAAGCTAGCTAATTCTTTTTCTTAACTTCTAAATTAAACATTTATTTATGAAAAGTTACTTAGTGTAAAATGTTTTAATTTAATTATTTCTTGGCATTTCAGATCTCAAGTCTTCTTGTTTTATGTTTTATTTTTTCTATTTTCTAGAAAATGTGAACTTTTATTAAACTGATGATCTCAGCTCTAAATTAGTTTTCATGTCCTAGATTTGTATTTACATTGGTCAAATCCAATTGTTAATAAAATACCTTAATAATGTCTTATTTTTAAAGTTATAGCTAAAACAAATCAAGAAAACCAAGCTTATAAATAGGTTTACATAAATAAAACCAAATCAATACTAAATTGGCCTTCTATTTCAAGATTATTTCTTCTAATTCGAGGAACCTCTAAATCCTATCTGTGCTTAATTATCAATAAAACCGCTTATCATTTCGCCTCATAAAACAACAGTTTTCACATATACATTAAACTAAAACAGTAACAGTTATATAATATATATTTTCTTTCTCAAAAACGTACTATATTTTTATATTAATTGTCCCCCATATTTCTATATCTGT
Source organism: Cotoneaster glaucophyllus (assembly GCA_036320875.1). Classification (NCBI taxonomy): domain Eukaryota; kingdom Viridiplantae; phylum Streptophyta; class Magnoliopsida; order Rosales; family Rosaceae; genus Cotoneaster; species Cotoneaster glaucophyllus. Next base: position 11,729,663 of record CM070073.1, on the reverse strand, counting down.
TTTAAAAAGCTTTTGTCCTTCAAAAATTTCAGAACCAATGCAGGGGGGCTATTTTTATCTGCTTCTTCTTCTTCTTCTTCTTCTTCGGTCGTTAGTTTCCGTCGCCATTGCTTGGTCAACCGAACCTGCAAATCTAACGACTTTTGATGTCAGAGACTTCGGAGCTATCTGTGCTGGAGGCAACATTGATAATTCCGAAGTAAGTACACTATGTTTTTCTGGGATGAATCTAATTAATTAAGCTGTTTATATTTCGTACATAAGATTTAATCCACTGATTAATGTCATTAATTTGTATTATTACAGGCATTCTTGCTGGCTTGGAATGCAACATGCAACTCAGAATCTGAAATTTCTACCTTGATCGTTCCGCGACGGAAATTTCTGGTTAATCCGGTCGTCTTCGGCGGTCCATGCAAGCCAAAAATCATAAATTTTTTGGTAAGATTTTTCTGATTCAGCTTTCAATAGTTTGTCGGAAAATAATTTTAGCACTCCCATTTTCGCATTCTCCACTCTCCTCTCATTTTTGTCTTCTAAAACAATACGAAAATCATTTCTGTAATTTTGAGTGAATGTTCTCATTTTTCCATGAATCTTATTTGATTTTTTTTATACAAATTAAGAAATATATAATTTATTGGTTATTTTTCTGTAGATATTAGGGAGACTTTTGGCACCAAACTCACCTGAAGCATGGAAGGGGCTTGACCAAAGTCAATGGCTAGCTTTCAAACGAGTCAGCGGGCTCAAGGTGGTTGGCCCTGGCAGAATCAATGGAAGAGGCAAGGGCTGGTGGGATCAGTCCTGCAGAGACCACCCTGGCCTGGTACATTTTCAAATGCGGCCGCCCGTGTCACGTCATCCATTCACCAAGACACTGACAAACAAACCCCCGCCATCGGACCTTACATGGCGATGATGGACCTAAATAAAGAGATTCCCTTAGTGTATCGGGCGAACGTATGACGTTATATGGGCGGCCGTACTCAATAATTTTTTTAAAGAACGAAATTGTGGATATGTGATCAATTAGTTGTCTGATATAAATTTCCTTTTCAGAAGGGATGCACTGTATTGGCCCCAACTGTAAGTCCATCACTAAACCTCTCTCCCTACACAAATATATTTATTTATGAAGGGCATAATTGTCATTATATATGGAGATTACATACGGTTAAGTACAGGCAGTGAAGTTTGAGTCGTGTAACAACAGCAGCATTAGCGAGGTTCATTTCGTAAATAGCTCTCAAGTCCATGTCTTAATAGAAGGGTGTGAAGGAATTCACATAGAGAATGTGCTGATCGAAGCTCCGGAAAGAAGCCCCAACACTGACGGAATTCACATTTCTGCCTCTCACCATGTGTCTATCACTAATGCAATTATAGCAACGGGTAAAAGTTTTCTCAATTTTTTCAATTTTTCTTTTTTACTTTCTTGATGGAAAAATTACATATTAATTGATATTGATACGAAATTAATGATGTCATTAACAGGCGATGATTGTGTTTCCATTGGAGACCATACATCCAATATAGTCGTCTCGTACGTTAAATGTGGTCCCGGCCATGGAATCAGGTCAGCTTTTCTCCAAACTCGTTATTTCAGGAGTAGTGATTTTCGCACATTTGTTTTCTCTTCACACCCTCCTGTTGTTTTTAAAAGCAGCATTGGCAGCTTAGGGAGGAGTGGGAATTTTGTTCAGGTGGAGAACATTCATGTAACTCAGGTCTACCTCCAAGGAACCACCAACGGAGCTCGAATCAAGACATGGCAGGTACCGAACGACAACCCGAAAGACATTCTCGTTCAATCCTCACTGTTTTGAGTAACATTTTGTTCCTACATTTGTTCTATCAAGGCTGGCAAAGGTTACGTCCGACGGGTCACGTTCGAGCACATGTTTTTCCGTTCCGTTGAGAACCCCATAATTATCGATCAAAACTACTGCAGCAAAAGGGGTGCCTGCGAGGAATTGGTAAAACCAATCACACTCCCTTTCATGAATGCAAACTTAAAATTTTCCGATCATTTCGATTTATACTATTTTTCGTCGTAGGATACTGGCGTTCATATAAGTGATGTCTCCTTCAACAACTTGTATGGTACATCAAGTTCCCAAGTGGCAATCAATCTCAATTGCAGTCGCTCTGTCGCTTGCACCGGAATATTTTTGAAATCGATACACCTTAGACCGGCTATACAAGGACAGAACTTGACTTCGAACTGCACCAATGCCCACGGTATTGCCTTTGGAGCGATTCAACCAGAACCCTGTCTCCAAATTTGATCTCGTTGTTTACCTGACACAGCTCGTATCAGAATTCGACCACTCAATCCAACAGATTATCTCATCTAAACTTTCTCAACAGTTCATTTCTGCAAAACTCCAGCCTTTATACATAAATTGGCAATTTTGACGGACAAACAGTTGCGAAACTTTGCATTTTACACGATTCTAATATACAACACTATAACTTTAGATGCAAAATGGGATACATTATTGTGAAATTTATCGAGTCGGACTATAATAGGTGGTTCTGATGTTCTCACGAGCCTAACCGTTGAATCGCCACTTCCTCGAGTGAAGTCGCTAATCTCCGAAACACCTTAAGATTGTGACCTACTCTATCCCGAGACGAGAAGAAAGGATCATAAAAAGAAAATTTTACATTTAGCAACTGAGAATGATCAGGCTAGCAAGTGCAGTACAAAGCAAGTAAGGCGCACCTCGCTTAGTAACTCAAGTCGTTCTAAAGTGGGAATTAGATTTCCACACAGATGATATGTCGACGTAATTGTCTTCAATGATCCATTGGCATCGAATAACAATGAGCTGTTGGGAAAATGAAGTCAATACCAACATCTTGAATAAATGAAACCAAATAGCCATAATCCACTGGTTATATACGGGGTTCTGTAACTGATACGGTCTCTTATGAAACTCAACATAATTCGACAACCAACCCTTCTCCGAGAAAGAAGCAGGAAAAAAAGAAGCAAAGAAGGAAAAGAAACGAACGAAAAGGTCCATACCTATCCTGGAAATGGATCGGGAACACATTCAGCACGTGTTCCACAAGGGGAAGTAGTATAGTTATTAACTTCTCTCTTATACCAACAACCTGGCGCATTTCCACCATCGCTATATACCTCCTATAAAACAAAAGAATCCAGAAGAAAATTATATGCTTCATGAACCAGGAAAAATATGAGATAAAACCAATTGAACGAAGATGACTTTGCTGCTTAATTGGGCATATTAGTGAAACTCAAGGAGTACCTTTTCTGAATATTGTCTGATGGCGAAACTCAAACTTGGCGGCCAAACATATCGATAACTTCATCCACCTCCTGTCTTGATACTTCATTTAAGTCCTGAATCTGCAGATTATATACAAAAAGGAAAATTTAAATCAGTATTCAAAAAAATTTATGAAGTAACGCAAGGGAAAAAGTGGTTTCAATCCAATTTTACCTTATTAAGTAGTAAGGATTTTTCCTCAGCGGCTCTTTCAAGAGCAGTTGTGACAGATGTGAGAAAAGAACCGAGCAAACTCAATGTGGGATATTGAAGGCCCACAGCAGGATTGTAATCTAGGGGAACGTCTGAGGTCTGTAGTAACGCAAGTTCGTCAGTGAAATATCGGCATATCTATCAAGCACATATAACTTGAGCACGTCAAAAAATAAAAAATGTACCTCAGTCTAAGGGATTTCTTTGTGACCAGAAAATATAGATAAGAGCTTAGGCTGAAGCATAATCGAAACGAGTTAAGCTCTGTCGTCCTCTGATTCTGCTCATTCACCATCAAACAAGGGGCAAAAGAAAACAGCAATATAAAATATTTACAAGGACTGTAACAGTCGATATGTCAATCTTAAGGCATAAAAAGAAACTGTCCAAACCTCAACAGGTTGAATTGATCGAGTAGTACTGTGAGACTCCCAGTCACAAGAGAAAAGACCATGCATCAAACCAAAAAGCCCTTGAACAAAGCCACATTCATCACTCTCTTCGTAGGGCCAAACCTACGAAAGGAAAAAAGTTAAAGAGCATTGCATTATTATATATACATGTAGAAAATGATAGCTTAGAGGACAGTATTAAAGACAAAGCGGACAGGAAACTCTCGTGAAAAAAAAAAACAACATTGCAGCTTATACAACGATAATGTCAAAAATGGAAAAATGAATTTTAGGGATCCAGTTGGATGCCCCAGAAAAAAAGATGATTAATCCTTCCCAACCATTTCACAAGCCTCAAACCGTCCAAAGACCATACTGAGGCATATTATCGGAGGTTTGAGGCTTGTATAAAGCAGGAGTAGTTGCCCAGATTGTTTAATACACTTTATGCATTCCAAAATAGACTACAAAAGAACTCTTACCTTGCTAAGGATACCAACAACCAGATTTATCTGCTCCATCACCAATTCATCAGCTTTAGAAATATCTTCCCGAAGAACATGATCAAAAAGAGACCTATGCCCTTTGACAAAATCTATGACTTCATGAACAATTTTATTCTTCACCTGTTGTATAAATCCAAACTGTAAAATAAACGACTCTTTTGAAATGCATTAAAAAGGACAATGAAGAAATAACAACCTAATAGTGACAATTTCCAACATCACAATTGCAAGGTAAAATTAATGGACTTTATTAGGAAAAACTGTCTCTAGTAGATCAAGCCTACCAGATAAAATCACGATTTTTGGACAACAGAACAGAAATTCCAAAGCTTCTTATAAAGAACAGAAAAATCAATGCAAAACAAAAAAGGCTAACCTCAAAAATTCAGAAGTATCGACCAACAACAACGGAGAAAACACTAATCTCAGAATAGGAGTTATAATCATCCTTTGCTTCTTGATATCCACGGGAACATCTCCTTGATGTTTTGTGTCAATTCATCTCAAGCCGCCCTGCATTAATATGGAATTGAGCAACGAGATAAAAGAAATTGTCTGGGTAAGCACACAAGGAGTTTGTGTTTCTTATACAAAAGAAACAGACAAGCAGCACTTACGAGAAAGTTGACTGCCTTGCATGAAGCAATATGCTCCAAAGCACCCATGGAAAAGAGAACCCGAGCTCCAGATTTCCCATACTTGTGACTTATTCTGAGTAGTAAAGCAAGTTCAGCCTCGAGAGTGTATGCTCGCTGCAATGGTTCTAGAGAATGTCCACCATCCTAAACACAAAGTTTTAGCAAATTATGTGAGAACGTATATGCAAAGTTAAAAAGAAACAAGTGGCGACATGAAAGTATCCAGCAAGAATACGTAAAAGAAGATAGTATGATCTGAACATTGGTATCATGGTAGAAAAACAATAGTTATACCAAACTTCAAATCAAAACAAACTCATACATACGCTAAAGATTGGGGTGTGAAAGAAGACTAGGGTGGGCAAAAATGCCACTTCTTCAAAGGACATTATACTGACAAAGTTTCTTTCCCATCACATTTCATGGCAGTTTCTTTCCTATCACATTTCAAGCTTATTTTCTATTTTCAATTGTCAATATGGGTAGGGTAAGACTCGTAATGGTGCTGATGGTGTTGGTATCACCAAAATAGGATTGCCTAAAAATTTATGCTTAATTAAAATGTAAGGTCAGTTCAGTAGAGTGCATATTAGAAGTTCATGAACAGCCTCAAAATTAAAAAAGCACTACGTAACAAGGACAAAAATTCCAAAAAAGTTGAAAACATGAGATCTTTCAATTGGCTAATTTGAACGTGCCAAATAAAAACTAATAATGCCTAGTATCATACAATCAAAACCACCCTTATATTGGACTTTATAGTTGGTTAAACAAGAACCTGATGAGAATTGCTGATGTTCGATAAGCAATAAGCAAGACCTTAAGAAACCCCTGCTTTGAAGTTGGCTTAAGAAATATTTTGGGTAAATTACAAAAAACTACCTCAACTATTGGGTCATTAACAGTTTCATACCTCATCTTTAAAAAGTTTCAATGTCATACCTTTGCTTACGAATTTGTTTCAATTTCATACCTTCCGTCAGTCTTCCTGTCAATTCCTCCGTTAAATGCTGACGTGGCATGTGACGTGGTCACGTGGCACACTTTATATTAAAAAATTAATAAAATATTATTAATAAATTTTTTTTTTCTTCTTTCTTAAGGGCTGATTTTTTTTTTTTTTTTCTTCTTCTTCTTCTTCTGGGCACGTCTTTTTTTTTTTTTTTTCCTTCTTCTCTCTTCTTCTTCTTCTGGGCAGGTCCGAAAGCCTCTATTTTTTTTTTTTCTTCTTCAGAAGAAGAGAAGTAGAAGAAGAAAAGAAGAAAAGAAGAAGAAGAGAAGAAGAAGAAGAAGAAGAAGAAAAAAAAAAAAAAAAAATTCGGCCCTTAAGAAAGAAGAAAAAAAAAAGAATTTATTAATTTTTTAATAATATTTTTAATAATTTTTTAAGTTTTTAATAATATTTTAATAATTTTTTAATATAAAATGTGCCACGTCAGCATTTAACGGAGGAATTGACGGAAGGTATGAAATTGAAACAAATTCGTAAGCAAAGGTATGACATTGAAACTTTTTAAAGATGAGGTATGAAACTGTTAATGACCCAATAGTTGAGGTAGTTTTTTGTAATTTATCCAAATATTTTTCATGATCTACACAAAACAATGCATCCAAAACATAGAGTGCCATTTGTTTCCCAAGTTCACTGCCTTCAGAAGCATCCTTTATTACTTGAACATTCATAGTTAAAGAGAAAAATATGTCAAAAGATAAATAGACAGGAAATATAGTATTTGCAAAAGCAATATCAATTTAGTAGTGCATGCAAGTCTGTGTGAAGTGGATGCACTCAAAACTAATGTGTAGTTAAATAATCAGTTGCTCAAATAGATGTAGCTGATATGCACAAACTATCTTCAGACAACCCCAAACCATCTCATTTAGATACCGCAGAACCTTCCTAGATGCAAAACATCTTTTACAGAAGAACTCTTCATTTGAATTATACTCCAGATCCAACTCCTTCCATAGGTCATCATATCCTAAAATTATCTGGCAAGATTTTCAACTAGATACCAAACAATTACGCCAAGAATAAACACTTACCAAATCCAAAATAGACTGAGCTTCTTTCCTTAATTGGCACGAGCAAGTTCTGTCTGTTCTCGGTTGATCTGAGAAAATAACATATGAAGTATCACACCTGTTAAGCTATCCTTTCCACCAGATGATATTTAGTGCAAATTGCCTTGTAATCATAGAAACTACACACCTTCTGGAGATCCATATCATCACCATCTTGCTCATCAAGCAGCAAGAATTGCAGTAGGGTTGACGGGACATCTGGAACAAGCATATGTTGACAATATTGAAAATAGCTAAGAAGCAAAGCATGTAGCCTGAAAACAATGATTAATGAAGATCAGATGCTGATTGAAAGAGTTTAAACAAGAATGGAGGAGAAAAATTATATCCTGACAAGGAACATACTGTCTCCTTAAGCTTCTGATGATTTTTGCCTAAGAATTGCCAGTGTAAGCTTAAACACGATTGAGTGTCAAGCTCCATTTGGTAATTGTTATGCCATGATAATATCAAGACATGCCAAACTATCAGAACTAAGACCACCAGGAAATAAAAATCTTTCATCTCTTAACTTTGCCATGCATGTCAGAGCAACCTAAGGAATTTTCAATTTTTAGTTAAAGACAAAGACCAATAACTTTCAACTGCAGCAAATTTGTAAGAACAGAAAAATAAATCAGACATACCTGGCATAGCATCAATGCCATCTTCAATGAACAGTCTGGAGAAGCAGAGGCAGTCAGAGAAGCATCAACAACCCTGTTAACGACGAGACAATAAGCAAAGAGAAAATAGAAAATGATGAAATAAGCAGACTATTATAATGGATATACTGATATAAAACTTCAGAGCGATTTCCAAGAGAGAATATTCTTCTGGATGCAGATATCTATTCAGAGAAGAAAATGACAAATGTTGGTAAATGTAACTATGAAAAAATTAGCACTTTAGGTTAAAACCCAATGGAAGACTTCTCAATCTTGTTGACTATGAATGAAAAGAACATACCTCAACAATATGTGACCAGCCAGTTAACATATGAAGTTGGGCTGCTTGCTCCTCAAGGTTCTTATTGTGCTTCCATCCCCATCTCAACAACTGTTGAATTGTTTCTTTTACATCGTTCAGCTCTAGGTCACTGCCAATGGTACTCAACTGAGGATAAACAGAATTGAATTTCTGACCAAAAGAACAATATAAATCAGCAACAGGTTTATCTGTTTCTAATTCATGGAACAAAACAATTGCACTCCTAGTACTCACGGTATAAATCCACTTTCTGGAACTTGATTAAGCAACCTGCCAAAGTTTGTCACGGAATGAAGCAAGGTCTATCAATCGATCACCACGCTCAGAGTAATAATGAACACCACCCATCCCAGAAGTGGTAGGATTACTAAGTATGTCATCCACCTAAGAAACCTAATTGATCAAATGTAGCACACGTGAAACAAAATAAGATATAAGGACCAAACGATCAGTAGCAAATCAACTTACAAATATGCTTGTATATACAATCAATTATAGAACAGAATATTACCAACAGTTCATATTTTGTATTAGAAACAACCGGAGAAAGCTCATCGTGGTATCTGGGGATCTAAATTGAACTACTTCAAGCAATTCCAACACCTGAATAAAATCCCAGAAATGAATTAATTATCTGAGGAACAAGGGAAGAGAAACTCAGTATTTTCTGACAGCTATAACTGAATTGGACAAAGAAATTCCAGAACAATAAAAAAATACAATATTAAAAACCACGGTTATAAAGTATTCAGGACTCATTACAAACATCCTCAATCCTTATTGTTTATAGTATCAAGAAAACTCAAAGATTGTCTTTGATAATGGCATGAGATTAAAACACACATGCACAAGTAAGCAATTATCAGCACCTTACTCTTACTAACAGTGCGCGTTACAGCATTTTCCACACCATCTTCAAGGGAAAATGAATGAGAATCAATTCCAGTTTCAACATTTTCCTGCCCAAAAAGATGCGCAAGGATGCTAAGGCATGACTCCCGGTGAGTAGAGATATTGACATCACCAACATGCAATTCAATGGCTAATAGTCTCAACAGCCAAGCTCTCTGTGAACAATAAGGTAGAAGTGACAAGAGATATTAGATATGCAAAAAATAAGAATCAATATATAGTTTTGGGAATGAAAAGCATCACATATAGATATATGGATGTCAAAATATTTTCTTATAAGGATGTATGAGTCATGATAAGCTTCAAGACTCAAGAAGGGCAACCTTGACTCAAAGGCTGTTGATGCACTAGGATGCAGAATGAATAATTAATTTGGAAGACAACTAACGTAGATGGATTATGACTGTTGAGAGTTGTCCCACATTGGTGAGGGATAAGGTTTGCTATGTGCTTATATGGTCTTGGGCTACTCCCCATATTGCCAATTGGTTTTATGGTGGAACCTCAATTTCATCATGGTATCAGAGCAAGATTGTCCACGTGTGTGAAGCCCAACGGCCACACGCGCTCCACGTCACCCAGTTGTTGTCCACGTGTAGGCTTGAAAATCCGCCACACGTGCGGGGGCGTGTTGAGAGTTGTCCCACATTGGTGAGGGATAAGGTTTGCTATGTGCTTATATGGTCTTGGGCTACTCCCCATATTGCCAATTGGTTTTATGGTGGAACCTCAATTTCATCAATGACATCTCACTAAGGTATCATCTATCATGACAGGAAAATATCTATGTTAAAAAAAAAAAGGCAATGTACTGTACAGAGTTACTGAAGTAACTACTATGATTTTTTCGTGATTCTACAAATGAAAGGAAAAAAAAATAGTAATAATTCCTATAATTGAGGGACGCCCTTATTAATTTAATAATTTTTATGATATTTTCAACTTTAGATTAGTCAAAGCAATTATGGCATCTCAGGGTAGTCATATGTATGTACTAAGTAGTAGAATAGCCTCATCCTTTACTTACCCATTCTTGCTTCTACCAATACTTTTTTTTCTACATCAAATTAATTAGGCATTCTGACCGTAATTCTAGGCAGGCTGCATAATCCTCAATCAAACTGCTTGCAGAACTGGATTTTAGCAGTAACTGTACTAGCCCAACCATGCGAGAACTGTGTCCCAAAATATTAGTACAAAGATATTATTTAAGCTTCCAGCAGATGCTTATTAGATATTTTGTCACAAAAATATGATATATGTGTGCGAAGTTCGAAAAAGGTTTGAAGCATAAAGCTCTGGACCATATCCGACCCCATCAGATCAGATCACAGATGATGGACCAAAACACAGAATGGAAGATAGGAATTACCTTAATATGCTCATGATTTTGATAGAGCACTGCTGAATTTGAGGTTGATAATCATATCTGACATATTCCAATAAGACAAAAATTTGATTATGATCTTGGGAGAGTATAACATCCAGAGGCTGCAGGAAAAAAAAAAGGATAATGATAATGAGAATGAAATCCTTGAAAGAATTATGCACGTATTGCACACAACCATGAACAATTAACAAAAACCAAAGGAAGAACATGTCTGCCAAAGTTAATTTAAAAATAAGCCAATACAATGGGTACCATAAAAAAACCTGGTAAAGAGGACACCAGAAGTCAGAAAGAAGCAAATCCTTCTCCAAGACGAGGATTATAATTTCCAAAGAGAGTTGTATAGCCTTCTCTAAAAGTTGCCCATACACTTCATTTGTTCGTTCAGTTATGATGGCATTGACATCCGGTAAAAGAATGCCCAAATGTTCCGGAAAACAGTTTTGCCACTCATGAAGTCCTGTAGAAAAAATTGTCGTTAAGAAGAGAAAGAATGAACCTGATAGTGTATTTGTACATCAGATCAAGCATCATGACCCAAAAAACATCATTACATATCCTTTCGCAACCCAGATGACAATGTCAGATACGAGCAAAATCCCTATGGTTTCTTTATAAACCACCACAACAATAGTACTAATAAAAGGAATATCTAAATCATACTAACAGAAGTGACGATTTCAACCATATTAACAGAAGGAACAGATGTTTGTACATATGACTGATTGAATACCACACCAAGTAAAAATAAATAAAAAGGGAATTAATTCCAAAGAATGAAATACTACCATTATTAGCAGGCTTGCTTTAATATCATAAAGATAGAACTAAGATATTTCATGCTGGTTAAGGCAAACCTATATTAACTAAGTAGACACAATGACAACTCCAGCAAGGCGGAGGCAGGAGCAATAAACACATTAGAGGTTTTAGATAAACGGAACACAATTATTAGCTTTTAACGTCCATATGCTGGATTTGGAATTACATGAACATCACAAATAAACAGAACAGAGAAGCACCAACTTTTAGCAACTCTAATATGGGTAACTGCATTTGGAGTGGAGATGGTTGTGTAACTGTTGAAAGCTGAGAACGGTCCATCAACGTCCTTCTCATTGATGTCATACAGACTCAATACCCTGCATGGTAAATCACATGAAGATCCAAATTTCTCAACATTCAAAATCTAAGATTAAACCACACGAAGTTTAGAATTTCACCAGTATACCAATCAGACAGATCTGGTTCAGGCAACAAAAATTGCGTAAAGACAGGAAACAGGGGAGGTGGTGGGAAGTAACCGTGCAGATAAGATGAAATAAAACCCTCAAATGCTTCTGACAGGGAATGCAGGATTAACTCATTTATGAAAATGCTGAGGACAAGCAACAACCAACTGCCATTCCTCACAAGGATCTGCATAGGCTCTTTGAGGGAACGGCCTAAAAACATGATCGGAGATGAACCTGAAAATGCCAATGAATCTGCCAAACAAGAAAAACCTCTCATCACTAGATTGAGCATTACAGAGAAAGTATGTCAATAATTGCTAAGATAAATCATAAACCAACCTACGCCCTCTATCGCTTCGGTCTCTTTCTTCATAAATAAAAGCATTTAACAGCTTAAGGAAAGATATTGTTGAAGGTTATTGTTCTCTCCTTGCTTCTACTTCATTCAACTCAAATTGCATATCATATACTTGTAAAAGACATAATAGTTTTAACACAAAATAAAATATATATATATGGGACCTAATTTTCCCTGTACCTAACCACTATACCCACAGAAATACTAAAAGGATGTAGCCAATGGTTGCCAAACCATGAGAAAGTAACAATTTGATGACCTTAAAAACAAATAATCCCAACTACCCTCAGACCACCTTAAGACCCATAACTTGTCTATGCATTAATGAGAAGAAAAGACTTCATAGAGGGATCAGACAGGGCTAAAAATAATTATAAAGAGCGCTGTGTATTACTTATTTGACACCTAATTATTCCCTACTAGAATAAAATACAGATACCACCCAAAACCAACTTGTGCTGCCATGGGCTGTGCACTCTTTCCAACATGAGATCCAACAACCACAGGTAGATCATACTGCTCAAGATAACTCCAAACTGTATCTTTTAGGATTGGGAGACATGAACAAAAGTTGTGATTGCATTTCGTAAAGCACCCTGCAAAGTTAGCAGCATACTTTATTAACAACAAGAAATTCACTTGAAGCTTCCAACCATCACTAAAGAAACCACAAAAGTTATACTAGGATTCTTCAATGAAGCAGCATTAAATTATAGTGATCAACCTTCACATAAGGAGGCACATTTTCATAACCAAGGAGCTTGAATAAAGGCTCAATATCAGGAAACCAGCTCTTTCTTTCAAGGGGATTTCCATTTTCCACAACCTGCACCACGATCCAAAGAGACATAAAGAGGTTATTCCTTTCAACACAAAACCAATAAGAAGACTGTATTTTAGTGTCTGTTGATGGATTATAAAATCAACCATCAATTTTACTTCTTTTTTGTTCTAATAAGCACTCTAATATTTTATAAACTGTTGAAAGATTAATTTGAATAGGTAATGGGGAAATGAAATAAGATAATATCAAATAAAAAAAATATACTTTAAGTAGACCAAAGAGAGGAAGGGACATAAAGTTGCTCATCAGCAAAGAGATGAGTATATTATGAATGTCAAATGGCAGTGCCAATGACGCTATGGGAAACAAAAACTTGTCAACAATTAAGAAACAAAACTATGTTACGCCATCTGGTAATTAAGAACAAAAGAAATCAAGTGGGTGAATATGTTGAAAAAATGAATGAAGCGCATAAAAACCTTTTGAAGGACATTCAAATTAGCAACAAGTGCTTTTGCATCCCCCTCTGGGAATTCTGGTAGCAGGGCACCTGCAGTTTGGAGAGATTGTTTAAATTTCTCATCATAAATTGATAAGCAGTCAAACAAAGTGCTCCATCCAACAGAGCGGAACACTTTACCCTGAAGTAACTCAAAAACCTTTGAAGCGCCCTCTTGACTAGAAGCCTGAAAAGAAAACAAGAACACTAGAATCAAACCATAGGAAATTGCATACTAGCAACGCATGCTTCAGATATGCCAGCTGGATTATGTTCTCCATACCAAAGTACTCGGCATATTCAAGAAAGCCACAAGGGTTTGAAAATTTGTATGATCCTCTGCAGCAAAATTCACAAACGTCCACAAGACATCATTGCCAGACAACAGCTCCGGTTCCTTTTGGGGAAAAATAATCACAAAGAGAGCAAATATGAGCTCCAACTCACATAAACAAAAGCAACATACGATGGAAAGATGCATGATGAACAAGATAGCAAGAAGCATCACTTCAAATCTATTTGAATAAAACCTGTAGCACATCTTAAGGAAATTACACTATTGTACTTTTTGTATTACATAATAAGACAAGGCAATCAACTCAATGTCATTTGAAATATTTTATTTTATTTTTTGTAAAAATAAAAAGGTTTAAAATTGATAAGGTCTTCAAAATGGAAAAAGAATGTCACATATCAAGGTGGGTTTAACATGTTTAACTAACAAGTAATTTAATGGCTTAAGCTGAGTAATAATAATTCTTCCTTCAATAATAAAATTGCTCTTTCTTATTAAGAAAAAAAATTTGAAACACAGATTTATCCAAGAGCAAATGAAATCTCTATCAAACTGACATGATATTAAAAAGTGTTCGGGTTCAAATTAACCTGATAAATTTCGCTCACAAACTCCAACAGAGAGATGAAGGATAACGGGCCAGTTTCAGAGACTTGTTGAGAAGTTAAGTTACTATAATGCGCAAAATCATGTGAACCAGCCATGCGGTATGGACTAAGCATGATCATAGCCCTCTTCTTTGATTCTTTTACCTGCAAGGATACTTAACCAAGTTGTAAGAAAAGCCTTACAAACTTACAAACGAAGGGGTGGACTACATTACACACATACATGGGGTTGGAGAGAGACAGAGAGACAGAGACTTGGAAATACATTATGACAAGAAAGAGAGGGAGGGAATAAATTCAAATTGCCAAAGTGCAAAATGTTCCGATCAGCATTACCCACTAGCAATGTGATAGGGAAGTAGTGAACTGGAGTTCATATTCTGTAATCAAATCTTTGCTGCACCAAGTGCATGAACAAAGTGTTCATTATTCACATCCCATGCAGAAACACACGTCTCACTCATGCAATCAAGAATCCTGAATTCATATTTTCTACGGTAGTAGCAAATAGCAAATCAGACTAGCTCATTCTCATCAACCCTCCAATGCCCAATGCATATATAGATTTTGATAATCCACATCTCATCCACAAGCTTGGTCAGTTAGAAGAAATTGGATAGCACTGAAGTTACAGTCTAATTAATGAGACATATAGGCCAAGTTAGTCTCTCAACTGCATTATTGCTATGTCTCACATTTTATACATCAAAACTAAATTTCTAAGTCAAAAAAAAATTCAACGGACCTTGTCTCTGGCGAGTGGGTGAGATAAGAAACAAGTGATCAGTTTGTGAAGATAAGCATTGTACATATAGATCATATCCTCATCATCATTCTGCCCAAATTACAAAGGATTCCAATAAGAGAAACTTTAGGAAAGTTTAGCGACAAAGACAATTGGATAGTTTAGATCAACCACTTTTGACAGCAACCAAAGGAAGAAATCACAAACCAACCTGATATGCTGTGGTTCATAGAACTTGATCTATAAACTGGAAAACATTATTTGAGAAAATGGCTTCCAAGCACGACTGCAGGTAACCCATATTACTCGATGAAGTACTTGAAATAGTATCCCTTGCAGTAATAGCATCTTGTATTAACATCAAGTGTACAGCCCAAGCAAGCCTTGTGCTATTAACAAAACCCTGAACGTTTGGATCATTTCCAGCAGTGGTTACCTGAAACAAAAGGACCGTCAATTACCAAATCCTAGTCAGAAAGTCATAAACCCTGCAAAGAAAAACCAACCAAGCTTTGTGCCTTTCTATTTCATGAAATTCATGTCGAAAAGAAGAATCACGGGACAGAACAGATGCTTTATCAGGTACTGCACTCAGAACATCTGATACAAAAGTGATCACAAGAGAAAAAAGAAGACTAAATGTAATCTACATAAACATAAATGTATAAATAGTATGATGAGGCAGCAACATAACATGCAAACACAAATGCACAAGATGTATAACGGAATAAAGATACACAGAAAATTTGTGTTGTGACAAAGACAGCTAGCATCAACTGTCCAGTAAATTTCAGGCCCAACCTTACAAACAAACAAGAAGCAAATCTAAATTACTCAACACGAAGAGAGGGACATGCCTGACATTTCATGGTGTTGTTAGTATCACTAAGTTCAGCAGCACTGTCTTTTAAAACGAAAAGTATATCCCTTATATCCCTTGAACCTGCAATCAACATATTCCATTAAGATGTTAATATGAACCATCTTAAGAGATTCCAGCACTTTCTATTCACCAAAAAGATCCACTTTGACCATTTCTTCAGTAAGTGTTTAATTACGGAGGCAAAACTCACAAGAAATAACAGTAAGTTCTTTGCATGCAAAATCTAAGAGTACACTGTAAGTATTCAGTATGCTCAAAAACAGCACTGCGGTAATAAACCCATAAGATGTGTTGCTTACTCGTCCGTACAACCATAATAGAAAGGACAAGGCAACGTCCAAGTATGAGCCTCTCCCTAGATACCACAGCATGCCGGCCCACAAGAGCACCTCTAGAATCTTGAACATAGTGCTCAGAGTTAGGCCCACCCAGGCCAGCTGGTTCTTCTCAATTAAGTTCCTATAATCATACCCACAAAAATTATGCTCAAAACTATGTTGAACAATGCCAATCATTGTGAAATTTATACCAGAAGAAAAGGCGATCAATGTGACATGCAAGAAAAAAATTTCGGAGATGCTTCCAAACCTTTATAAGAGATATCAATCTTTGTCTTAGCCCATTATTGATAAGATTTTCCAGGTATTTCTGAATGTCAGACACAAGATCAGCTTCAAGCCCCTGATCAAGCACAACAGCCTGCAGAAGCAATGGTATGAAAATCACATTTAAAATAATGACTCAAAGAATAAGTAAAAGGTGTTAGGACGATAAGTAGGGATAGAAGAGTGAATAACCTAAATAGTGTATAGAGGGATGTTAATAGATCTCTTCTTTCAGTGTACCAGAGCCCCGCTGCAAGGCACAAAATTTCCGGTGGTTCTCCTTCCATTATGCCGCACTACAATTCAACCAGACAGTCATGTAATATTTCCAACAGTAAATTATAGGATAATGGACTATTATTATGAACAAAAGACAGCATAAATCTACCTCTTGATGAGCAGAGATAAGCAAACGGATGCAATCTATCTCATTGAGATGGAGGTCGTCACTCAACTTCAAAGCCTATGATCCAATTCCAACATAACATCAAAATTCAAATCAAATTGAGATAACATACAAAATGTAGCTCAAACTCTATCCATTCAAAAAGGAAGAAGCATTATACATACATTCTGAACGTCGTGGTCATCAAGCGAAATTGGCGGTCCATCCGGAAGCCTAACTTCTTTTGACTGAACTTGTGCCCGGTCAGAGGGTTTGGGAGGCTACAAAACGTAATCAATACAATTCAGCAATTACGGTAAAATCCATAAAACAGTTAACGGTACCAGAAAACGAAATAAACTCCAAGCACAATTTCAAATTCGAAACTCTCTACGTACAATTCCAAATTCAAAACTCTCCCATTACGGAATTTCAAAAACTCTATACTTCAGTTAACTTTTATTTTCCTACATTGTGCTCAGAAATCAAATGGAACAAAGATAGCGGGAGCGTACCGGATAGGAGAGGAAGGACTGGAAGGAGGAGAGAGAGCTGCGAATGGCGTGCATGAGCTCCACTCTCTGAGACGGGGTCGGCGGCAACGGGCCGGCGCGACGATTCGATTATGGCGAGTAGCTGCTTCGGTAGCAGCATTGTTGGTGTTTCGATTGGTAATTTGGTACTCCGAGCGACTGGTGCAAAATGTCGAACCCAAGGAGAGAGAAAGTAAAAGGCGGGAAATGGGAAAGCGAGGTTTTGCTGTTTGGCAATGGAGGGAAGAGAAGGTTTTTGTTTTACTGAACTGTATTTAGTTAGAGCTAGAAAAACAAGCGGTAAAAGAGTGTATTTAGGAGAGATTTAATTCTGAAGTTTGTTATACCACTTTATTGTGCTTTTATTTATAATAGTAGGATTTAGAATTACAACGCTAATAGAATAATCTCTACTAAAGGGAATATTTTAAGATATCCCTAGATACACTAGTATTTACACAATCAGATTCCTAATCTAATAGGACTACAATACTTCCCCTTGAGTGTATAAATACTCAAACAAAACTTCGCATCAGGTCTTCATCAGTTGAAGTAGAACAGTTGATGAAGTTGTCAGCATAACGGGCGAATGCGAGTCTCAAATTTAAAGAAAGTATGCATTGGTATTAAAAATCACAAAACTTCACTATGGTAAAACCTAATGTAGGTAAAAACCCACAGACTAAGGAGAAAAGTGAGAAGTATGCACAATGTCTAAAACAAACGTCAAACGAGACGAAAGTAGTGAACTCAACGGAGTATGATCATCCCATAATGGCTGCCTCATTAAAATCTCGTTAGGTAGCAAAAACCCAATAAGAAAAATGCTCCTAGAAAAAGAGTACATTAAGATCAAGTGAGTATGCTTATGGATACTCCCCTGGGTTAGACATAACTTTCAAATAAGAGAATTACAAGCAATTCAACTCAAACAATTTACGCATACCTACTCCTTGGACGAGCTTTTGAAAAGTAGACTTGGGCAATGACTTGGTGAAGAGATCGGCTAGGTTGTCCTGGGAACGGATTTGCTTGACTTTAATGTTCTGATGATGTTGTTGCTGGTGAGAGTAAAAGAACTTCGGTGATATATGCTTAGTGTTGTCTCCCTTCATGTATCCATTATTTAACTGCTCGATACATGCTGCATTGTCTTCAAATGTCATCGTAGGAAGGTCAACAACGGTAGTAAGACCACTAGTGCTTCAAATGTGTTCCATAACTGCTCTCAACCAAAAGCACTCACACGAGGCTTCATGCAAGGCGAGAATCTTAGCATGGTTCTAAGAAATTGCAACTAGCGTTTGCTTGGTAAACCTCCAAGATATTGCGATGTCTCCAACGGTAAAGACTTAGCCTGTTTGAGAACGTGCCCTATGTGGGTTAGACAGATAACTAGCATCTGATTAACCAACTAGGAAGGAATCAACCCGAGGACCGAGGGGGTGACAGCTCCTCTCAATAATTCATGGGTATAGAACAAGACCAAATCCGTCGTACCTTTGAGGTAGCAGAAAATGTCTTTAATTCCATTCCAGTGTATGTGTGTAGGCACATTGCTGTATCCAGCTAAAAGATTAACAACGAAGGAAATGTCAGATCTAGTGCATTGAGTCAAGTACAATAAAGCACCAATTGCACTTAGGTATGGAACTTCAGGCTCCAAAATATCTTGCTCATCCTCATTGGGACGAAAGTGATCTCGTTTAGCATCTAGAGTTCGAACGACCATAAGAGTACTCGAAGGCTTCGCTTGGGTGTAGTTCAATTGATGTACTAGGATTCTATCCAAACAATGCTCGATCTCCATGCCGAGACAATATCGAGTTTTCCCAAGATCGTTTATCTCAAATTCCGATTTCAAGTGAACGACAATTTCCTCAAGCACTGCGGGAGTTCCGATGAGGTTCATGTCATCGACATAAACTGCAACGATCAAATCCAGAATGTGACTTCTTGATGAACATGCATGGGCATAGTTCGTTGGTCACATAACCCTGACTCGTCAAATATTCACTCAGACGTTTATACTACATCCGCCCGGATTGTTTCAATCCGTAGAGTGATCTCCTCAATCTAATCAAAAGGGTGTTATGTGGTCTAGAACTATTTGAACCAGTCAATGGAAGTCATTCTGGAACTTTGATGTAGATTTCCGCATCTAGATCCTCATAGAGATATGCGGTTACCACGTCTATTAGCTGCATATTTAGTTTTTCGAAAACTACGAAACTGATAAGGTAGCGGAACTTTATGACGTCCATTACGGGGGAATACATCTCCTTGTAATCAATCACTGGGCATTGAGAGAAGTCTTGCGCTACGAGGTATGCTTTGTATCACACTATTTCATTATTCTCATTACGTTTCCTCACGAAAACCCACTTGTAGCCCACAGGTTTCACATGTGGTAGAGTATGAGCTACGGGCCCAAACACCTTGTGTTTCGCAAACGAATCGAGTTCGACCTGGATTGCTTGTTTCCAGTTTGACCAATCGGTTCTACGTCAACATTCATCAACAGAACGTGATTCAATGTCATCGCTAAGCATGATGTCAGAAGCAACTGTATACATGAATGCATCATCGACAATTATCTCATTTCGATTCCAAACCTCATCTAAAACTACGTAATGGATCGAAATCTCACAATTCTTGGGAGGCCAATTTGTCTTGTCTAAGATATCACCGTAATCTAGAATAACCTTTTACATTGGAACAGATAAGTAAGCGGTGGTCGGATTCAGACTATGGTCACTAGTTTGTGCTGTTTTCCTCTTTCGGGTTGTGAATCCTTTGAACCAAGGGGTTTGCCACGCTTCAGGGTAGGAGCAGATGATTGGCTAACCGCCAGTGTACTGGGCCACGTGGGAGGTGCGGTCGTCCCACCTTTGAGGACGGTCCGGCCTTCCAAGGCGGTGCTACGACATACGTTAAGTATTTCCATCTTTGCAAGTGTGTTTGCAGCGGGTATATGTGATCTCGTCACCTTTGCGAGATCAGTAAAAGCATCTGGCATGCTTTGAGCAATACTTTGAAGATCTAGAATACGACGCACTTTAGGCTGGGCAGTGCGGGGATCTAAATGAGACAAAGTGGAAGTAATCCACGACAATTCGTGGCGTTCTATAGGAACGTTAATGTTCTTATCTCCCCCTAATGATGGAAAGACTATTTCATCAAAGCAACAATTCGTAAAACGTGCGGTAAAGAGATCTCTTGTCAAGGGCTCTAAGTAGCGAATAATTGATGACGAATCATAACTTACATAGATTCCATTTTTCTCTGGAGATCCATTTTGGTAGGTAGTGGCGCCGTTATTGGCACATAGATTGTGCACCCAAACACACGTAAATGCAATACATCTGACTCATATCCAGTAACCAACTATAAAGGTGAATGAGGTTGGTTATCATTGAGCCAAGTACATTAAAGCACCAATTGCACTTAGGTATGGAACTTCAGGCTCCAAAATCTTTTCCTCATCCTCCTTACGATGGAAAGGATCTCATTTAGCATTTAGAGTCCCGAACGACTATAGGAGTACTCAAAGGCTTCGTTTTATCCTCATTAAAACGTTGTAACACCTTTTGGGTGTAGTTCGATTGATGTACTAGGATTTCATCCGAACAATGCTCGATCTCCAGGCCGAGACAATATCGAGTTTTCCTAAGATCTTTCATCTCAAATTTTGATTTCAAGTGAACGACAATTTCCTTAAACTCTGCGGAAGTTTCGAAAAGGTTCATGTTGTCAACATAAACTGCAACGATCGCAAATCTGAAATGTGACTTATTGATGAACACGCATGTGCATAGTTCGTTGTTCACATAACCCTGACTCGTCAAATATTCACTTAGACGTTTATACCACATCAGCCCAAATTGTTTCAATCCATATAGTGATTTCCTCAATCTAATCAAGATGGTGTTTCGTGGTCAAGAATTATTTGAACCAGTCAATATAAGTCATTCTGGAACTTTCATGTAGATTTTCGTATCTAGATCCTCATAGATATACGCGGTTACCACGTCCATAAGCTGCATATTCAGTTTTTCAGAAACTACCACACTGATAAGGTAGCGGAACGTTATGACGTCCATTACGGGGGAGTACGTCTCCTCGTAATCAATCACAGGGCATTGAGAGAAGCCTTGAACTACGAGTCTTGCTTTCAGATTGATGGACAATCAGAGAGAACTATTCAGACGTTGGAAGACATGCTGAGATATTCAGTTTTTCAGTTCAGAGATGAATGGCATAACTGCTTACCTTTGGTAGAGTTCGCATACAACAACAGTTTTCACTCCAACATTGATATGTCACCATTTAAGGCGTTGTATGAGAAACCTTGTCGAACACCGTTGTGTTAGTCCAAAGACGGCAAAAGAGTTTTGGTAGGTTCTGAAATTATAGATGAGACGACACAGAAGATTTAAGTGATAAAGGACAACATGAAGGCATCATAAGATCGACAAAAGAGTATAGCAAACAAGCACTTGACAGACAAGGTATATGCAGTTAGAGTTCAGGTATTCTTAAAGATGTCACCGTGGAAAGGTGTACGTTTCATGAAGAAAGAAAAGATAAGTCCTCGTTATATGGGCCACATCAGATCATAGAGCGAATTAAAGAAGTTGCTTATCCACTTGATCTACCGCCAGAATTGTCAAGAGTGCATAATATGTTCCACGTGTCCATGTTATGGAGATACATTTTTGATCCGTCACATGTGATTCATCCTCAGCCGTTAGAGATTAACCCATATTTGACTTGTGATGAGGTTCAAGTGACGATTCTTGATTGGAAAAAAAAAAGTTCTCAGAAACAAAACTGTTCCATTGGTAAAAGTTTTATGGAGAAACCACTCTATCGATGAAGCTACCTGGGAAACGAAGGAGCGTATGGGAGATCTCTATCCACGTTTATTCTTCAACTATAATCCTCAGTAGTGTTGAAATTTCGAGGACGAAATTTTCTTAATGGGGTAGATTATGGCGACCTGTCCCTAATTTCCTAAGTAATTTCCTTCCTGGGTATGTAAAATGACGATTATATCGTTGTTGTTAAAGTGGAATCTGACGTGGATGTTGTCATTTGGCAATTACTTTATTTTTCGTATTATTGTAATTAAATAATACTTGTTATTACTGAAGCGTGAGCTTGAACTAGACCCGAATCGGGTTTGTAACGAAGAAGTTACGCTTAATTAAAGTACGTTAACAACGGATAAAATTGTATACGAGTGTACTAATTAAGCAATATTAATTAACAATGTAGGGTCCAATTGGGTTAGGTTTCTGTAACTTTCCAATTATAAAAAAAATTGAAAGCTTTCCCACGTTCTCACCGGCCTCTCCCTACCTAACACACTAAATTTTCTTATTATTTCCTCAGCAATCATTCAATTATTTTTAAACATTCACTCTCTCTCACTCATTCTCATTCTCTCTCTCTCTCAAACCCGCCGTAACCCTCTATTATCTTTGCAACCTAAACACCAATCATCAAACCTTATAGATCAGACTTCAAATCACCATCATCGTATTCCTCTCATCCCCACGAGTCCATCCATACGAACGGAATAAAAAACAACTGAGTTTCGAACGTCCAACTCGGAGCTCTGACTCGGGTGAAAATTATACGACAATTTTTCGTACGAGTTACAAGGTTTTGGAAGGTTTAGAAGCTACTACACCACTCCTTGAGGTCCCTTGTCCAAGTTTGAAGCCAAGCCAACGTGAAAACACATGGTTTCGAGATGACGAAAATAGGTTCGAGACTTTCGAGTTATTTTCAGTCTATTTCCGTCCACTTTTTGGACTTTTAAAAGGTACAAACTTGTTGTTCTCTTCCCAAGCTTAATTTCCATATAAAGTACGTCAAAAATGGTTAAGAAATGAAGAAGATATGAAGTTTTGAAATTTTTACAAAAATCCAGCCAAATTTTCCAGATTCCGGCAAACCAGACAACGGTAGAGGACTACCGGAAAAAAAGGAGTAATATTCCGTTAAAGTTAACAGAATATTCTGACGTTGTTAAGGTAACGCCGTTAATTGACGTCATTAGATTTAATGGAATATTCCGTCAAATCTGACTGAATATTCCTTTGGTATTTGCCAGCGCATGGCCTGAGCGTGTGGCCGTGAGCTGGCGGACCGTGGTGGTGCCTGAGGGCTCGTGTAGAATATTTTCGTATATTTAAACCCTCCGTTTGAGTAAACTATAGGGGATTTTTCCTAGTCTTTTCGTATATGTGTTAATTAAATATTTACTATAGTTGTTTCACCTATAGAAGATAATTATCCCGAAGAGGTACGATATCAAGTAAGGCCAGGAAGCTACGATCCGATTACGTACCAGTGAGTAGGCATTTGTTTTAATATATTATATATAAAGTTTTATAGTTTCCACAAATGCTTTTGGATTTAATATTGTGCCTATCATGCCATGTTTTATTTCATTTTAAAAGTGTTATTATATGCAAGGTTCTAAAAAACGTTAGGCGCTAGTCGGGCGGTGGGCTGGCGCCTAGCGCCTAGGCGGGGCCTAGGCGGGGTCTAGGCGGCCTAGGTGAATTTAGGTAAATTTCTTATATATTATATGAATTAATTAAATTTACTATATCAGATGTAAATAATTATTGAATAATATGTTATTTCTTATAGAAGAACATACATATGTGAATGTTTTATGTACATATATAATATGCTTGCCTAGGAAAAAAAAACAAAATATTATCTAAATAATTTATAATTTATATAACATTTATATATAATATATATATATATATATATATATATATATATATATATATATATATATATATATATATCCCAAACTTTTAAAAATATAAAAAGCCCACGCAAGTGGGTGGTTTTCATAATTAAAACCTAATGACCCTTCAAGTAGTTGAAAATCACCCTTCAATTAAAACCATCTTATGACCCTTCAATGTTGTCCACCTTACCTCTTTCACATCACCCAAGGTGGAGCATGTCCACCTTACCTCTTTCTTCTTCTTTGCCCTTTAAGAATCTCAAAATTGGATCTTTTAGTCTATCTCTCTTCGCACTCTCTCTTCCCTCATCTTCATTATTCTTCTTCACCCTTTTAGAACCTCAAAATTGGATCTCAAATCCAACTAACGCCACCACATATTGAAATGTTTAATAATCTCTCTCTCTTTCTCTTCCGCACTTTCTCTTCCCTCATCTTCACAGAGACAAGTTGCAGAAATTCGTCAGGGCTCTGCTGCTACGTACGAGATTGAAAGTTGTAGCTCCGTTGCGAAAATTACAGCGAGTTTGGGATTTGCAGCAAGATTCAAATTGCCTAGATTGCCGCCTAGCGCAGCTTAGCCTGCCTAAGGCGCTTGGCGAGCGCCTAGGCAGCCGCCTAAGTCCTCCATGCCTAACTGAACGTTTTGGTCTAAATCGGGTCGGAGCTCCGCCGCCTAGGTCGGTTTTTAGAACACTGATTATATGATTGAGATTTAGAAATTGTCATGGCATGTTCATATATATTTTATTACTCATCATGCATGCTACACTGGTGTTAGTACTCGCCCCGGGCCAAGGCCAGGCTTCACATGTATGTTCATATCGCACCGCTCGCTTACTTTGGATCCATTGTAGGTGCCAATCCTGTCCTAAATTGCAATAGGAAACTAGGACTTGTATGTGATGTGTATAGTGCCAGTATTAATGTGATTGTAGTACTAGAGCAAATATATTATGATTACACATAGTCATGTTCATGTCAGAATTTCTCTGAATGAACTCGTGTGGTAGCATAGATTTATGAGCATTTGATTTTGTTGATGAGTACTTGATTTACTTATGCCACAGTTGAGATATTATGAATTATGTGTTTCTTGAATTATGGTTGCATTACCTTTGATTTCATACTTATACGTAGTATGATTTTCTGGAAACTGTACTTGATTTATGGCGAGGGGTTACTATGCTCGAAAAACAAATGTGTTTTGAAAACCTTTATTTTCGTCCACTCACACCTTTTGTTTTTCGCCCCTTCAGGACTTAGTTAGCTGAATCTTCTGTGGCACACGAGGGATCCTTGGCGATTCTAACATTCTCCCAAATAAATGTAGGAGCTTATTTCCGGTTGTGTAATAAGTACCTTAACTAGATTCGGTTGTTTTACTTGTGTCGTACTGTTGTCTACGTTCTAACTACTTACGCTTTATGGGTTCTTCCCAGTACTGCGCACACTCTTTATTAGTTAAATAAATTCTAGCTTCATGTTAAATTTATCCACATTTATACATTACTTATCTAATGGTTACGTCACCTTCAGGTGTCGGCCAACATGTAAGATCCCACATCGCCCAGGGGTGTGGATCATGTAAGCCTTATATGTATATTCCCATCTCTACCGAGCACGAGGCCTTTTGGGAACTCACTGGTTTCGGGTTCCATCGGAACTCCGAAGTTAAGCGAGAATGGGCCAGAGCATTCCCAGGATGGGTGACCCACTGGGAAGTTCTGCTCTAGTGAGTTCCTAGAAACAAAACCGTGAAAGTGGTTGGTGTCACATCCCGACCCGGGGCGGATCACTTCCCGGGCCCGCTCCACCACCGTAGCACGATATTGTCCGCTTTGGGCCCCGACTACGCCCTCACGGTTTTGTTTCTGGGAACTCACACGAGAACTTCCCAGTGGGTCACCCATCATGGGAGTGCTCTCGCGCGCTACTCGCTTAACTTCGGAGTTCCGACGGAACCCGAAGCCAGTGAGCTCCCAAAAGGCCTCGCGCTAGGTAGGGATGGGAATATACATAAGGATCACTCCCCTGGGCGATGTGGGATCTCACAATCCACCCCCCTTAGGGGCCCGACGTCCTCGTCGGCACACTACGGCCAGGGTTAGGCTCTGATACCAAATTGTCACATCCCGACCCGGGGCGGATCACTTCCCGGGCCCGCTCCACCACCGTAGCACGATATTGTCCGCTTTGGGCCCCGACTACGCCCTCACGGTTTTGTTTCTGGGAACTCACACGAGAACTTCCCAGTGGGTCACCCATCATGGGAGTGCTCTCGCGCGCTACTCGCTTAACTTCGGAGTTCCGACGGAACCCGAAGCCAGTGAGCTCCCAAAAGGCCTCGCGCTAGGTAGGGATGGGAATATACATAAGGATCACTCCCCTGGGCGATGTGGGATCTCACAATCCACCCCCCTTAGGGGCCCGACGTCCTCGTCGGCACACTACGGCCAGGGTTAGGCTCTGATACCAAATTGTCACATCCCGACCCGGGGCGGATCACTTCCCGGGCCCGCTCCACCACCGTAGCACGATATTGTCCGCTTTGGGCCCCGACTACGCCCTCACGGTTTTGTTTCTGGGAACTCACACGAGAACTTCCCAGTGGGTCACCCATCATGGGAGTGCTCTCGCGCGCTACTCGCTTAACTTCGGAGTTCCGACGGAACCCGAAGCCAGTGAGCTCCCAAAAGGCCTTGCGCTAGGTAGGGATGGGAATATACATAAGGATCACTCCCCTGGGCGATGTGGGATCTCACAGTCGGGGCCCAAAGCGGACAATATTGTGCTACGGCGGAGTCGAGCCCAGGTTGTGGTGGGGGCCCGGGCCGGGATGTGACACAACATGCCTTGACTCCGATCAGGGTGTGTCATGTAGATTATTCTATTTTATTTTTATGATCATTTTAACCTTAAATCTCAATAAATAATAAAAAAAAAACATTAAATATGCTTCAATTTTGGGTGAATTTTGATTTAAATAAAAAATTTAATTGTTTTAACTGTCGGATTTAATTTTGGCCGTTAGATTTTTTTCTACCCTTAAATTTAATCATATACGATCTCAGCCTTTGGCCTTAATGTATTTATAAATTATATTTTAAAATAAAAAAGTTTGAAATCGGACCGTTGGATTAACCAACTGCTCAACGTTTACAACCGTTGAATTACAAAATAACCATTAGGATGGGATAAGGTGGAAGACAAAGCTATTAGTAGTGGGCCCCACCTGTTGTAGCTTTTCCCCATTTAGAAAAGTGGGGCGCTCTATGGCTTAGTGGTCTTCAGTTTCTAGGCGTGTTCACGCGCATTGTGAAGGGTCTGCCAGGTTTTTAACCTCGC
Source organism: Cotoneaster glaucophyllus (assembly GCA_036320875.1). Classification (NCBI taxonomy): domain Eukaryota; kingdom Viridiplantae; phylum Streptophyta; class Magnoliopsida; order Rosales; family Rosaceae; genus Cotoneaster; species Cotoneaster glaucophyllus. The sequence continues at coordinate 11,702,194 of CM070073.1, read as the reverse complement.
TTATTTTTTGGGCTCAATCAAATTTTAGGGCATTATAAAGGGTTTGCCACTAACCTGGCATATATATCATCATATATAGTAGTGTTAAGGTCCAAAAATTTCACCAATAAGTTCAATCATATCTCAAAGCCCAACCCACCTAACAAGGTTTGCCAAGTGATTCGTGGTGTGGTTGGTTACAAAAGTTCATTGGGCCTACATAAAATTAGTGTTGCGGAAGATTTTGGGTTGCTTGGAGCACAAAAAATCCAAGCCCGTGATTTTAATTCCATGTCGGAAGGCTTGAGAGAACAGCTTTATCATTTTTTTTTGCCCTTACTAACCAAGTACGACACTTAAGAACAACCAAAACCCAAAGATGAGCTGATCAAATCAGAAACCAAATCACATTTTGACTTAGAGTCGTGTGCCTATTTAATGAGCAAAGAATAATATCTTTCCTTTCCAAGCTCACACAGAAAACGAGAGAGAAAACAAAGGTAGTGTTGTTAAAGGTGGAGTCGTGATGTGGGACTTGGTGCAGGAAAGAATGAGCCTTGGGCAATGTGTTCAACCTAGGGCTCACGAGGATACCAACCCTATGCAATGTTATAATAAGGAAGAACTGTGTAGCTGCAACTATGGAAAGAATGAGCCTTGGGCAATGTGTCCAACCTACGGCTCACGAGGATACTAGCCCTTTGCAACGTTATACCAAGGAAGAACTCTGTAGCTGCAATCATGGAAAGAATGAGGGAAGACTTAGTAAAACCTAGAAGAACAGAGGAAGCCAATGAATTCCTCAGCTAGGACTTGGGGGAATCCCTGTATCTATAAACAAAAAGGCCAGCACGCATGAGAAATGAGTTGGGACGAGGGCAAGAACGCCCCAGACAGAGCAAACTATCTTTAAGCACTGGAAACCCTAGTTTTTAGCTTTAAGCTTTTCCTTCACCCTGAGCCTTCCCATAAGCTTCCCTAGTCCCTTCCAAAACTACCAAATCATTAAAAGCCCTAGATTAGCCACCTTCAAACCATGCAAGTACATGCTTCCTTTCTCTCATGCCAAACTAGTGACTTTTAGCTTCCACACCACGCTTCACTCAGACAAGTTGCAGTTTATTTAATTACACAATAATTGCTAAATTGGAATCACTTATTCTTTTGGAATGCTTCCTAAGGCGTGTTAGTTCTTTCAAAGTATTTCAGGACTTGGTGTCGAAAACTAACCAAGAGAGTTGAGTGTTTCAACCGAGACCCAAATCCAACTCAATTAAAAAGGTCCACAAGGACTAGTATGTATTCATAAATGTATGAAGATTAAATTTGTTTAAAACTATTTTCATGGATGATAGGTAGATTAAGTTTCATTTATTTTCGTATATTCTACCTCCAGCACAGGTTAAATGTATTTAATCAACCTATGATGTAGATATTATATATGATAACATACAATTTTTCTTTTAAATATTTTTCAAAAAATGGTTAGATCTTCATATTTAAATATTCAAATTAAAAATGTGAATAAAGATGCATAAATCAAGATGTTTAATTAAAATAAAAAAAATAAGACACCGACTAACTCGAATAACAACTCAAATTTTTGGATATAGATCATAGTACCCAAATTTGAAACCATCCACAAAGCAGTGTACTAAAAAGAATTGAACATTTTAATTAAAGTATAAAAATAAGACACTGTAATAAATCTAATAACAGCTCAAAAATATAGATAGAGATCATAGTACCCCAATTTGAAACCATCGACAAAGCATTGTACTAAAAAGAATTGAACTTCCCCAGAGTCACATGTTAGATGGTTGGTTTCAGGTTGGCGGGCCAAAAGATGGACGACCAGCTCGACCGAAAGCATCTTAATTGAGTTTTTTTTGTTTTTTGTTTTCAAAAAACAATATTCATCTAGGGATGGCAACGATTCGGTTTAAGGACGGAAATACTATATTCATCCTCATAATCATGAAAATTAACCATATCCATAACCGTAAATTAACCATCGGGTATTATCCATAACCATACCCACCGGGTAACAGATTCCCCATCGGTTAACGGGTATATCCATATTCGTCATTACAAAAAATATATTCGTTCAGTTAAGATATTATAAGTTAGTAGATATTAATTTCGTCATTAAACATTTGATGTATAAAGTGATTCAATGAATGGATCTTATTGAGTATAAAAATTAAAACACTGATGATGTTGACTTGTCTTTGATATCTCACATATGCACTATTGAGTTCACATTGATTTTGATTCAAAACTTTAATTTCCTATAAAATGCAACTTTTGTATTCTCAAGGTAATGGTTCGGTGAATAATAGATATACAAATACATACATATATATATATATATATATATATTATACTATTATATTATATATAAATTATATTATTTACTAATCGGGTTGGATTCGATTATGGATATGGTTTGGGGACCTCTATAACCATATCCAAAACCATAACCGAATAATATAAACTATTTTTTCTCATATTCAGAATATACCCAAACTTCCATACCCAAATCTGTTCCATTCGGACGGTTATCCATGGTTATCGGGTTTAACGGTTAGAATTGTCATCCATATATTCATAATTAAAATATAAAACAACATAAAAACGTGCATTAGACATGGATTTTAAAATTATAGCAAAAATCAACGTAAAGGCCCCCACAAGGGACTACTATACATAGGGATGAAATTTTTTGCCAAATTACCATACCAACCGAATTACTAACCGTACCATATCAAAGTTGTGCCAAAAAATTTGTACCATTGGTAATGGTACAGTATTTGTACCGTACCATACATTTTCGGTACGGTAATGGTATTCAAAACGATCACCGATGGTATACCATACCGTACCACTACTATTAATATTATATCATTTATTTATTCATTTATATATAATTAGGTATTATTATCAATATATATGCACTTTATATTTTTTTCTAGTCATTTATCCAATCATCTCACCCTCTAACCTCTACTTTCCCAATAAAAAAACCTAAGCCTTCTTGCACTACGACTCTTCATCTTTTTACTCACCTAGCCACCGACTTCATCTCTGTTACTCCAGTTCCGGCGACTCTCTCTCTCCAGAGTCCATCTCATCTTCTCCTTCATCAAATTGGGATGTCTTTCTTCCTGGCTTCGTCTATCAAGTTAATTTTTGTACAATTTTAAAGAATGTAGAGATGAAATTTAGGAATCTTTGTATTATTTTTTTTTAGGGATATTGGGTTCTTTCAGCAATTCTTCCATCTATTTACTTCTTGTTTCTTAAATGAATCTCTATAAAATTCTCATAATTAAATAAAAAAAGTTTTAGAAACCCAAGGGAAGTGGCCAAAACACGTTTGGGCCTTGAATTGGGTTGGAAAAAAAATAAATCAAATTTTGGCCCAAAAGAATGGCCCAAAATAAAGTGGGAATTATCATTACCATATCATGCCAACCGAACGAGGCCAGCCCTAAGAATTTGGGGGCCCTAGGAGAGCCTTCGAAATGGGGCCCCAGAGTTCTCTGACTCCCGACCCTTTGTACATTGACATGTGTAAAAAAATTCACTAAATACATGAAAAGTCTATTTCTACATCAAATATCATTAAAAATTAATATCAAAAGAAGAAAGATATACAAACATTACTCAAATATTAGTATATTACCCATTTCACATTTTTAGATGCAAATGCACTTATTAAGTTTACATAATCTAATTTTTCAACCGATTCAAACCGAAAGAGAAGTCCCTACCCAGTACGCCAAATTTCAATCATTTTTCTATTGTTACAATGTTACTTATTACATTCAATAAATAAATGAATGGTTGGATTACAGAGACAACATCTTACAACTAGGAAAAATACTAGAGTGAAGAGGATATTAATTTTCGTATATGCGCCTAGGCGGACGAAACGGATTTGAATAATTTATTATATATTATATAAACTAATTAATTTGAACATTTAATAATGTCATCTTTCAAAAAGGTGAGAGTTTTAGCCATTTAGGTACATAATAATGATATATGAGGTGTGATATTAAAATAGGGTAATAAAACCCCATAAAAATAAACATAAAGGTGATATTTAAGAGAGAAGCAAAAAAGTAAAAAAAAGATGGTGGGGACTATGTAAAGGGGAGAAGACGTGCATATATTAAAAAAAAGATGGTGGGATCATCTTAAGTAAAATCGTGCAATTAAAATGATGTTGAGAATATGGTTGTCTTCTTCCTTGCGGGAGGCTGACCCTGCAACAAAAGATTTCCAAATTCCGGCTTTTACATATAAGCCCGCATTGCTCCCGCCCATCCTCGTCCAGACCCGCCTAACTCCGCCTGAAAATTGAGGGCCCTTCCAAAGTGGAGGCCCTAGGCGGGCGCCTACTCCGGCTACCCTTAGGGCCAGCTCTGCAACCGAACTATTTGGCATGCCGAAATTCAGTATACCAAAAGTTTGGTGCGGTAATGGTAATAGATTTTCCTATACCAAAAGTTTGGTATGGTAATTGGTACATGGGTTTTGGTACGGTAATCGTACCAATACCTACACATAATCTAAAACGGGAAATGATCCTCTCCGGATCCTTTTCACCAAGTCCATCAAGGCACATAATTCAGACCTTTGAAATTTAATCCAACGGTTAAAGTTATTATAACTTTTAAAGTAGGTCCCTGTTTATAGTCCTTTGATCAAATTTCAAAGATTCAGATTGTGTGCCTTGGTGGACTTGGTGGAAATGATCCGAAGAGGATTCTTTCCCATCTAAAACCGTAGCATATTTGCTTACCACCATAAATTATGGTGTATGTTTATCACGCAACTCATTATCTGTCACGTGTCATTTCACCTAGTAATGATTAACTTTCACAATAAATGCTCATTTTCAAATTCATTAGGTGAAATGACACGTCACAAATGATTATGTATAGTATGAACATAAACTATAGTTATGGTAGTGCAAAAATGTCCTCAATTTAAGACGAAAGCATATTCATGGATCGAGTTTTGATTGGTTGGTTTCCCTATATATGTTGTAAAATTGACGGTGTGTGCAGTGGAATAAATGAAACAAGACACAAAATTTACGAGGTTCCTCTACAGTCAGTGTGACTGGAGTACGTCATCGGGGTAGCAGTGGTGCTTTCATTTATAATATGAAGTAATAAGATTATAAAGATAACTCTTTCTATTATCTCATCTCTTCTTCCTCTCTTCTTTCTTCCTTTCTCAGCCGTATGACTTTTTGTTTCTGTGTCTATCTGTTATCCTCCTTCTTATCAATTTTATAGGCAAAACTTTAGACAAAGTTGCAGTGGGAAGACTGTAGAGTGGGATGACTGGATTGTAGTGCGTTGGCCATCCACACATTGAATGGCTTATAATATTACAACACTCCCTCTTGGATGGCCATAAGTTGTGACGCCACTGCTGGCTACCACTCCAATCATTTTCACTTGCCTTATCTGTCATTTTGGTAGAAGTGGCTTGTTCTCTAGTTTTCCCCAGGCAAATGTGGCATCTTCTCTGGAAAGACTTAAAATCTTAATCTGTTTTTCGGTGCTTCTCCTGATGAGTTTCTCCCCCTGATTTCAAAATCTTTAGGCTGATGTTTCACCCAAAGATGATATACCTTTTTCACTTGATTTACTTGTTGTTGACTTTCCACAGCTTGATCTTGAACTGGGCTGGAGGGTCTTTTGCTAGACTTCCTCCAAATGTCTGAATTTACTCCTTTTATCTGGAGCTGAATTTGATTCAAGGGTGGTGGACACTTGATCTTGAATCGGACTTATGATTCCTTCAAGGGCCTTGGGACTTGTTCTTGAATGAAATGGAACCACGAGCAGCTCCACGTGACAAGTGATCTTCGGCTCCGTCGGGGATGGATCGGCACATGTTTTGTTGTGCTTGTCTCCACATGCTTCAATGTATCATTTTCGTTTAACTTATATGTTCCCTTTGCAAAAGTGGTATTTTCCCTGGTTTTCCTCCATGTATGTGTGACATCTTCTCTTGCAGTATTTGTCCTCTGATGCAGGAGTGGAATGCAACCCTTGCATTTGAATGGTCATTTAAAACATCATTTCTCATCGACTCATCATACTTGGCAGCTTCAGTGTAAATAGCCAACATCATATCAACAGTTGAAGATGAGTACTTGAGAGCAATGCAAGGTAAACAACTAGGCAAAGGTTTCGGGCAATCAGTTCCAAATCGGAAGCTTGATTCCAAGTAACGACTGATTGCTCTCTTTCTCCTTGTCTTGCAGATAAGAACAAGGACAAAGGAAAGGACAGGGAGAAAGCATGATATGAGATACCCTCGCTTTCGACCCTGATGATATGAGATACTCTTGCTCTAGTGTGATTTGTTTTGAAGAGATATTCTCGAAGAGAGAAAACTGAGTATTTCGAGATGTTTTGTTGAAGATGCATTCTCAGAGAGGAGGAAGAGTTAGACATTTTTCAGATCTACCTTGCCATAAAGGACGAAGATCGACATATATAGGAATTTCTCAGTAGCAAGTAGTGGTGTTGTGCCTTTACTCTTGTCAGCAATTGTGGTGTAATTAGAATAGTAAGATGCACGCGTTTTCAGTTTTTTCAGGGATTTTTGATAAAGTTGCACGTGATATCCAAAAAAAGCTGAGATTGCGTCTGAGAAATGTTGACTGACTTTATGCAGGAAATCCTGCTTTTGAAATTCGGAGAGCGGTGCCTCTTCGATCTTTGAACAAGTGGCTCTGTTGCCTCTTCTTTTTATAGAGGCATTAATTATGCTCAAAATGTATGCTCGAAAAAACTGTTGCATGTAGAATTTCTCCTTCTTGCACTTTTGAGATTTTATCTTTCATCATTTATGAAAATGGCTTGCCCATTTAACCTTTGTTTAGATTTGAGTCACATAAGGGATACAGAAGAGCTGCGTCAGGATAATATATGGCGCCCGTCATTCTTATTTTCTAATGGTCCTCTTACAGTTGGAAACTCTGTGATGAGGGATAATACAACTGCTACAGCAGTAGCTAGGAACCTTCTCACTCCAAAGGATAATAGTGTCATATTCTTCTTCTTTCGAATGACTGAACCTTTTGAATCTAAGGGTCTGCCACGCTTCAGGCGTGTAACAGATAAATCATTTGCTACCACATTATTTTGTCCAACAGGGACATCAATTCTTGTAGGCACATTTGCAGCTAGTATATGTGATTTTATCATTTTCGTTGCATCATTCAATTATTCTTACTTCATTTTCTCATTGATTGTTTCGTGAATCAAAATAAGACAAATTGTCTTCGTTCTTCTGGAAGGTCTTTTCTCATCATTCTTCTGTAATGATATTTTCTCATCGTTCTTCTGGAACGATGTTATTTTCTCCCCCTAACGGCGGGAAAACTGTCTTATCAAAATCATAGTCCGTAAATTATGCGGTAAATATATCCCCAGTCAAGGGTTGCAAATATTGAATGATAGATGATGAATAAAATCCAACATAAATTTTCAGTTTGCATTAATGCCTCATTTTAGTACGTTGTGGCAGTACAACAAGCACATAGATAACACAATTAAAAACTCGTAAATATGTAATGTTTGGCTGGTGCCCAAACACGAGTTATACTGAGAAATATCGATGGTTGGCAACTGGTCTCAACCGAACTTAATAATGAATTATGTAAAATGGCATGTCCACATGTAGAAAACTTGCAATTTCGTTTTCATGAGTAGAGCTCGTGTAATCAATTTTATCCGCTTAATAAATACTTCTGCTAAACCATTTTGAGTATGGACATGAGGAACATGATGTTCAACATCAATGTCCAATGACATGCAATAATTATCAAAACTTTGAGATGTAAACTCTCTAGCAAATATGCATTATATCATCATTTACATAAATCAAGGAACTTATGGTCCTTATTTAATAGTCTGAGACTCTTATGACCTTTATTACAATTAGGTTGTGGCACTCTGGCTTTTCAAACTTAAGGTACTCATCAAGAAACTTCATGTCTGATCTTGATGATCAAGGGACTTCATACCCAATCCTTTTGCATGATGGAACTTCGGGTCCAATCATTTTTATATGATTAGGATCAAGAACCTACAGGTTCTGATCTGATCAAGGAACTTCAGGTCCTGTATATACTCATCGTAACAAAATATAAGTACAATAAATAAATTAAAGCAATAGGCGGTAATTCCAGCCATGGTAAATAAATTGCTTTTAAGTAAATAAAACTTATGACAAGGGCTTTGATTCAGCATCATTCACATAAATATCAAAGCTTTAAAGCAAAGGGTAATAATTCTACCCACTGTAAATAAACAGAACTTGTGATAGGGCTTTAAACCAATACCATGCACACAAATATGCCAAAACAGAAAATGCAATGATTAAGTCCTCATTTTTTGCTTTTTTCTTTTCTTGGTCTGTCACTTTCTTTTGTTTCATCCCTTTTATTTTTGTTAATATTTCATAGTTCTTAAGTCATTTTAGTTACTCAGGAAGTAATAGTAACAATAAGTTCCAATTGGTGTTCCTCCTCCGGTGAGTTTCGAAAAAGTCAAAACGGTTCCCATAAGTTTTGGAGTCAAGAGTGTCTGCAACTTATGAGAAGATCAAACTATTAGATTTAGCTCAAATTTTAGTATGATATGGATAAGAGGATACCGAACTACTTTCATGAAGAAACAATTTCGATCTGAGCTACCGAAATGGAGTTTTGGTACTCATAAGGTGTTTGTCCAATTTTCTGCAGAAATTAGAAATTGGTTTGGTATTTCAGGCATCTGCGATAATCGTACCATTGGAATTTTCTGAAAATTTGATTTGTTGTAGGTACTGGGCGGACGAACAACTTTGAAGAAGAAAGTATTTCAATCCGTGGTCTGCAAGTTGGAGTTCCGAGGCTGTTTACATGGTTGTCAGGTTCTCTACGAATTTTGAGTCTGTACTCTTTTGCTTCTACAAAGGATGATATACAGTCACACAACAACATATATATATATATATATATATATATATATATATATATATATATATTTGCTTCAGGAAAATCAGTAGTACAAAGATTTTAAGATGAAATGAAAAGATTTTCTTATCTGTGAGATTCCAGGCGATAGAGGTGAACATGATTTGTGGCGTTGTGCTTTCCACTGACATGAGAGCTTCTCGTGCTGATAACGTGTTGTAAAATCGACGGTGTGTGCAATGGAATAAATGAAATAAGACACAAAATTTACGAGATTCCTCTACAGTTAGTATGAACGGAGTACGTCCTCGGGGAAGCAATGGTGCTTTCATTTATAATATGAATAAGATTACAAATAAGATAACTCTTTCTATTATCTCATCTCTTCTTCCTCTCTTCTTTCTTGCTCTCTTCCTTTTTCCTCTCTCAACCGTATGGCTTTTTGTTTCTGTGTCTATCTGCTATCCTCTTTCTCATCAATTTTATAGGTAAAACTTTAGACAAAGTTGCAATGGGAGGATTATAGAGTGGGATGAGTGAGATTGTAGTGGGTTGGTCATCCACACATTGAATTAGGGATGGCAACGGGGCGGATTGGGTTCGGATGTGCTATCCCCAAACCCGAACCCATTTATTTTCCCCAAAACCGAACCCGTAGAATCCCCGAACGGGTTTTCCCCATAACCGAACCCGTCGGGTGATGGATTTTTTATCGGGGAACAGTTTTCCCCATTATGATATTTATATATTTATTTATATTATTAACTAAATGAAGAATATTAAAAAAAATTATTAAATAAATTGCTATTAGTAATACAATTGATACAATGCATCTAATAAGTAATATTAAAAATTTATATTACTAAGAAAACATTTACACTCTTAAAAATTATAAGCATATAATTTCTATTATTAATGATATAAAAGTAAATAATTAATTTCATATTTAATAATGCATGATTATTAACAACCCATTTTCATATAATAAATATTTATATTTTTTTTATTTATAGATGAAATGGTTCGGTTTCGGGTATGGATTTGGGGCGGCTGCCCCAATAACCATAACCGAACTCGAAACCGAAAAATTTACCCGACGGTTACCCATACCCGTAAAATACCCGAAATTTTGTACCCGAAACCGAACCATTCGGATCGGTTACGTGCGGGGATCGGATTTGACGGGTTAAATTGCCATCCCTACATTGAATGACTTGTAATATTACAACAATATACATATTTTTGAGGTTTCAGCTTGTATTTTGATTTGGCATGTTATTAGCGATAGAGAATCAACCATTGTGTGGCTATAATTCTATATGGCCTCTCTCTTCTTTGACTTCTCCTCTCTCTCTCTCTCTCTCTCCATATATGTATATCCAGTGAGCTTTGCCTGCACCAAGAGCCAGCTGAAAATGGAGGTAACCAACAGGTATATTACCATAAAATCCCCCCTCGACGACGGAGAACCGAAAGAGTCAGACTTTGAGCTCAAAACTTCACTCCTTGCTCTATCAGTTTCTCCTGGTTCCAGTGATGTCATCGTAAAAAATCTCTATGTGTCGATCGATCCGTACCAGCTCAACCGCATGAAACGGTTCAGCTCCTCCCACAAAACCAAAAGTTCGCCAGCTCCCATCGTCCCAGGAGATGTAAGCTTTGAAGCTTATTTGTTACAAAAATCGTAAAGAAAACTGTTCTTAGCATCCGAAAACAGTGTGCCTCTTATTTTATTTATTAAAGTGCAGAATGACGTTTTTTAAGTCTAAATAGCAGCTCCCGACTAAACATAATTCAGCTTTTTATAATTTTATTTAATATATTTTTTTATGGTGATGGCAGGAAATTGATGCTTATGGTGTGGCAAAAGTTGTGGCTTCTGGGAATCCAGAGTTTGGGAAGGATGACTTGGTTGTGGGTTTCATCAGTTGGGGAGAGTACACTGTTCTAAAAAAAGGGACCATGTTTAGGAAATTTGATCCTTTGGGGTTTCCACTTTCTTACCAAGTTGGAATTCTAGGTAATTTTACTTTATGGCTGCGCAGCCTGATACTCCAGATCAGAGGGGCCGTTGAGGGGCTGCGAAAGGTGCAGTCGCACAGAGTTCCAAATTTGAGGGGCTCCCAAAATTTTTGTCACCTAATATTTATATGTAATAATATTCTATATTTAAAATTGCTTTTGTTATGAAATAATGTTCTATATTCTAAAATTGATTTTGTTAGCACTTTAAAATCTCATCTTACACTCCTTATAAGCGTAATTTTTTTTCTTTCTAAATACAAAAATTTAGAGTACAATAAGATATTTTAAGTGTCACTAATACACCATAAAAGACGGTATTTTTTCAATATTATTATATAATAATATTACATATTCAAGTGAAACTTTAAAGTTAGAATTTTTGAAGTTTGTTTTCTTGTTTGGTTGTTTAAGATTGAACTGCTTTTGATTATTTAGTGAACATTATGTTTGTAACTCTTTTTACTTATTATTAATGACATTTTTAAAATTGCAATCAGTGAGTGCTAAACTTTGTTTTGATTTAAGTGATTGTTTTCTAGCGTTAATACATTGTCCTACATTTTTAAGACTTATCTTAAGGTGAGGCGATTTTATAAATTTCGCACAGGGCCTCCAAAATCTCAGAGACGACTCTGCTCCAGATTCGAGACATTTTTTTTGTTCATCTTTTCACACCCTAAAAAATAGAGGCACCCTCCTTGAATGACGTAATTCATTGACAATTGGATTTACATGGTTATTTTTTTATTTTACAGGCCTTAGTGGACTTACAGCGTACTGTGGTTTTTTTGAAGTGTGCAAGCCTAAGAAGGGAGAGAAAGTTTTTGTATCTGCAGCTTCTGGATCGGTTGGAAATTTGGTCGGACAGTATGCAAAACTCTTCGGTTGCTATGTTGTTGGCTGTGCCGGAAGCAAAGAAAAGGTGACCCTACAAAACTTTTATTTTAGTTCGGTATGTTCAATTGGTATCTGTTCATGAATATTGATCCGAACATTATGTTTTATAGGTGGCATTGCTCAAGGAAAAGCTTGGATTCGACGATGCCTTCAACTACAAGGAAGAGCCTGATTTAAAGTCAACCCTCAAAAAGTAAACCTCTCTTTGATCCTATCGTTTTGAAGCGAAATACGCGTTAATTAATACTAAATTGTGTTTGATCTGCAGGTACTTTCCGGATGGGATTGATATATATTTTGACAATGTGGGAGCTGAGATGCTAGAAGCAGCAGTTGAGAACATGAACACCTACAGTAGAGTTGTTGCATGCGGTGTGATTTCTGAGTACACGGATGCTGGAAAGCGAGCTGCACCAAATATGCTAGACGTTGTTTACAAGAGAAATAAGATCCAAGGGTTTTTAATATCTGATCACATGAATGAGTACTCTGATTTTATCTCCACCACCATTGATCATCTTCGTACGGGCAATTTGCACGTGGTTGAAAACATCTCGTGTGGTTTGGAGAGTTTTCCGTCTGCTTTCATTGGACTTTTTCGCGGTCATAACACCGGAAAGAAAATGGTTAAGGTTGCAGATGAGTAAAAACATGTAAAATCTCTCATTGTTGTTTAGTTTTACCTCATTATTTACCTCTGTTTTCATACACACTCAAAACCCTAGCTGTCTCATTCACTTCCACTTTTCACCGAAGACTAATCTCAATTGGCTGTTTTAGGAGAAGTTCAACAACAGACTTGATTCAAGGGATTTCCTTTTTTGAATCTGTTTTCACTCATGTTGTGTATTTTCATTTTAACCTCTCTAAAAGCAGATTGGTAGTTGAATACGGCTTAACTTAATAAACACGGATTTGAATTTGATTCTGTAATGGTGAAATCGAAGTCTCTGGTTCCATCCCCATTGTTTTTACATTAAAATATCATTCATTGTTACATTCTTCTTGCTTTTTAAGTTATTTTCATTTACAACACAAAAAATACATTCACCTTGTTACTTTCATGTTTAGTTAGAGTTCTTTCAAAGGTAGTAATTATAGAGGTCCAATTAATCATGTAGTTTGACATCCTTACTGGTGTCATTATACTAACTATATATTTACATTCGGAAAGAACACAACAAAATCCATTGAAGCTCCAACTTTGAGTTGCAGTTGATTTCAAATTGATGGAATATAAACCTGTAATATAACCTTGATTAGGACTTCTGAACTGTAAGTGGAAGTTATTAAGTAATTAGCAGGTGATTAAGTAGTTTTTAGCAAATTGCTTGGTCCAAGCTCCAAAATCCAAAGAAAAGAAAAGACAATGCCACATCCAACCGTTACTTTTCAGCGGCAGGCGTTGGTTAAGCCAATTCACTAGCATAACGTATATGTTCCTTTTCTATCAAGTTTGATTTTCCTCTTCATGAATATGAGTAGTTCGTAAGGAAAAAAGTCATTGTTCTTGAGCCAAACAAACCGAGTACATAAACGTAATAGGTTTCAAAGATATTTGTGATTTATTTTAGAAGGGTTAAAAGTACTTTTTAACGATAAAAATATTTCAAGTTATGTTTAACGGAAAAAACTTAAAAACACTTATGAATTATAGAAATCATATATACTAAAACCCAGTTTTCGCTGGGCACTGTTGATGACCAGTGTGCTGACCATTTTGCCCTTCGGTTTTTGTTCTGTTTCTCTTGCTGTTTCATATTTGTACAGTCGAGTGATTATTCTGCCCTTTCCATCCACGCGTTCATCGTCGACCTATCCTCTGCTTCCATAAGATGTCGCCACGTTGGTCTTCTCGAACCTTCCATCCTTTCCGATCCCTGTCTCACAAGCACTTTTCTTCCTCTCAATCCTCACGTTTTCTGGCTTTCTGATCTCGAGTTCTCTCTCTCCCTCTCTCACTTTCTTGCTAAGAACGACGAGCCAATCAAAATTTTGCAGATATTTTTTTTGGAAAATTTGAAACGATGTGCTGTTCTTCCTTCCTTCCTCCTCCCTATCTGTTGGACAGCATCTCCTCCATTTCAACCTCTCCCTTGGAAACCCATCTGAGATCTCTTCATGTTTCTTTGTCAGAATCTCTGGAGAAATAAATTTGATTTTTTTTTAGGGGGTGTATTCAATTGGGATTTTGAGAGATTTTAATTCTTTTAATGAATCTAGGGGTATTTAATCAGGATTTTAAGTGATTCTCTGAAATTCAAGGTGTATTCAATCAGGATTTTAAGATAGTTTATTAAAATCCTTATAAATCCGGGTGTATTCAATTAGGATTTAAAGAAGTTTATAACATTCCAGGTGTATTCAATTAGAAATTGATTTTAAAGAATTTGAAAAAGTTGAGGAATTTGAGGGAATTTGAGAGATTTCGTAGTGTATTTTAAGCATCCACAAATCTCACCTCTTCCCATGAGATTTCGAGGGAATTCAATCAAAATTTTATATGGAATCTCTATAAATCAATTAAACTCCATAAAAATCCATGGATTTATAATTCCACTAAAGTCTCTCAAATTCCTGATTGAATACACCCCCCTTATTAAGGTTTTGGTTTGTGGGTTTTTAATTTTTGACTTTCTGTGCAGGTAAAGAGGTTTCTTTGTCAGAATCTCTGAAGAAAGAAATTTGATTTTTTTTTTTTAATTTTTTTTTTTTAGTTTTTGGTTTGTGGGTTTTTAATTTTTGACTTTCTGTGCAGGTAAAGGAAGAACCCAAAAGATATATGTTCACTGAAGGACTTGATAGGAGCGCCCTTCATTGGGTTAGATAGGTTTTCGAAGAAAAATCATTACCCTCTTCCTTTTTTTGAATTAAAATAAATAAATAAAGTATGGTTGAAGTTTACTATTGTTTGATTTAGTTCTCAGCACCATTCGTGGTATTTTTATTGATTCACTACCCGATTAATAAAACCCATTTTTTAATTGTTTTTAATTTATGAATTTTTGGTATCTGATTTTGGTTTTTGATGTTTTCTCAGTGATTGATTTCTTTGGCGTTTAATTTTTAATGTTTTCCCAGTGATTGAATTCTGGGTTTTCAGCCGTCCCCAATTTTAGTCAACCCAGGTAGCAAAGGGAGTTTGTCCGGCGAGACACGATCTTTGATTTTTGCAATCATTGGTGGCTGTTCTTCTCTGTTTTTGGCTGCAATCCGTACGTTGCATTGATTTCATCTTTTTCACGGTTTTGTTTCAAGCCTTTCTTTTGAGAGGATTGGTACGTATCAAGGTTAGTGATTTCTAAATTTTTGAGTTTTGATTTCATTTTTGGTTGTCTTGCCCATCAATTTGTTTTTTGGTTGTCTGACTATTATTACAATTGGGATCAATTTTGTTGGCAGATTTTCGCTCAAATTTGGATAACCTGTGTATTGAAGTGACTGTGAAACAAATCGTATTCAGTTTGGGTATGTTTTGGCTGAGTTTTATGTTAGTTTTTATTTTTCATTTCTATAGATTGTAACATGAAGTGTTTTCAGATGTGCTCAAAGTATTTGAGGTATCTCTGGGAAAATCGTAGAAAAAATTGTTAATCACAATGATGTAGATGGATAAGGAACATCAAGCTTAAACGGGAAATCCAAAAATTTAACTGACTCACAATCTGACTTAAGATAACCAGAGCTTTTCCATCTATACACCTTTTATGGTTATAGTAATTCATGGCCTCCTTAGTCGTAGGGAAAAATTGCAGATACATGGAAAAACAAACAAGAAAAATTTATTCATAAGTGCAAGAAATATAAAGCCAAAAGAAGCACCAACATTTCCACCGTACAACCCCAGGTCTTAAGGTGCTGATTATTGATCTTACCTTAAGAAATAATAGCATGTTTACTACCCCGTAATCGGAATGAGAATAAGGAATCTGATTCCGATTACGGATTATACCTGTGTTTACTAAAATTGGGAGGAATCAAAAGTGCGTGGGGCCCACACAAAAAATGGAATCCAATTCCAAGATTTGGCTTATTTGGATTCCCAACATAGAGAAGGTATTTGGATTCCGGATTGCCAAGCAATCAGAATGATAATTTTTTTCTCTTTATACCCTCACTTACTTTCATTATTTCCAAGATTATCCTTAACCCTGGACTCACATTATGCACAACTCCATACATATGCCGAAGAGAAGAAACTACAACTTGAGCGAGAAAATTTAGATATTAAAGTAAATACTTAAATTTATATAAAAAAAAAATTAACAAAATCATTTTAGTGTGCCTATGAAATAAAAAAGCAATTTAATTTTTTCTTACTATTATATACTATATCAAATTTTATTTAAAAAGTATATACAAAATTTGATTTGGGACAAGAACATTTTAGTAATCATACTGGTTTATATTCCGATTCTGCTGAATTAGTAAACAGCTTTATGGAATTCTATTCCGATTCCAGACAGTTTTAGTAAACAACTTCAACATGAATCTAATTCTGATTCCGCCTCATTTCAATTCCTCCTCAATCTAATTCCTCCTCAATTCAATTCCTCTCAATTTGATTACGGATTAGTAAATGCGCCCTAAGAGAAGTCTTCAAATCATTACTCATGTTCTTGCCATACCAGCTTTACAATGAATCACCACAACATTTTCGATGCCCTCCTTTAACCATGAATGAGCAAGCACTTCGACAGAAGGGCTTCGATGCCCTCCCTTAATCAATTACTAACATAATGCTGTTTTTCAAGAAAATCAGTGGATTCTCAAGAAGGGCTTCAATGTACAGAAGAATTACAAGGTCTTATTAGCTAATCATATTTTTATGTAATAATTTAGATCAAATATCGATGAGAAATAATATATGTATCAAATTAAAATCTCTAAAATCTCTTTGTTTTGTTTTTTTCAATGTGTAGCAGACATCATCATCATGGAAGATGGCTAGCTAGGATTGGAAGTGTTGCTGGAAATAAGGATCTTTATCTTGGGACATTGAGTGAGTGATTTTTCAAACTTTATTTGTGTTTTTTCGTATCTAAAAAATTTCCTAATATTTTTTTTATATAATTAGCGAACCCACGATTTCATGTACTACTAACTATGCTTGGTTTTTGTATGATTCCCATTATCTGAGGCATCTAGGTAAA
Organism: Cotoneaster glaucophyllus; assembly: GCA_036320875.1. Lineage (NCBI taxonomy): Eukaryota > Viridiplantae > Streptophyta > Magnoliopsida > Rosales > Rosaceae > Cotoneaster > Cotoneaster glaucophyllus. Next base: position 11,685,142 of record CM070073.1, on the reverse strand, counting down.
GTTTTGTTCGAAGTAGGAAAAACAATTTAAACTCAAGCTTCTTTACAAGCTTGAGTAAAGATCTTAGTCTGATAATGATTAATAACTAAGATAGAATCAGGTTAATATACGTAGTTAAACATACCAATCAGTCTACATTTTGTGAACACATATGACAATTTAGGGGTTTAACCCTCAATTGCAATCTCATTCGTAAAGCTTTTGCTATCCCAACTGAGACACACGCGTAATTTTTTGTTTACACCATACTAAACAGTATTTTTTTCATATGTTTAATCAAACTCTTATCTAATGTACATTCCACAGAGATAAACGCGCAAAAATTTGATGACATCCTATAAAATTGCCAGAAAAAGGTCGTTACTCATGCAAAAGCAGACTTCTTTCTCCACAGAAAAACACTAGGTAAGCACAATCTATCCTTATTTTGTTCATAATATAATTTTATTGTGATACAATTTTGTTTCATATATTTCAATCCTTTTCTTTTCCCTTGCCTAGGATACCTCTTTTAAACAACTTTTCACATTCTTCTATAACACAGTGTTTACATCTTCTAAACATTTTTTTGCAATTTTTAAACTTGTAGCATCGCGTGGACTTTACTTTCTAATGTTTTCTAAAAAAGCAGATGCTATATAATTTTCAAAATGTTGTAAAATCGACGGTGTATGCAGTGGAATAAATAAAATAAGACACAAAATTTACGAGGTTCCTCTACAGTCAATGTGACTGAAGTACATCCTCGGAGCAGCAGTGGTGCTTTCATTATAATTTGGAATAATAGGAGTACAAAGATAACTCTCACTATTCTCTCATCTCTTTTTCTTCTCTCTGCCATGAGCTTTGTGGCTTCTCTCTCTTCTTCATCTCTTTCTTTCTTCCGTTCTATCTATCTTTCATATGCTCCTTTGTTTTATAGGCAAAGCATGTTTGACAAAGTTTTAGTAGGGTTGTAGTGGATGGCCATCCACATTGAATGGCTTATGAATTACAACACTCCCCCTTGGATGGCCATAAGTTGTGACTCTGTTGCTAGCCACCACTCTGATCATTTTCACTTGCCTTATCTGTCTCCCATGTAGAAGTGGCATGTTCTCTAGTTTTTCCCAGGCAGATGTGGCATCTTCTCTGGAAAGTCTTAAAATCTGAATCTGTTTTTGGACGCTCTCCCTAATGAGTTTCTCCCCCTGATTTCGAATTCTTTAGGCTGATGTTTCACCCAAAGATGATATTCCTTTTTCACTTGCTTTACTTGTTGTTGACTTTCCACAACTTGATCTTGAACTGGGCTGGAGGGTCTTCTGCTAGACTTCCTCCAAAGGTCTGAATTTACTCATTTTATCTGAAGATGAATTTGATTCAAGGGTGGTGGACACTTGATCTTGAATCGAACTTATGATTCCTTTAAGGGCCTTGGGACTTGTTCTTGAATGAAATGGAACCACGAGCAGCTCCACGTGACAAGTGATCTTCAACTCCGTCGGGGATGGATCGGCACGTGTTTTGTTGTGCTTGTCTCCACATGCTTCAATGTATCACTTTCGTTTGGCTTATTTGTTCCATTTGCAGAAGTCGTATTTTCCCTAGTTTTCCTCCATGCATGTGTGACATCTTCTCTTGCAGTATTTGTCCCCTGATGCAGGAGTGGAATGCAACCCTTGCATTTGAATGGTCATTCAGAACTTCACTTCTCGGCGGTTCATCATGCTTGGCAGCTTCAGTGTAAATAGCCAACATCATATCAACAATTGAAGATGAGTACTTGAGCGCGATGCAAGGTAAGCAACCAGGTAAAGGTTCCAGGCAGTCATTTCCTGACTGGAAGTTTGATTTCAGGTTCTGACTGATTGCTTTCTTTCTCCTTGTCTTGCAGGTAAGAACAAAGACAAAGGAAAGGACAGAGAGATTACATGATATGAGATACTCTTGCTCTCGTCGCTGATGATATGAGATACTTTTGCTCTTGAAGGAAATAGTATAAGATTTTTATGTTGGTGTAAACCTTTTCGATCGAAAGGGGTTTCTTGCTGAGGAAATGAGTTTGGCATTTTTAGGGACTTGGTTGAAGAGGTATTCTGGGAGAGAAAGAAAACTGAGTATGTTGAGAGGTTTGGTTGCAGATGCATTTTCAGCAAAGAGAGAGTTAGACGTTTTGGATATGTGCTTTGCCATAGAGGATGAAGGTTGACATATATAAGGATTTTCCGATACCAGGTAGTGGTGCAGATGTCTCCTTGTTACCCACGCTTGTTGGCAACTTCACACGTTTTCAACCCTGTCAGATATCTTTGACAAAGTTGCACGTGATATCTAAAAAGCTGAGATTGCGTCTGAGAAATGTTGACAGACTTTATGCAGGAAATCCGACTTTTGAAATTCGGAGAGCGGTGCCTCTTAGATCTTTGAACAAGTGGCCCTGTTGCCTCTTCTTTTTATGGAGATATCAATTGTGCTCAAAATGTATGCTCCGAAAACTACTGCATGTATAATTTTTCCTTTCTTGCACTTTTGAGATTTTATCCTTCTACATTTCTGAAAATGGCTTGCCCATCTAACCTTTGTTTAGATTTGTGTCTCAGGAGAGATACAGACGAGCCGCGTGAAGATAATATTTGGTGTCCGTCCTTCTTATTTTCTAATGGCACTCTTACAGTTGGAGACTCTGTGATGAGGGATAATACAACTGCTACAGCAGTAGCTAGGAACCTTCTCACTCCTATAGATAAAAGAATACTTTCAAAGAGGACTGATGAATCGGTTGTTCAAGATTCTTTAGCTTTTAGTGTTCAATGTGCGAGCTCTATATTTAATATGGGTCAACGTCTACTTGCTCGAACTCGCCAAGTTGAATCATTGATGGCTGAGGTGGCAAGTCTTAAACAAGAGATTAGAGGGTTTAAGCATGAGAATAAAGTGTTACACATGCTTACAAATAATTACTCAACGAGCATGAAAAGAAAGCTCGACCAGCTGCTGGAATCCGAAAGTCGGGCTCAAAATGACAATCAAAGGTTCGATGCTTTATTCCAAAACACCTATTGCCTTCGTCATCCGGAGTTTTACCAAGTATTGAGGCTGCAAATAATCAACCTCCGGTGCTTCCCTCTTCTGGGGTACTTCCGAGTACTGAGGCTTTACATGAGCAACTTTTGTGAAGGCTCCCTCCAGTTTTTTCATTTTAACTCCTGTGTATGTACATGTCTGTAATTTCTCGGAGATATTAATAGATAAGCTTTATTTCATTCAATGTATTGTGCTAAATACAATAAAGCATACAATTCACTAAGATGTGGTACTTCTGGACCAAATATCATTTATCTTTTCCCTCACGAAGATAAATGATCGTTCTTAGTGTCTAAATATTGATTAATCACTTGAGTTTTCAACTCATAATCTTCAATCCATATGATTCTTTAATATCATCAACATCATGAATAAGATTCGTGTTGGCATATTGTTCGACCTATAACTCGAGACAATATTTCTCTCAACACTTTATAATTTTTCTAGACTCTTCAGGAGTTCTAATTTAATGTCATTGACTCTTGCAAGAGATTTTAGTATGTTGCAACAATATCATAATGATAGTACTCACTAAGGCAATTTATACCATCCACTGGTATTGAGTACATAATTTATGTTTTACATTTTCAGGGCTTTCTTCAAGCAATCTGAATCCTTCAGTGTTTTCTACACTGACACATTTTTCTTTGAATTTATACAGAGCAATTTGCTCCCATGTATACTTGAGGGATTACTTATGGAGATATGATGTGGGCGACTCACAAACCCTTCATATATAATTCTCCATTCATATGAACTCATTTACAACATTGTGTCATATCATGTGAGTGTATTTCACTGTATTACAAATGCCCATATGTATCCTCCTTGGTTCAACATCTTTTGGCGATTTGTACAATAAGTCCATTTTCCACATTCTTGGTAAATTGATATAGAATTGCCTTTCTCCATTTTGGCCAATAATGAATTTAGTAGCTACTGAAAAAAACCAAAATTAACATTGGTAATCATCAATCCATGATCGCATATTCTCATGTGCATGCGCATGCATAAAAGCTTTTCATTTCTTTGGATATCCATTGCCTCTTCAAGGGCATTACATTATCTCTTCCAGGATAGTCATAGTTTAGAGAATGCGGATCATAATCTCTTCTTGAGAGTTATAGAGCTTGGATTTTAATCTCCACTTCCGGGAGTTGAGTCATTGGAACCTATACGTCGATCATGCTTCATGCATGAGACATCAACATTTTCATGTCCGCGGATTGTCCTTTCTGGGACGTGTATCTATGCAGCGACTGTCATGCTTCCAGCATGTAACAGTTATGCTTCGGGAATGCAATAGTTCAATAGTGCCATATTCTTCGTCTTTCGAATCACTGAACCTTCTGAATCTAAGGGTTTGCCACGCTTCAAGCGTGCAACAGATAAATCATTTGCTACCACATTATTTTGTCCAATAGGGACATCAATTCTTGTAGGCACATTTGTAGCAAGTATATGTGATTTTATTACTTTTGTTGCATCATTAAGTGCATCTGGCATTTGATTTGCACATCGTTGCATCATTCAATTATTCTCACTTCATTTTTATATTGATTACTTCGTGAATCAAAATAAGACAAATTATCTTCATTCTTCTGGAACGATCTTTTCTCATTATTCTTCTGGAATGATATTTTCTCATCGTTATTCAGGAACGGTGTTATTTTCTCCCCCTAACGGTGGGAAAATTGTCTTATCAAAATGACAGTTCGCAAACCACGCGATAAACATATCCCCAGTCAAGGGTTCTAAATATTGAATGATATATGGTGTTCAAAATCAATGCCCAATCGGCGATGATGCCTTATTTCAGTACATTTTGGCAGTGCAATAGGCACATAAACAACACAACCAAAAAACTCATAAAAGTATAATGTTTGGATGGTGCCCAAACACGAGTTGTACTGAGAAATATCGATGGTTGGCAACAAGTCTCAACCAAACCAATAATGCATTATGTAAAATGGCATGTACCCATCTTGCAATTTTGTTTTCATGAGCAGAGCGCGGGTAATCAATTTCATCCGCTTAATAAATGCTTCTGCTTAACCATTTTTGAGTGTGGACATGAGGAACATGGCGTTCAACATCAATGCCCAATGACATGCAATAATCATCAAAACTTTGAGATATAAACTCTCCAGCAAATATGCATTATATCATCATTCACATACTTGGAACTTCTGGTCCTTATTTAATAGTATGTGGACTGAGGCTCTTATGTCCTTTATTACAATTAAGTTGTGGCACTTCGGCACTTCAAACTTAAGGTACTCATCAAGGAACTTCATGTCCGATCTTGAGGATCTAGGGACTTCATGCCTGATCTTTTTTCATGATGGAACTTCTGGTCCAATCATTTTATGTGATGAGGATCAAGAAAATTCAAGTTTTGATCTGATCAAGGAACTTCAAGTAACATGTATATACTCATCGTAACAAAAGATAAGTACAATAAATAAATTAAAGCAATAGGCAGTAATTCCAGCCATGATAAATAAATTACTTTTAAGTAAATAAAGCTTGTGACAAGGGCTTTGATTCAGCACCATTCACATAAATATCAAAGCTTTAAAGCAAAGGGTAATAATTATACCCACTGTAAATAAACAGAACTTGTGATAGGGCTTTAAACCAACACCATGCACATAAATATGCCAAAACAGAAAATGCAATGATTAAGTCCTCATTTTTTTTTTTTGCTTTTTCTTTTTCTTGGTCTGCCACTTTCTTTTGTTTCATCCCTTTTATTTTTGTTATTATTTCACAGTTCTTAAGTCATTTTAGTTACTCGGGAAGTAATAGTAACAATAAGTTTCAATGTGAGTTTCGAAAAAGTCGAAACGGTTCTCATAAATTTTGGAGTCAAGAGTGTCTGCAACTTATGAGAAGATCAAACCGTTATATTTAGCTCAAATTTTAGTATGATATGGATAAGAGGATACCGAACAACTTTCGTGAAGAAACAATTTCGATCTGAGCTACCGAAATGGATTATTGGTACTCATAAGGTGGCTGTCCAGTTTTCTGCGGAAATTGGAAACTGGTTTGGTATTTCAGGCATCTTGGATGATCGCACCGTTGGAATTTTCTGAAAATTTTATATGTTGTATATATTAGGCTGACGAACAACTTTGAAGGAGAAAGTATTTCAATCCGAGGTCTGCTAGTTAGAGCTCCGAGGCTGTTTACATGGCTATCAAATTCTCAACGAATTTTAAGTCTGTACTCTTTTACTTCTGCAAAGGATGATATACAGTCATACAACAACATATATATATTTGCTTCAGGAAAATCAGTAGTACAAAGATTTTAAGATGAAATGAAAAGATTTTCTTATCTGTGATATTAAGTGAACAGGATTTGTGGCATTGTGCTTTCCACTGACATGAGAGGTTCTCGTGCTGATAACGTGTTGTAAAATCGACGGTGTATGCAGTGGAATAAATAAAACAATACACAAAATTTACGAGGTTCCTCTACAGTCAATGTGACTGGAGTACATCCTCGGAGCAGCAGTGGTGCTTTCATTATAATTTGGAATAATAGAAGTACAAAGATAACTCTCACTATTCTCTCATCTCTTTTTCTTCTCTCTGCCATGAGCTTTGTGGCTTCTCTCTCTTCTTCCTCTCTTTCTTTTTTCCGTTCTATCTATCTTTCATATGCTCCTTTGTTTTATAGGCAAAGCATGTTTGACAAAGTTTTAGTAGGGTTGTAGTGGATGGCCATCCACATTGAATGGCTTATGAATTACAACACAAAAAACATTTTTTTTTCTTTCTAAAAAGCAATTTCAAGTCTAATTGTCACATCCCGGCCCGGGCCTGCACCACAACCCGGGCTCGACTCCGCTGTAGCACGATATTGTCCGCTTTGGGCCCCTACCACGCCCTCACGGTTTTGTTTCTGGGAACTCACATGAGAACTTTCCAGTGGGTCACCCATCATGGGATTGCTCTCGAGCGCTACTCGCTTAACTTCGGAGTTCCTATGGAACCCGAAGCCAGTGAGCTCCCAAAAGGCCTCGTGCTAGGTAGAGATGGGAATATACATATATGGCTTACAGGGTCCACACCCCTGGGCAATGTGGGATTTTACAATCCAACCCTTTAGGGGCCCGACGTCCTCGTCGGCACACTTCCGGCCAGGGATTGGCTCTAATACCAAATTGTCACATCCCGGCCCGGGCCAGCACCACAACTCATGCTCGACTCAGCCGTAGCACGATATTGTCCGCTTTGGGCCCCTACCACGCCCTCACGGTTTTGTTTCTGGGAACTCACACGAGAACTTCCCAGTGGGTCACCCATCATGGGATTGCTCTCGCGCGCTACTCGCTTAACTTCGGAGTTCTTATGGAACCCGAAGCCAGTGAGCTCCCAAAAGGCCTTGTGCTCGGTAGAGATGGGAGAGATGGGAATATACATATATGGCTTACAGGGTCCACACCCCTGGGCAATGTGGGATTTTACAATCCAAATTGTCACATCCCGGCCCGGGCCCCCACCACATCCCGGGCTCAACTCCGCCGTAGCACGATATTGTCCGCTTTGGGCCCCGGCCACGCCCTCACGGTTTTGTTTCTGGGAACTCACACGAGAACTTCACAGTGGGTCACCCATCATGGGATTGCTCTTGCGTGCTACTCGGTTAACTTCGGAGTTCCTACGGAATCCGAAGCCAGTGAGCTTCCAAAATGCCTCGTGCTAGGTAGAGATGAGAATATACATATAAGGCTTACAGGATCCACATCCCTGGACGATGTGGGATCTTACACTTTTTTTTTCTAAAAGAAATTTCTAGTGTTTTTCCACTAAACACTAAACTTTTATAAAAACTTCTGTGTGTACAATAAAAATATAGTCGAAAATCCACTTGGGGACTACCCAAAGGTTTACCCGCCAGTTCAGATATTCAGAAAACCGTTAGAAGCAACGGCCTTGTTTCCCTCTCACAAAAATTCAAAACCCTAAACTAGCTCAATCAAATCCACGCCCACATCCTCACATGCGGTCTACCGAAAACCCATACGAGTCACAACATTGCACCGCTCCTATCTGCCGCAGCAATGCTTTTTTTACTACGCTTGCTCAATTTTCTAGCACCACCGCAACTTCTTCATGTACAACGCCATGATCAGAGGATCCGTTCTGTCGCATTCGCTGATTCCCACCATTTCAGGCTATTTGGGCATGTTGAATTATGGGTTTGTTCGGGCATGTTGAATTATGGGTTTGTTCTGAATAACTACAATTTTCCGCTGTTGACAAAAGCATGAACCATTCTCAGCCTGAATTTGAAGCTCAGTGGTCGATTAGTTCATGGCCATGTAGTTCAATTCGGGTATGGTGACGACTTTTTTGTTCTTAGCTCGCTGATCGAGTTTTATGCCATAATCCATGAATTGTAAATTGCAAAGGTGGTGTTTGATAAAAATCCTAAAAGGGACGTGGTGGTATGGACGGCAATGATAGACGTGTATGTGAAGACGGGATGTTGAGAGTGCCCGAGTTGTTTGATGAAATGCCTGAGAGAAACATCATATCATGGAGTGCAATGATGGCTGTATTCTAAGGTGAGCGACTTCAGAGAGGTGCTTTCTTTATTCAGGCAAATGCAAGAAGCAGGCACAAAGCCTAATGACTCGGTTCTTGTTATAGTTTCACTGCCTCTGCTCATCTTGGTGCGGTCACAGAAGGACTGTGGGTGCACTCCTAATGCTAAAAGGTTCAATCTTGAACTGAACACGAGATTGACCACTGCTCACGTTGGTATGTACTCGAAATGCGGATATGTGGAAGCAGCTTAACGGGGTTTTGAGGGTATTCCCAATAAGGATGCTAAAGCGTGGAATGGTATGATAGCTGGAGTTGCTGTTGGAGCAATATTAGAAAATATGAGAAATATAAAAGAATTCCAATAATAATAATCATAAAGAAATTCACAACATCAATTATATATGAGATTAATATAAACAGAGATAAAGTTAGAAAAACTGACAAACTTGGAGATTGAGGCTTGCATAAATGCAATGTCCTAAAGATAGAATTTCGCCCCTACTCTTGTGCTTGTAGTTCGGTAGGCGTCCATCTCCCAGGATTCAACAATCTATAATCCGAAGTCAAAGCACTTCAATCTTCGGACTCTGGCGAACTTCATATATTCCGTACTCTCAATACACGACTCGGAATTTGACACACGAAACATGAGAGAAACAAAGTGGGGAAACCCTATTTCTCAAGAGTAAAATTAATTCTAATTTTCTATCTCTAATGATAATGGTTTCATGGGTTTATATAGAACCCAAGTACTTCTTATTAAAGAGATGTAACTTTTCATATAAGTATACATCACTTATCAAGGGAATACACCTAAACAACATAACCTTTCTAAGAAATCGGTTAACACTATTTTTCATTCAATTATTAAAATTATATATTACAATATTTCAAATTATAATATATAATTTCCAACAATCCCCCACATGAATGAAAAATTTAGGAAGAATTTGAGAGTACAGGCGAACAAGAGATGCATCGGGAGAGGTGTCTTTTGGACTTGAACCTACCCTAGTGAATACTTATCGGATTTACTTGGTGACGCAGTGAATATAAAATCTTGAACTGTTCACCGCAGTAGTAAACCGAGACAATAAGCAACACACATCACTTATCCTAATATATTACGGTTCATACGGTTGTGTTCATTTTGGTCCTGAACAATTCCCGGATTCATGAGAGCTTTAGAGAATTTAGCCATCTCATTCTCATAGAAGTGACCCATTTCTACTCTCACATAGGTGCCCACTGATTAAGAATAGTCTGCTCTATTCCTCTTACTCATAAGATATCACTGTCATTAAGTATAAATATACACCCTAAAACTTCTGCAGACAACACACTTCTTCCATCATAGGAATGAGGTATATAGTGTGTTAACTTCTTTGAATCATGCCCAACCAGTTTGCCTATTGAACTTAGACCATGGGATCTCCAATCAACTAAGTTAGGTTTCCGCCCGGCTGATTCATTAGTTATGTTGGCTTTAGCCTCATTCCCCTCGATGATCAACTTACTCTCTAGTCTAACCTTTAATATTTGGTACCATTTAGGTTGACTATCTATAATGGTGTTCACAATCCATCTTATGAAATTATATTTCATATGAGATAAGTTGTTTTCCAATGTTAAGTCCTCAAAACATATGTTTGGACTTACTAATAAGTAATTTGCTAACACTTGGGCATATTCCCCCACATTTAAGGTATTTATCGAAAAGTCTATAACCTTTCAGTACCTTAAAATACCATTGCAAGAGATAATCTTTATCTCTTTCTAGGAGCAAATTACGTATCATTCTTCATATTATCCAAAGATAACTATGTTACTCCCCCACAATACACTCACATTGTGGTTGCTTTTTAATGCTATCAATTACTCCTTCATCATACTTAAGAAGTAGAAAACTTATGTAGATAAATTTCTCTCATCCATCTTCGTAGGCCCTCAAGCCTCACTAACCCTTCTAAGGAGATGCACTTGTTGGCTACTTATTTGCCTTTAGCCCTATGAACTTGTCTCCTTAATTAGGCTTCTAATTATCAGACCAAACATGATCTAAAGCTTCTTCCCTTTGCGGGATTACTTCTTTTGCCGTCACAAATATTTGCAGCGTTAATATACTCATCAAGCAAATATACATATCAAGGCATCTTTCACCAATAGATGCTAAACAAACCGAGTGTTTCCATCCTCCAACCAAACCTACCATGACTCTGCCATTTGCTTTCACAAAATGAAAGCATCTGTATTTGCATGCAGAAGACTAATCATTGTGTAGGGCTCCACATTTAAGGTATTTGTAAGAAGATCTCTAACCTTGCCATACCTTAAACAATTACTCATTACAAGAGATGACATCTTAAATGTTGTTCAATTAGCAAATTACTTTTAACCAACCCCCACAATTCTTTCATAATTGTAGTTTCTATTAATGCCATCATTAAATCAATCACAGTTTCCACTTTAAGAAGTAAGGAACAACTAAGATAGACTCTATCTATCCTTTTAGGCCTTCATGCCTCACCACAAATTATGAGAAAATCACTTCTTGGTTTTCATTCTTTCCTTACTATGACTAACATGCATGACCCAATGGCCATGTCCATTCATATGCCTTGCTTAATAAGCATCATCATGTCTAATTTAATTGTGTATGCTTACTCAATAAGCATCAATTTTAGTGCCTCATCATTCCTTTTACGAAGACCCCACACTTTCAGTGTATAATTCTTTGCAAAGGAATTGGCTTTGGTTTTATCCATGACTACTCATTTTTGTAGTTGCCTTCACACGTTACTCCTCTTTTAGGAAGTACTCATCGTTCTATAGATGTTAACTCAATTAAATGAGTTTGCAGAGCATACAACCTTAACGTCATATAATACTTCCAGGTTCTTATGTTTGTAGATGCCAAGCCACAACATTAAAGATTGCAACTTGATCGGGTATTGAATTGAGAAACAAAACTGACCGTTTAAGTTTCTCTATCATTGCCTTCAATCCTTCTTACATTCATAAGTTCTTTTGGCATTATATACTGACATAAGGAATTTATTTTCTTTCCCGAAGAAAGAACTTCTCATACGGATTAACTGCACCAATTATACAGATGTAATTCTTTTCTGCAAACGAAATTTTTTCCAGAAACTGCTACCATCTTTGGCAAAACCAAATCTAGCATCGTTTTAGCATTGCAGATAAAGCAAATTTTTTTTTATAGCCTTTGCCTTTGCCTTAACCGACACCTCTCATTGAATGGATATCTCACAAATAGTTATTGATTCTGCCCAAATAGTTAACTCATTCTTACGTACACGACTTTAAGGGTTGCAATCCTTATAAATACTCAAGAAGAATACTTTAATCACATAAATATATGCCCAGTTATTAAGATGCATCATGGTCGTATGAATAAATCAATCCATATATATAACTCACACATTTGGTCGAATGGGAATGAACGCCCAGGCATGTAGAAAATTAATATTAATCATTGAAATTAAGAAATTTATCTATAAGACATATCACACAGGTCATGCAATTCATGCTTTCAAGATAACTTGCAGACACATATAGACGTAAGCATGCATATACATACCAGATCCAAATTATCCAAGCAAACTGCTCACGTCTTTTCATCAAGTGATGAATTGCCCAGAAAGTTATAGTTTTAAATTTTATCTTTTCATAAAGAAACACGCGGTTGATTGACACCGCTCCACATGGATCACACCACAACATCATCCAACCCAATAATCAAGACTAAATCAGAGATTAAAGTCTTAATTGCATCCATTCTAGACTTAACATCAAATACAACACGATATGCTGTCTATATCAGTTCAAGTCCTTTTCTTTCCCAGAAAATAAGTGTATGCACAAAGTAAAACTATTTTATTAAAGTAACATGCAAACTATTTTATTGACGCAATATGCAAACACTGCTCTTACGTATACAGATGAATATATTTTGAGTTGTATCATGTTTAACAATACTATTATGTATACCGAGTATACATCAATAAGCAAATAAACTGCAGCCCCACCGAGACATACCTTTTTCTGTAGAAAACCATAGTTTCTTCGACTTAGGGTTAGGGTTACGTTCAATGTTGTTGATCTTAAAATCTTCTAACACTCACATTCATACGTACTTCTAATATTGCATAATACTTCTATCTTTAGATTGTTGGAGCAATATTAGAAAATATGAGAAATATAAAAGAATTCCAATAATAATAATCATAAAGAAATTCACAACATCAATTATATATGAGATTAATATAAACAGAGATAAAGTTAGAAAAACTGACAAACTTGGAGATTGAGGCTTGCATAAATGCAATGTCCTAAAGATAGAATTTCGCCCCTACTCTTGTGCTTGTAGTTCGGTAGGCGTCCATCTCCCAGGATTCAACAATCTATAATCCGAAGTCAAAGCACTTCAATCTTCGGACTCTGGCGAACTTCATATATTCCGTACTCTCAATACACGACTCGGAATTTGACACACGAAACATGAGAGAAACAAAGTGGGGAAACCCTATTTCTCAAGAGTAAAATTAATTCTAATTTTCTATCTCTAATGATAATGGTTTCATGGGTTTATATAGAACCCAAGTACTTCTTATTAAAGAGATGTAACTTTTCATATAAGTATACATCACTTATCAAGGGAATACACCTAAACAACATAACCTTTCTAAGAAATTGGTTAACACTATTTTTCATTCAATTATTAAAATTATATATTACAATATTTCAAATTATAATATATAATTTCCAACAGTTGCAATGAACCGGGATGCTGTGGAAATTGCAGAAATGTTGGAAGAATTATTGAAGATTTGCAGAGAGAGAGAGAGAATTCGAGATGAGAGAGAGAGAGAGAGAGAAAGTACTTTCTTATTTCTTGACAGTGAAGTAATCTTCTTTGACAATCTGTTATATGTCTAAACAAAGCTTGTTCTCTAAGCTAAAGATTAACTACCGTATAACAACCTTATAACAACCTATGTATCTCTTGACAAGTGTCACTCAATTTAACATGGATTCATTCTTCACTTGGATACTGGTTTTCTTCATTTGAATTACTCGGATTCTTTACTTCATTAGTCGTACATCCCCTCAATCTCATGCGTAAGTGAGCTGAGCATGAGACTGCCACAATGTAGCGGAAACAATGGTGTAGACAATCCTTTGGTTAGAATATCAGCTGATTGATCTGATGAAGAGACATGTTTCTCTCCATCTGCTCTATTACTCAACGGAAAGGAAACGGAGAGTCTCTCATATAAATTATTTCCCGTAAATATTAAGTTTATCCTCTTCCCTTTCTCGCTATCTTCTTCCTGCTGGATACAAGAAGGCGGCCAGGCAGTGCCTTCTTATCTGATGGCTTGAAGATAGCCATCAATACTATAACACACAAGAGTCTTATATTTTTATCTCATCTTCCAGGCTGCTTGGAGGTGCTTTCATTGGTATCAAAATATTGAAGCCAATAATTGATCAACGTCTGATGAATAATCAAATTGAACAATAAAACCTAAAATAGTTGATTCTGCATTGCGAATAAAGGAATTATTAATTCATGTTTGCCTATCCTACCACATTGGTTCACTCGCACCATCTACTTATCAAGCTACATGTTGCTCTTTGTGTTATCAAGCTATATACACACACACAATTATAAAAAAGGTACCTGTGTATAGTCCAAACTTCAGACTCCAGACGGTAGTAAGAGTCTCTTCTACAATTGTAAGTAGCCCAACTCCCGTGGTACAACGGCAGCATTTCACATCTTCAAACCTTTAGCTTTCTGCAAAGTACAGTCAAATCTCTTTCTTCTGCACTGTGGTGACTAGTTTTTCTTTCTCCAAAGAAAAAGGGCCAAGGAATAATGGAACTGTGGGTCCCCTTGCTACAAGCAACACTGCCAAATTAGACAAAACAAATACCTCCAGATGACTTGAAATTACCAACTTGCCCTTCTACATTTTAGCTTCAAATTCAGTGCGTCTCCTCCCACGAGTTTGTAACGACGAGTACTAACTGAGTATACAAATTAATGTCACATGTATCCCGACTACTAATTCAACAAAAGTCAACATTTACCCTTCTAAGACCATCTTCAACCCATGGGATAAAGCTTAAAATATAAACTTTAAAACCCCTCCAAACCATCTCCAACCATTGGGCTAAAATAAGTCATAGGGAGAAAATATATCTCTGGGCTAAATTGCTCCCAGGATTTAAGCTTGGCTTAAATTATTCTGGACCCACAAAACTGTCATATTTCAAACCTTTTTTTGTTTGTTACTTATAATCTAATGGCTATGATCAAAAGAGATCAAATCTAATGTTAAAAAAAAAGATTTGACGGCCCAAAATTAAATCTAACATCTAAAATTATTTAAATCAAATTTAACTTAAAACTTTATAAATACATATGTATTAGTAAGATTTTTAATTACTTATCGGAATTTAAATATATTTATATTAAAATGTTCATAAAAATAAATTAGGATAACCTACATATATTTTATTTTCAAAAAAGTTACCGAAAAGAAAAAATTACACTAAAATTATTATTTAATAATTTCGGGCTAAAATTTTAAGTCATAAGGGTTGGAGAAGAAAAGCAGTTTTTGGGTTATGGCTTAAATTTTTAAGTTTTATCCCCAAGGGTTGGAGATGGTCTAAGGGCATTTTGATTATTTCACATTTTCAGGGAATAAAATATAGTAAAATGAGGGACGGATTGTAACACTTGGTGCAAGAAAGAAGGAACCTTGGGTAGTGTGTTCAACCTAGGGCTCACGAGGATACCATCCCTCTGCAGCATTATACCAAGGAAGAACTCTGTAGCTGCAACCATGGAAAGAATGAGCCTTGGGCAGTGTGTTCAACCTAGGGCTCACAAGGATACTAGCCCTCTGTAGCGTTATACCAAGGAAGAACTATGTAGCTGCGACCATGGAAAGAATGATGGAAGACTTAGTAAACCTGGAAGAATAGAGGAAACCAAGGAATTCCCCAGCTAGGACTTAGGGGAATCCCTGTATCTATAAACAGAAGGGCCAGCACACATGAGAAAGGAAGAGGGACGAGGGCGAGAACACACTTGACAGAGCAAACTATATTTAAGTGTTGGAAACCCTAGCTCTTGAGCTTTAAGCTTTTCCTGCACTCTGAGTCTTCCCATAAGCTTCCCTAGTCCCTTCTAAAACTACCAAATCATTAGAAACCCTAGATTTAGCCACCTTCAAACCATGCAAGTACAGGGTTTCTCTCTCTCATGCCAAACTAGTGACTTTTAGCTTCCACGCCACGCTTCTCATACAAGTTACAATTAAATTACACAATAATTGCTAAATTGGAATCACTGATTCTTATGGAATGCTTCCTAAGGCGTGTTAATTCTTTCAAAGTATTTCAGGACTTGATGTCGAAAACTAACCAAGAGAGTTGAGTGTTTCAACCGAGACCCAAATCCAACTCGATCAAAAAGGTCCACAGGGACTAGTATGTATTCATAAATGTATGAAGATTAAAATGGTTTAAACTATTTTCATGGATGATAGGTAGATTAAGTTTTATTTATATTCGTATATTCTACCTTCATCACAAGTTAAATGTATTTAATCAACCTATGGTGTAGGTATTATATATGATAACATACAATTTTTCTTTTAAATATTGAAAAAAAGGGTTAGATCTTCATATTTAAATATTAAAAATTAAAAATGTAAATAAAGATGCATAAATCAAGATGTTTAATTAAAATAAAAAAATAAGACACTGGACTAACTCGAATAACAACTCAAATTTTTGGATATAGATCATAGTACCCCAATTTGAAACCATCCACAAAGCAGTGTACTAAAAATAATTGAACATTTTAATTAAAGTATAAAAAATAAGACACTGTACTAAATCTAATAACAGCTCAAAAATATAGACATAGATCATAGTACCCCAATTTGAAACCATCCACAAAGCATTGTACTAAAAAGAATTGAACTTCCCCAGAGTCACATACTAGATGGTTGGTTTCAGGTTGGCGGGCCAAAAAATGGACTACCAGCTCGACCGAAAGCATCTTCATTGAGTTTTTTTTGTTTTCAAAAATCAATATTCATCATTAAAATATGAAACAACATAAAAGACGTGCATTAAACACGAATTTTAAAAGGCTTATTATATTTGCACCTCACATATTGTTGAATACACCCCACAAACTTAATAACCCCATATTTGTTTTTTTCATTAACAATTATCTTAATGCACCCCACATCCTTTCCCATAATAGCCTCATACCCCACGTTCTCAACATACACCTTATATTTTCTACATACATCTCACATCCTTCACATCTTATAATACTCATTTTTAATTATTGTAAACTAAATTGACTTCGGAGTAAAACCCTTCTTGAGCAACTAAGGTTTGATGACCTGTAGGAATTGATCGGCATTCTAAATTAGGTCCTCAAACGATCAACTAAGAGATATAAGTAAGTTAAGGAGCAAATTGGTGTCTGCTTCTCAAAGTGTTCTATTGTCAAGGATTTTGACTACAAAATACTCACTGCATATAAAGACTCACTACAGAAGACTTCCCCGTTCATACATTCAGATAACTCGAACTTCTAGAATTTCGTTTCCAATCACAAAAATGAGAAAGCATGAAAATACCATGCATAAAGTATGGAGGGTATGATAAAACCCAATAAAACAGGGAAAAGAAGGAGAAAAATAATCACAAATGTCTTATGCTGATTATTTTCTCTTGAAATTGTTGGGAGGGTTCTGCATGACTATGGTGCAGATACAACCCATGACTGCAGGCACTTGGAATGATATGACATACAACCTTAAATTCCTTCTAAGAGCTTGAACACAACAAAATATTATGGTTTCTGGAATCGCATGCAGGTATTTGCAGTATATGTAATTCACAAATTTGGACTACTTAAAATTTCATCCTTCATCAAACGAATCTGATCCTACCCTAAATTCTCTCAATCGAAAGACTAATCTCTCACTTTATATAGGGAGGTGTCGTTGAAATCTCTAATAAAAAAATGAAAAATATGGAGTCTTACCTCATGAGAAGTTTCCAAAACATCGATTTCGTGTTTCATTCGTAAAAAATATTTTTTCTCAATTAGTTTCATTGGTTAGAATTTTATTTTACAATCGAGGGTGAAAGGGGTTTTAAGAATTGAAGAAGATAAATAATATTTTAAAAGTGATTTGGTGTGTATTTAGATTTTTTTTTTTTTTTTAAAATCTTATAAGGTCGAAATTGTCATTGCATAGTAAATTATATAAGTCCTTTAATATAAAATTTCAATGTGGGGTGCTAATAAAAAAAAACCTTTTAAAATTATAGAAAAAAAAACGTAAATTTTTAACATACATATCTCATCATTTTAAAAAAAATCTTATAAGGTCGAAATTGTCATTGCATAGTAAGGTATATAAGTCCTTTAATATTAAATTTCAATGTGGGGTGCTAATAAAAAAAAACCTTTTAAAATTATAGAAAAAAAAACATAAATTTTTAACATACATATCTCATCATTTGTATAATGACACATGATATACCACTCCCTATTTCGGTCATACTAAAAAAATCTCTCCCCACAAGGTACCACTACACCCTTATATATTTCAGCTTGTATTTTGTTTTGGCATGTTGTTATTAGCAATAGAGAATCAACCATTAGTGTGGCTTCTTATAACGTTTAGATTCCAGTTTTGTCGTGAACTGACCGGCTATTTGATTTTTTTAATGAGCTTTGCCGCTCTCTCTTTTTTAACTCCTCCTCCTCCTCCTCTCTCTCTCTCTCTCTCTCTCTCTCTCTCTCTCTCTCTCTCTCTATATATATATATATATATATATATACACACACACACACACACACACACACACACACACACACACACACACTCTCCAGTGAGCTTTGCCTGCACAAAGAGGCAGCTGGAAATGGAGGTAACCAACAGGTACGTTACCATAAAATCCCCCCTCGACGACGGAGAACCGAAAGAGTCCGACTTTGAGGTCAAAACTTCACCCCTTGCTCTATCAGTTTCCGCTGGTTCCAGTGATGTCATCGTGAAAAATCTCTATGTGTCGATCGATCCGTACCAGCTCAACCGCATGAAAAGGTTCAGCTCCTCCCAAAAAACCATAAATTTTGCAGCTGCCATCGCCCCAGGAGATGTAAGCTCTGAAGCTTATTAGTTACAAAATTCGTAAAGGAGACTATTCTTAGCACTCGAAAACAGACATTATGCGCCTCTGATTTTATTTATAAAAGTGCAGAATGACGTTTTTAAGTTTAAATAGCAGCTCCCGTCTCAACATAATTGAGCTTTTTCTAATATTTTTTTAATATTTTTTTATGATGATGGCAGGAAATTGATGCTTATGGTGTGGCAAAAGTTGTGGCTTCTGGGAATCCAGAGTTTGAGAAGGATGACCTGGTTGTGGGGCTCATCAGTTGGGGAGAGTACACTGTTCTAAAAGAAGGGACCATGTTTAGGAAATTTGACCCTTTGGGGTTTCCACTTTCTCACCAAGTTGGAATTCTAGGTAATTTTACTTCATGGCCGCAACGCCTAATACTCCATTGTTGGCTCGAGACATTTTCTCTATTCATCTCTTCGTACCCAAAAAATTAGAGGCACCTTGTGTCCTTGAATGGCATAATTCGTTGACAATTGGATTGATATGGTTATTTTTTATTGGGGTTTTTTAACTTTAATCATTCAAGAAGATTGAAATTTAAAATAAACTTGGTGTTATATTACATATTGATTATAATCCCTTGATGTGTCCTTAATTCAAAATAATTAATGTGCATTTTATTTAATGTCTCCCATTAAATATTTAAATTTATTAACATACAAATTTTAATTTATTTTTTTACCAAAAAAAAAGTTTTTAAATTTATTAATTTTATTTAACATTCTTCAAACTTGAAAGACTCAATTAATGTACCTAAATGTTAGTATCGAAATGTGTGTACCGAAATATATTATATTGAACTAATGTCTTTAAATGTTAATACCGAAATGTATGTACCAAAATATATGCACTGAAATATATTATATTAAATTAATGTACCTAAATGTGTGTATAGAAATGTATGCACCGAAATGTTAGTACTGAAATGTATTATATTGAATTAATGTACCTAAATGTTTGTATCGAAGTGTATGTACTGAAATATGTGTACCTAAATGTATGCACCGAAATATATTATAATGAATTTAATGTACCTAAATGAAGAAGACAAAGTACATCGAAATATATCGTATAACAAAAATTAGTTTATCTAATTGTTCACAACAAAATATATCACAATAAATGAAATGAAAATTATAATTATAATGAAATAAAATTAATACATTAAAAATTAGGAAGAAAAAGAAAATAATTAAAAAAATAAAAATATAATTAATAAATAAGGTTATTAGTGTATCAAGGGACTAAAATTAGATTTTGATCTTATTCATGGTTTTAATCTAAATGTCGTCTTTGCCAATGATTAAAATGAAGTTTTCTATTTTTTATTTACAGGCTTTAGTGGACTTACAGCGTACGGGGGATTTTTTGAAGTGTGCAAGCCTAAGAAGGGGGAGAAAGTTTTCGTATCTGCAGCTTCTGGATCTGTTGGAAATTTGGTCGGACAGTACGCGAAACTCTTCGGTTGCTATGTTGTTGGTTGTGCCGGAAGCAAAGAAAAGGTGACCTAACAAAACTTTTCTTTTAGTACGCTATGTTCAATCGGAATCTGTTAATGAAAATTGATCTGAATGTTCTGTTTATAGGTGGCATTGCTCAAGGCAAAGCTCGGATTCGATGATGCCTTCAACTACAAAGAAGAGCCTGATTTAAAGTCAACTCTCAAAAAGTAAACCTCTCTTTGATCCTATCGTTTTGAAGCGAAATACGGGTTAATACTAAATTGTGTTTGATCTTCAGGTACTTCCCGGATGGGATTGATATATATTTTGACAATGTGGGAGCTGAGATGCTGGAAGCAGCAGTTGAGAACATGAACACCTTCGGTAGGATTGCTGTCTGCGGCGTGATTTCTGAGTACACAGATGCCGGAAAGCGAGCTGCGCCAAATATGCTAGACGTTGTTTACAAAAGAATTAAGATCCAAGGGTTTTTAGCAGCTGATCTCATGAATGTGTACTCTGATTTTATCTCCACCACCGTTGATCATCTTCGCACGGGCAATTTGCACGTGGTTGAAGACATCTCGTGTGGTTTGGAGAGTTTTCCATCTTCTTTCATTGGACTTTTTCGCGGTCATAACACGGGAAAGAAAATGGTTAAGGTTGCAGATGAGTGAACATATGATATGAAATCTCTCATTGTTGTTTGGTTTTGCATGCACTACTTTTATCGGTAGTGACGGTTCTGCAAATTTTTTAGGGAGAGGGCTGCTGCTGCTGGTGATATTTGGAGTTTTTGAGTATTTTCATTTAGTAATAATTGTTTTTTTTTTTTTTTTTGGATTAATCTTAGTTTACTACTCTGAAGTTTCTTGGTTTTCAATATTTGGTACATAAAATTTTTTTAATCCTAGAATGGTATCTAAAGTCATAATTTTGGGACAGTTTCATACATGAGTTAAGGTTGCTGTTAAGTCAACCGTTAATTGGTGACGTGACGCCCAAGTGGACAATAACACACCACGTGTCATTATGGTCCACGTGGATATTAAAAAATTAAAAATTAAAAAATTAAAAAAATTAAAAATTAAAAATATAAAAAGAGAAAACCTAAATCTTCCACCGCCATTTTCACATCAAACTACTGCAATGCAGAGACCCTATCCCATGGCTGCCCTTCCACCCATAACCGCTGCAACACTCTCACCCAGCACCTTCTCAGGCTTCCGCACACTCCCTAAACCATGAATGTATCTTCCTTTTCCTCCTCCTTCTTCTTCCCCCCTCTCTCTCTCTCCTCTTCTTCTCTCTCCAAACCTCCATAACTCTCTGCTCTTCTTCCTCTCAGCGAAGAACCCACAAATACCCAACTCGATACAATTTTTCAAACCAAACGTAATGGCGCCGCTATCCAACTCGACATTCCACTGCCTCAAATCTATGTAACGCCGAAGAACTTCGTCGACTTAACCGACCCTTAAATTCACAACAAGGATTGCATTCCAAATAGACAGATTCCAGTTGACGAATCTGTCGAAAACCCATTTGGATTTTGAGAAGAAAAAGGGAAATCAGAAAAAGGGTAAGATTGGAATGTCCGCTACGATTGTAGTGGTGGAGACAAATAAAGCCAATAAAGTACCTGTATTGCTTCAAGCGCAGGGCAAAAGGAAAAGGCTAAGGTTTTTGGAAGCGAAGATGTTGGAGAATGAAGATGGAAGGGCGGCCATGGGGTAGGGACTTTGCATTTGCAGCAGTTTGGGGTGAAAATGGCGGTGGAAGATTTAGGTTTTCTCCTCTTTTTTTTTTTTCTTTTTTTTTAATTTTTAATTTTTAATTTTGGGTAAATTACACAGAATTACCTCAACTATTGGGTCTGAACATTTTCATACCTCGTCTTTAAAAATTTTCAATGTCATACCTTATCTTCGAATTTGTTTCAATTTCATACCTTCCGTCAGCTTTCCGTCAGTTCCTCCGTTAAAATGCTGACGTGGCAAGTGTCGGGACCCATTTTATATTAAAAAATTAATAAAAAATTAAAAAATATTTTTTTTCTTCTCTCTCCTACTCCCTTTTTTTTTTTTTTCTCCTTCTTCTTCTTCTTCTCTCTCTTCCTCCTCCTTCTTCTTCTTCTTCTTCTGGGCGCCGAAACCCCTTTTTTTTTTTTTTTTTTTTTTTTTTTTTTCTCTCTCTTCCTCTCTCTTCTTCTTCTTCTTCTTTTCCTTCTTCTTCTTCTTCTTCTGGGCGCCGAAACCCTTTTTTTTTTCTTTTTTTTTTTTCTCTTTCTTCTTCTTCTTCTTCTTCTCTTCTTCTCTTCTTCTTTTCTTCTTCTTCTCTTCTTCTCTTTCTGGGCAGGGCCGAACCCCTACTTTTTTTTTTTTTTTTTTTTTTTTTTCTTTCTTCCTCTCTCTTCTTCTTCTCCTTCTCTTCTCTTCTTCTTCTTCTTCTTCTTCTTCTGGGCAGGGCCGAACCCCCCCCCCCCCTTTTTTTTTCCTTTTTTTTTTCTTTCTTCCTCTCTCTTCTTCTTCTCCTTCTCTTTCTTCTTCTTCTTCTTCTTCTTCTTCTCCTTCTCTTTCTGGGCAGGGCCGAACACCCTCCCCCCCTTTTTTTTTTTTTTTTTTTTTTTTTTTTCTTTCTTCCTCCTTCTTCTTCTCTTTCTCCTTCTTCTCCTTCTCTTTCTGGGCAGGGCCGAACCCCCCCCCCCCCTTTTTTTTTTTTTTTTTTTTCTTTCTTCCTCTCTCTTCTTTTTCTCCTTCTCTCTCTTCTTCTCCTTCTTCTTCTCTTTCTCCTTCTTCTGCTTCTCTTTCTGGGCAGGGCCGAACCTTTTTTTTTTTCTTGCTCTTCTCTCCTCCTCTCCTTCTTCTTCTTCTCCTCTCCTTCTCCTTCTCCTTCTCCTTCTCCTTCTCCTTCTTCTTCTCGGCAGGGCCGAAATACTTTGTTTGTTTTTTTTTTTTCTTCTTCTTCTTCTTCTTCTTCTCTGTGGGCAGGAAGAAGAAGAGAGCACAGAAAAAAAAAAAAAAAAAAAAAAAAAAAAAAAAACCCAGTTCGGCGGAAGAAGAAGAAGAAGAAGTGAGAGAGAAAAAAAAATATTTAATTAACATTTAAAATATTTTTTTAAGTTTTTATAATTTTTTATTAATTTTTTAATATAAAATGTGCCACGTCAGCATTTAACAGAAAATTTGACAGACAAGTGACGGGAGGTATGAAATTGAAACAAATTCGAAGATAAGGTATGACATTGAAACTTTTTTTTGACGAGGTATGAAACTGTTAATGACCCAATAGTTGAGGGGGTTCTGTGTAATTTACCCTTTAATTTTTTAATTTTTTAATTTTTTTAATATCTACATGGGCTTATAATGACATGTGGTGTTCCGTCATTGTCCATTTGAGGACCACGTCACCAGTTAACGGTTGACTTAACAACAACCTTAATGGATGTATGAGATTGTCCAAAATTATGACTTTATGTACCACTCTGGATGAAAAAAACTTCATGTACCAAATGTTGAAAACTAAGAAACTTCGGGATAGTAAACTGAGATTAACTTTTTTTTTTAATTTGTAATAATTTTTTTAAGGCAAGAAAAAATTGAAAAAGAAATATGTAGGGTTATTTTAGAAATTATGTCAGGTGGGAAAAGAGTTGATGTATTTTTTCACTATTTATAGTGGGTGTAAATATAAGATAAATGGGGAAATAAGACATTAGAGTGGGCATATCACCACTTTTTTTAAAAATGTTTTTGTTTTTAAACATCAATATTCATCATTAAAATATAAAACCACATAAAAGACGTGCATTAAACACGAATTTTAAAATTACTGCAAAAAACAACGTAAAAGACGCCCAAAAAGGGCTACAACACCATAATCTAAGACAAAAGCATCTTCTTGGATCGAGTTTTAATTGGTTGCTTTTATTTTTAGGAATCTTAATGAAATACTCCTAGTACTATTCATTTTTAACAAAAAAAATATTTTTACCTTGAAAAGTCATTCATGGTATTATTCTTTTACACCTTTATTTTGTCATTTTCATTAAAACTAAAGTTTTTGAGAACTTTTCATTAGTTTTCCTTTTATTTTTTTATCCAAAATGGTCATTGAGGTTTGCATAATTTCTCACTTTGGTTCTTGAGATTTGAAATCAATACAAGTAGTCTCTGAGTTTGTCCACCATCAATCATTTTGGTCAATTCTTGAAAAATCTCTATTAAATAAAGATAAAATGACAAAAACACCCTCAATTTTTATTAAATCATTTTGGCTATTTGTTTATTAAATTAAGAGTATTCTTGTCATTTTGATCATTATTTAACAAAAAATTTCACAGAATGACTAAAATGATTGATGGTAAACAAACTCATGAACCACTTCTACTGATTTCAAATATTAACTATCAAAGTGAGGAGTTATGCAAATCTCATAGACTGTTTTAACTAAAAGGCATTCATTAGATATTTTTGGAGGTTTCAGCTTGTATTTTGTTTTGGCATGTTGTATTTTGTATTTCTAATGAGCTTTGCCTCTCTCAGGGCCGGCCCTGAAGGTAGCCGGAGTAGGCGTCCGCCTAGGGCCCTCACTTCGGGGGGGGGGGGGGGGGGGCAATTTATATATATATATATATATATATATATATGGAAGTGTTATTGACATTCCAAAAATCTTATTGTAAGATCCCACATCGCCCAGGGGAGTGGATCATCTATGCCTTATATGTATATTCCCATCTCTACCTAGCACGAGGCCTTTTGGGAGCTCACTGGCTTCAGGTTCCGTAGGAACTCCGAAGTTAAGCGAGTAGCGCGCGAGAGCAATCCCATGATGGGTGACCCACTGGGAAGTTCTCGTGTGAGTTCCCAGAAACAAAAACCGTGAGGGCGTGGTAGGGGCCCAAAGCGGACAATATCGTGCTACGGCGGAGTCGAGCCCGGGTTGTGGTGCGGGCCTGGGCCGGGATGTGACAATTTGGTATCAGAGCCTAACCCTGGCCGTGGTGTGCCGACGAGGACGTCGGGCCCCTAAGGGGGTGGATTGTAAGATCCCACATCCCCCAGGGGAGTGGATCCTCTATGCCTTATATGTATATTCCCATCTCTACCTAGCACGAGGCTTTTTGGGAGCTCACTGGCTTCGGGTTCCGTAGGAACTCCGAAGTTAAGCGAGTAGCGCACGAGAGCAATCCCATAATGGGTGACCCACTGGGAAGTTCTCGTGTGAGTTCCCAGAAACAAAAACCGTGAGGGCGTGGTAGGGGCCCAAAGCGGACAATATCGTGCTACGGCGGAGTCGAGCCCGGGTTGTGGTGCGGGCCCGGGCCGGGATGTGACACTTATCATACACTCTTCACAAGTGTATTTTCTTTCCAAATATAGAAAGTTTGGAATGTAGAATGAGAATTTTGGAGTGCCAATCATAATTTTCTATATATATTTATATATATAATTTTGTAGATTGAGTAATGTATCTAAATATGAAATTATAAATATTTTTTTGGAACTTGCCGTGCAGCGTTTTGGGTGGGGGCCCCAAAATATTTCTTTTTAAATATGTGTGTATATATATAATATATATAAATATATTTTTAGAGTTTCCCGAATGCATGGGTTGCTTATCGTATTTTGTTAACCATACCTGTTACAGTTTCCTCTGCAGAAATAAGTTTCTCAAAATTAAAGTTGATCAAATCGTATCTTCGATCAACTATGTCACAAGAAAGATTGAATGAGTTAGCTATTTTGTCAATTGAAAAAGACTTGGTTGACAAGTTAGATTATGTAAACTTAATTAATACATTTGCGTTTAAAAACACTAGACGTGTAATATTTAAGTAATGTTTGCATATCTTTCTTCTTTGGATATGAATTCTAATGATTTTTGATGTAGAAATGAATTTTTTCATGTATTTAGCGAAATCTTTTCTTATACATATAAATGTACAATGAGTTAGGTGTCAAAGAACTCTAGGGCCCCCAATTTCTCAGGGCCGGCCCTGGCCTCTCTATATATATATATATATATATATATATATATATATATATATATATCCACTGAGCTTTGCCTGCACAAAGAGGCAGCTGGAAATGGAGGTAACCAACATGTACATTACCATAAAATCCCCCCTCGACGACGGAGAGCCGAAAGAGTCAGACTTTGAGCTCAAAACTTCACCCCATGCTCTATCAGTTTCCCCTGGTTCCAGTGATGTCATCGTGAAAAATCTCTATCTGTCAATCGATCCGTACCAGCTCAACCGCATGAAAAGTTTCAACTCCTCCCAGAAAGCCATAGGTTTTGCAACTGCCATCGCTCCAGGAGAAGTAAGCTTAGAAGCATATGGATTACAAAATTCGTAAAGAAAAATATTATAGGAAACTTCATTTTAATCCTTCTAAAAGATGACCAGACTAAAATCATGAGTAAGATCAAAATCTTATTTTAGTCCCTTGACATATTAATCATCTCATTTATTAATTATATTTTGATGCTTTAATCCTAATTTTTATTAAGGATAGAATTGTAAATACACCTACAAGGGAAAATACTTAGAGGATAAGGAAACTTAGTTAGTTTTGATTATTCTTCCTTTTCTGTTAGTTATAACAGTTTGTGTATAAATACCCAAATGTAAATTTTATTCAGTAAGTAATGGAAAATATTTTTCCTAATATGGTATCAACCTCCAATAGTCTTACGACATCTTCTTTCCTTCTTCGATTTTCGCTTCCTGCTTCTCTTTGCACCGCTTGAACTTCTCCGATCAAATCGATCGATTTCTTGATCTTGATCGTGACTTTTCTTCCTGTTAATCACTGATTGTTTGTGATTTCTTCCTCAAATCTTCAGCTATGGTGGCCTCTGCATCTCCTTCTTCGGAATCGGCTTCTCCTGTTCATTCGGCTCCTGATGCAATCCCTAACCCTAATCTAGCGATTTCTTCAATTACAATCCAAAATATTGGATCTATGGTACCAATCAAGCTTACCACCACCAATTACCTGACTTGGAGTGCTTTGTTTGCTCCGATCTTCCGCCGCTACAACCTTACTGGTCTCATTGATGGAACTATGGCGGAGCCGCCCAAATATCTTCATGATGCTACTATCAATCTAGCCTATGTTGCTTGGTTCGAGAATGATCAAAACATTCTCATCTGGATCAATTCAACTCTCTCTGAATCTCTCATTCCTTACACCGTTGGTGTGACATCTGCTCGCGAAATTTGGGCGAAGTTGGAATCACGACTTGCTTCTGCATCGCAATCTCATATTCACGAGCTCCGATCTCGTCTTCGCAGTATTGTTAAAGGTGAATCAACTGCAGCTCAGTATCTTCAGAAGATTGAAGAAATTGCAGATGTATTTGCCAGTGCTGGAGCTCCGGTTACAGATTCAGAACTTATCTCAGTCACTCTTCATGGATTACCTCCTGAATTTGACTCTTTTGTCGATGCCATTCAATTTCGACTTGGTTCTACGACTATTGATGAATTGCATGGCTTATTATTGAGCAAAGATATTCAAATCACAAATCGGAAGCAGACAGTTTCAGCTGCACCTTTTCAGGCTTATAACTCCTCGGCTGGTATTCTTCCCTTGCCTGCGCACCCTACTTCTCAAGCCTTTGCTGCTCATCCTGCCTCTCAATTCACCAATCAAGGTCGACCTATGGACCGGAATTATCAGAATCACAATCGTGGAAATCATCAAAATCGTGGTAACTACCGCTTCAACAATGGTAGAAACAACACCTCCCGTAACACCACACAACGATTCAACCGTGGAGCTTGACACAATTACTCATATCCCAAGAAGATTTCATGTCAGATTTGTCGCCAATTCGATCATGAAGCATATGAATGTCCCCATCGCATGGATCAACACTATGGTGGCAAATCTTCTCAATTTGCTATGGTTGCCAACACCTCAAATTCTACATCCCCCTGGATCGTAGACTCTGGAGCAAGCTCGCATATGACAAACTCTTATGCCAATCTTCAGAATCCAGAACCATATAATGGCCCTGAGCAAGTGTACATTGGTGACGGCAAAGGTTTGCCTATTCTTCACCATGGTTCTTCTTCTTTACATACTCCACATAATTCATTTACAATGAAACGTGTTTTACATGTTCCTGATCTGAAGCATAATCTTCTGTCTGCAAATCAATTTCTTCTTGATAATTGGTGTTCAATGCATCTTTATCCTTTTCACTTCACTGTGAATGATTCTTCGGGGAGGATGCTTTTTAAAGGACCGGTTCAACATGACTTCTATTCTTTTCAGTCATCATCTCCTGCACCTTCTCAAGCATTCACTGTCTCTGTTAAAGCTCCACAGTATCTCTGGCATCGCAGATTGGGTCATCCATCTGCAAAGATCATGAATAAATTGTCATCTCAGTCATGTATTTCTGTTTTCAAAAGTTCAAATAAGCAGTTTTGCTCAGATTGTGCACTAGGGAAATGTTCTAAGCTTCCTTTTTCTAGTTCTAAATTTACTACACATAAGCCTTTAAAACTCTTTCATACAGATGTATGGGGACCATCATCCACAGTTTCTCATCATGGGTTTAGGTACTATGTCATCTTTGTAGATGACTATACTCGCTACTGTTGGTTCTATCCCTTAAAGTACAAATCTGATGTACTCTCTACCTTTGTGAAATGGAAGTTACTTGTTGAAAAATCTCTGGGAACAAATATTATTGCCTTAAGATATGATTCTGGTGGTGAATATGTTAGTACTGCTTTCTCTCAGTTTCTCACTGCAAATGGTATTCAGCACCAACTTACTTGTCCTCACACCCCTGAGCAAAATGGGTGTGCAGAACGTAAGCACAGGCATATAGTCAAGACTGCTCGGACTCTCTTAACTGCATCTAAAGTTCCTCTTATGTATTGGGTAGAAGCTTTTGCTACATCAGTTTATCTCATCAACAGGCTTCCAACTATATCAAGAACTTCTCCTTGGCAGTCCCTTTTTCACAAAATTCCAGACTATAAGTTTCTCAAGGTTTTTGGTTGCTGTTGCTTCCCATGGTTACAGCCTTATACATCTTCAGAACTGGAACCTAAGAGCAAGGCATGTGTTTTCTTGGGGTACAGTCTCAATCACAAGGGTTATCTCTGTCTTGATCCAACAACTCACAGAATCTATATTTCAAGACATGTTCTTTTTGATGAGTTACAGTTTCCCTACCACTCCCTGCCCACCCTGTTACCTCCACACCCTGTCACCTCCACAGTCTCTTCATCCACCACTCATTCCTCTCTTACCTTTCATCATTTTCCTTCCAACCCTACACCTATATCCAACCCAACCACATCAGTGCCACTACCATCTTCTTCAGTCTCTAGTCATATCTCTACCTCATATCCTATTCCCACATCAAATCCTGCAACCACATCACTCTCTTCTTCACAGACAAATTTGCCTATTAATAATCACCCTATGCAGACTCGATCCAAGTCTAGCATTTTTAAACCAAAAGCTTTAGCTGCAACTAAGCACCCTCTTCCATCTCATCTTGCAGTTGATTATGTCCCTAAAACTTACCTTCAAGCTTCCAAACATCCTCATTGGTGCATAGCAATGCAAGAAGAGTTTAATGCTCTTCTCAAAACTGGAACTTGGTCCCTTGTACCCTCATCCTCTTCTCAAAACCTTGTTGGATGCAAGTGGGTCTTTAGAATCAAAAGGAAATCCGATGGGTCTATTGATAGGTACAAAGCCCGTTTGGTAGCTAAAGGATTTCACCAGCAAGAAGGTTTAGACTATACAGAAACATTCAGTCCAGTTGCCAAACCTGTGACAATTCGCCTGCTTCTTACACTTGCAGCTCAATTTGGTTGGTTTCTAAATCAACTTGATGTCAGTAATGCTTTTCTACATGGCACACTCAGTGAATCAGTGTTTATGCAACAACCTCCTGGGTTTGAAGATCCCACAAAACCAAATCATGTTTGTCACCTACACAGATCATTCTATGGTTTAAAACAAGCTCCTCGAGCTTGGTATGACAAACTACATCATGCTTTGTGCTCTCTTGGGTTCACAGGTTCTCAAAGTGATCACTCCTTATTTGTGAAAAGATCTCCATCACTGGTTTTTATTCTAGTATATGTGGATGATATCTTGGTGACTGGTCCGAACTCTGCAGCATGTCAAGAAGTTATCAATCAACTCAGTGCCCTATTTCCCATCAAGGATCTCGGTGCACTTCATTACTTTCTTGGTATTGAAGTAAAACGATCATCTTCTGGTTTCTTTATCTCTCAGACCAAGTACATTCTGGATCTATTAACAAAAGTCAAAATGGAAGGGGCCAAACCTTGTAGTACTCCTCTGAGTACAACCAAGCTTGATCACTCTTCTCCTCTGCTTGACAATGCTTCTGAATATCGGTCTATAGTTGGAGCCCTACAATATTTAACCTGGACTCGACCTGATCTTAGTTTTGCAGTCAACTTGGTCTGCCAATTCGTGCATAATCCACGAGTTTCACATATGCAAGCAGTCAAACGTATTCTCAGATACCTAAAGGGTTCTATTGATCTGGGTTTATGGTTTTCCAAGAGTTCTACAGCTCAATTTCTTCAAGCATTCTCCAATGCTGATTGGCAGGTTGTTCATTGGACAGAAAATCAACTGGTGGTTATTGCATTTTCTTTGGCAACTCTCTCATTAGTTGGAGCGCTAAAAAGCAACCTACTGTTGCTCGATCTTCAACCGAAGCTGAATATCGATCCCTAGCAAACACAGCTGCTGAAATCACCTGGATATGCCAATTGCTCACTGATATTGCTTATCCTCTTCCTTCTTCTCCATAGTTATGGTGTGATAATGTCTATGCCATCTCCTTAGCCAAGAACCCTATCTTCCATGCTCGGACCAAGCACGTTGAAATTGATTACCACTACATCCGAGAAAAGGTTTTGGCAAATCAGATCTCAGTTCATTTTGTTTGTTCCCAGGACCAGGTTGCTGACATATGTACAAAGTCTCTCTCCAAACCCAGATTCCTGTTTCTGCGAGACAAACTTCAACTGAGAGTTCCCCAGTTTCGTTTGAGGGGGGATATTAAGGATAGAATTGTAAATACACCTACAAAGGAAAATACTTAGAGGATAAGGAAACTTAGTTAGTTTTGATTATTCTTCCTTTTCTGTTAGTTATAACAGTTTGTGTACAAATACCCAAATGTAAATTTTATTCAGTAAGTAATGGAAAATACTTTTCCTAATAATTTTAATGTATTAATTATATTTCATTATAATTCTAATTTTTATTTCATTCTTCGTTATATATTTTGTTGTAAACATTAGATAAACTAATTTTTGTTATACAATATATTTCGATGTACTTTGTCTTCTTCATTTAGCTACATTAAATTCATAATAATACATTTCGGTGTATACATTTAGGTGCACACATTTAGGTACACACATTTCGGTCCATACATTTCAATACAAACATTTAGGTACATTAATTCAATATAATATATTTCGGTGCATACATTTTGGTACACACATTTAGGTCCATTAATTTAATATAATAAATTTCGGTGCATACATTTTGGTACTAAATTTTGGTTCATTAATTCAATATAATACATTTCGGTATTAACATTTAGATACCTTAATTGAGTCTTTCAAGTTTGAAGAATGCTTAATAAAACTAATAAAAAAAATAAAAAAATAAAAAACTTTTTTTGGTCAAAAAATAAATTTAAATATGTATGTTAATGAATTTAAATATTTAATGGGAGACATTGAATAGAAAAACACAATAATTAATTTGAATTAAGGACACATCAAGGACTATAATCAATATGTAATCTAACACCAAGTTTTTATCAAATTTCAATCTTCTTGAATGACTAAAGTTTAAAAACCCCCAAAATATTATTAGCACTCCAAAACAAACATCTTGCGCCTCTTGTTTTATTTAGAGAAATTTTATTTGAACTCATATAACTTCTTTCTACACCCCAACTTAAATTTTATATGTTAATTGTTTCTTTATCCTATTGTATAATAATTACCATCTAGTACAATATGAAAAATATCAATAAACCCACACCCTATAATTAAACCTACCATCACTCCTTGTTTATCCTACATTCATTTCGGCTAAAACCCTAGGGAATTGTTATTGGCACTCCAAAATTCTCATTTTACACTCCAAACTTTCTATATTTAGAAAAAAAAAATACTCTTGTGAGGAGTGTAGAATGAGATTTTTGGAGTGCCAATAACACTTCCCAAACCCTAATAGCTCTTATAGAGAAAAACAAGTTTTTTTTATTTTTTATCGATAGATGGTGATTTTGAAGTTTTGAATAATCCAACTAAGGTATAAATCGATTTGTGAAAAAAAAAAACCGTTTGATAAACTTTATATGGGAAATAGTGCAGATGTTACAAAACATGTTGCAGACATCAAATTTACTGGATATGAAATCCTTTATGCAACAACCGTAGTGAAAGTATTAATAATTTGTTGCATACACCAAATTTCTTGGATACTAAACCCTTTTTATGGAAAGTAGAAGTATTAAAAATTTGTTTGGCATATTAGAAAGCAAAAAACTGTTTCTTTGGCATTACAATTTGTTGCCGTGCTAGTTTGTCCTTCCATATTAAGCAGGCATTAGTTACCATGCTATCACTCATCTTTCATGAATAAGTTGATAGCCTATGAAAATTGAGGTCTTTGTTTTACTAGGAAGATTATACGAAAAAGATCAAATAAGATGCACACATAGGAGATGCCATAGTGCTGTAAAAAAGCTCCAGTTGGAAATTTGAAACTTAACGAAAAAATCAAATAAGATGAGGTGAAGCAATTGATAAAAAAATTCAGAGAAAATTTTCAAAAAGCTCAGTCACTAGCCAAAAGCTTAAGAGGAGACAAAAGGCTAATAGCTATGTTTCAAAGAGCTCAAGGTGGGAGGGGAGACAAAGGACCCAAAAGATTTTTTATTTCGAATTTCTTTTTGTTGGAAAATATTAGTATTTATATTTATTTTAGCATTTGGGTTTTCCTTGTTAGTTTAGGAATTGAGCCTAACCCATCCGAGTTAGGGTTTCTTAGGTTTAGTTCTCTATAAATATTGTTTGTAATTTAGTTTGAGAAACAAGTTAGTCACGATGTAGTCTCTTGGGTTTCTGTAGCCGTTTCGGCATTATCGTTTGTTTAATAATATTCTTGTTAGTCTTATTCGTCACGTACTCTGATATTCAACTTGGTATCAGAGCAGATTGGACCTTTGGGATTTAATCTGTTGTTGATGGGTGTCAATTTGTTTGAACTAGTTTTGTTTTCGTCATCTTCCGCTGTTTGTGTTTCCATTTTAGATTCGTCTAGAAAATTGTCGTTGTTCATTGTGGTAAAAATATGTTTGCTTGTTTGTCGTGTAAAGCATCCATAGTCGAATTCGTTCTTGTTGCCACCACCACCATATGCACGAACCATCTGCTGCAATCCCTTTATGTTGCACGACTTGGTTGACTTAGTTGCTACATTTTGTTGTTTTTTTGTGCCCACACGGGCAAGGAGAAATATTTTTTTTATTTTTTTAATGTTTTGGGCTCACATGTTGCTGTTATTGGGACTTGTTGTTTGA
The DNA here is from genome assembly GCA_036320875.1 of Cotoneaster glaucophyllus. Classification (NCBI taxonomy): domain Eukaryota; kingdom Viridiplantae; phylum Streptophyta; class Magnoliopsida; order Rosales; family Rosaceae; genus Cotoneaster; species Cotoneaster glaucophyllus. Next base: position 11,651,163 of record CM070073.1, on the reverse strand, counting down.
AGCTTTTGTTGGGCCTAGTTTGTTTAGAGGTCCATAATGAGTTTGTTGATGCTGTTTGGCTTGTTTGTAGTTGCTCTCCGCAACAATCGTTCGAGTGTTTGGACTGGTGACCACTCGAGTGACATTGTGTACATGGTGAACTTGATTTTTTTGTTAGTTTGTTCGGAAGTTCGCAATTGGCATTGGGAAAGTTTGCACTAGCATTGGTATTTGTCTTGCACTGGCACTGGCATGGAATCTTGCACAGGCATTGGCATGGAAATCTTGCACTGGCACTGGCATTGGAATCTTGCACTGGCACTGGCAATCTTGCACTTGCACCGATGGAATTTCATATTGAAATTGGCATCAGAAATTAGCATAACAAGCTTGCATCCACATCGTCTGTTGGAAAATTCATGTCGTGTACCGCCATGAGTTTGACAGGAGGTGTTGGAAAATATTAGTATTTATGTTTATTTTAGTATTTGGGTTTTCCTTGTTAGTTTAGGAATTGGGCCTAACCCATCCGAGTTAGGGTTTCTTAGGTTTAGTTCTCTATAAATATTGCTTGTAATTTAGTTTGAGAAACAAGTTAGTCACGATGTAGTCTCTTCGGATTCTGTAGCCGTTTTGACATTATTGTTTGTTTAATAATATTCTTTTCAGTCTTGTTCGTCGCGCACTCTGATATTCAACTCTTTGAATACACAACCTTTGAAGTATCTTCTTCTGCTCAAGAAAATCTATTATTCCGACATGCAAATAAAATCACGGGGACATGAATATCAAGAAAACAGGAAATTGAGAAGTGTTAGGTATATGGAAGATTCATAAACAAGTAGAAACTTCACCAAATTATTTAATTTGGGATTTTATTTTTTAAATGGGTGTAATGATAAATTAGCATTTGAATTGGGTTTGGAGGGTAATTTTGGTAATAAATTTGGTTTTAAAGAGATATTAATTCTTTAATTAATAATAATAAGAGTTTAAAAGGTTAGTTGGGTGTAGAAAGATATTACATGAGTTTAAATAAAAATTTTCTTTTATTTATTGAAGTGCAGAATGATGCTTTTAAAGTGCAAATATAGCAACTCCCATCTCAACATAATTGAGCTTTTTATAATTATATTTAATATTTTACTATGATGATGGCAGGAAATTGATGATTATGGTGTGGCAAAAGTTTTGGCTTCTGGGAATCCAGAGTTTGAGAAGGATGGCTTGGTTGTGGGGCTCATCAGTTGGGGAGAGTACACTGTTCTAGAAGAAGGGACCATGTTTAGGAAATTTGACCCTTTGCGATTTCCACTTTCTTATCAAGTTGAAATTCTAGGTAATTTTACTTCATCGTCACGACGACTGATACTCCAATATTGGCTCGAGACATTTTCTCTGTTTATCTCTTCTTACCCTTAAAAATAGAGGCACAAGGTGTCCTTGAATCACGTAATTCGTTGACAATTGGATTGACTTGGTTACAGGTTTTAGGGGACTTACAACATATGGGGGATTTTTTGAAGTGTGCAAGCCTAAAATGGGTGAGAGAGTTTTCGTATCTGCAACTTCTGGATCGGTTGGAAATTTGGTCGGACAGTACGCGAAACTCTTTGGTTGCTATGTTGTTGGCTGTGCCGGAAGCAAAGAAAAGGTGAACTTACAAAACTTTTCTTTTAGTACGCTATGTTCAATCGGAATCTGTTCATGAAAATTGATCTGAATGTTCTGTTTATAGGTGGCATTGCTCAAGGCAAAGCTCGGATTCGATGATGCCTTCAACGACAAGGAAGAGCCTGATTTAAAGTCAACTCTCAAAATGTAAGCCTCTCTTTGATCCTATCGTTTTGAAGCGAAATACAGGTTAGTACTAAATTGTGTTTAATCTTCAGGTACTTCCCGGATGGGATTGATATATATTTTGACAATGTCGGAGCTGAGATGCTAGAAGCAGCAGTTGAGAACATGAACACCTTCGGTAGGGTTGCTGTCTGCGGCGTGATTTCTGAGTACACAGATGCCGGAAAGCGAGCTGCGCCAAATATGCTAGACGTTGTTTACAAGAGAATTAAGATCCAAGGGTTTTTAGCAGCTGATCTCATGAATGTGTACTCTGATTTTATCTCCACCACCGTTGATCATCTTTGCACGGGCAATTTGCACGTGGTTGAAGACATCTCGTGTGGTTTGGAGAGTTTTCCATCTGCCTTCATTGGACTTTTTCGCGGTCATAACACCGGAAAGAAAATGGTTAAAGTTGCAGATGAGTGAACATATGATATGAAATCTCTCATTGTTGTTTGGTTTTACCTGCACTACTTTTATCTGCAGTAACAAAAAGTAAATTCACAAATAGGAACAAGCAGAACAAAGTCCACATAAGCTCCAATTTTGAATTGCATTTGGCTTCAAATTGAAGGAATATAAGCTTGATTAGGACTTCTGAACTCAAAGTGGAAGTTATTAAGTAACTAGCAGATGATTAAGTAGTTTTTAGCAAATTGCTTGGTCCAAGCTCCAAAATCCAAAGAAAAGAAAAGACAATGTGCCACGTCCAACCATTGCTTTTCGGCGGCCGGCGTTGGTTCAGCCGGTTGACTAAAGATAACGTATATGTTCCTTTCCAATAGTTCGATTTTCCTCTTCATGAATATGAGTAGGTTCGTTAAGACAAAAAGTAATTGTTCTTGGGGCAAACAAACCAAGTACGTAAACGTAATAGGTTTCGAAGATACTAGTGGTTTCTTTTAGAAGGGTTAAAAGTGCATTTTGACGATAAAAACGCTTCAGACTATGTCTAACAGAAAAACTTAAAAAGACTTATGAATTATTGAAATGTTTTCTAAAAAAAGCTGATGCTATATAATTTTCAAGTGTTTTTTTCACCAAACGCATAACTCTTTATAAAAACTTCTCTGTGTTCACAATAAAAAATACTTTTGAAATATACTTTGACTTTACAAAGTCATCAAATCCGACGGCCATGATCATTTTGATCAAGTTATACCCCCATATGTCCAAAGTCCACTTGGGGACTGCCCGAAGGTTACCCGCCAATTCAAATGATTCAGAAAACCATTGGAAGCAACGACCTTGTTCCCCTCTCACAATAATTCAAAACCTTAAACCAGCTCAAGCAAATCCACGCCTCCATCCTGACATGCCGTTTGCCCGAAAACCATACGCCACTACTGTTAAAGTTAATGCTTTACTTAAACTGATTCTGTATGCTTTACTTAAAACTGATCTATTGCAGAAACTGATTCTGTAATATAAAGTGATGCTGTAACTCGGATCTAATGCCACCTGTATGGCTAAGATCTGTAGAATTGGGCTGACTATTCTTATATAAGTCGGTCATGTGCTGTAAAGTAAAATACTCTGAAAAAAATAGTTGAGCTATCTTTCTCTCCGACTTCTTTCTCTCTGCAACAAACTGTTGCTGCTCCTTCCACATAAAGAAAAAGCTTTCTATCTTTTTCACTTTTATTCAAGTTTTATTAGTGATGAAGGTGGACTGAATACCAACATGGTATCAGAGCCAATCTGATCAAGGAGTGGGGCGTTTTTTGATTCTCAAAAAGGGGGAAAATTCTAAGTGAAACCCTAGAATCAAAATTTTCAAATTCATGGCTAGTTCAAGTAGCAGTGGAGAGATTCGAACTCCTATCTTCAGTGGAGTTAATTACGACTTCTGGAGGCCAAAGTTGAGAATAATTTTTATATCTCATGATTTGTGGAGCATGGTTGAAGATGGCTATGTGGTACCTCTAAGTACTATGGCTTTGACAGAGGCTCAGACAAAGGAACTGAAGGAAAACATCAAGAGAGATGCAAAAGCTCTTGGGGTCATCCAAAATGCTATCTCAGATGAAATTTTTCCAAGAATTTCAAATGAGACAAGTGCAAAATCAGCTTGGGATGTACTGGAGAAAGTCTACAGAGGCTCTACTAAGGTAAGGGCTGTCAAACTCCAATCTTTGAGAAGAGATTTTGAGTACATAAGAATGAAAGATGATGAATTGCTAGATGATTACCTGAGTAGATTGTCTGAGATTATTAATCAAATGAAAAGTTATGGTGAAACCTTGTCTGATGAGAGAATAGTTCAGAAGTATCTAATTAGCTTGCCAAGAAAGTATGACAACATAGTTTCAATCATAGAGGAGACTAAGGATTTGTCAACTTTGAGTGTTGAAGAGTTGATTGGTTCACTCAAAGGTTTTGCTCAGAGACTATTAAAATGCTTTCCAAACACTTACAGTGAATCCAAAAAATGAAGCTAGTACAAGTCAAAGCAAAGCCAAGTCCAACAAGAATTGGAAAGGCAAAAACAAAAAGTGGGAAGGAAAGGGCAATTTTGAAGAGAAGAAAAAGGTTGAGAAGAGTTCGTATATTTCGAAGTGCAAAATTTGTGACAAAGCTCATTCCGGTGAATGTTGGTTCAAGGGAAAAGTGAAATGCCACAAGTGTAGTAGATTCGGGCATATGCAAAAGGATTGTACATCCAACTATAATCAACTAGCTCACTACACTGAAGCAGAAAGTGAAGAGACCAATATGTTTTATGTTGGTCATGATACAACTGTCCAAGAAGAAGCTAAAGTTTGGTTTGTGGACAGCGGTTGTAGCAATCATATGACGGCGAACAAGAACATTCTCAATAATATTGACACTACAAACCTAACCCGAGTGAAGATGGGAAATGGGCAGCTTGTTGATACATTGGGAAGAGGTACTGTTGCCGTGCATACGAAGAATGGGAAGATGTTCATCAAGGATGTCATGTTAGTTCCTGATTTGAAGCAAAATTTGCTAAGTCTTGGACAACTCATTGAGCATGGCTACTACTTATATTTTGGAGACAATACTTGCAAGATATATGATAGGAGGAATCGTAAACAACTCTTGGCTAAGATTGAGATGAGGAAGAGTAGAAGTTTTCCTCTTACGATTGAGTATGCAACTCAATCCGCACTCAAGATGGAAGTGCAAGAAGATTCAAAGCTATGGCATAAAAGGCTTGGCCACTTGAATTTTCAAAGTCTCAAGAAGCTACAAGAAAAAGAAATGGTGCATGGGTTGCCTAGTATCCAAGAAAATGAAGAAATCTGTGAAGGGTGTGCACTTGGGAAGCAACATAGAGATTCATTTCCGCATGGTAAAGCTTGGAGAGCAAAAGCTCCATTGGAATTGATTCATACAGACGTTTGTGGACCCATGAAGACCTCTACTCAAGTGGGAAACAAGTATTTCCTAATCTTTGTGGATGATTATTCCAGAATGACTTGGGTATACTTTCTAAGACAGAAATCAGAAGTGTTCTCAATCTTCAAGAAGTTTCAAGCTATGGTCGAGCGACAATCTGGTTATCTAATCAAAGTTCTTAGAAGTGACAGAGGAGGAGAGTACACATCCACAGAATTTGATAAGTTTTGTCAAAATATTGGCTTGGAAAGGCAGCTTACTGTCAGCTACACTCCACAACAAAATGGAGTAGCTGAGCGGAAAAACAGAACCATAGTTGAAATGGCTAAGGCAATGTTGCATGACAAGGGAATGCCTCAATATTTGTGGGGTGAGGCAGTTAATACAGCGGTCTACTTGATGAATAGGCATCCGACAGTGGCGGTTGAAGACAAGACACCATTTGAAGCATGGAGTGGAAGAAAGCCTTCCGTGAATCACTTGAGAGTGTTTGGGTCAATATGCTTTGCTTATGTTCCGAAAGAACTAAGACAAAAACTTGATGAGTCAAGTGAAAGATGCATTTTCGTAGGCTATGCTTCACACACAAAAGGGTACAGACTCTACAATTTAAAAAGGAAGAAAGTTATGGTTTGTAGAGATGTTCTCTTTAGTGAGAAATCTTCGTGGGATTGGAATCAAGAAACCATCCAAGAGGAATCTGCACTAATCAGAATTGAAGAAGAAAATCAGCAAAATGAAGAGGAAATTGAGCTGGAAATTCCACAATTGTCACCTGAAAATAGTTCTCAAGTTCACTCTCCTACATCTTCGAGTCAAAGTTCAACGCCGGTTCGGTTAAGGAGCTTAAATGAAGTCTATGAAAGCTGCAATTTCTGTGTTGTAGAACCAGAAAACTTTGATGATGCAGTGAAAGAAGATACATGGAAGAATGCAATGCAAGAGGAGATCAATGTCATTGTAAAAAACAAGACATGGGAACTAGTGGACAGACCTTGTGACAACTCCGTCATTGGAGTGAAGTGGATTTATAAGACTAAGCTCAATCAAGATGGTTCCGTTCAAAGGAACAAAGCTAGATTGGTAGCAAAGGGTTATTCTCAGAAACCTGGGATTGACTTCCAAGAAACCTTTGCACCAGTAGCTAGGCATGAAACAATCAGAGGCCTTATTTCTGTAGCTGCTCAGAAGGGGTGGTTTCTACACCAACTTGATGTCAAGTCTGCTTTCCTAAATGGAGTCCTAAAAGAAGAGGTGTTCGTTGATCAACCTCAAGGATTTGTTCTTAGAGGACAAGAGCACAAGGTGTACAAGCTTAAGAAGGCACTTTATGGCCTAAAACAAGCACCGAGAGCATGGTATGGAGAGATCGACCCATATTTCAATGAAAGGGGATTTCAAAGAAGTGAGAATGAACCTGCCCTCTATGTCAAAACCGAAGGTATTTCAGATATCCTTATCGTTTCCTTATATGTTGATGATTTGGTTTATACTGGAAGTAGTGATAAAATGATCTTGAATTTCAAGAATGACATGATGAGGAAATATGAGATGAGTGATCTAGGCATGTTGCATTATTTTTTGGGAATTAGTATCATTCAATCAAATGATGGTATCTTTATTACTCAAAAGAAATATGCAAAAACACTTCTAGAGAAATTCAAAATGGTTGGTTGCAAGCCTGTTGCAACACCTCTAGTTGTGAATGAAAAGTTTCAAAGAGAAGATGGTAGTGGTGATACTGATGAATCTGTGTATAGAAGCCTAGTTGGGAGTTTGTTGTATTTGACAGCGACTAGACCCGATATTATGTATGCTACAAGCTTGTTGTCCAGATTTATGCACAAGCCTACTTGCATTCACTATGGAGCTGCAAAGAGGATCCTAAGATACATACAAGGTACACTTGACTTTGGTATTATGTATGAAATGAATGTTGAGCCAAAATTGTATGGGTTCTGTGATAGTGATTGGGGAGGTAGTGTGGATGACTTGAAGAGCACATCTGGCTATACTTTTACATTGGGGACTGGTGTATTCTCTTGGGCGTCTAAGAAGCAGAAATCAGTTGCACTATCAACGGCAGAGGCTGAGTATGTGTCGGCTTCAATTGCAACTTCTCAAGCAGTGTGGCTGAGAAGAATTATGCAAGACTTTGGTGAGAAACAAGAATCAGCAACTCCTATCCTTTGTGACAACAAGTCAGCTATTGCCATGAGCAAGAATCCTGTCTGTCATGGAAAATCAAAGCATATTGCTCTGAAACATCACTACATCAGAGGTGCTGTGGAAGACAAGGAAGTGGATGTGGTCTACTGCAGGACAGAAGATCAAGTTGCTGATATCTTCACCAAGGCATTACCAAAGGATAGATTTATCTACCTAAGAGAACTTTTGGGAGTGAAGCAGCAAAGCATTAAGAGGGAGTGTTAAAGTTAATGCTTTACTTAAACTGATTCTGTATGCTTTACTTAAAACTGATCTATTGCAGAAACTGATTCTGTAATATAAAGTGATGCTGTAACTCGGATCTAATGCCACCTGTATGGCTAAGATCTGTAGAATTGGGCTGACCATTCTTATATAAGTCGGTCATGTGCTGTAAAGTAAAATACTCTGAAAAAAATAGTTGAGCTATCTTTCTCTCCGACTTCTTTCTCTCTGCAACAAACTGTTGCTACTCCTTCCACATAAAGAAAAAGCTTTCTATCTTTTTCACTTTTATTCAAGTTTTATTAGTGATGAAGGTGGACTGAATACCAACAACTACTTCGCTCCTCTCCGCCGCAGCAACCTCAAAAGATGCTTCCTTCTTTTCCTACGTTTGCTCACTTTTCAAGCACCACCATCATCACCAAAACATCTTCATGTACAACACCATGAACAGAGGAAACGTTTAGTCGCATTCGCTGGTTCCTGCCATTTCGTGCTAGTTGGACATGTTGAATTATGGGTTTGTCCCGAATAACTACACTTTTCTGCCGTTGATCAAAGCGTGCACGATTCTCGGCCCAAATTTGAAGCTCAGCGGTCGATTAGTTCACGGTCATGTAGTTCAATTCGGGTACGGTGACGACTCTTGTTCTTAGCTCGCTGATCGAGTTTTATGCCGTAATCTACGGCTTGTAAATTGCAAAGGTGGTTTTTGGTAAAAGTCCTGAAAGGGATGTGGTGGTGTGGACGGCAATGATTGACGCGTATGTGAAGACGGGATGTTGAGAATGCCCAGCGTTGTTTGACGAAATGCCTGACAGAAACACCATATCGTGGAGTGCAATGATGGCTGCGTATTCTCGGGTGAGCGACTTCAGAGAGGTGCTTTGTTTATTCAGGTAAATGCAAGAAGCAGGCACAAAGCCTAATGAGTCGGTTCTTGTTATACTTCTCACTACCTCTGCTCATATCTCGGTGCGGTCACATTAGCACTCTGGGTGCACTCCTAACGCTAAAAGGTGCCATCTTGATTTTAACACGAGATTGGCCACTGTTCTCATTGATATGTACACGTAATGCGGATATGTGGAAGCAACTTTACGGAGTTTTGAGGGCATTCCTAATAAGGATGCTAAAGCGTTGAATGGTATGATCACTGGAGTTGCAATGATTGGGGATGCAAGGAAATCACTTGAACCGTTTGATCAAATGGTTGACAGGGGCCTTGAATTGTTTGATCAAATGGAAACCTTAACGGAGTTAAACCCGGGAATGAGCACTACGCGTGCATTGTTGACCTTTCGGGGCATGGAGGAAGCTGAGAAGTTTGTAGAGGACAAGATGGGAGGACTAGGAAGAGGGAACGTCAACGCGTGCGGGGCATTACCGGTTGCGTGTAGAGTTCATGGGAATGTTGAAGTTGGGGACCAAATTTGGAAAAAGCTCGCTGGTACCGGAGTAGCGGACTGTGGCATTCATGTTCTTTCGTATAATATGTTCAAGGAAGCTGGCAGGGAATTTGACGCAAAGAGAGACAGAAATATGATTCTTAGTAGTAATTTTCAAGAGTTCAATTAACATGGTAAAGTTATCACCTACAGATAGAACGCATAATCATTACAAGAACTGCTAGTAGCCATTAACACTTCTCATCAAAGCATTACAAGAAATACTATTACACAGTCCAAAATAAAGGAAATAAAAATTAAAAACAAAAAATTGTACAATACAAAAAAATTCAAGTTTGCATCTGGGACGGTGATGAATGAACGTGAAATGAAATCAGGTTGGTAGGTTCTATGTCTGGAAGAAAATGGAGAGTGAGAAAGAAAGATCGAGTTGCAGAATGGAGAGAAAGAGAAATAGCGAGAGGGTTGAAAAGAAATCCTAGGTGTGGAGGTAGGATTTTGTTATGCTTATAATCCCTTCTCAAATCCTACAAAATCTCTTATTGAAAGAAATTCTTCAAAATCTATGAATTTTTTAATACATACAGATTTGCATGGACTATATAAAAATCCTATAAAATCCTAGTTGACTACATTAGGATTTTAAAGTCTTTTAAAATCATTTAATTGACTACCTCTGTATTTGAATGGATTCTTTTAAAATCTTTTAAAATCCTAGTTGACTACACCACGATTTTAAAGTATTTTAAATTCCTTTAAAATCCTTATTTGACTACACCCCCTTAAGTTTATTTATTTTCGTATATTCTACCTCCATCACAAGTTGAATGTACATACATGGGAATCATGTATGATAACATATAAATTTTCTTATAACAATTTTTCAAAAAAATGGTTATATCTTCATATTTAAATATTCAAATTACAAATGTGAATAAAGATGCATAAATCAAAAAGTTTAATTACAGTAAAAAAAAAGGACGGTGGACTAAATCCAATACCAACTCAAATTTTTAGATCTAGATCATAGTACCCCAATTTCAAACCATCAACAAAGCATTGTACTAAAAAGAATTGAACTTTTAATTAAAGTATAAAAATAAAACATTGGACTAAATCTAATAATAGCTCAAAAATTTAGATATAGATAATAGTACCCAAATTTTAAACCATCCACAAAGCATTGTAATAAAAAAATTGAACTTCCTCACACGTTTTTTTATGGCTTTTTATATTAGCACCCCACAAAATGTTGAATGCACCCCAAATTAAAATTTAATATTAAAAGATTTATTTACCCTACTATGCAATAACAATTTTGACCTTATTAGGTTTAAAAAAAATCTAAATACTCCCCAAATCACTTTTAACGTATTATTTATCTTCTTCAATTATCAAAATCTCTCCAACCCTCCATTATTGAACAAAACCCTAACCAATGAAACTACAAACATGTTGATTGAGATAAATTATTTTTGACAAATGAAACACGAAATCGATGTTTCGGAAGCTTCACATGAGGTAAGACTTCATATTCTTTATTGTTTTAGTGATTTTGATGACATCGATAATTATTTAATCTTGCTTTTGATGCGTTATTCAAGCTTCTATGTTCGTATTCATCTTTTAGGGAACACAAGGATTACATGAAGAATTATACACCTAAAATTACCACCAAATATTAAAAACAGATGACATGAGTTTTAATGGTGGAATTGAAAACAACCCACATATGCTTTAAATCTCAGGCGGCATCTTTTGTCAAAATTCCAATCGACATTTTTTTTGTCCAAACTAAAAGCTTTATAAGATTTGAGAAATGTGGGGTGTATAGAAAATATGGGGTGCATGTAGAAAATGTAAGGCGTATAGAGAATGTGAGGTGTAAGGATATTATGGGAAAGTATGAGGGGTGTATTAAGATAATTTTTCATTGAAAAAGCAAATGCGGGGTGTATTAAGTATGTGGGGTTTATTCAACAATTTGTGGGGTGTTAATATAATAAGCCTTTTTTTATTGAGAAACTTCCTCAGTCACATGTGAGAGCAACTCCAGCCCTCCATGTATTAGTTGGGCAGCAACCCCTTTTTCCCCTCCCCAAAAAACTCAGTCCACCCATCCAATCAGCTGGGCTCCGAGGGAGGCCAGCTACATGCCCAACAGAAAATTAGCTGGCCCAATACCCGGCCTACTTGACTTCAACCATGTGAAATCATTTTTTTTTTGCGCCAAGCGCGTGAACGCTTACCCGACAACGCGCATAAGGACTGACCTTCGTTGTAGGTAGAAGCGGGACATGGGGCTACGTGGTGAGGCGATAGCCACTGGATTTATAACGACTAGTTTTCTCCAACCGTAAAAAAAAAAAAAAAAAAAAATATTGAAATTCATACCCAACGGCTAGTGACTTGGCAAAATCTGGACCGTTCGGTTTCCATATCAACAGTCCAGGTTTTTCTACCAAAAAAAAAAAGAAGAGAAAATGTCAGGAAATCTTACCGTTGGCCATGTGTCCAGTTTTGGGCTGTAATTTTGAAATTCAACTGTCCAGATTAATTAACTTCATAAAAAATTATAAACTTGTTTAAAAATACAGCAAAAATCAAATGAATATTATTATTATTATTATTTTTTATAAATACCTAATCATCATCTTTCACCTTACACCACATTTTAATATTTTCAATACTTTCAACCAAAGTTTTTATATACTTTTGTTTGCAAAAAAAATGGCTAATTGGTCGAAATTGATTAAAATTCCGATCAAAATCTATTCTAAAGGATTCTAAACAGACAATGACACGTGTCGAGACGATATTGGTTCAAAATCTTATCAGAAATCTATCCATAATTTTTTTATAGAATCATGAAATGTGGCGCTACATAATTGGTTAAAATTCTTCTTAAAAATCTATCCACAAAAATTATACTTTCGGATAATAACACGTGGCATGACAAGATTGATTAAAAATCCTATGCGAAATTAAAAATAAAATTATTTTTATTATAATATTTTAATACGAATTAATTAGGTTACTCAGTTTAAAGGTGAAGATGCACTTAGACAATTACTATTCGTTATAGTCATTTACGATTTATCTGAATGAATTAAATTGACTATTAACTAGGGAGTTTTTAAGGATGGAGTTGCACTTAGATGCATTGTTGGTTTCCGGTTTGGTGGGCTAAAAAAGGACGACCAGCTCGACCAAAAGAATCTTCATTGAGATTTTTATTTTTTTTATATGTTTTTGTTTTTAAAAAACAATATTCATCATTAAAATATAAAACCAGATTAAAGATGTGCATTAAACACGAATTTTAAAATTACTGCAAAAAAAAACGTAAAAGATCCCCAAAAAGGCTACAACCCCATAGTCTAAGACGAAAGCATCTTCTTGGATCGAGTTTTAATTGGTTGCTTTCATTTTTTTAGCTAAAATGATTTTTAAGGTTTGCATAACTTCTCATTTTGATTTTTGAAATTTGAAATCAATACGAGTGGTTCTTGAGTTTGTCCACCATCAATTATTTTGGTCAATCCTTGAAAAATCTCTATTAAATAAAGATAAAATGACTAAAACACCCTTAATTTTTGTTAAATTATTTTAGCCCTTTGTTTAATATATTAAGGGTATTTTTGTCATTTTGATCAGTATTTAACAAAAAATTTTATGGAATGACCAAAATGATTGATGGTGGACAAACTCAAGGACCACTTCTACTGATTTCAAATCCCAATGACCAAAGTGAGAAGTTATACAAATTCCAGAGACTATTTTGGCTAAAAAGGCCTTCATTAGATATTTTTGGAGGTTTCAGTAGGGGTGGGTTCAGTTTTGTGCAAAAAACCGAAACCAAACTGAAATTTCGATCCAGTTCGATTTTTTTATAAAACTTTTTTTTTAATTTGAAAATTGATCTATGCTCTACAACTTTGCTTACAATTTTTCCATTTCAAAGAAAATAAAGGAAGAAAAAAAGAGAACGAGAAAGAAAATGCAAGAAGAAAGAAAGAGAAAGAAGATACAGGGAGGGTCGGGTGGGGAGAAAAAAAAAGGAAGAAAGCAGAGGGTCGGAAGGGGAGGAAAAAATGGATGAAAGAAGAGGGTTGGGTGCGGAGAAGAAAAAGGACTTGGATTATGGGTTAATGGTTGGCCTAAAACAAAAGCTTAAAACTTGGGTCTAAACTTAAATTGGGCTTGGAATATAAACACTCAAATATTAAATAAATAAACAAAACTTAATTATATTTAATTCTGTTCGGTTCGGTTTGGTTTGATTTTTGAATCACCGAAACCGAACTTCGGTTCGATTTTTTTTTTTGGGTTTGGATTTTTTCGGTTTCGATTCGATTTTTTTGGGTTTTCGGTTTCTGGTTTTTCCAACCAACCCCTAAGTTTCAGCTTGTTATTAGCGATAGAGAATCAACCGTTTGTGTGGCTTTCTTATAATGTTTTAGTTCCAGTTTTGTCGTGAACCGGCTATTTGATTGCTCCAATGAGCTTTGCCTCTCTCTCTCTCTTTCTCTCTCTCTCTCTCACTCTCTATATATATGTATCCACTGAGCTTTGCCTGCACAAAGAGGCAGCTGAAAATGGAGGTAACCAACAGGTACATTACCATAAAATCCCCCCTTGACGACGGAGAACCGAAAGAGTCAGACTTTGAGCTCATAACTTCACCCCTTGCTCTATCAGTTTCCCCTGGTTCCAGTGATGTCATCGTGAAAAATCTCTATGTGTCAATCGATCCGTACCAGCTCAACCGCATGAAAAGTTTCAGCACCTCCCAGAAAGCCATAGGTTTTGCAACTGCCATCGCTCCAGGAGAAGTAAGCTTAGAAGAATATGGATTACAAAATTCATAAAGAAAAATATTATTAGCACTCCAAAACAAACATCTTGAACCTCTTGTTTTGTTTATTGAAGTGAGAATGACGCTTTTAAAGTGCAAATATAGCAGCTCCAATCTCAACATAATTGAGCTTTTTATAATTATATTTAATATTTTATTATGATGATGGCAGGAAATTGATGCTTAGAGCAAGTCCAGCCGTGGACTTAGCTCGAGGGACAGGGGAGAGGAAAGGGCCCGAGGCCCGGTGGACTTAGCTCCAGCCATGGAGAGCCCGAGTGAGGGTGGGAGCCCGAGGGCCGGGGGGTGGGGAACCGACGGGCCTGTGGCCTGAGGGCCTGGGATTTTTTTATTTTTTTTGTGTCAGGCGCGTGCCCCTCACGCGCGAGTGGGGGCGCGTCGCCCGACCAGAAATCAGGCGCAGGGCCTGCGGAAGCAGCTTTGGCAGGTGACCGTTGGGAAGCCACGTGGCTTCCCACGGCCCGTTCGATCCAAACGGTCCGAAATTCAGGCCGTCCGATTTGCAACGGTAATATAAAAAAAAAGCTGATTTAATATCAACCGTTTGATCTGAGATCAACGGTTGATATTCATCTGCTTTATAAATTTTTTTAAAAAAAAAGAAAAAATAGTTTTAAAATTAAGAAAAGTTACCGTTGTGACACGTGGCACAATCTGGAGTGTTGGAATTCAAATTTTTTTAAATCCAACGGCAGAGATTAATTATTTGAATAAAAATTTAAAAAAAATGTAAAAAATCCGAAAAAAATTGTAAAAAATCTGCAAAAAAATCTGAAATAATTTGTAAAAAATTCTTTTTACTTTTCTATAAATACCACTTCTTCTCCATCTACCTTACACCACAATTTCATATTTTCTCAACTACTTTCAATCAAATTCCTATCTTTCTCTCAAAGTTTCAATCCAATTTTTTTCCACAAAATGACTACTGATACAGGTACGAATTGGTCGCTTCTTGAAGATGTTGCGTTGTGCACTAGCTGGTATGAAGTTACTCATAATTCCCTTACGGGTAATGAGATGCAGTTGCGAGAAATGTGGAGTTTAATACATATCAAATTTCTTGAGCAAGTGGGGGGGACAAGAACCAAAGAATCTGTGTCCAGTCGTTGGAAATTACTTAGCCATTCCTTTAGTACGTGGAGAGACGCCTTGACACAAGCTAGTAGTAATCTTCGAAGTGGGGAAAATGATGCGGATGAGGTAAGAATATATTATAATTATTTGTTTGTATTATTTATTTGTTACCTAATTTCATTATTATTATTTATTTGTATTATTTATTTGTCACCTAATTTCATTATTATTATTTGTTTTCATTATTTAGTTGTCACCTAATTTCATTATTATTATTTGTTTGTATTATTTATTTATTTGTTACCTAATAATTTCATTATTATTATTCATTTGTAGCAACTTCAAGCACAAGCATGGTATGCTGCCAAAATCAAAGCAAAACAAAAATCATTCAATCGGTGGGAATGTTGGAATATTGTTAAAGATGCTCCTAAATTCAAAGTTGTGCCTGTTGGTCCAGAAGTATACATGAACATCACCCCTCTACACAGCACCCCTATACACAGCACCCCTCTACACTCTACACCCGATCATGGCTCCCATGTTGATGAAGAAGATGGAGAAGAAGTTCCTGAAACGCCGAATCCTGAACAAGCGTCGGGGTCGACCCGTTATCCAATTAGGCCTCAAGGTAAGAAGGCTTCAAAGAGGAAAGGGAGTGCTTCCAAGAATGATTATAGAAAGTACATGCAAGAACTTGCTCGTCAAGGTGAATTGACGTTGGCACGGGAATTGGCGAAATATGAGGCTGATAAGGCTAGAGATGAGGCAAAAGCTGCAGCTATTCAACAAGCATTTCAAGCTGAACAGAGGGAAAAAGAGCTACTTCGGCAAGAAAGGGAGTTGGTTAGAGAAGAAAGAATGGCACAACGAGATCTGGACATTATGAACACGCCTTTAGAAGGGATGTCTCCAGATTCTAAATATTTTTGGAAGTCAGAGAAGAAGGATGTGGTGCAAAGGAGGCGTGCAAGAGAAGCAAGATCAAGAGGAGATGGTCCTAGCACAACAAGACAAGATCATCCTAACACCACAAATTGGTTAAGTGATGATGAATAGGGTACTTTTTGTAATCGGAGCCCATAATTTTCCAATCACTTTGGGTTGTAATTTATTATTTATGTTGTTTCCAATTTATTGAAGTTAGTACTTTATTTAAAGTGAGAGTACATTTATTTAATTTCGTAATATATTTATACTAATAATAGAATTAAAAAACACACCAAATGGAATTAAAAAACACACCAAATGAAATTACATAAACACACCAAATGAAATTACATAAACACACCAAATAAAATTAAAAAACACACCAAATAAACTCACTACAAAAAAACACACCAAATACAAACAAACATACTAAATAAACTTAAGTATCTTCAGCTTGTTTCAATGCCCACTGGTGCTCTATCAAGTCAATTTTCCGAGCATTGTGCATAGATGACCTTTGAAGTGCAGTATATCGTGCAATGACCCTTTCATTGTAACGTCCATCCCTTTCTAATGGCTCGTGTTGCACGGGTTCTTCGGTGGCATCATGCGCACAATATATCCGTGTTCTTGAATTGTTCATCGTGTCTGGCTCTGGCTCATATTCATCAACCGCATCATAATCGAACTCATCTTCCACAATCATGTTGTGAAGAATGATGCACGTCATCATGATGGATCGAAGTGACTCTACATCGAACATTCTGGCAGCATCCCTGACGATCGCCCAACGAGCTTAGAGGATACCAAAACAACGCTCCACATCCTTCCTGCACCCCTCTTGACAGCTTGCAAAGTGTTTTTCCTTTGCACTTCGCGGACGTGGCACTGTTTTGACAAATGTTTCCCACCGTGGGTAAATGCCGTCAATGAGGTAGTATGCCCCGTCGTACCTACGTCCGTTGACGACGTACGTGACTTTTGGTGCCTTTCCTTGCAGAACGTCGTTGAACACTGGGGATTGGGCAAGGACGTTGAGATCATTTTGAGCCCCCGGAACCCCGAAAAAGGCGTGCCATATCCATGTATCAAAAGATGCCACCGCCTCCAAAATGATAGATTTTGCTCCTTTTCTGTCCCCATATGCGCCTTGCCATGCACTTGGACAATTTTTTCACGTCCAGTGCATACAATCGATGCTTCCTATCATCCCAGGAAAACCTCGCATCTCGCCCTTCTTCAGAAGCCTTTGCAAGTCCATGTCAGTAGGTTTTCAGAGGTACTCTGCGGTGTACAAAGATTCGACTGCTCCGCAAAACCTCATCAGGGCCTCAAGAATGGTTGATTTTCCCATCCTCGTTATCTCATCTACTTGGTCTGCAGATGCTCCATACGCAAGCATCTGCAACGCAGCAGTGATTTTTTGCTCAGGCAGGAGACCCATAGCACCACAACAATCCTTCTTTTGCACAAAGTAAGAATCATGGTTGCAAACATCAGTCATGATTTTGTTGAACAAATGTCGTTCCATTCTAAAACGACGTCTGAAGTACGTATCAGGAAATGCACTGTTATGGACAAAGTAATCGTCCAACAGCTCTTCACCCCGTCGTTGCCTGCTTCTATCAAGGTTTCCGGAACGGCTGGGCCTGCATATCTGAGCAAAAGTCTGGTTGACTCGACGGGAATGTGAGGCTCTGGCCATTCTTGCTTCGTCATCTCTCCTTCTACGCTCCTCATCCTCTTCCATCTCATTTTGGGCTATCTGAAGGTTGAACATTCCTTCAGATTGGTTAAACAATTCTTCCTCTTGCTGATCGAGTTCCCACATCATCCTTGATGAAGAAGAAGACATTGTAAAAGGATGGATGGTGAAGACGAAGCAGAAACTATGAATAATGAGATAGAGATGTTGAGAAAATTGGTGTGAGATTTGTGAGGATGAAGGGTGGATTATATGGACGATTCAGAAAGGATTGGATTGTAGATAGGGCCACGTGGCATGCCTTCATTCGTTAAAAATCTGATCGCAATCTATCCTCAAAGATTCTGAAAAGATAACGACACGTGGCACGATCATATTGGATAAAATTTTTATCGAAATCGATCTCCAATTATTATCTTTTTGAAATAATGACACGTGGCGCAATTTCGAACGAGTTAAAATCTGATCGAAATCTATCGTCAAAGATTCTGAAAAGATAACGACACGTGGCACGATGACATTGGATAAAAATCTTATCGAAATCCTTCGCTAAATAATTGTTTTTTTTTATAAAATGACACGTGGCGCAACGAGAACGATTTAAAAATTCTTATCCGAAATTACAAATAATTTTATTTTGTAGTATTTAAACAAACAAAAAAAACTATTATTTTAATTGCCTATTGCCAGGGGGAGGGCTCCAAGGGTGGAGATGCAAATGGCAATTACTGTTCATTAATGGCAGTTACTATTCATTTAAGGCAGTTACTGTTCAATAGGGTGGATTGAATAGTGGATTGCCAGGGGGAAGGGCTCCATGGGTGGAGTTGCTCTTATGGGGTGGCAAAAGTTGTGGCTTCTGGGAATCCACTGTTTGAGAAGGATGACTTGGTTGTGGGGCTCATCAGTTGGGGAGAGTACACTGTTCTAAAAGAAGGGACCATGTTTAGGAAATTTGACCATTTGGGATTTCCACTTTCTTATCAAGTTGCAATTTTAGGTAATTTTATTTCATCGTCACGATGACTGATACTACAATATTGGCTCGAGACATTTTCTCTATTTATCTCTTCTTACTCTTAAAAATAGAGGCACCCGGTGCCCTTGAATCATGTAATTCGTTGACACTTGGATTAATTTGGTTACAGGTTTTAGTGGACTTACAGCATATGGAGGATTTTTTGAAGTGTGCAAGCCTAAAAAAGGGGAGAGAGTTTTCGTATCTGCAGCTTCTGGATCGGTTGGAAATTTGGTCGGGCAGTATGCAAAACTCTTGGGTTGCTATGTTGTTGGCTATGCCGGAAGCAAAGAAAATGTGACCTTACAAAACTTTTCTTTTAGTACGTTATGTTCAATCGGAATCTGTTCATGAAAATTGATCTAAATGTTCTGTTTATAGGTGGCATTGCTCAAGGCAAAGCTCGGATTCGATGATGCCTTCAACTACAAAGAAGAGCCTAATTTAAAGTCAACTCTCAAAAAGTAAACCTCTCTTTGATCTTATCATTTTGAAGCGAAATACGGGTTAATACTAAATTTTGTTTGATCTTCAGATACTTCCCGGATGGGATTGATATATATTTTGACAATGTGGGAGCTGAGATGCTGGAAGCAGCAGTTGAGAACATGAACACCTTCGGTAGGGTTGCTGTCTGCGGCGTGATTTCTGAGGACACAGATGCCGGAAAGCGAGTGTCAATCTGGGGTTTAATTTTCTGATCTTATTCTTCTCACCAAGGAGGAAAATATATAATGTACAAGAGGATTTACAAGGAAAGAAATATTAATTACAATCTGATTACAAGGACCTAGAAAAGGTAACTAAATAATCACAAGAAGTCAACTCTCCAACATCCCCCCTCAAGTTGGTGCATAAATGTCGTTCATGCCCAACTTGACAAGAGAGTTGTAGAACGCTTGGCTTGCAACAGCTTTAGTTAAGATATCCGCCAATTGATCCTCTGACTTTACGAACGGGAATTGAATAATATTCCCATCCAACTTCTCCTTAATGAAGTGTCTGTCAACTTCCACATGTTTTGTGCGATCATGTTGAATTGGGTTGTGTGAGATATCTATAGCTGCTTTATTATCACAAAATAAATTCGAGGCCGAATTCGACGGATACCCGAGTTCACCGAGCAGCCTCTGAAGCCATAATAGTTCGCATACTCCTTTTGCCATACCCCTGTACTCAGCCTCGGCACTTGATAAAGCAACCACTTTCTATTTCTTACTCTGCCAAGTGACTAAGTTTCCTCCCACAAATGTAAAGTAACCAAATGTGGACCGACGATCAGTAACGTTGCCTGCCCAATCTGCATCTGTGTAACCCTCTATTCGGCAATGATCATTCTTAGAAAACATAATGCCTCAACCTGGTGAGGACTTTAAGTATCGTAGGATGCGTTCGACTGCACCCATATGTGCCTCACTCGGAGAATGCATAAATTGACTAACAACACTTACCGCGTATGCAATATCAGGCCTGATGTGAGACAAATAAATTAATCTCCCAACTAACCTTTGATAACGATCCCTGTTGGTGGGAACTTGATCAGGGTGCATGGCAAGATGGTGATTTTGGACTATGGGAGTGTCGGCCGGTTTACAATCAAGCATTCCGGTTTCAGCTAATAAGTCGAGAACATATTTTCGTTAAGACAGAAATATACCCTGTTTAGATCGAGCTACTTCTATCCCCGAGAAATATTTCAAACCACCCAAATCTTTCATTTCGAACTCGGTGGTAATCTTTGAGCCTTGAGATTTCCTCTTTGTCGTCACCTGTAACAATCATATCGTCCACATAGATGATAAGTGCCGTCAATTTCCCCATTCGGCGTTTCAAGAAAAGTGTATGATCAGAATTGCTCTGCCTGAACCCATATTTCCTCATAGCCGTCCGGAACCTACCAAACCATGCTCGAGGTGATTGTTTTAACCCATACAATGCTTTATTCAACTTGCAGACTACGCCAGGTTGTAAGACCGATGCATAACCAGGTGGAATATCCATATACACTTCTTCGTCAAGATTACCATGTAAGAAAGCATTTTTCACATCAAATTGCTGTAACGGCCAATCTAAGTTGGCTGCCAATGAAAGCAACACTCTTACCGTGTTAATCTTTGCTACCGGGGCAAATGTCTCTGTATAATCAACACCGTACGTTTGAGTGTATCCCTTGGCCACTAATCGTGCTTTGTATCGTTCAACGGACCCATCAGCTTTGTACTTGATGGTGTACACCCATCGACACCCAACTCTCTTCTTTCCTCGGGGAAGTGGAACTAAATCCCACGTTTGATTTTTCTGGAGTGCAGCCATTTCTTCCTCCATTGCCTTGGTCCATCGATCGTCAGATAGTGCCTCTTTCAATGAACTTGGTGTGCTATCATTGGATATTTGTTGTACAAAAGCTTTGCCGAGTTCTGATAACTTCTATGATGACACATAGTTGGCAATGGAGTATTTAGAGCCTTTCGTTGTGTCCGGTGAATATCGATTAGGTGGCTGTCCTCGATTGTGCCTGAAAGGTAATTGATAATTCGGAACAACGGTATCATCAACAGGGATAGTCGAGCTTACCTCAGAAATATTCTCAGGAGTATGGTCTGGTGGTACTAAATTTGGAGACGAGGGGGGAGTAGTCTCGGCAAGGGCAGCTGGCCGAGTCTCGGCGAGGGTAGTTGGCCGAATCTCGGCAGAGGTGGCTGGTCTATTCTCGGCAAGTGTAGCTGGCCGAGTCTCGACGAGGGTAGCTGGTCGAATCTCGGCAGAGGTGGCTGGTCGAGTCTCGGCAAGGGCTGGCCGAGTCTCGACGAGGGTAGTTGGCCGAATCTCTGCAGAGGTAGCTGGATTTCCCTCGACGGTAGTTGGCCGAGACTCGGCAAGCCGAGTCTCGGCAATGGTGCAATCCTTCTCGTCATACCGTGTCTCCCCCTGAGGAGGAGGATTGGAAGAAGCCGAGGGGTAATACATTTCAGACTCAGAAAAAGTGACATCCATAGTAACATACAGTCGACGGGAAGGAGGGTGATAGCAACGGTACCCTTTCTGATGGAGGCCGTACCCCATAAAAATACATCGAAGAGCACACGGGTCAAGTTTCGTCCGCTGATTTTTATGAAGATGAACAAATGCAACACATCCAAAAATCCGAGGTGGGAGTACTAAAACTGACGGTAGTTGCACGAAGGTAGCAAGGACTTGTAAGGGAGTACGAAAATCCAGGACTTTGGATGGCAGACAGTTGATAAGATAAGTGGCGGTCTGAAGAGCAACATCCCAAGAAGAGCGGGGAACAGACGCCCCAATCAAGAGTGACCGAGCCGTTTCTAAGAGATGACGATTTTTGCGCTCAGCCACCCCATTCTGTTGAGGAGTCTGAGGACATGTAGTTTCATGAAGAATTCCCGAATTCGTTAAATAATGGGAAAAATCACTATTAACATATTCACCACCATTGTCAGAACGTAAAATCCGTATGTCAGTAGAAAACTGTGTCTAAACCATGGTGTGGAAGGTCTTAAAAACTGAAAACACATCACTTTTATGCTTAAGAAGATATAACCATGTCATCCGGGTACAATCATCTATGAACGTTACAAACCATCGAATACCAGATGAAGTAGTAGTCGGAGATGGTCCCCAAACATCCGAATGAACAAGACCAAAAGGAACAATACTTTTATTAGAATTCAACGGATAAGACACACGGTGACTCTTGGCAAGTATGCAAGTGTCACATTTAAAGTCTGAAACTGAACAACCAACAAATAAATCCGGAAATATATGCTGCAAATAACTGAAAGATAGATGACCCAAACGGTGATGCCATAACCATATCTGACGCTGCTTGTAATCAACGGCTCCTTGGGCGAGATTGACCCGTCCTGTACTGACATCGTCCATAAAATAGAGATCCCCCCTCTTAGTACCACGACCAATTATCTCCTTCGTGAGAATATCCTGTATAAGACAAAACTTTGGATACATTAGCACACAACAGTTCAATTGTTCAGTGGCTTGGCCAGGAGACATCAATTTATGCTTGAGTGAAGGTACAAGTAATGTATGAGGCAAAGAGAGAGTGGACGTGAGGCGCACGGTGCCAGCGCCAGTTACCAGTGAGGTGACTCCATTAGCATTAGTAATATTACGTCGAAGTGGAACAGTATCACAAGCTAAATCAGTGTGATCATAAGTCATATGGTCTGTGGCACAGGAGTCAATGATCCATCCAGATGGAGTAGCATCATGATTCATATGAAAAACATAACCACAGTTACCTGAGGACTCCGGAGACATGTCGGAAGAACTCGAAGCCAGAGAATCAGCTTGAGATATCAAAGATAATTGGGACATGGAGGTGGCGAGATTGGCTTGCTCGTCTCGTTCTTGTTGTTTCTGAAGCTTCAACGGTTCCCACCAGTCAGGATAGCCATGCAATTGGAAGCAATTACCACAGCCATGCTTCTCATTACCGCAGTAAGTACAACCACCGGCCGGGACAGGTGGTTTAGGTCGAGGAGGACGGGGGCCCGTGGTGGGCCGTGAGACTGTCCTAGCAGCAAAGAGCGAGCCCTGTGCCGAGCTCGGCGCAGGAGCCTGGGGTTGCAGTCCTGAGCTCGGTGGAGGTAACTTATCAGGGGCTCGGGGACGAGATGAAGCTACGGCTCGTGTGGTAGGCCGAGTTGTCATGGCAGGTCGAGCCACCATGGCCGCCCCACTCGGCAGCTGTCCTCCGGTACTCATCACAGCTTGCCGTATACCCTCTCGGCGAACATAGGCAAAGGTTTGTTCGACGGAAGGAAGGGGCTCAGTTCGTAGAATATCACTAGGAATTTTATCAAACATCTCATCCAATCCTGCAAGCAAAGTGTACACACGATCCGTTTGAACAATTTTATTAAAAATTTCAATATCAGTACCGCACTTCATTGGATTAGGTCGACGATAATCAATCTCCTGCCACAAAGATTGAAGATCATTATAGTATGTCTCCACCGGTCGTCCATCTTGCCTCATGCGAGAAGCCTTGCAGGTAAGATCATAGACTTGAGATATATCTGAGCCATCATAATACGTGCGAGCAACCGCGTCCCACACTTCCTTTGCCGTTGGTAGTCGAAGAAAGTACCCAATCAAATTGGGTTCCATAGAGTTGATGAGCCAACCTTTTACAATGGCGTTCTCCGTACGCCACTTGGTGAAGGCCGGATCGTCGATAGATGGTTGGGGATTACTCCCAAACAAGTAGCCCAACTTGTCTTTTCCAGCAACAAACATCTCAACAATCTGAGACCAAACTCCATAATTGGCACCATTAAGTTTGATGCCAATCGAAGCATTAGATGAATCGTGATGAACAATCTGTGTAACAACTTGCGGAATAGGTGGGATAGGATTCATGGTAGGATCGGTCAGGGTAGTAGTGTTTAGGGTAGGAGTAAAATCAGTTAGGATGGGGTTGTGTTCACTGTGGAGTGGTGGTAGGTTCTCCATGGGAGTGCCGAGTTTTCTTGAGGGAACGGGCAGAGCAGAAACCCTAGGATCTCTGCTTTGATACCATGTCAATCTGGGGTTTAATTTTCTGATCTTATTCTTCTCACCAAGGAGGAAAATATATAATGTACAAGAGGATTTACAAGGAAAGAAATATTAATTACAATCTGATTACAAGGACCTAGAAAAGGTAACTAAATAATCACAAGAAGTCAACTCTCCAACAGCGAGCTGCGCCAAATATGCTAGACGTTGTTTACAAGAGAATTAAGATCCAAGGGTTTTTAGCAGCTGATCATATGAATTTGTACTCTGATTTTATCTCCACCACCGTGGATCATCTTCGCACGGGCAATTTGCAAGCGGTTGAAGACATCTCTTGTGGTTTGGAGAGTTTTCCGTCTGCTTTCATTGGACTTTTTCGCGGTCATAACACGGGAAAGAAAATGGTTAAGGTCGCAGATGAGTGAACGTATGATACGAAATCTCTCATTGTTGTTTGGTTTTACCTGCACTACTTTTATCTGCAGTAACCAAAAATAAATTCACAAATAGGAACAAGAAGAACAAAGTCCACATAAGCTCCAATTTTGAAATGCATTTGGCTTCAAATTGATGGAATATAAACATATAATATAAGCTTGATTAGGACTTCTGAACTGTAAGGGGAAGTTGTTAAGTAATTAGCAGGTGATTAAGTAGTTTTTAGCAAATTGCTTGGTCCAAGCTCCAAAATCCAAAGAAAAGAGAAGACAATGTGCCACATCCAACCATTGCTTTTCAGCGGCAGGCTGTTGGTTAAGCCGGTTGACTAAGATAACATATATGTTCATTTCCAATCAAGTTTAATTTTCCTCTGCATGGATATGAGTAGTTCGTTAAGACAAAAACTCATTGTTCTTAGGGCAAACAAATCATGTACGTAAAAGTAATAGGCTTCGAATATACTTGTTAAAAATTTTTAGAATGGTTAAAAGTGTATTTTGACAATAAAAAGTGCTTTAGGCTATGTTTAACAGAAAAAACTTAAAAAATACTTATAGATTATAGAAATGAGCAGACACTATATAATTTTGAAAAAGCACTTCCAACTGTTTTTTTCTAAAAGCACTTTCATGTGTTTTTTTCACTAAACACAACTTTTTATAAAAATTTACGTGTTCACAATAAAAATATTTTTGAAATAACTTTGACTTTACAAAGTCATCAAATCCGACGGTCGTGATCAGTTTGATCAAGTTATACCGCCCATATGTCCCAAGTCCATTTGGGGGCTACCCAAAGGTTACCCGCCAATTCAGATGATTCAGAAAACCGTTAGAAGCAACGATCTTGTTTCCCCTCTCACAAAAACAATTTTTTAAATTCAAAAATAATTTTCAAGTTTTAGGCCTTAAAAACTTATTTGGTAGGACTATTTTAAAAAATTGAACTCATGACTAACTAAAAAATTTAGTCTATACTCTAAAAATATTTATAAAAAAAAAAAGAGTTTTTAAACTTAAACTTACTCCTTTCTTTTCTCTCCCTCCTCCCTTCTCACTCCAAATCTCTCTGTCTCCCTCTCTCCCTCTCTCCCTCTCTCTTCTTCTTTTTGTCTCTTTTTTTTTTTTTTTTTTTTTTTTACCTTTTTCGGCTCTCCTCCAATCCGCTCGGTTCTTTCTCTCACTCATCTTCCTCTCTATCTCGTCTGATCCTCTCTCTTCTTTCTCCTTCCTTCAATCATCTCTTACTTTCTTTTCCTCCTCTCTCCTCTTTCTCCCTCTCCTGTGACCCTCTCTTTTTAGATCTCTTTGTCTAGTTTAAGTCGTAAGATTTATAAATTTTAAATCGCAAACTAATCAAGTTTTTGAGTCTTAAAGAAAATTGTTTTCAAGAAATGTTCTTAAGAAATATTTTGAAAAATAATAAAAAATTTCAAACTAGAAACCAAACAAACCCTAAACCAGCTCAAGCAAATCCACGCTCACATCCTCACATGTTGTCGACTCGAAAACCCATACACCATTGCACCGCTTCTATCCGCCGCAGCTGTCAACTATGAAGAATTGCAGAGAGTACTTGTAGAGAGAAATAGCATAAACAAGAGAGAGATTCTGGATAATTGTTTTCTCATTAATTGTATAATATTACACTTCTATGTGGTATATATATCCTATATCAGAGAACACCATTCTAACTAACTCTATACAACAACCAATTACAATATGACACATGTCACAAATCCAACCATTCTATTACACAACTATCATCCTAACATCCCCCCTCAATCCCATGATTGGAGCAGCCAAGCATGAGATTGGAACAAAAACTATTAAACTGTGAAGAACACAAGCCTTTAGTCAAAATATCAGCATATTGATCCGCGGAGGCAACAAACTGTAATAAGATAGAACCTTGTTGCACCCGTTCACGAACAAAATGACAATCAATTTCGATATGCTTAGCTTTAGAATGAAGGACTGGATTAGTTGCAAGTGCCATTGCATAAATGTTGTCACAGTGCAATAAAGGTGTTTCAGCACAGGAGACATGTAAGTCTCTGAGTAACTGTTGAATCCACACAACCTCAGCCGTGGTTGTAGCCATGGCTCGATACTCGGCCTCAGTTGAGGATCTACTAACTGTATGCTGCTTTTTGGAACTCCAGGAAATAGGATTGGAACCCAGAAATATAACAAACCCCGTTGTTGATCTTCGATCATTGGGATCACCAGCCCAATCTGCATCTGTGTAGGCTTTTAAAGTCATAGGACCAGATCGAAAACACAATCCTAAATGTATGGATCCCTTGAGGTACCTCAGAATTCTCTTTACTGCTGCAAAGTGTTGTTCAAGAGGATAATGCATAAATTGACAAACCTGATTAACAGAAAATGCTATATCAGGTCGTGTAAATGTCAAGTACTGCAAAGCACCAACAAGACTTCGATAATAACTTGGATTGAAAAAAGGAGGGCGGCCATGGTTCAACAGTTTTTGATTTGGATGGCACGGAGTAAGACAAGGCTTACAATCAACCATATTTGCTTTCTGTAAAAGCTCCGTGATATACTTGGTTTGATGCACAAATAGACCTTGAGACTGATAGGCAATCTGCAGACCAAGAAAGAAATGTAATAGACCTAAGTCTTTCATGTCAAACTCCTAAGTAAGTTGGGTGATCACAGACTGCACCAGACTATCATTGCTACCAGTAAGGATAATGTCATCCACATAAAGCAGAAGAATAACATGGTGGAGTTTCTTTCGTAGCTCGATTTTCTTTTCTGTTAGTGTATGCATGTGTAGCATTCGAACACTTGACTCATTGTTGTACTTTAATGTTGGACTTGAATGTTTCCATAGTTCTTTTGAACCTATCAAGTGAGGTTTGTTTTGCTTGCATTGTAATATGTTTCCAGGTTTCTCAGCTTTGTTCTAATTGCGTTGTCAACATGGTGGAGTATTATTGTGACATTTGTAGTCTTCCCATACTTACAAGCAGTGAGAATGCTCATTGGACATAAGATTGGAAATCACATATGCACTTACTACTTGTTTTGTACATTTACTACTTGTTTTGTAAGTGTCCATATGTACTTATTCACAGGATATACTAAAAAATTACCTAAATCCGCCTAGGCCGCCTAGGCGCTAGGCGCTAGCCCGCCGCCCGACTAGCGCCTAGCGTTTTTTAGAACCTTAAATTCAGCATGACTTAGAGATTGTGCATCAGGCCCAGACCGAGATACTTGTGTAGCTGATCCGAGAGGAATAGATGCTTGAGGAGAGACAAGATCACCAGTGTTATTTGTTGATGCATAACTGGACTGAGTAACAGTAGGTGTAGAAGGACTTGAACCCAATAATGGTGACACTTGAGGCAAAGGAATCGGGATAACCAGAGGATGTTTAAAAGTATTAGGATGTACCACAGCACTAGGAATAACAGATGTGGTAGTACTAGAAGAAGAAGAGACCAATTTTGAACTCGGAAAATTGTGTTCATCAAACAGTACATGGAAAGACACAAAAAGCTTATGAGTGCTGAGAGAAAAACAGATATAACCTTTGTACTGTGAAGCATAACCAACAAAAATACATTTTGTAGTTTTTGGATCTAACTTATTGCTCCTATAAGGTCTCATGGAAGGATAGCAAGCACACCCAAAAACTCTCAAGTGTTCAAGTTTAGGTGGAGACTTAAACAAGCAATCAAAAGGAGATTTCATGTGAAGGATAGGTGTAGGCATTCTATTTATGAGATAGGCAGCAGTGGCACAAGAATGAAACCAAAAATAAGAAGGCATGGATGCTTTTTGAAGGAGAGTAATGGTGGTTTCCAACAGATGTCTATTTTTCCTCTCAGCTAACCCATTCTGTTCAGGAGTATAAGGACAGGACATTTGATGAACAATACCCTTATCCCTAAGAAATGCTTTGAAGGCTAACCCCACATATTCACCCCCACCATCACTTTGAAGTGTTTTGATAGTTGTATGAAACTGAGTTTGAACAAAGGCTACAAACTGAGCAAAAACAGAAAGAACTGCAGCTTTATTGATAATCGGGAAAACCCATGTATATCTCGTACATTCATCCACAAAGGACACATAATACCTAAACCCTTCTAAAGACACAATGGGAGCAGGACCCCATACATCAGAATGTATTACTTCAAAAGGAAGAACAGATTTTGAAGTAACACTGGGAAAAGGTAATTTGGAAAACTTGCCTTGCAAGCAAGAGACACATGTGACTGAATCTTTATTACAAGGAATAGAAATGAAGGAATTCCTAAGGGCTACAGTAGTAATAGCATTTGAAGAATGTCCTAACCTACAATGCCAAAGATCCGAGGACACTTTTTGACCCAAAAATGCAGCTGGAGAAGGCACTGTCGATTTGGCAAACTTGAAAACTGGAATCGGGTAAACTGCATTGTTACTCAGTCCTTGGTATAACACTTTCCCGGTGACCTTGTCCTGTATACAAATAGAAAACTCATCAACAATACAGCAACATGTATTGTCTTTACACAACTGGTACATAGAAATCAGATCTTGAGACAATTGAGGAACATGTAACACAGAATTAAGTTGAAATGTATGCGATTGGGTGGGAAAAACAGTGTTGCCAATATGTGAAATACTTAAACCTTCACCACCAGCACCAATGACCGCCTCAGTGGATGGATAAGAAGCAGCAGCTTGAAGATTAGCAAGATCAGAAGTTATATGGTTGGTGGCACCAGAATCCACCAGCCAAAAATCCTGATTAGGTGCAATTGGAGACAAATTTGCCCGGGCTTGCATAGCAACAGGTGGAGACGATTGATATTGAATAGGTTGCTGCACATATGATCCAGAGGGATAGTAACCAGATGGACCTCCAACAGATGAGGATAGATGTGCAGAGAACAATGGGGAAGAAGATCCAGCCATGGGAAACTGTGGAGAAGAAGCATTCCTGTCAAAACAAGTGACTGCAGTATGTCCTTTTCTGTGACAGATCTGACACCCATGCTGAAAACAGGTAAGAGCCGAATGACCTTTCCTGTCACAAATTTGGCAAATTTGTGAAGGATTATAGACAGGACCAGGGTAAGATTGAGCAGGGAAAGAACTCTGAGGATTATGAGCACTGGACAGAGACTGTGGTGTAGACTGAGAATTATTCGAGTAAAGACGTTTGCCCTTGCCTTTAGACTTGAAATTATTACTACTTTGAAAGTTGTTAAAAGAACCAGAAGCATATTGAGAAGGAAAAGCACACGGTGGAGTATCAGGCATGGACATCTGAACAGGTACTGGGTACTGAAATCCAGGCATTGGCAAAGGAGAAAAGCCGAACATAGACTGCTGGGAATGAGGCAAATAAGTTCCATTGTGCATTCCAGCATGTCCCGAAGACTGGCCTTGATCATAAATAGTCCGAACACCCTGAGCATACATAGCAGACATTAGAGGAATTTGTTTGTGAACTTCCTCCAGTGTAGACTCTTCAGCCTTCAATTGAGATCTGAGTTCTTTCAAGGACACCAGACTTTCCCTGCCACGAATTACTGCTTTGATGGTGTTGTATTCCACTGGTAAACCCCGTAAGGCTACAGTAACAATGTCTTCATCAGAGATAGTCACTCCAACAGCAGCCAATTGATCTCGAGAATCCTTAATGCGCTGAAGATATTGATCAATAGATTCTGGCCCTTTTTTAATATTCTGCAAGTCAATTTTCATCTGCACAATGCTAGTCTGAGTGACACTAGCAAATCGTTCACGAAGACTATCCCACATTTCCTGAGAACTCTGGCAACCAATGATGCAGGACAATGCAGAAGTAGATAACGTAGCAGCAATAAGAGTCATAAGAGCCTTATCATAAATCTTCCAAATTTTGTACTCATCACAGATGACCGAAGTAGAATCAACAGTACCATCCACAGAAATAGTAGTCTGAAATTTTTTAGGACACGCAATGGATCCATCCACAAAACCAAAAATGCCATTTCCTTCCAGAAGAAGATCCATTTGAAAATTCCAGGTAACATAGTTAGAATCATCTAACTTCACTGTCACAGTGTTACCTACACTCGGAATTAATGAGGAAATAGGCGATTGAGTAAGAGCCAATTGATTAGGGTTCACCATTGTATACAGCCAAGAATACTTCACTACAAAGAACACTGCAATGCACCAAATCGAAAACCACACAAAACACCAGATAGCACCAAGATGCAAGGACCACTAGATAGCAACTACCAAACCAAAGCAGGGCTACCAAATCGAAGCAGAGCTACCAAATCGAAGCAGAACTACCAAATCAAAGCAGAAAGTAGAAAATCACAAGTAATAGATGCAAGAAAGAGAACGAAACACCTTGCAAGCAACATCAGCAAACGCAGCGACGTCAATCACGACTGTTCAACCGAAAAACCCCAAATCTTAGGGTTGAAGCACAAATATCGATCGAACGCAACAACACCGACTGTTCAACCGACTTCAATCGAAATACCACCAAGAACACAACGCGTGCAAGCAACAACGACGAACGCAAAAGAAATCCTCGACGACAATCACAACTGTGCAACGAAAAAACGAAATCCCTAAAACTTAGGGTTTGAGCACTAGCTGCGACCTAACTCCACCGACTTCAATCAACCACCACCGACGGCAATCGAAACACCACCACACACACAGCACTGAGCGACAAAGAAAGCAAGAAAATGAGAGGAAGCAACCAGATCGTCAATCAATAGCAGTGGCCATGACCGGCGATGATACCATGTCAACTATGAAGAATTGCAGAGAGTACTTGTAGAGAGAGAAATAGCAGAAACAAGAGAGAGATTCTGGATAATTGTTTTCTCATTAATTGTATAATATTACACTTCTATGTGGTATATATATCTTATATCAGATAACACCATTCTAACTAACTCTATACAACAACCAATTACAATATGACACATGTCACAAATCCAACCATTCTATTACACAACTATCATCCTAACAGCAGCAACCACCAAAGATGCTTCTTTTACTACGCTTGCTCAATTTTCGAGCACCACCATCACCACCGCAACATCTTCATGTACAACACCATGATCAGAGGATACGTTCAGTCGCATTTGCCGATTCCCGCCATTTCGTGCTATTTGGACATGTTGAATTATGGGTTTGTTCCGAATAACTATACTTTTTCCGCCATTGATCAAAGCGCGCACGATTCTCGTCCCAAATTTGAAGTTCAGTGGTCGATTTGTTCATGGTCATGCAGTTCAATTCGGGTATGGTGACGACTCTTGTTCTTCAGCTCGCTGGTCGAGTTTTATGCCGTAATCCATGACTTATAAATTGCAAAGGTGGTGTTTGATAAAAGTCCTAAAAGGGATGTGGTGGTGTGGACGCCAATGATTGACGGGTTACAGGTATGGGAAGACGGGAGATGTTGAGAATGCCCAGCGTTGTTTGACGAAATGCCTGAAAGAAACACCATATCGTGGAGTGCGATGATGGCTGCGTATTCTCAGATGAGCGACTTCAAAAAGGTGCTTTCTTAGGCAAATGCAAGAAGCAGGCACAAAGCCTATTGAGTCGGCTATTGTTATCGTTCTCACTACATCTGCTCATATCTTGATGCGATCACATAAGGACTGTGGGTGCACTGCTATGCTAAAAGGTGCAATCTTGATTTTAACACGAGATTGGCTATTGCTCTCGTTGTATGTACACGTAATGCGGATATGTGGAAAACAGCTTTTCTAGAGTGTTGAACGGTATGATTGCTTGAGTTGCAATGATTGGGGATGGAAGGAAATCACTTGAACTCTTAAATAAAATGGTTAGAGATAAGAGTTCAACCCACAGAGACCACATTTTGTCGTCGTTCTCTCGGCTTGCACGTATGCAAAGATGGTTGACAAGGGCCTTGAAAATTGTTTGATCAAATGGAATTCTTTACGGGACTAAAACTCGAGCTTGAGCACAACACGTGCATTGTGGACCTTTTGGCTAGAGTGGGCATGGTGGAAGAAGCTGAGAAGTGTTGGAATTGGTATGAAATCAGGTTTGTATTCCTAACTAAGATAGGAATCCAAGTTGTAATATGTGTAGGAGACTTGGACGCAAGTTTCCTGTTGGTTTTGGGATTTCTAAATTAGTTTAGGATTAGGTTTGGATAGGTTATCGAGTATAAATATGTGTGAGCCTTAACATTAGGGTGTGTGAATTTTGAGAGACTTGTAAGGCAAGAGAACTATAGAGAGATTTTGTGAGTTCTTTTGTAATCCTTTATTGATTAATAAAGTGAGCTTCCATTGTTCATATCTGTGTGATTGTTCTTAGTTTAATCCTCTTGGTTGTGTTCCAACAAGTGGTATCAAGAGCAAGGTTTGGTGATTAAGCCAAAACAATGACAAAACCTGAAGATTCCAGCAAGACTAGAGATGATGGGGGCACTGAGGTAACCAAAACCTCAATGCAAAGTGCTAGGTTCGAGATCGAGAAGTTTGTCGGGACCAATAACTTCGCTATGTGGCAGTGCGAAGTTAAGGATGTGCTGATACAACAAGGACTACTTGTTGTGCTTGGAGATATGCCTATGTCGATGAAGAATGAGGAATGGTAGCGGCTGAATGCGCATGCATGTTCCATTATTCGGTTGTGTCTTGGCAGGGCACAAAAGTATGGTGTGATGAGTATTTCATTGGCCAAGGAATTATGGGATACACTGGAGTCCAAGTATTTGAAAAAGAGTGCAGAAAATAGGCTTTACCTTAAGAGTAAGCTTTATCGTTTCCAGTATAAGGAAGGAACAAAGATGATTGATCATCTCGAAGAGTTTAACAAGATGATTGCTGAATTGTTGAACTTAGAAGAGACGATCAAGGATGAAGACAAAGCTTTGATCTTGGTGAATTCTTTGCCTGAATCCTATGAATCATTCGTTACGACATGGATTTATGGTAGAGAAACTATTAAATTTGATGAGATCTCAAGTGCTGTGATGAATCATGAAGTTCGAAATCTTGATAGACAAGAAAGAAACAATTCTAAAGCATTAATGGTAAGAGGAAGATCAAAGGAAAGAAAGTCTGCAAATAGGAAGAAAAGCAAGTCTCACACAAGAGGTAACTCAAGCAACAGAAAATTCTTGGATAAGGATGAATGCGCCTTTTGCCATGAGAAAGGACACTGGAAGAAAGATTGTCCTAAAATCAAGGCTAAAAACAAGGAAAAGAAACATGAAGATTCAGAGGCAAACATTGTTGAAGTCGATGATGAGGATTTTGTTTGTGCCCTAACAGCAACGGAAAACATAGATTACATGAATCAATGGGTGCTTGACACTGGATGCATTCATCATATGACTTCCCAACGTCATTGGTTCTCATCTTTCAAAAGTCTCACTGGAACTGTGTATATGGGTGACGATAATCCATGTTCAACGCAAGGGATTCGCAGTGTTATGATTAAGCATCATGATGGTGTAATTCGAGAGCTAACAAGGAGTAAGATATGTTCCAAACCTCAAGAAGAATTTAATTTCTTTAGGCACCCTTGAATCTCAAGGTTGCATATTTTATTCTGAGAATAATATACTTAAGGTAGCTAGAGGGGCATTAGTGATAATGAAGGCTCCTAGAAGAGGTTAGCTTTACTTGTTGGAGGGCAAAACTGTGGAAAAACAGGTGGCTATGATGGCAGAAGATGATCAAGCTGATATATCTTCTCTATGACATATGAGGTTGGGGCATGTGGGAAACAAAGCGCTGCAAGGGTTGATTAAACAAGGGGTTCTAAAGGGAGCTAAAAGTGGAAAAATAGATTTTTGTGAACATTGCGTTCTTGGCAAAAAAAAAAAACAAAGGTAAAAATTTGGCACTACAATACATCAAACTGAGGGGATATTGGATTATGTACACACGGATGTCTGGGGACCTGCAAAGAATGAATCTCTAGGAGGGAAGAGATGGTTTGTGTCATTTATTGATGATTACTCACGAAGATCATGGGTTTATATGATGAAGCACAAACATGAGGTGTTGAATATTTTTTTGGAATGGAAAAATATGGTTGAAAAGAAGACTGGCAAGAAGTTGAAAGTCTTAAGAAGTGATAATGGCGGGGAATATACTTATGATCCCTTCTTCGAGATATGCAAAAGGGAAGGTATTACTCGTCACTTTAGCGTTAGAGAAACCCCATAACAAAATGGTATTGCAGAACGGTTGAATCAGACATTGTTGGAAATGTGAGATGTATGCTTTCACAAGAAAAATTGCATAAAAGATTTTGGGCAGAGGCATTAAACTATGCATGCCATATTTTGAATTGTCTACCTTCTGCAGCTCTAAGTGGTAAGACTCCAATGGAATTATGGTCAGGAAAAATAGCTCAAGACTATGAAAGACTAAGGGTTTTTGGGTGCGATGCTTACTACCATGTGAAAGAAAACAAACTGGATCTGAGAGCAAGAAAAGCTATCTTTTTAGGGTTCAATAATGGTGTCAAGGGATTCAGATTGTAGGGATTCAGATTGTGGAGCACAGAATTCAAGAAGGTAGTAGTAAGCAGAGACGTGACGTTTAATCAATCCCATATGAAACTTAGCGAAGAAAGGAATGTTGTCCATGAGGTGGAGCTATCATCCAATAATTCTAGGAAAACAAGTATCGAGGATGATGTTCACATCGAAGAAGAAGATTGTGCCAACTAAGAAGAAAGACAAGATGAAGAAGCTGTGAATGATGATGATCAAGCTCAAGAAGAGTGCATTGCCAAGAGGAAAGGAAAAAGAGAGGTTGTGTTTCCTGCAAGATTCAAAGATTGTGTTGCATGTATGCCATACGTGTTACCAGTAATCGAAGGTGATATCCCTACAAGTTTTACTGAAGCAGCAAGTAGTGGAGTAGCAAAGCATTGACATGAAGCTATGGATGACGAGATGTTGTCACTCAAGAAGAATAAAACCTGGGAATTGGTGGAGTTGCCTAAGGGAAGAAAGGTTATTGGATGCAAGTGGGTATATGCAAAGAAGGATGGAATAGATGATGCAAGTCCGGTGAGGTTCAAAGCTAGACTAGTGGCACAGTTTGATCTCGAGTTTGTCCAGTTAGATGTGAAAACTGCTTTTCTACATGGAAATTTGTCTAAAGAGATTTACATAAGGCAACCTGAAGGGTATGAAGAAAAAGGAAAATAGGGTCTAGTCTGCAAGCTCAACAAGTCACCATATGGTTTAAAGCAATCACCGAGGCAATGGTATTTGGGGTTTGATAAGTTTATGAAGGATCATGACTACACTAGAAGTCATTACGACCATTGCATGTATCACAAGAAATTAAGTGGAGGTACATATGTCTACTTATTGATTTATGTGGATGATATGCTTATTGCCTCTAGTAATATCATCGAAATTACAAAGCTCAAAACTCAGATGCAGAAAGAGTTTGAGATGAAAGATCTCGGTGAAGCAAGGAAGATTTTGGGGATGGAGATCACACGAAACAGGAAGGATGGACTGGTGTATTTATCGCAGAAACAATACTTGGAAAAACTGCAACACAAGTTTGGCATTAATGGGGAAACCAAACCTATGAGTACACCTCTTACTCCTCATTTTAAGTTGAGCACTCAACTATGTCCTAAATGTGATGAAGAAAAAACTAAGATGAAAGATGTTCCTTACTCCAGTTTGGTTGGAGGGTTGATGTACGTTATGGTATGTACTCGACCGATATTGCTCATGCAGTTGGAATTGTTAGTAGGTTTATGCATAATCCTAGAAAAATGCATTGGGATGCTGCTAAATGGATATTGAGATATCTTCATGGAACAAGAAATACAGGAATTTGTTTTGAAAGGAATAATGGAGAAATTGATAAGCTCTCAATTGGTTATGTGGATTCTGATTTTGCTAGTGATTTAGACAAAAGAAGGTCTACAACAGGGTATGTATTCACTATGGCAAAAGGTCCTATATGTTGGAGATCAATACTACAACCAACTGTTGCTTTATCAACCACAGAAGCTGAATTTATGGCAATGGCTGAGGCTATTAAGAAGGCTATTTGGACACTTGGTTTGATAGAAGATTTAGGTGTAAATCAACATAAGTTGGATGTGTATTGTGATAGTCAAAGTGCCATTTACTTGGCAAGGTATCAGGTACATCATGCAAGGACCAAACATATAGATGTGAGATATCATTTTGTTCAAGAGGTTATAGCAGAAGGTGAAATTCTTGTTAAGAAGATTGCAACGGCTGATAATCCTGCTGATATGTTAATGAAGGTAGTTGGTGTATCAAAGTTCAAGCATTGCTTGGATTTGGTGCACGTTAGACAAGTTTAAAACTTGACAATGGTGGAGCAACGGAAGCAGATGAAGTCTCTGATGTGGATTTCTTACCAAGGTGGAGATTGTTGGAATTGGTATGAAATCAGGTTTGTATTCCTAACTAAGATAGGAATCCAAGTTGTAATATGTGTAGGAGACTTGGACGCAAGTTTCCTGTTGGTTTTGGGATTTCTAAATTAGTTTAGGATTAGGTTTGGCTAGGTTATCTAGTATAAATATGTGTGAGCCTTAACATTAGGGTGTTTGAATTTTGAGAGACTTGTAAGGCAAGAGAACTATAGAGATTTTGTGAGTTCTTTTGTAATCCTTTATTGATTAATAAAGTGAGCTTCCATTGTTCATATCTGTGTGATTGTTCTTGGTTTAATCATCTTGGTTGTGTTCCAACAAGAAGTTTATAGAGGACAAGATGGGAGGACTAGGAAGAGGGGACGCAAACGCGTGGGGAGCATTACTGGCTGCTGGTAGAGTTCATGGGAATGTTGAAGTTGGGGACCGGATTTGGAAAAAGCTCGCTGGTACGGGAGTAGCCGAGTGGCATTCATGTTCTTTCATATAATATGTACAAGGAAGCTGGCCCAGAATTTGAGGCAAAGAGAGAAATATGATCTCTGAAGCCGGAATGAAGAAGAAACTCTGTTCCAGTGTGATAGATGTAAATGGCGTGGCCGAAGAATTCCTTGTTGGTGATCTCTGTCATCCACAAGCAGAAGAAATGGTTAATACGCTCAACTCCTGTAAATTGTTCGCTTCTCCTACCTAATTCAGAGAAATTAATATAACACTTATCATTATGTAAACTGGATAATACGTTACAGTACACCTTCAGCTTTTGAACTAGAAGAATATTATATGATTGTAGGTATCACCATGGAAATATCCAAAAAATCAGAGAAAGATATGGAAATGAGGGGTGAAGTCTAAACTTCACCTTATATCGGAGAAACTCTTAAGTTTAGGCTAAAATCGACAGATATTGTCGATATTTCTGACACATAAGTTAAATATCGGAGAAACTCTTATATTTCGTCAAAACCAATGTTTGTCAATCCTTATAGTTTTATTCTAAATTTCCATCATTTATATCGAAAGCAACCGATATTGACACCGATATTCGAAATATCCATCAATATTTCAACAAATTTACATGTCGACATTTACACCGATACCGATATTTTAAACACGGTTTCAACTTGTATTTTGTTTTGGAGTATATCCAAGTATTGTAGTTAGCGATAGAGAGTCAGCCATTTCTGTGGTTCTTACAACGTTTTGATCCAATTTTGTAATGAGCTTTGACTCTCTTCTTTAACTTCTCCTTCTCTCTCTCTCATCTTTCCCTCACTCTTTCTATATATGTATATCCTGTGAGCTTTGCCTGCACAAACAGGCAGCTGAAAATGGAGGTAACCAACAGGTACATTACTATAAAATCCCCCCTCGACGACGGAGAACAGAAAGAGTCAGACTTTGAGGTCAAAACTTCACCCCTTGCTCTATCAGTTTCCCCTGGTTCAAGCGATGTCATCGTGAAAATTTTTCTATGAGTCGATCGATCCGTACCAGCTCAACCGCATGAAAAGTTTCAGCTCCTCCCACAAAGCCATAAGTTATGCAGCTGCCATCGCCCCAGGAGATGTAAGCTTTGAAGCTTATTTGTTACAAAAGTCGTAAAGCAAACTGTTCTTACCACTCGAAAACAGATATTATGTGCCTCTTATTTTATTTATGAAATGACGTTTTTAAGTGTAAATAGCAGCTCCCGTCTCAACATAATTGAGCTTGTTATAATTATATTTAATATTTTATTATGATGGCAGGAAATTGATGCTTATGGTGTGGCAAAAGTTGTGGCTTCTGGGAATCCAGAGTTTGAGAAGGATGACTTGGTTGTGGGGCTCATCAGTTGGGGAGAGTACACTGTTCTAAAAGAAGGGACCATGTTTAGGAAATTTGACCCTTTGGGGTTTCCACTTTCTCACCAAGTTGGAATTCTAGGTAATTTTACTTCATCGTTGCGATGACTGATACTCCAATATTAGCTCGAGGCATTTTCTCTGTTTATATCTTCGTACCCTTAAAAATAGAGGCAAACCGGTGTCCTCGAATCACGTAATTCGTTGACAATTGGATTGATTTGGTTATTTTGTATGTTACAGGTTTTAGTGGACTTACAGCATATGGGGGATTTTTTGAAGTGTGCAAGCCTAAAAAGGGGGAGAAAGTTTTCGTATCTGCAGCTTCTGGATCGATTGGAAATTTGGTCGGACAGTACGCAAAACTCTTCGGTTGCTATGTTGTTGGCTGTGCCGGAAGCAAAGAAAAGGTGACCTTGCAAAACTTTACTTTTAGTACACTACGTTCAATCGGAATTTGTTCATGAAAATTGATCAGAATGTTCTGTTTTATAGGTCACATTGCTCAAGGGAAAGCTCGGATTCGATGATGCCTTCAACTACAAGGAAGAGCCTGATTTAAAGTCAACTCTCAAAAAGTAAACCTCCCTTTGATCCTATTTTTTTTAAGCGAAATACGGGTTAATACTTCCCGGATGGGATTGATATATATTTTGACAATGTGGGAGCTGAGATGCTGGAAGCAGCAGTTGAGAACATGAACACCTTCGGTAGGGTTGCTGTCTGCGGCGTGATTTCTGAGTACACAGATGCCGGAAAGCGAGCTGCGCCAAATATGCTAGACGTTGTTTACAAGAGAATTAAGATCCAAGGGTTTTTAGCAGCTCATCACATGAATGTGTACTCTGATTTTATCTCCACCACCGTTGATCATCTTCGCACAGGCAATTTGCACGTGGTTGAAGACATCTCGTGTGGTTTGGAGAGTTTTCCGTCTGCTTTCATTGGACTTTTTCGCGGTCATAACACCGGAAAGAAAATGGTTAAGGTTGCAGATGAGTGAACATATGATATGAATCTCTCATTGTTGTTTGGTTTTACCTGCACTACTTTTATCTGCAGTAACAAAAAGTAAATTCACAAATAGGAACAAGCAGAACAAAGTCCACATAAGCTCCAATTTTGAATTGCATTTGGCTTCAAATTGATGGAATATAAACATATAATATAAGCTTGATTAGGACTTCTGAACTGTAAGGGGAAGTTATTAAGTAATTAGCAATTGATTAAGTAGTTTTTAGCAAATTGCTTGGTCCAAGCTCCAAAATCCAAAGAAAAGAAAAGACAATGTGCCACATTTGACCAAAAGTGATGTGGTGGTGTGGACGGCAATGATTGACGCGTATGTGAAGACAGGGGATGTTGACAATGCCCAGCGTTGTTTGACGAAATGCCTGAGAGAAACACCATATCGTGGAGTGCAATGATGGCTGCGTATTCTCGGGGTGAGCGATTTCAGAGTAGACTTGTAAACGGATCGGGTTTATTGGGTTTGGGTCGAGTTCAATCCGATCCATTAATTTAACGGGTCATTCGAACCCAACCCATTAAACTAACGGATCATCTGAATCCAACCCGTTAAGCTAACGGGTCATCTGTTTCACCCGTTAACAATATTTTTTTTTTCTTTTCTTTTCTCTCAAATCAAATAATTTCAAGAAAAAACACAACACACAAACACCAAATGCAAACAAATCAGCAACAACCGCCATGGGAGACGTAATAATGCTATACGCAGCTCCAGGAATGGGTCACATCATCTCCATGGTGGAGCTCAGCAAGCTCATCCACCACTACGGCCCCGACAAGTTCTCCATCACCATTATTTACACCTACAGCAGCTTCTTCGACACCCCTATGTACGATGTTGTCTGGAACTCCAGTCAAACTGGTCCTTCCATGAACCACCAGGTTCCCATCATTGATCGAAATCTGCAGTGTCACCGTCATGGTTGATGACTGCCTGCCCAACTACTGTCTCACAACATAAAACACTATGGCATTGACATACATACATGACCAGAACAACAAATTAACATATTTCACATTCAATGGGATAAAACAAAACAAAAATTCAAGTTTTATATTTATAATCATCAATCAGATAAAATATTTCAATTTTCATCTTTACTTCATAAGTCAAAAACACATAATCTTTGGGAACAAAAAAGATACCATCAATGGAAAAAAATTAAGAACCTAGGTGAGTTGCATGTTTGTTTTTCTTGTAAATGTAAAAATTTGAGGCAAAACTGATGCAGAAAACAAAAACCCAAAAGCGAAAAAGGGAAAGAATTGAGGATTTTGAAGCAAACAAAGAGCTCAGGCCTCGCCTACATCCGCTGCAGCTCCCACTCCCACGGTGGGAGTCCCACCCTTCCATTTCCTTCTGCCAATTCCCTCGCGTCACCAATAAAATTACCCAAAACATCAGAGGCACCGCAATCATGGTCGACTTCGTTCGTTAGGCCTGTGTTCCTCCTTAACGGGTGTTAACGGGCGGTTAACGGGTTCGCGAGTTCACCCAAAATGATCCGTTATTTAATGAGTGATTAACGGGTTGACCCGTTAACCACACAACCTGTTTATCACTCACCCGAATACTAATTTTAACGGGTTGGGTCTGGTTGAAAATGCCAGGTCTACTTCAGAGAGGTGCTTTCTTTATTCAGGCACAAAGCCTAATGAATCGGTTCTTGTTATACTTCTCACTACCTCTGCTCATATCTCGGTGCGGTCACATTAGCACTCTGGGTGCACTCCTAACGCTAAAAGGTGCCATCTTGATTTTTAACACGAGATTGGCCACTGTTCTCGTTGATATGTACACGTAATGCGGGTATGTGGAAGCAACTTTACGGGGTTTTGAGGGCATTCCTAATGCTGGAGTTGCAATGATTGAGGATGCAAGGAAATCACTTGAACCGTTTGATCAAATGGTTGACAGGGGCCTTGAATTGTTTGATCAAATGGAAACCTTAACGGAGTTAAACCCGGGATTGAGCACTGTGCGTGCATTGTTGACCTTTCGGCTAGAGCGGGCATGGAGGAAGCTGAGAAGTTTGTAGAGGACAAGATGGGAGGACTAGGAAGAGGGAACGTCAACGCATGCGGGGCATTACCGGCTGCGTGTAGAGTGCATGGGAATGTTGAAGTTGGGGACCAAATTTGGAAAAAGCTCGCTGGTACCGGAGTAGCGGACTGTGGCATTCATGTTCTTTCGTACAAATATGTACAAGGAAGCTGGCAGGGAATTTGAGGCAAAGAGAGGCAGAAATATGATCTTGGAAGCCGGAATGAAGAAGAAACCTGGTTCCAGTGTGATAGAGGTAAATGGCGTGGCCGAAGAATTCCTTGTTGATGATCTCTGTCATCCACAAGCAGAAGAAATGGTTAATACGCTCAACCCATTCTGTAAATTGTTCGATTCTCGAACCTGATTCAGAGAAATTAATCAAGCATGACTCAAGAACACTTATCATTATGTAAACTGTATAATACATTACAGTACACCTTCAGCTTTTCAACTAGAAGAATATTGTATTGAACATTACCAGATATGGTAAATTGGTAAAATATACATATATATGATTGTAGGTATTGACTTGTCTTCCCCACTAAGTACCTATAGCCTGCTAATATGCCCCTTGTCAGCCATTATTACTATGAACTAAGATCAATCGTCGGCATCGCTTACTTGGTATAACTTATAAGACTAACATGGTCGCTTATCTGGATTTCCGGGTTCAGGTGCAATGTTTCGCATGAAAATCTTCTGCAGATATCAAACCGGTGATGAGACGTTTTAGTCTTTCAGCACCTGGACCCGGCTTAAGAGTGGTGATGTTTTTTGAACTGTAATCTGGAACTGTCGCACTTCCATTTGCTTGAGTACTGAACCATCCACCTGGTACATATCCATCAGCACTGCAGCCTAAAAGCTCTGAGTCGATCGTGTCAAGAACTGACTCGTTCCTCCCAAATTTCCTGGCGAACGGTGCATTACTGTCTACCATACGCTGGACATCATCACTGACGAGGAAATGTGGATGTTGTTTTGGGGGCGTGTCCCATGATATGAAGTGGAGATCATGGTTCACGGTAGTGTTCCGAAACTCCTCAGCATTGCAGATGACAGTGTGGAAATACCCTTCTGGTGAAGAAAGGAAGTTGGCATAATACATAAGGACTATCCTTGGCAGATTGTCCCAGCCCCATAAAATATATTCGATAAAAGGATGGGACAGCATCATCCAAGCAGACCCTGAGGAAATTGTTGAGCAGAATCCAGAATCAGCTATAAGTTATATGTATAGAGGGACTTAGGGTTTAAACTTGAACAAATCAATTCGACCAAGCCGAACAGAGCAATAAAGAATATACCAAACAAAAAGAACTCACAACCTATGATTTGGAGGTGCATTCGCATAACTAAGATTCGTAAACTTTTAGAAGGA
This sequence comes from Cotoneaster glaucophyllus, assembly GCA_036320875.1. Classification (NCBI taxonomy): domain Eukaryota; kingdom Viridiplantae; phylum Streptophyta; class Magnoliopsida; order Rosales; family Rosaceae; genus Cotoneaster; species Cotoneaster glaucophyllus. The sequence continues at coordinate 11,607,814 of CM070073.1, read as the reverse complement.
AGTTGCTATGAAACCTGTGTTACAGAACACCATAAGCAGTGCACTTTCTACTTTGAAAGTAATATTTAAGATATAACATGTTTCCAGACCATCAACCAGATACGTGCTAAAAAATAGTTTAAACTTCTCTTAAACCATACTTGGTGTCTGATCCCATGCTCAGTTAAAAAGATCGTGTTTAACAAGTAATGCAGAAATTCTTTTAGTAGATGATATTTTTGCATTCTATCCTGCGAAAGATCAATAACCATTAAGTAGCTGTAGAAAACAAAATGAGAAGCAGCGGAAGCAGACATTTTCACCTGTAAACAGCTTATATGCAGTCGGCACGCTCCTTTTCTGTGAAATCGAGAACACGTCTGATTTTTGCTGGCTATACAGCCCCGGATCAATTATAATGGGTTTTGCCCTCTGGTCCCTGTGGGGTTCATGGAATTTAAACCTTTTAGGAGCAGCTCTACATATCAGTGTGTCCTACTTTCGAACTTGACCAAAACCTAAAAATTACTCCGAAATAAGGAAAGATGAACATACTCCTTCCAGCCAATGTCACTGGTGTGCTCAATGAAATTAAGATTTCTTGGAATGGATGACAAGACATGAAGCAAATCTGTTGGACAAATGCGTAAATTAAGGTGTTAGGATACGACAATGAAGCTTGTTCGTTTAACCGCTACTCTATATTCAACGAAATAAAAGCACAAAAAATAACGGATTGAATGAACGCCCGAGATCACAAACGAAACTACAAAGACTACCCCCCCCCCCCCCCTCCCTCAACTATCTGAATGCTTCTCAGAACAGCTAGCAATGAGTAAATGCAGTAACCATTTTGTTGACAAGGCAATATAATTTTCTATTACCCTAATTTAGGGGAAAGGGAAAGGGCGGACACATTATCCTCACCAACTGGCCTAACCCACGTCTGCCAAAACCAAAAGCGGTAATAAATAAGTTATACAAACCAAGAATACAGAAAATATAGCAAAATCCAATGCTTAACCAAATTTAGCAAGAATTTAAAAACAAAATTCATAAATTACCCATAGCAGAAAAATAGCGGTAGAAGAATCAGAAAGCCAAAAAATTACATTTTGCTATTAAAATGCTGTAAATTTAATTTACCATCTTGGGTCACCAAAGGGTAATCAGAAGCGCTCAAGTTGATAAACCAATCCCAGTCGCCGCCCTCCATTAACAAAATCGCCGCCGCGTGCAGCGTATTGGTAACCATCGTCGGCCCTCTGTAAGTCACCAAATTGGCCCTCAGAACCGCCCTTACATTCCCCAGCTTGGCAAACATCGGCTCCTCCTTCACAAACTTCGCCAAGTCCAGCCGCTCCTCCGCCGACGCCTCGAGGTCCAAATGCACCGCGTACTGGTTCCTCGGATGGTACAGCGCCTTCAGCGTCCGCTTCAAGCTTGCGCCATCGCCGGCGGAGCCAGAGATCAAGTAGGCCAATCTAGGAACTGGGTCTTTGGATGTTTCCGAAATCTTTAGGTTCGATTCAACGAAATGGGGGAGGTGATTTTTCACATGGGGTCGGTAAAACCTTGAGGAGGAGGCGCCGGAAGAGGTGAAAACAGTGATAAATATTAGAAGGGTGGAGAGAAGAAGTGAAAGCACCAACGGTAAAAACCATTTCTTTTTCTTCTGTGGCTTGTTGGTCTCCATTGCCGGCGACCAAGTTCACAGCAAGAAACAAGAAGAAAAACCCAAGATTTATTCAGCTGAGAAGGAGGAGAAAGATGGAGGCTTTTATCATTTGGGGGGTTTGGGTTTGGGCGGCGGAGGTAATGGGGAAGTGCGCCTGGAGAGGGGATCAATGCTGAGGGGAGAGAGAGGTGGTTGGTGGGGTTCACGGAATTAATGAATACAATATAGTAAGTGATTAATTTTTCGGTTGAGTGGGTGTGCAATAGACAATGAGATTCTGATAGACTGTGATTGCAGGAGAGAGAAAAGTGAGAGGCACTGGAAAGGAACCAGCAGACTACTTTTCTTGAGCGACTTTCAGCAGTGCGGTTTGTGGCGAGTCCACTCTAACACGGTTTTCGATCGGAATGTTGTTGTGACGGTATTTAACTAAATTACATATTTATATGCAACGGTATTTAATTGAATTACATACTTATATGCAACGGTATTTACTATTGAGATCTTTTAATCTAATTATGCATTACAAGTGTAATTCGCAGAATACTAAAATTGATACAGAAATATATCCGTTGTAAGTAAGTTTTGAACCATGTTACTATTTAAGAAGAATCAACACGCGGAGGTCGATAAATGGCCAGACTCCAGAAAGTAAGTAAAATAGCTGGAAAAATAAATCTTTGTACCCTATTATGTGGGGGCATACATCATAGCTATATTTATTCATACATCACTATTTTGTTTCAATCATGATTGTGTACGGCCCTTTAAAACAAATTAGAACTACCCTACGCAAATAGAAAACATCGCCTGAAAATGCCTCACGGCTGCCTGGCAGTTCGCTCGCCGGCCCGCCGGCGTAACAATAATGGAATATGTTATTTTAATTTAATATGAATTTTAACCATTATAACTGTCTTTGTGTAACTTTTAAAACAATGAAATATTTTTCTGTTTATTTTTTCTTTTGCAATCATATCCGATTAGGAATTTTTTTTTTTGTGAAATTAATTTAAGCAGAAATGGCCAGAAGCATTGTTAGTAGAGAGTGACTGCCAAAACCATAGATTTATGGGAGTTTTGACGAAACACTCCCGATATTGTTCACTTTTAACGAAAAATCATATTTTTACATTTACCTGACACTATTTACTATACTTTTAAAAATGACTTTTCGTTAAAAGGGAAGTTTTTTTTAACTTTTCATTAGTTTTCCTTAGATTTATTGCAAGTGGAGTACTATTGAGAATCTTGGACTTCTTTCTTACTTTTGGTCCATTTGATGTCACTATGTCCCTCTTTCGAAAGTCTTTGATCTGAAACATGCAAGGGCGTTTGGTGGGCTGAATAGGATTGAATGTTGCATTTTAAACTGGATAGGTTAGAATTAGAATAAACTAGAAGATGAGCACACACTCTCAGTGTGTGAACAATTTTATTTTGTTTTTTGTTTTTTTATTAAGGAGTGTGATTAGTTTTTAAAATTTTAAAAGAGTATGAGACAGTTTATCTTAATAAGGGCATATTTTTTTGTCATAGGAAAAATAGGTTTATGATTACTTTCTCAAAAAATGAGGGTAAAATAGGAAAAATAGGGATATGATTGTCATTTCGTCAAAATGTTCAAAATTAAAGCCTCTTCAACCGCCTACCTCCTACCACTTTCTTCTCAAGCGCAACCGCTTCAGTTCATTTAAACTATCCAAAAAACATTATCATTTCACTTACCTGTATGAAAAAATGATGGTGAGACAATTTCTCTTAATAAGTGCATAATTTTTTATCTTATGTAAATATTGTGACAACCCGTCCCAAATCAAAATATATTTTATCCTCGAACATTTGGAAATGACGATTTTACCCTCGTAAGGCTTGTGACATGGACGTACGTAGATAATTTTAAAATATTGTTATGTTGACGAAATTAAATTATGTTTGATGTTACGAGATTATCGACACGAATTAAGGGCCTAGTTGGGTATGTAGTGGAAATTGGGTCTTGTTGGATTGAATTGTTGGCCTTAAATCTTATGGCCCAAATTAGGGTCTTACCCTTTTGGGTTTATATCACAAATGGTCCTTGAAATTGACCCCATCAATCATGATGGTCCCTGAAATTGAAAATCGATCAATGTAGTCCCTGAATTTTAACTCGCGAATCAATGTGGTCCTTCTGTTAGTGTTCCGTCCAAATTAACACTAAAAAAAGGTTAGAGAACCAATTTTTCATGGTTTTTTTTGTTTTTATTTTAGTTTTATCACAAAATCCATGAAAAAATGGAGAGAAAAGTGAAGATGGAAAAAAGAAAAGAGAGGTAGTAAGTAAAATTATAAGTAACAGGGTTATTTTTGATCATTTTACCATGAAAAATTGGTTCTTTAACCTTTTTTTAAAGTTAATTTGGATGGAACACTAACAGAATGACCACATTGATTCGCGAGTTAAAATTCAGGGACTACATTGATCGATTTTCAATTTCAGGGACCATCATGATTGATGGGGTCAATTTCAGGGACCATTTGTGATATAACCCCTACCCTTTTTATCATCACCCTACCCGGATGACACACACACCCACACGTGCACCCTATCTCCTTCTCTCTCTCCTCCTTTCTCGAACTCTCTCACTTTCCGTCCATACGTACAAACCCCATAACCTTAGAACATCACCATACGCCACGGATCGAGCTTAAAAAAGACATTATAGAGCTTCCTTCGACCTCATGAGTCGAGCCATACCCTTGGTTTGAAGAGAAGACTGGTAGAACTCATGTTACCTGAGCTCCGGTGAGGGGTGTAATTCCTCAAACGTGATCGTGGAGATTTTAGCTCGTTTTGGGAATTAAAAGGTACTATTCTTGATTCCCTAACACTTAGGAACAATTTTAGAACAGTTTTGACGTTGAGACACTCGGGTTTAGTGAGGTGCAGACTTGGCCAGACTATCGAAGGTTTTTCTGACCATATCCCGTCGTTTTAGGACTTTAAACAGGTAAGAAAATATTCTCCTAGTTGAGAGCTTCAATTTGGTATAAATTTCATGAAATTTGGATGAAAAATGAGGAAGATATTAAAGTTTAAAGTTTTTCCATAAACCAGCGACGTTGTGGTGACCATCGCTGGATTCCGGCGAACCACCGGAGAAGGAAGGAGGATATTCCGTCAATTTTGACCGAATATACCTAACGGCGACTAACGATATAAATAACGGTATATGCTTTTATTTAATGGAATATTTGTAATACCCTGAAAATTTAAATATATGAATATGTGGAGGAAATCGAAAATAAATCGATTTATAGTTATGACAAGTGGATTGAGAAATTTTAATTAATTTTGTTTCCGGAAATTATTATAATTTATGTCGTAAAAACATATCGATAGGTGAAAGAGACGAAAATGCTCTTAGTTGACCAAATGAAATTATACGGAGTTATAAAGAATGGAATAGAAATGAACAAAGGTAGGGGCAAAATGGTCTTTGCGATATAGTCTGGAAGGCTCCATATTTTTTGGGAGCCTTGTCGTGAAAAAAAAAAGGTGGGGGGGGAGGGAAGAGGAGGAGCCTGAAAAAGATAGGGAGCCAATGAGAAAGGAGGGGGAGGAAGAAAGAAAGGGACCAATGAGGTAATGAAGAAAGGAGGGGAAGGGAGAGAGAGAGAGAAGCACCGAATCACTCATCATCCCCGCCCGTTTCTTTTTTCGACCCGACCCGACTGAAACAATGGATTCCTATGCATTTTTCGGCCGAATTCAGGCGACTTAATCCGAATTATCACTTGGAAACAGGTTCCCAACCTTCCCTCTCTTTTTACACCAAAAATTTATGAAAATTGGTTGTGGGTTTGGTTTAAACACCCCGAAGGGTGTCGTTGGGGGTGTGGCGGCGATTCGCCGTATCTGGGAGCCACACTCGTTGAGTACCACCATCATTCAACTCGTTTTGATCCCAAGAACAAACCCCAAACATATTTTGGGGCGATGGAACACCGGATCGATTGAATCGAAGTGGGCCCATTTCTAGGGTTTTGACGTATCGAGGAGTTTTCAGGCCATTTTCCGGCCGAACTAGACTTCGGCCCAGGTATAAAAGTTCTTCCTCTTGTTGTGTTCTACAACCTTGTAAAATTTGGTAATTTTTAGAGTTCGTCGGAATTTGGGGTTTCCGTTCGCCGGAAACCGCCACAAGCGGCGACGCATGGCCACTGCACCGACACTATATTTTTCTATGCAAATTTCACTATTCCAATTATGTTTTTGGTATCTCTTGGATGTGTTTCGATTGTTAACACGAATATTGGATATTTCGATTATTTGAATATTTTCGGAATTGGTTTGAAATTGAAATGTGAACTACGAATGGCTTGATCCTTGTTTAGGGTACGTAGGCAATCTAACGAGACGTTAGATGCAGCCATACAATAAGTGAGATTAAAAAAATAAAAAATAAAAAACGAGACAAAGCTTTGATTTGAGGAATTGAACTAAGTAAGGAGTTTGGAATTTTATTATAAAAGGAAATCTTATGTTTTGTATATATAAATTCTAGTTATAAATTGTGTGAACGTTTAATAAATTTAAGCAGGGAATTATGTAATTATGGTAATTGGACATTTGAGTTTGATCTTTTGTTGGGAAATAGAGTGAGTATGAAGGTACTGGTGTTAAAGTAAAAATATAAACGTGCGCTAAGTAACTTGATGGATACTTATGTGAGTAGTTAAGAAATCAAATAAGAGAATTGAATTGGGCCTATCCTTGAAATTATTTCCCGAAAATAAATATTTTGGGGCCGAGGCGCTACAATATTCCCTAACGCCGTTAGGGATTCTGTCCGTGTGCCAAGCACGTGCCTGCGAGTGGTCGACGCGTGTGGCTGTGCCTTGGCCGGCGCGTGAGGGCGCGTGGGACATCGGAAAATTTTTCTAAAAATATGGGGATGCTCGTGGTGTTGAGTAGACCACGATGGTATATTCAAACACATTAATTGAACAACGTATAAGAAGTTATTACATGATTTGGTATATGTGTTTAAAATTAACGTTAAAATAGTTGTTTCACATATAGGGGAGACGTTTCCGGAGGACGAGCGCAGTCAGGCGAGACTCGGGGGTTACGACCCGGCTACATACCAGTGAGTGGGCTTTTGGTTTTCTATATATACATATATATATATATATATATATATATGCTTTATGTTTTCTCATAAATGGTTTTAAATGGTTTTTACGTTTTAAAATGCCATGTCATAGTTGAGTTATATTTTAGCATATGATTTAGTATAGCTTTGCATAATATTGCACGCTATTGCGGAGGCTAAGGTAAGTTCAGGTGAGTACATATTGTTGGTATGGTTGCTTAGTAGCTAGTATGAATCGATGTGTGTAGAACTTATTGTCCTACACCTTGGTGTTAGAGCTCCGCCCAAGGCCAGGGCCTAGCCTTCACGTGATCGTTCACCTCCCGCACCACAGGCTCACCTTGGATCCAAGGCAAGTGCCAGCCTATCGTACAGACCACTTTAGGTGGTTCCGACTCGTAGGTGACTTGCGATACTTCGCATAGCCTTCACGTGATCGTAGCACTTGAGCGTATTTATTTACACCTAGCCTGTCGTACAGACCACTTTAAGTGGTCCCGACTCGTCTGCAGGATTTGATTGATGAGTTATAGATTCAGTTGTACAGGTCACATTAGGTGACTCCGGCTGATATGGTATTTTATATTCATTCATTTCATCTAGCTTACCGATGCATTGTTGAGATGATAGACATGGCATACATTTGTTGTTTCACTACTCTCGAGCGTGATTCTCATATACGTATATAATACTATTTTCTGGGAAATTATATGGGTTTTACGGTGAGGGGCTATTACTTTTGGAAAGATAAATGGTTTTTGCCCACTCACATTTTCTGTTTTGCGCCCCTCCAGGTTCTAGATAGAAGTCGTGTTGGTGGCTCACGAGGACTCTACGGCGGTTCTGACAGACATCCATTTGAGTAGGGTTTCTTTCATGTTTTGTATAATTAATAATTAGTCTTCTGGACTGCACTCTGATACCTATGCTCTGGTTGTGGTATGTACCTACACCCTAAACACCTTTATTAGTACCTATATACTTATCTAGGGTAGAATAGCTAGTTGGTTTTTATTTACCCTCATTTTCACTTCACTATCACTTCCACACCGCGCACATGGTTACGTCACCCTCACGTGACGGTCAGCATGCCTCAATCGAGGTCGGGGTGTGTCAAATATTGTGTATCAAAAGTGAGGGTAAAATAGGGAAAATAGGGATATGATTGTCATTTTCTCAAAAGATACAAAATTACTATTTTGCCCTCCTTATGTAAATATTGTGTATCGGGAAAATAGGGATATGATTGTCATTTTCTCAAAAGATACAAAATTACTATTTTGCCCTCCTTATGTAAATATTGTGTATCAAAAGTGAGGGCAAAATATGAAAAATGGGCAAAAAGTTCAAAAGATACAAAATTACTATTTTGTCCTCTTTATGTCAATATTGTGTATCAAATGGGAGAGTAAAATAGAAAAAAAAAAATGGTAATAATTTGACAAAAAAGTTTCTCTTAATAATAGTATAGATAGGTTGTGATACATATCTAATATTTGGTGTAAACAATCAAATTGGGTAGGTCGGGATAGGTAAAAGCATAACAGCTCGTCTGTTGGTCAACAACCATACAAACATCTCTATCCTCTCTCGTGGGATACGGGACAGCTAGCTTAGCTAATAGGCAGGCATCGAACAAGAACGCTGACTCCAAAAAGAAAAAGATGGAACACCGGCAATCGAAGAAGTAGACCGAAAAGATGATCGAAGGCCAAATCGAACGAAAAGATTACAACGAAGGTGAAGAAATTGAGCAAAAGAAAAGGATTGTGAGAGCCGGAGCCGGAGATGAACTTGTATCCAAATCCAGTCCATTTTACCTTTTTTTTAAGGGAGTTTTAACGAAAAGTCCACGGTACTGTTCACTTTAACGAAAAACCACATTTTTACACTAAAAAGTCAAATCTGGTACTATTCACTTTACCCTTTATTTTGTCTCGTTAAAGTTTGTTATTTCTGAGTCTAATTTAATTGGAAATAATACATCTTATATTGTCTATCAAACGCGGTTGTAATGGTACAAAAAATTAACTACATTGTCCTGCAAAAGATTGAGGGAATTCAAGACTAAGAAATTCTACTATTTAATTTTGGTCGGTAGATCATTGATACAAAACAAATTTTTTTGATATGCATGGTATTATCTGCACACTTTTTTTTTTATTTTTCATACTCAATTTTTTATCATTATAATGAATAAATTAAAAAATATCAAATGACAAAATTAAGAATAAGTGTGTAAAAAATAAAAATATGCGTGTAGATAACAACTTTCTTTGGATATGTATGGTACTTAGAAATGATAAACAATATCTTAATTTGGTCATCTTTGAGCACATGTCTAAAATGTGTATTTTAACTTTTTATTAAGATATTGGATGGAAAAGTAAATAACAATACTATTTTTTATGTATAGATCTTCACAAAGAGTATGATTACTTCTAAACGAACCCAATTCAATAAAAAAAAAGTATCTAGATTAAAATAAACTCTTATACCATGACTAATACATTTATGTGAACAAGTGTCTCCAAATTAATATGGAAGACATAACAAATAACGCAATACCAATTGTTAACAATAAGATATTACTATGTGAAAATGTATTTTGTTTTAGTTGACAATAACATTAGTGACTTAAATAATTAGTTTTTAAAAAGAAGATAATCGGTGGAATCCAACTCGTAGTAAAGTGAATAAACATAATTAATTTTATCACCATAAAACGTCATCAGTTGAATACATTATCTTATTGGTTTTGAGACACTATAGTATTTTTCTCTGGAAAGTGTTATTGCCGAAAAGTATTATGAGCACATAGGTTTTGAGAAGCAAAATACAATGTATTTTAAAAAATAAAAATGAAAGCAGAATACAATAAAACATCTACAAAATAAAAATTGGTTTTTAAAATATTATAGTACCAATAATTGGTAATAACACTTACCAAATTAAGATATTATTGGTTTTTGAGACACTTATTGTTTTATCACCTAAATAATAAAAATAAAAATGGAAAATTAAATCACACATAAGTTTAGTCAACGGAAACCTAATCCCACCTAAATTACCAAAAAGCCCATGTCCCACAGATCCAATCCGACTGTAACTCCTCCTCCTCCTCCACCACCCTCCCTTCCACACTGTGAGTCATTTTAGAGAGAGAACGAGATTTAGAGAGAGAAAGAGTCTCCTCCTTGTTTAAATCTCAGTCCTCTGAGAACCCTAATCTAGGGTTAGGGTTTTCAGATTTCAGATCCAATCTAACCAAACCCCCAAATTAGGGCTCGGGTTTTCAGATTTAAAAAAAATGGCGCTTTCAGAGGGGGTGGTGAAGAAGGTCCTGCTTTCATACGCTTACGTCTCCGTCTGGATCTTCCTCTCCTTCACCGTCATCGTCTACAACAAGTACATCCTCGACCGGAAAATGTACAACTGGCCGTTTCCCATCTCCCTCACCATGATCCACATGGCCTTCTGCTCCTCCCTCGCATTCCTCCTCGTCCGCGTCCTCCGCCTCGTCGACGCCGTCTCCATCTCCCGCGACCTCTACCTCAAGTCCGTCGTCCCCATCGGCGCCCTCTACGCCCTCTCCCTCTGGTTCTCCAACTCCGCCTACATCTTCCTCTCCGTCTCCTTCATCCAGATGCTCAAGGCCCTCATGCCCGTCGCGGTCTACTCCATCGGCGTCGCCTTCAAAAAGGACGCCTTCAAGAGCGACACCATGCTCAACATGGTCTCCATCTCCGTCGGCGTTGCCGTCGCGGCGTATGGGGAGGCGAAATTCAACTCATGGGGAGTCACATTGCAGCTGTTGGCCGTGGCGTTCGAGGCCACGAGGTTGGTTCTGATTCAGATTCTGCTTAATGCTAAGGGTATTAGCTTGAATCCGATTACTTCACTTTACTATGTTGCGCCGTGTTGTTTCGTGTTCTTGTGCGTGCCGTGGGTCATTGTTGAGCTGCCGGTGCTGAGGCAGACCTCGAGTTTTCAATTTGATTTCGTGATTTTCGGGACAAATTCGCTGTGCGCGTTTGCGTTGAATCTGGCGGTGTTTCTGTTGGTGGGAAAGACCTCTGCTTTGACTATGAATGTTGCTGGGGTTGTCAAAGATTGGCTTTTGATTGCATTTTCGTGGTCTGTGATCAAGGATACCGTGACACCTATCAACTTGATGGGGTACCTGATTGCGTTTGGCGGTGTTGCTTACTACAATCATGCCAAATTGCAGGGGCTTAAGGCGGCCGAGGCACAGAGGAAGTCTCAACAGGACAATGTGGAGGCCGGTAGGTTGTTGGAGGAGAGGGACGGAGAAGGGAACGGAAAGAAGAGTGAGACTAAGGATTGATTTTCAAACAGATAAATTCAACACTGTGTGTGAGAAATATGGAGATAGCGAATTAGATCAAAGATAATCGAGGAAGGAAATGGAAAGCTTGTTACTTGGTCAGAGTTAGCAGCTATTGTTTGGGGGTATGTGGTGTTAGATAATTGTGTTTTACTTGCTCTTTGTTCTTGGTCATATTTTTGTTTTTATATCGAATAGTTCAATTTATCTTTATGAGTAGGAAATTATAAATGTTTGATCATCGCCGTGCATTGTGGCAATTTATCTTTATGAGTAGGAAATTATAAATGTTCTCAGACTCGTAATTAGTTTACAAAGAGAGCTTAAACTCATTGAGTATATCAATATTAATGTGCTTTATTCTTACAGTGTTATGTATGCCGGTTCGCTCCTGTATTTTGCCTCTACTCAGTTGAATGCTTGCCCAATTTTGGTTTGGTTGAACACCAATTTTATAGCTGTTATTCTCCGATTTCTTTGATCGCTGTATAACTTGCAGCAATAAAATTGGTCGAAAGAGGCGGTATTACTTCATTCAGTGAAATGGTTGGATTTGAGATTTCTTCTCAAATTGTTGTTGGGTTTTCTGTCAGGACATTCTATGCTCCTACATATTGCTTGTTCTCATAAAAGTAAAACAGGTGTTCATATATTACTCCCTGAACTTAAATTCCGGGAGGAAAACGAGTGTAAAAATCTAAATTCCGAACTCTATATATGGGTACGGGAAAAAGGGGAAAAAAAACTCGTTTAGCAACACTGATTTTTTACTACTAGCACTTATCTTCCTCAGCAGGGGAACCGCCACTGGCGGCAGAATCCGGTGGTGGTGTGAGTTTTCGTGGCTTGAACCACCTTGCACAACAAATATATGCACTGAAGTTGATGATGCCGAGACCGGTTAAAAGTCCCATAAAAACAGTCAAGCCTCCCCGGCTTTATGGTTTTTGCAAGCCATCCCCCATTTTTGTCTCCTATCACCTTATTAACAAGCCAAACCAAGAGACTGCTGAAGAAGAAACCAAAGGATAAGGTGCTAACGAAGAGGCCTGTGCTAACGACGAAACCAAGAAATCGAGCTGCCCGGTGTACGTGAAAGCGTTACCAGAACCCACCAGCAAGAACTGAGGGAGCAAGAAAACCCTAATCGGCAAAGGACTCAATCCTCCGTTGGCTTTTGCCACTGCTAACTTCTTCCTCTCACATAGTGCTGCTGCTCCCATCCCAATAGTTGCTAGTACAAGCCCAATTGCCATTTTCTGCAGTTTTGTGAAACCTGTATTGTTGCATTGCAAGCAGAAAAAATGAGTCTTCATTTAGAAATAACGTTACGTACGTGCAGTCTAAATTCACAGCCTGATTTCGCAACATTAATTTTTGTACAGAGAAGACGGTGAGAGAGCCAGCCAGTTGGATTTGAAAGTTTCCGATCGACCTATCCATGGTGGATGCTTGTTGTACAGAGGTCATCATCTGTGCATAACTAGTCCAAAATATGATGGTTGTTGCACGTATCGGAAGCAGTCTTATCGCCATTTTTACCTCCTCAACCTTTGTAGCTGACCTTAACTTCCAAGGGCTTTCCTCAAAATCTTCTTCAGCCACAATGGCTGCCTTGTCCAGGAAGCTTCATATAGAAAAGTTAATTGAAAATTACTACTGGTTATTTAGTTAATTTCCTATAATTAAAAGTACTAATGAATTATATAACTTACTGGAACTGGTCTGTGTGTGTAATTCTTGAATCCGCAGGGGAGTTTTCTTACAACGAGGCAAAGTCGTTAGCAAAAGGACATCTTTTTCTTCCTCGTAGCAGCCACAATAACCTTGAGGATGTGAACAATGGGACTTCCCTAGCTTTTCTTATATCTGCATTTTCCAGTCCCACCCAAAAACACTAAGATTGCTCCACGCATTGTAATGGATCATATTCTGTGCACAACGCTTCAATCCGATTCTACAGCATCTGCAACAACAATCGAGCTCATTTTCCACTTCCTGAAGAAAACTCGGCTTTATTTATGTACGACTATTTTCATGTAAGAAATAATTTGTAGTGTTCATGCCACAGTAGGAACGATAAATTTATCATTTTTTTTCTTCTTGTTCAGCAATAGTCTACCGAACTTGTATGATTTTGTTCGGTTAATTGGTGCCTAATAAATTCCACAATTTTAGTGGATTGTGCCGAACATTTTTTTGGTATTTTTTTTTTTTCATTTTTAATTCATTTCTGTTCTACGATTATGGCATTGAAGAACTACGGAAGAAGCAAGAAATCTCTTATCAAACATGTGCATTTTTTTTAAGAAATACGGTATTCATTAAAACAACTTTAACAGTACATCAAAGACATGTACAAGACATGAATGTTAACATAACGTAAAAGCAACAACTTCAAATAACTACCAACTAAAAAAACTCGTAACACCAAAATTGACATAACTCACATCCGAGCCCACACAGCCCAAAACAACTAACCCTAAATCATAACCATCCCCACCAAAACCCTAAGTGAATTAATGATACATATAATATCTAGAAGATGTTTTCTTCTTAACTACAAGAGGGAGGGTAATGAATGATTACGCGAGCTGAACAACACATCAAAGCTAGGGGAAGATACTTCATTTGCTGGAATTACATACAAATCATATTAGTTATGCACCATTAGCAGAAGCCATCTCCAAAACAAATGCATGCTGTTTGTGTGTCTTGTGGTACCACCTTGCACAAACAAGATAAGCTACGAAATTGATCACACTTAGAACAGTTAACAGTCCATAGAAACAATCAAGCCTCCCATAATTTATGTTGTCTGCGAGCCATCCTTGCCCGTCTTCGTTTCCTGTCACCGCCTTCACGATCGAAACCAAGAGGCTACTAACGAAGAAACCGAGGGACAAAGTGCTGAGGAAGAGGCCGGTGCTCATTGTTTTCATTCCTTTGGGTGACTTGGTTATGAAGAAATCGAGCTGCCCAGTGTATATGACAGCTTCACCAGAACCCACCAGGAAGAACTGTGGGATCAACAAGAACACGCTAATAGGCAGAGTTCCGGTGGCGCTGCGTGCAGATTTAGCCACAGATAATCTTTTCCTCTCGGATAGCGCTGCTGCTGCCATTCCGATAGTTGATAAGACAAGGCCGATTGCAATTCTCTGTAGATTAGTGAAACCTATTGCACAAAAGAGAAAATGTATTCAAGTACTGCTATTGGTTCCATGAATCACGAATGAAATACTATCGTTTAATTTTAAAGGGTATGTTTTGTTACAAAAATTTGGGAGGTGTTACGCGTTGACTTTGCACAGAAAAATTTCTGAATCCGCTACAGAGCATTAGTAATTTTTGTTTTCGTGTATATTTGTATACCTGGTTGGCCATTCCATTTCTTCCAAAGAGGCATGATGACACGGTCGTTAAAAGCAAGAGTGATCATTATGGCTAGCACAAAGAAAATAGTGACAGAGCCAGCCGGGATTTGAAATTTTCCGATGGACCTCTCCATGGTGGCCGCTTGTTCTACGGAGAAGGTGATCATCTGCGCATACGTCGTCCAAAACATGATGGTTGTGGCCCATATTGGAAGTAGTCTTACCATCATTTTGACTTCCTCAACCCTTGTAACTGTCCGTAGCTTCCAAGGTTTTGCGGTACTTGATCCCGCAGCATTTCCCTCCTCCAAATCTCCTTGCACCACAACGGCAGCCTTGTCCAAGAAACTATCCAAACTCAAACATAACATGTCATCACATATCTGACAACAGACAGCCTTGAAAAAATTACTTCATCATTTCGCACAAAACTAAACTTACCGGAATTGATCAGTGTGATCGATTCTCGAGGCTTCTGGATTATTCTCGTACAATGAGGCAATGTCAATCGGAGCTGTCATCTTTCTCTTTCTTATAGCAGCCACAACAACCTGCAAAATTTGAACAATGGGGCTTCCCGAGCTCTTCTTATATCTGTATCTTTTCGTCCCGACGAAAAATACTACGATGGCTATAAACATAGAAACCGAACATATTCCGTAGGCCAAACTCCTGTCCACCTCATCTTGTATGTAGACGAGAACCGTGACTGCCACCAGAGTTCCTGTGGTAATGAAGAGGAAGAACCTATTGAAGAAATAGGCCATTTGGGCTTTCTCCTTGTCATCTTTTTCGTCAAACTGGTCGGTTCCAAAACCCGAAACGCTTGATTTCAGGCCGCCGATTCCTAATGCGATTATGTATAAAGCCAGGTAAAGAATTCCCATTTGGAATCCATTGGCTTCTTTGCAGTGGTTGCTGGCGGCGGTAGTGTCACAGTGAGGCGGGCGTAGCTCTGGCAGTTTCACTGATATTGCTAATCCAATCATGCCCTGCATCAGATATGTTAAGGCAAAGATTGAATTAATTTTATGTCACAAAACATGCATTGTACTCCCAGTTCCATACAAGTTTCTTGTTTCCATTTTTTTTTTTTTAAATAAAAACTATAAACTAAAACTTAGAAATGAAATGATTATTAAACGGGCCCTAAGGGACGTAATTTATAAAAACAAACCAGTGTTTGTATGGAAGCAAAGACTGCAATTGTGTTGTATCTGCCGAGGAAGGAGTCAGCGAGAAAGCCTCCGAGCAAACACAGGAGAAAAGATGTTCCCACAAAATCTGTGACAATGTTGGCTGCAGTTGCACTAGGCAAATGCATTGTTCCGACTAGGTATGTCACCAGGTTAACGGCTATTCCCATGGTTGAAAGCCTTTCGCATATTTCGATTCCTACAAAAACAAAAATGAGAAAATTATTTACTACATAGGTTCCGCTCTTTTGGAGGGGACTTGTAAGCCACAATATGTTGGACTGTTGTCCAATTTAAAATGTTCAGTCCCAATATTTTTAAGTTGCCAATTTAATCGAAATAGTCTAGTCCAAACCAAGCCACCATACGGCCTTAAGATTAAACATATGCTCTACACCCCCCAAAACCCTTCTCTCAACGTTATCATCACCTTCGCATGACCCTTCTACTCCATCATACGGCCAAGTTGTGCTTTCGGCTAACGAGTAGCGTTCATGATCTTTCTCACTTCGATCAAATATGATCACTTTCATGCATAAAAATTTGGAATTAACAGAAACTGCTACAGTAGTGGCGGAAGAAATTCGGAACCCTGAAAATAAAAGCATGCATATACACATATTACCTGATATAAGCGCGGCGGCCTCCCAACCACCAGTTCTGGACTTGTTGGCTGGGAACCCTTTGTAGTCCACCGCACCGGCGACAGTCCAACTCATCTTCCCTCCCTCCTGAAGAAAACGTACATTAACATGCTCAGTTTATATATCGTTAAGTCCGAAAAACAAATTCTTCAACGAATTCCATTAACCAAGACAAGAAGTATATTACTCAGAAAGAAAAGTGATTACGAAGTAGTAAGTACCATTTTCGGAAGTTTAATGAACAAGAAAATACGAATGAAAAGTCCGGCTCACTACTTGGATTTTGTCTTGGGAGCTTACTCTTTTATAGGCAGATATACAATTAAGGTTACCTCCCCACTACAAGGAACAATTTTTCAGAAAAGGATCCTGTCAGGATCCTTTTCTTGGAGGACATAGGGATTCCGTGATCGGGACCGTCCATCGTACGGTCAGAAATCATTTTAAAATTTAAAATTTAAAATTAAATATAAATAGTACCTAACGAAAACTGATCGCAGCATGTACAATGAACGGTCCCGATCACGGGATCCCTAGGATCCCCAAGAAAATGAATCAACAATAATCATTTTCCCAATTTTTGGTGTAGGTGGAACTCGATGACAGTACTATCCTACTCAAACTATAACACATAAATTTATTTTTTATTAATATGTTATAAAAGTGAGACATAGACGTATGAGAGTGATTGATGCCTTGTTTTAACAAAAGTAGGGGATTAAGATCATTGCATTTTAATGAGTGGAAAGTGGTTATAGGACTGATTAAAATTGTGTGTTAAATAAGTTGATATTTATTTTATTTTTTTAATCAGAAGATATAAAGTTATGATGATGATTGACTTATTGGGGAAGGTAGAGAATCTCTTCCACCGAATCCGTCAAAGCTACAAATCCGGATTTTTTAAATTTGATCAAACGGCTATAAATATGGACTTACTTTAAAAATTATAATAAATTTAACCGTTAAATCAAATTTCAAAAGCCCGAATTTATGACTTTGGTATATTAGGTAGAAGGGATCTGGAGAGGATTCCTTTCCTTGGGAAAGTACTTAAGATTTGGAATTTGCTACTGAGATACTCAAAACACCTATAGTATCTCTTGCATGATCTTACTGATATAGTGCTAGAGATATAGATATGTTTTAAAATTTTGATTGCGAAGTTTGTGAACCAGATCAATATATGTACCTGGCTGGCTAAGCCTTGTAATGTTAAGTGTGCTTTTGCTGTCCCACAAAAAAAACCTCTCCATGCATCTTTATGTCTCAAGTGCTTTTGTTACTTTCGATCGTCTCTGTTAGGCAATTAGTTGATCCTAATAGTGATGATATACTTATCTTTAACATGAAAAAGAAAAGTTTTCACATGTCAAACACTCAAATCCAAGGTCAATATTGCACATTTGTTGAACGAGCGAGTTGAGGGGTATGGCCGGGGCATAGTAGGGCCGTCCGTTTACCAAATTTGTGGCGTTTTATCGTTGTTTCTAAGTTCGATCGGGTTAGTGCATCAAATCGTGTGTATCGTTTGGACAACAGACAACACTGAGTTGCTGAACTTTCATCCATTTATATCCACCGGCCATTAGGGTAGCATGCACACATGAACAAAAGTATGAAGTGTTTTCTAGAACTCAGAAAAGAAGAGACAAATAAAACCCATCACTTGAGCAGGCAAACCCTCTTGGGGTTTCTAGAAGCAAGTCCCCACTCCCCACACCTTCACCCTTGAATATATATAATTCCATAATCCCACCAGGAATATATATCCCTTTGGACTCTTGTCATTTCCTCATATTATATTATTTTATTTATATTATCATTTTTCTTTCCAGTACCATGATAGATAAGTGGGCACAGTTGTTTAAAACATGAAAAATAAATTTTTCTGATTTTTTTAAAATATCAGTAAGCTGCAATGGCAATGCCATGAAAGATTTATATCGATCTGTTTTAACAGTGGTGAGCAGATCTTGTCAATCTAATTAATTTTGAATTAATGAATGCAAAATATCTGTAGTCTGAACTCTGAAGTGAAGGATGTCTTATCACTTTTAAGGTGATTAATTAATTAGATAGATTATGGATTTCGATTTCATGCATTAACTTTAACTACATAATAGTAGAGGAAAAGGGTCATATATGTGATAACTCATATTTGTTCAAAGAATAATACTAAGAAGACTAAAATTGTAGATTAAATTTACAAATTAAATTATATGTCATCAATAAGAAACAAATACGTTAATCAACAATTAAGTAATAATCTAATTATCAACTTTCATGTAATTTAGTTGACAAAATTTTAGCCACGTTTAGTCTCCCTTAAGGTCAAATCATACATATATAAAGATAGCTCATCATATATATATATATGATGTCTCATATTTTGTTTCTGCATATTGATGCATCTTTATTTAGGTTCATATATAATATGATTACTCATTTCTGTTTAACTGATATAACTTTGCGATGCAAAACAAACTCTTCCTAATTAGTTAATTAAGCCTATCTCAAGCTAATCATCATGCGTTTATACATGTCTGATATGCATGCAGCAGTTGGACAAGATTTTTGTTGCAGTCTCCAATTTATCCTAATAGATAGGGTATTGAGTTTTTACCCATGCGTTCTGGGTTCAAAACTCTTCCCTCCTTAAATTATTGTTGTAGTTTGAAACCCTTATCCTTCTCTTTAATAATAGTAATTTTTTTAAAAAAAAGGGCTCGAGGTTTGGAAATGAGAGTTAAGAAATGAATAGTTTTGTCCAGCTTAAAAGTAGATGATGAATTACTTATGAAAAAGATTTATCTCGTCAACACGGATCACTATCTAACCATTAAATTGTAGAATTAAAAGGAATAAGCATTCTTCATGTATAATCCCTTTTGGTTCCCTTAAACGAAAAGAGTCATTAATTGACCTAACCAGTCAAAATAATAATTTTCATTTAGAAACGAGAGTTAAGAAACCCATGTCCTAAAAACTCATCATTCTTTTAAGAGGTCAGCATTAATCGTCCAAATGGTAAACAAAAAATAAATAAATAAAATAAGTTAACAAAAACGTGGTCGGCAGGATTCGAACCTGCGCGGGCAAAGCCCACATGATTTCTAGTCATGCCCGATAACCACTCCGGCACGACCACAGGATGGAAGTTGGGTTACGAGTTAATTAAATAAAGAAATATGGGCTCTTAATTAATTCTATATGTATTTTCAATTAATGGTGCCATTAAGAAAAGAGATCCGGTGATGATCAATATTTTAACAGTTATATTTATTTAACAAATTATTATTATTATTTTTTATTTTAACAGTTCTATTTGGAAAACAGCACAACAAGAAATAAATTTCTACTTGTTTGTTCATTTGTATGAAATTTATAGGCTTTCATGAGTTCATCTACGAATTTTCAGTGACTCTTCACATATTTAGTTTAAGTTGATTGATGTTTTCATATCACATTAAGTTGATTAATGCTAATTTCGTCTCTTTTTCAGTGAATTCGGTATGGTTTATCAATTGTTTTAAGGATAGTCCCTCCCTGGTTGGGCCGTGGATCTGCTGTCCCCTAAATACATGTCTCGTACATGTCTCGTCTCTAATTACTTGACATGTGTCCACCCCTTAACCAGAACTTAACACCGTTAAATTTAATATATAAACATAAAATAAAAACCCACCAGTGAGTCATGACCTTCTTCCTCCCCTCCAATACCACGACCTCCTTAGCCCCAATCCAACACATCAGCGGCAACCACCCCACATCGCCAGACCTAGCCTCCTCAGATCAGGTATCGTGGTCTTCGTTGGTAAGAATACACACTGATTTCGCACCCATCGACAACCACATTTACGGAGTCTCCATTGATTCTGGCCAATCTTCGGAGCACACACGACACACAACCGCATCACCGCTGTCGCTCCGCCTTACCGCCGGCAAAGCTTCCTTTCTCTCTCTCTCTCTCTCGTCAAATCCTGCACTAGATCGTGATCGATCCAGCACGTCAAAGAACAAATATTCTATCAAAGTTTGATATTTGGGATTCAAGGAGGATATTAAATTGATGCTTCGTCGGTGGTGAGCTATGGAAACCACCAGACCCACACCCAGATCAACCCAACTTTTAATTTCATGCTTTCTCTTCTCTTTCCCTGATTGAAAGCTGGAAGCCCCAACTTCGTTTACTAGCTTGAATTTCTCTATTATCTGAAACTTTCATTCAAAGGGCAGAGGAGAAAAGCGAGTGGGGGATGCCTGAAGGGGTGGTTGGCTCGATGGTGAACTCTGGGAGATCGAGTGAGGAAAGATGAGGATCGTTTCAGATTTTTCGATTTTTTTTTTTTTTTTACTTTTTAAAGAAACTGTAATTTATCTTTAATTATATGAAAAATTAACAGTGTTAGTTTGGAGTCAAGTTATAGGACACGTGTCAAAAAATTAAGAAAGAGACACAAAAGAGACATGAAATTTGGGGACAGCAAACCCTTAGCCCCCTGGTTGTACCTAATTAAAGAATTTAACACTAATTTCATCAAGTAGCTATGGAATTAGGGAGTTCAAATCTTCTGTACTCATTTGCGTGTGGTTTCTATTACTAATTGATACGTGTTAATAAGCTTAACGTTCTTCAGCTTTATTTTTATAAACTTAGCACGTACCAATAATGATGTAGGACACAGAAAGACCACCGTATCCAGTTTCATGATTGCGAAGTTCAATTTTTTGCATGTCACGGTATTGAATGCATTCATGCAACTTATATTTTTGTGTTCATTCCAGCTGTATTAAGTCTGAAGGACATAATTAGCCAAAGTTGATATAGAATTCAGTTGCTTCTATTGGAAGCCAACACCACCACAATCATGTTTTGTTTTCGAGATTTATAATTTTTATATAAATTTGAACGTGACAATGATTTTTAAGTTATAAAAATTTGTTATATAATAATGGCAACTGGATCATTGTTCAAACTAATTATTTAGCCATGCATGTGACTACTAGTGCAATCTTTCTTAAATCATCCAAAGTCCAAACCAAATGCTATGCACATCATCTTTTTTTTTAGTACAACCGGCTAAACACATCTTTATTAACTGCATTGCAGATTTGCATACGTAAGTTAGATCAGTTGATTATGATAGCGTGTTTATATTATTGTAATCATATTGCTCAATATGTTAGAGTAACTTAACATATATTTGTATTAAAAAAACCTATATTTCAGATCTTAATATTAATTTTGCAAATGCATCTTATGAACATGAATGCATCATGTATGGAATTCTCTTTCTTTAGGGGACCCCAATCAAACAATCCGATTCAAAGAATTTCAAAACAAAGAACCAAAAACAGAGACAGATATATAGAATTAATACAAATTACATGAATGTTGGTAGGTCTAGATCCGTAACACAAGCCACACAAAGAACTGCACAAATCGTGTTTCTCACGTAGCTCCCAAAATCTAAAAGACAAACTTAACAAACACTAGGATCAATCTCCATCATCAAACTCAAACTCTTCTTAGTTACAAGAAAGCTCCCACGAAAAGAAACCCAAGAGCCAAACCTATGAATTCCACATTGCTCACAACTGAACCGGCACCGGAATTATCCGGTGAAGAGGCAGGCTTTATTGTCGTCTCGTTAGCGCTGCCGCTGCCCGAATGTGCCTTTGATGGAGGAGGAGCGGAAGCAGGTGCCTTGGCACCAAACAAGTCATAAGGCAAAAGCACTTTGTCCACTTGGTATACAGCAAGGGGAAACTGCTGTCTGAGTGCATTGTTGATCTGAGTCTCCACGATCCCGGTCGAAACGTTGACTTGGTTTCCGGACCCGGTGAAGTTAAGTCCGTAAGCTCCTCCGTCTTGTCCCGTGGCTTGAGTCCTAACGGGGTTTGACACCGTTAAGAGGCTGGCCAACGTGTAGTATTTGGGGAGGACATGGTAGAGGACGAGGGAGACTTGCTGTTGCGTGTCGAGGTTGTTGAGGGTGCCGGCTTTGAGGTTGTCGAAGGCGTTGTTGGTGGGGGCGAAGACGGTGAGGCCCTCGGTGGAGCTGTTGAGCTGGTTGGTGATTTGGTTGGCTACTTGGGTTGAGATGAGGAGGCGGATGAAGGTGGAGTACTGGCCGTTTTTGTCGAGGAGGCCGGTGAAGTTGAGGGGGCCGGCGGGGCTTGGGGCAGGAGCGGTTTGGGCTTGGGTGTGGGAAATGAGGAGGAGGAGGACGGTGGCTGCGGTGAGGAGGAGGGAGGAGGAAGGTGTGGAAACCATGATGTGAGGATATGTGGTGCTGTGTAGTGTAGTGGGATGAGCTTATAAGGTATGGGATCGGGTGTGAGTGATAGAGAGCCTTTGTTGGCATGAGCTGGCGTGGCTCTGGTTGGAGACTAAATAAATCAAAACAAGCAACGGCTCCTAACTCAGCTAGTTAGGAAAATCAGAAAATTTTACTGAAAATATGACTTTAGCCCCTGAAATTTAATTTTCTCCACATAAAACCCATCATAAGTTTTTTACTCAAATAAAACCCATTAATTAGATTCCACATCAGCAAATTCATTAATTATATTTGACTTTACACATTTTAAAAAATTTTGATGCCCAAAACACCCCTATTTGAATGTTTGATGTACACAATTAGTTTCATATAGATTGTAAGAGAGAATTAATGATTTTACGAAAATAATAAATAATAAATTTATTATCTAATATATAATAACAACAAAACATGCATAATATATGTAATAATACATGCTTAGTTAAGTCAACAAATTATATTTTACATATAAATGTAGGTAAATTATTTCACACACATATATAACAAAAAAAAAACAAAAAATAAAGCCTGGTATACATAAAAATTCATGCAAAATAATTTTCCTACAAAAAATATTATTTGATTCAGTGCACCTATTATTCGAATTTTAAAATGTTAGATTGCTTAAAAAAAAGCAAAATAATTTCCCCATTATATGTAAAATACATACAAAATAATTTACCTACATAATAAAGCAAACCCAATGTATGCAAAATAATGTACCTACATAAAAAAAAATTATTATTCTATTCAATACTATTTTACATATTCTTTTGTACATATAATAATAAAATGTGCTCAATATATATGATGATACCTACAAAATATATGTTATTTGCTCATCATAAATTTACATATAGGTAGATTAATTAGTATAATATGTTTGATCATATATGTAGTACTGTGCATATACATACATACATACATACATATATATATATATATATATATATATATATATTTGAACGTATAGTAGTACTATATATATATATATATATATAGAGAGAGAGAGAGCTTATGGTAGTACTATATACATTTGAACGTATATATGTATATATATGTGTCTGTTATGGGTAATAATATGCAATAAATTATTTATTCATTGTAATTAAGGTGAGTAATAATATTTATTGATTTATTTTGAATATTGTGGTACAAGTTGTAAATATTTTGCATTAATAGGTCAATTACTTTCCTACAGATCAATCACTTTTAAATTTGGGTTTTATTTGGATGTTTATAATTAGGTGGGTTTTTATATAAGAAATAAGAGTTGTAAGGGTCTATATCTAAAGAACCCAAAATTTTATTCCAATCTTTGAAAAAAATTATTTTTAGCATAAAACCGTGCACAAGATTAAAAATTAACTCTAATCTTTGGCATTTAATGTTTGAATACTAATTAGTTGTATTAATTATTGAGCTTTTTGTGTTTAGGTTATAATTGATTTTCATAAACAACAAAAATATTATTTATCACTGATAATTATTCTTAGTTTCTCATAAAAAGAAAAGTCATATATTATCATCTATTTTTTATTGTGCGTGAATTTTTTCACATATATGTATTCGTACAGATATTTCCATACCTATGAGTTTTATAAATAATTTTTATCTATTAATATGATTGGAGAAAATAAAATACATTAATTTAATTATATGTATTGTTGTTGACTTTTATTTAATTATAAGAATTTGAATTTTGAATAATTTTTATCTATTAATATGATTGGAGAAAACAAAATACATTAATTTTGGATGAGGAGAGAATTTCTTTCTTTTTTGTCGAAGATGAGGAGAGAATTTCCGATGGTGAGTTTACAAATAATAAATGTGCTATAAATACTTAAATGTGGTGAGTTTTAATAATAGGGACTTGAATTAGATTTAGAAACCATTTAGATTAAAATATAAAAAGAATCTTAGTTAAACCCTAAAATCTAAAAGCCCCTATTAATATGATTGTAAATGAGATGTCTTAGGTTCAATTCTCGCCAAAGGCGAATTTGAATCACATTATTACTAGCCCATTGTGAGGCTAAGTTCACCCCCTCCCTTAGTCTCTCTAAGTGTAGATAATATCGTTTATTAAAATTCTGAGTTCGATTTCTCTTTGTCACGTCATTTGTATAAATGAAAAATTAAGACAAACATAAACGAAATTATGTTTGGACTTTTTGGAGATGAGAAAATAATTTATTGTTTATTAAAATTATGAGTTCGATTTCTCTTTGTCACGTCATTTGTATAAAAGAAACATTAAGACAAACATAAACGAAATTATGTTTGGACTCTTTGGAGATGAGAAAATAATTTTCACTCATTTTTTTTCATCGCCCTTGTTTATATTTGCATATTAATTCTCGTTTAACTTGTATCATCTAGATGATAGGAATAAACATAACAATGGGAATGAGATAAAATAGGTGTGTAGAAATTACTTCACGGGGAAAACGAGACAAATCTTTCTCTCTTAAACAATCAAATTAAAGCTACTTAGTACTACGGTCTAATGGTATTCCTCCTTATTTGTAAGTGAGAGCTCTTAGATTCGATTCTCATCAAAGGTGAATTTGAACCATATTATTGCTCGCACATTGTGAGGCTAATCTCAACCCCTCCTCCTTAATGTAGACAATATCGTCTGTTAAAAAAATCAAATTGAAGATATAAATTAAGCAAATAGATTAGCATATTGCCATATTGAATACACCAAACAGCCCAACTAACAATTATTTGCTGAGTCTGATTTGGTGCCTTGGGATGGAGAGATTTGACTAATTTAAATACTGAAACCCTACTCAGCCAGAATAAGTTGAGGGAGGCACATCTGTATGTGTGATATGACCAAAGTATCTCCAACAGATAACATAAAAGTATTCAAATATGTTGACATGTATTGATACATTATCAATATTATTACAAATATCAACCTGACCTATTGAAAAACCGACATTTAATAAAAATTTACTACACCCAGTGTTTACCAGATTTGAATAAAAAAAAGGTGAATTCCTTTTTTAATAGTAACAGGTATTAGTCTATGGAGATTTAGTATCACAGTTTAGTTGTATTTATTTTCATTTATAAATGTGAGATCTTAAGTTCGATTCATATTATTGTTAGCTTATTGTGAAGTTAAGCTCATTATTTTTCTGTTAATGTAAATAATATCGTTTGTTAAAAAAAAAAAATTAAGAAAAAATTAAACTCGATTGAGCCCAACAACGAAGTACTCTCACTAAGTTTGTCTGCATTCTTTCATACATTAATAAAAAAACTCAAGAGACGAAAAGGTTTAATAATATATGTGATCAGTTTTGTCAGCCTGGCATTGAACATGGCATGTGGCCACGTGGGATTCCACTAATTAATAACAACTGTTTGAATCTGGTTTCACCAGACAGCCTACCTACCAATTTGGAGGGGAAGAGGAAATTTACTGCATGATTTGTATGATTTTACGGGGATGATTTTTTAATTTATAATTTTAAAAAATGACTGGTTAACATCTTATTAAGCTACTAATTGGTTAGCGCTTAAACGCATTTGTATATATATATTCAATATGATGGCTGTACTTTGGGATCAAGATGATCCCATGACCACTCAGAGGCTAGGAAACAAGCATGTGAAGATCATCCAAGGATTCTCTGAATGTTTGAAACGGATATTTTTTTGTGCTTGCTAAATGTTTGATGTAATGTCTGCTAGACATATATTGGCAAGTTAACATTCATTAGATTGCTTTAGCAAATGTCGAAATCTATTGTCTATAGATATCTATTGACATATAGACAATAGATATCTAAAAACTTGAACCTTTAAGATTAGAACCCCAGAAAATTCAAATCCTAAATCTGCCGGTGTATATATATGTATACCATGTACAACTTTCAAGTAGTCCCATCAATTATGCATTCATTCATATAAATATTTTTGTAGCATTGTACCAACTCTGCGTTCATATTCTAGAACCAGATAGATAAAGTTATTATTGTGTAGCTGCTGCCCTTTCATGTTCTATACAGGTAGAGAGGATCATACTCAATCATAACAGACATCTAATAACAAACATATATCTTCTGTCTCAATCCCGAAAATTAATGGTCAAATTACATTTCACCTCCTACATGCTTACTCAAAATTAGATTTATTGCAATGTTAGCTTCCGTCACATAATGTGTTACTTAGATTTTCGCTGATCTAGAAGCCAAGAGTATGTCACGCGGATGAAAAGCCAATATAAAAGAATTAGTGTTATTTAGACACAAAAAAGAATAATCACATTACTATCGGAATGAGTCCCATGTATGGGAGACATTTATATTAGAGCGGGAGCCAGCAATGCCAGTTTTACATCTTGAAAAATTCATACAAGTATATTGGAAAATGATTTCCGCATACACCTTACCGTATTTATTTATGTCCCCTAGATTGTGGGATCATTATTCATCTTGGATTAGGGCTTGAATGGTTATTGGCGTGGGCAAGCTAGACCTAATGGGCTACCAAATTAGTTATAAAAGCCCGTTTTATTACATCTTACCAAAAACAAAAGGCCCATTTCATATTATAAGACAAGAAAGTGAAAAACACAGGGTTTTAGACTTGGACAAGGTTTAAGGATCTGCCCTCTATTCTCTGCCAAATGCTAGTTTCCGATTACAATCAGCGGTTTGTCAGTTTCCCATGATTACCCGCCAACTGAATTTCAAAGCCCTCCAACGAATACCTAACCAACGGTTCACGACATGCTCTAACTTCCACTCATTCAAACGTGAGCACCAACTGTTCGACCAAAATCCCCAATCAAACGCAGCAGCATCGGTTAACCACGCTATGCTCAACAACTTACACAGAAACCTTCCAAGTCGAGCCCTCGGTGTCTTCAGAGAGCAGGTTCAGTTATGTTTGTCACAGAATATCGATGAAGTTACTCTTACCCTTGCTGTCAAGGCTTGTCAAGGGGACCTCAAACCCGGGTGCCAAATTCACGGGTTTGCGGTTTCTTCTGGCTTTGCTTCTTATGTTACGGTTTTGAATTCCTTGATGAGTATGTACACTAAAGCTGGAGAGTTTGATAGTGCGTTATTTATCTTTGAGAGGATGTGTTATAAGGATATAGTTTCTTGGAATACAATTCTTTCGGGGTTCAGGTCGAGTGAGGGTGCATTGAGTTTTGCTCTTAGGATGAACTTGAATGGAGTTGTTTTTGATCCGGTGACTTATACAACCGTTCTTTCCTTTTGTGCGGAGCATGAGGACTTTCTGTTTGGATGGCAGCTTCATTCTCTCATATTTAAGTCCGGTTTGGATTGTGAAGTTTTTGTTGGGAATGCACTCATAAGTATGTATTCGAGGCAGAGACATCTAATAGAAGCTAGGAGCGTGTTTGATGAAATGCGGAATAAGGATCTGGTTTCATGGAATGCAATACTATCAGGTTATTCGCAAGAGGGAAATCACGGGCTTGAAGCGGTTTTGGCCTTTATTGAGATGATGAGAGAAGGGGTGGAGTTAGATCATGTCTCATTTACTAGTGCAGTTTCAGCTTGCGGTCATGAACAGAATTTAGGACTCGGGAAACAGATACATGGCGTGACTATAAAATCAGGATACAGAAGGCATGTTTCAGTTTGTAATGTATTGATCTCGACATATTCAAAGTGTGAGGATACTGAAGATGCAAAATTGGTGTTTCAGCACACGAACGATCGCAATGTAGTTTCTTGGACGACTATGATTTCTATAGACGAAGAAGATGCCATCTCTCTGTTTAATGAGATGAGACTGGATGGAGTATATCCAAATGATGTTACATTTGTTGGGCTAATCCACGCTGTAACGATTGGGAAGCAGGTGGAAGAAGGCCGAATGATTCACGGGTTTTGCATAAAGACTGGATTTTTGTCTAAGGATAATGTTTGCAACAGCTTTATCACAATGTATGCTAAGTTTGAGTCCATGCAGGACTCCATCAAAGTTTTCGAGGAGTTGGAATGCAGAGAAATCATATCGTGGAACGCTTTGATTTCAGGGTATGCTCAGAACGGGCTGTGCCAGGATGCTCTCAAAACATTCTTGGTAGCAACTATGGAGGTGACGCCAAACAATTACACATTTGGCAGTGTCTTGAGCACAATCGGCGATGCTCACGATATATCTCTGAAGTATGGCCAACGATGCCACTCATTTTTAATCAAACTTGGATCAGTAACTGACCCGATCATTGCTGGTGCTCTTCTTGACATGTATGCAAAGCGAGGAAGTATTAGTGAGTCCGAAAGAGTTTTCAGCGAAACGCCTCACAAAAGTCAGTTTGCTTGGACTGCAATAATATCTGCATATGCTGCGCATGGAGACTATGACTCAGTAATAGAATTGTTCGAGGAGATGGTAAGAGAAGGGGTGAAACCCGATTCAATCACGTTTCTTTCTGTACTAGCTGCGTGCAGCAGAAAGGGAATGGTTGAGACCGGGCGTCATCTCTTTCACTCAATGATCAAAGACTATCAGATTGAGGCATCTCCTCAGCATTATTCAAGCATGGTAGACATGTTGGGGCGGGCAGGGAAACTGGAGGAAGCGGAGGAGTTGATCAGTCAGATGCCAGGACAGCCAGGGTTTTCGCTGCTGCAAAGCCTGCTCGGGGCATGCAGGATACACGGGAATGTGGAGATGGGTGAGAGAGTATCGGACGCACTGATGGGATTGGAACCGACAGAGTCAGGTGCTTACGTACAGATGTCAAACTTGTATGCTGAGAAAGGGGACTGGGAAATGGTGGCGAAAGTACGGAAAGGGATGAGAGATAGGGGAGTGAGAAAGGAAGTTGGGTTTAGCTGGGTAGACAATGGTGATGGTGATGCTGCTGATGGTTCCTTGTGTTTGCATCCGTTTTCGTCGGGCGATACGTCTCACCCGCTTTCGGAAGAGATTTGGAGAATGGCGAAATGCTTAGGATTGGAGATGAAAGTTTTGAGGGAGAATGTGTGGGAGATGGATTCACTGACTGTGAGTCTGTGATGGCTTTGAATATGTACATGTGAAACATTGGAGGCCAAAGCAACTCATGATTGTGTACTCTAATCATTCTTTTGTAGCAAAAGTTTAAAGGAAAAAGAGAGGGAAATTCATCTTTACGATAACATATATCTTGAAGTGTCTTTGAAGCATTTTAGCCGTGCCAATAGGGCGTGTTCAGTTTTACTTATTTATATTTATATCGTGTTCGTATCGACTTGTAGCAAGGGTTCTTGAAATTTCCGACTTTGATTACTTGAAATTACTGACTAAATCCCTCTATTTTTGGCGACAACCATGATTGTGTACAAGATTGCAAGAAACTTTGATAGGGCTATCTCGCTAAGACAACTATGGAGCCCTATATTCAACTACCAAATCGACATCAACTACACGTAAGAACATTGCATAGGAACAGCCATTTTTGTTTCAAGCGACACCAAAGCACCGGTTAACTTTTGTAAAGCATGACTAATGATCTCTATGAAATTGCAACCGAAGAACAAGGCAATCACACAACGCAATTTGTTACATAAGCTTGTGCATAATAGCAACACTCATCGAATTCATCCAAACATATTTCAGATTCAAGCTGCCTGGCAGTTCATTAAAAACAAAATTTTTAGCTCAATGTCAACATTAAAGGATTTCCTAATACACAACAACTCCATCAGTCAAAGCCTCTGAAGGCTCTCGCTACAGTCCGAGAGGCCCATCACACCGAGTATGCATTCCGAAATGGTTTAGATAAGGAGCTTCTCAATGGCATCCTGCATTTTTACATATTCGATGTTCATAATACAGCACCAAATCCAGAAATTGTATATTAAAACTAGAATGAAGAGTACCTTGAGTTGTTGTATTTGTGACTTCAATTGACTTCCCTCGTTTGTTGTCACAGAGGCGGCAATGACGGGTCTTGTGACACCGCATGCTCGTCCAAGTGCTTGCTTCGAAGGGACAAACACATAGGGCACATTCTGCAAAAATTCAAGTAGACTGTTTATAACTTATTGTATCAGTTTATCATACCGGAGACTCTAGGAGAGAAGCAGCAATAAAATGAGACAGACAATCCAAATTTAGAGTGAACTACTCTCTTGGGGCATGATGTCTATAACCACGTGATGCTTATCAATAAGATTGTCGCATATGAGACGTACAATCTAAACCAAAACGGACATAAGATTTGGTGCATCAATTTAAAGCCGTAGAACACAGCCACAAGCACCAGCCAAACGTAAATAATAAATGTGTCTGGTTCGGGTATAAATATCGGTAACGCCTACTACAAAAATGGAACATCAAACAATTGGAAACTACACGAACTACCTCAACTGACAAATAATAAGCCAACTATCAAGTCTAAAAATGTTGTCAATATGGGACGTGTACAGTCTAAAACGAAACAGACATATGGCTCATTTGGATGTGCTTTTAAAATGACTGAAAGCGCTTTTAGAGGAAATGTTTTTGGGTTCCAAAAGCACTTGAAGTGCTTTTTGCAAGAAGCACCAATTATGTGCTTCTTCCATGAAGCACTTTAAGTGCTTTTCTGGGATTTACTTGCATTTTTACTAAGGATTGGTTCCAAAAACATTTTCACCAAAAGCGCTTTCAGCCCATAATCTTTGGTGCATCAATGTAAAGCAGTAAAACGCAGCCCCACCAACCAGATGCAAATAAAATCAGTGACGCCTACTGGAAACTACATGAACTAACTCAACCGACAAATAATCTTGAACTATCGAGCCAAAAAAGAAGCATTTTATCCAAAAAGTGTAGAAAAATAAACAAAAAAAAAAGCCACTTGAATATGTCACTGAAAGACCGCCCATATGAGAATCAACCCTATCTCAATCAACCACCCAAAAATCCCAGGTCACAATCAAATAGTAAATGCATTCAAATACGAAAAACTCAGCGCCGGGAAAGTGTACCTTATCCTCAGCCAACAGGGGAAGGTGAAGAAGAATCTCAAGCGGCTCGGTATCCGCGGCCATCACTATAAACTCCGAAATACCCCTGTTCAAGGTTTTAGTTGCTGAAAAAAAATCACAACGAAATGTCAAATTCCTCAAAATTCCAAGTCCCAAAATTCACACAAAAATAATAGGAAATGGATAAAAAAAACAGAAGCATTCGGGTGAGTACCTTCATTAGCACCCTTTTTGAGCTGCTTGTAGTTAGCAGCTTGCTGAACCAGGTCGAGTATG
The DNA here is from genome assembly GCA_036320875.1 of Cotoneaster glaucophyllus. Taxonomy (NCBI): domain Eukaryota; kingdom Viridiplantae; phylum Streptophyta; class Magnoliopsida; order Rosales; family Rosaceae; genus Cotoneaster; species Cotoneaster glaucophyllus. The sequence goes on along the minus strand of CM070073.1, from coordinate 11,575,883 downwards.
GTGATCGACAGCTGCGCGTCGGCCAACGGGTACGCTTTCGGGTTCACTGCCTCACCGGTCTGCAATTACAGTCGAACACAAAACAAATTAGCAAATCAGAATCCCTAATCGATCGATCCATCGAAAACCCTAAGAGAATATCAGAGACGAAGAACGAGAGGGTACCATAGTGTGTCGTCGTCGATTTTGGGGAGCAGAGAGGCTAGGGTTTTTGTTGCGCACCAAATTAGGGTTTAAGGAGAAGAGCGTTTGCTTGTTTACTGCCGGGATATTTATAGAGGAGCTTTCTTGGCCGCCGTCGTTTTTACCGAGCGTAATGCACTAGGGTTTGTCGGCCCGTTATGAACATTGGGCTAATCTCTTGTTGATTTTGGACCGGCCCATATTTTTAGGTCCATTTTGATTATATTTTATAATAAATTAAGGGGTAAATTATACTTTACCACATCAGGTTTAGGGTCTATTACAATTTCATACAACATCTTCAAAACATTTCACTTTCATACCTCACCTACTATTTTATTTTAATATAGTACCTCCATTACATTTTCCATCCATTGATCCATTAAGAGCTGACATGGCTGCCACATTTGTGCTAACATGGCTGCCAAATTTGTGCCACGTGGCAAAAAAATATTTTTTTTTATTCATTTTAAAATATTATAATAATTTACCCTATTTATTAAAATAAAATAAAAAACTCATCTTCTTCCCCGAGCCCTTCTCCTTCCCTGCAACCCAAACACCTCATCCCACCCCCACCTTTCTCTCTCCCCAACCTTCATCTCCATGCAGAGCATTCTCTGCCTACCCTGCGACGCTAGGATCCACGCCGCCAACCCCCTTTCCCATCGCCACGAGTGAAAACGCCCTCGTCCATCCACTCAGACATCCATTTTGTCATTTATCGGCGTCTCAATTTGAGTGAAAACCCTAGAATCCAAAGCAGCGTAATCGTCTTTGTCGTTGCCGTTGCTGGCGGAATCGAGGGCGGTTGGGATTTTGGGGTGGTGTATGGCATCGTTCTGGGGAGAAGGAGGAACTCGATGGAGTCGGAGGATAAGATCTTTCCAGTGAGGTAGTCGATGAGGGGCTTGCGGCGGGGGAAAGTTACGGAGAGGGAGAAGTTGAGGTTTTGGTGGTGAAGGGTGGGGACGAAGGTCGGGGGTAAAGAGGGAGAAGAGGGATAAGGTGGGGGGTTGCGGGGAGGTGAAGTTAGTAGAGGAGATTGAGGTGGGTCGGTGGAGGGGGGATGAGTTCTGGGTTGGTTTTTGATTTTTTTTTTTTAATAACTTTTCTTTAACTAATTATTTTTAAATGAATAAAAATTTATTATTTTTATCACGTGGCATAAATGTGACAGCCACGTCAGCTCTTAATGGATCAATAGATGAAAAATGTAACGGAGGTACTATATTGAAATAAAATAGTAGGTGAGGTATGAAAGTGAAATGTTTTGAAGATGTTGTATGAGGTTGCAATAGACCCTAAATCTAAGGTGGTAAAGTGTAATTTACTTAAATTAAGAGAATGAACACTTCGAGAACTATAGGACTTGTTTGGAAGTATTTATAAAATGACTAAAAATACTAAGATTTTTCCTAGAATTATTTTAAGTGCTTTTTAGGATTCACTTACGTTTTTACTAAGGAATGATTCTAAAAATATTTTCACCAAAAATGCTTCCAGTCATTTTAAAAACATTTTCAAACGAACCATAAATAATTCTCATCTATTCACTTATTATGTTTTAATTGATTTTTAACTGTAAAATTTATTTGGATTTAAAAAGTAAGTTAAGTTTCTTTTCTTCTAAAATATTGGGTTTGAAATGTTTTTCTTTAAATTGTAATGTTATCAAGAATTTATCTCAACTTTAACGTTTGGCTCACAAGTGTACGAGATATTATTCTCATGTTTGTTATCCCATTGAAAAGTTTTTCTACCACTTCGTAGTCATTTATAATTTGTTTACTTATTTAGAAGCGGTGTTGAAATTATTTCAATTCAACACTTTCAGTTACTAACAAATTAAGTATTTCAATAAAGACTTTCTTTGGGTTTATGTTAATTTTATAGAATTAAACAATGACACACCCCGACCGAAATCGAGGCATGCTGGCCGTCACGTGCATAATGAAGTGAGTATGCATTATGAGATAGTTATGCCTTATGAAATAGTTATGCATTATGAAAGCATTATGCATTATGGAGTGCCTATGCATCATGAAATTGTATGCGCATGATTGTTGGTGCTGTGGACGCTAAGGTAAGTTTAGGTAAGCCTCTGCGTGTTTAAATAAAAGTTGAGTTATGACGAGATTGACGAGAAGTTGAGATGCATCGAGAGCTCATAAACCTGCACCCCGGGTCTGGATGTGACAAACAACCAGTAATACAATATCTGTAAACTCCATAATTAAATTGAATACATGTGATCAATTTAATCCATATAGAAGAACGATTAGTCCATGATCATTTTTTTTTTACAAACAATAATTTTTACACTAAGGGATTGGAGAGTCGGCTAAGCTTCATAGTGGGCTAATAATAATGCAGTTTAAATTTACCTTTTGTGAGAAACTATGATCAAATTAATCCATATAGAAAGAGCTATTGGTCGAGCATTTTCAAGGATTCCGGAGATCCTCCAATCATATATGTTCACCGTACATCGTGAGGCCAATTTTCGTCAGGTACTATTTATATTTAATTTTAAATAAAAAAAATTACAATAATTTCCGATCGCACTATGTACAATGAACGTATGTGATTCTACAAACCTTGAAATCTTCACAAAAAGAATCCGACAAGAGAGGATAGAGAATGGGTTGAGTTATTGAATTTTTTTTAATTTTTTAATTTTCTGATTTCCTTTTTTTTCCCAAAAAGAAAAATGTGATTTGGCTGTCCGTGTCCAGGTGGCGAAAGATGATTTGGTTGGTGACAAGCACCGCAGTCATTGTCTGAATCCAACTACCAAATTCTAGTTCCCCCGCGATCAGGCAACGGCATTGAATTTACAATTTACACCCCGTAATCTCTCTGCTTTCGCAGTTGTTCAGAAATGAGAAGCAATGGGGTGGTTCGGGGAGACCCTGGACTCCATCAAGTCCATTCGGATCAGACAAGCTCTCTCCCAAGCCCTCACTCTCGGTCCGTATATGTATACCACACATTTATATATCTATGTGTGTGTCCATGCATATATGTTTCAGTGGTTTTTTATTTTATTTTATTTTATCTTGACCCCAGCAACTGCCGCCTTCAAAGTATTCCAGATTAACCCAGAAGAATTCCTGCAGCCAACGCCATATCCACGCAAGCAGCTTCGCAGGACCCAACCATGGAAGCTGTGCCAGAAGGGTTTTAAGCGGCTTTTTTGGGTGTCATTGAAAGATTGCAGCAGCTAATGTGTTTGATGCAATGTTTCAGGCTTGAATGTGACGTCAGCATTGATTATTTGGAAAGGGTTGATATGTATGTCTGGGAGTGAATCGCCTGTGGTGGTTGTACTATCTGAAAGCATGGAGCCTGGCTTTGCAAGGGTGAGTTGAGCTCACTTGCTTTGTAAAAGTTTTGTTTTTTTGGGTACCCATGATTTTTTTATGCGTTTAAAGCCTTTAATTTTAGTCCACAGGTGTCAATTAAGCATGTTTCAGCAAAAGGTTACGGGATTTAAGTTAAATTTGGCATGTAGATTGTGTGCATTTTACCTATCAAATGGTATATATACGAATGTATTAGTGTTGAGGTGCTGAGAGGCCTAGTGCATTTTACCCTTATTGTTTTCGTTCAATAAGGGATGGTTTCTTTATTTTTGGGTCATTTCAAGTTTCATTATTGAGATGTTTAATGAACCACCATTACTAGATCAAAGAAGGGTTTATGAATGGTCCTTGTTGCCCCAGTTGATGCAACTCTTCCTTCTAGAACCATTTGACTCTGGTATCACTTGCAGACTTTCAGTTATAAAATTTATGCCCCTTTTAATTTAGTATGTAGCGTGCTTAACTGTTACACTGACCTATCTCCGCCTTTCGTTGAGGTTTGGTATTATCTTCTATTATAATTGAATATTCACATTGCATTTTTTCACTTGTTTACTGACATGATGATGTCTTTCAGGGTGACATTTTGTTCTTGCGTATGAGCGAGGATCCCATTCATGCAGGAGAATTCGTGGTGTTTAGTTTTAAACTTTCTTATATGTCCAGTTCATTGATACGAGCATCATTTAGTATCATATGGTTGTTATTATTATTATTGTCTGAAATTTTTTGGACCAAGCATTGGATGATTAGCTTTCACTGCTGGAAGTGGTGTGGCATCAATGGTAATTCCTAAAGTACCAAGAAATTCTTTGGTTCATCGGTATAGAGTAACTGTTTTGACAGAGAAGAATTGCACCGGGCAATATCTCAGTATGAAATTCAGTTTCTAATTATTGGGCTGCTTTTCAGTCTAACGATAATTCCAAAAGTACTTTTTTGGCCAGGCTACTGGCCTATCTTTGGCTTTTGTTGTGTTTGTACTTCTGCTTACAGATCTTTTGCTTGTTCTCCAGGGACGTGATATTCCAATTGTTCATCGAGTAATTAAGGTAAGAAATAAGAATCATGGGTGAATATTCATGAGCAGAAAGATACTGGAGATTCGGAGAAGTCTATGTCCTCACAAAAGGTACTATTTTGTTTATAAACAGATGTATTAGACCATTTTAATCTTTGTGTTCCTGTCACTTGTTCCCAGTAAATTATTTACAGTTCAACTGTTCATATAACTCAAAAAGAAAGGAAGTGAAACAAAATCTTGAAGTCATTAGATGACGGCATAATTGCGCTTAGAGGATTCAAATACGTTTTGATCACTTGTGGTGTATGCTTTTATGATACATGATTAGTTACTGTGTTTTCGTTTGCTATTTTGCAGGAGACAATAACGATGACGATGACAGAAGCCTGTATGCTAGGGGCCAGCGGTGGTTGCACAGACGCCATATACTGGGGAGAGCTGTTGGGCATATCTTTTATAGGAAGCTGTTAGATAAGTTAACAACTTGAAATAACAACGTAGAGACATGACTCGAACGTCGGATGCATCTAACATCACGTATACACTAATATGAGGCTGGTTTACCATATTCGATTCTGCACGCATTCATGCATGTTAAAATTATTTGGTTCTATCAAGTTTGAGTTGTACGTGGGAGATTTTCGCTTGCGCTTATTTTTGCCTCTTTGCCTTATCATAAGATCGAACCTTCTGTGACTGCTCGGTTTATCCTTGAACAGAAAAGGTTTCACCTAAAGCAGAATGTGGTCATTTTCTGCCATGTATACGCATAAAAAATACGTACTCGTCAATATACATGTATTGTGTATTTACATACATTTTTGTTTCCCTGCAGGTTTTTGCCTTATGTTGGCTGGGTGACAATTATCATGACAGAAAAGCCTATAATCAAGGTTTGCTTCTGTTAGAATTCAGAATACGTTCTCTTTGTGTATCTTACACATCCTTAACTTTAGTTGCAGACATTCTTCAGATTTGCTTCTATCATTCATTCTTACTCACTCAGAAACGTAATTTTATGTAACGCGTTGGTGGAATCTCTTGTTATCGATTAGAAGGTAGCGTTGTTTCGCATTAATCTCGTATGTTTCTTTCTTGCAGTACATTCTCATAGGGGCGCTGGGATTGTTGGTCATAACCTCCAAGGATTAGGGATGCAATCGCAGAGACATAGCCAGATACAAGTTTATTTTCTGAAGCAGGGGACTAGGGGAGAGAGAGAGAGAGAGAGAGGAGAGAGAGAAAGAGAGGCCAGTTGGGTTGGAACAATAGTTTCTGAAATTTCGTATTCAATTTTTACCCTCTAACCATATTGTAGTAAGGCATCACACACCAGTAATGAACAATGTCAGCTTCTTCATTCTTTTTTTTTTCTTTCAAATAAATGAAAGGGAATGCGGAGTTAAATTCTTGTCACGAGTGAGGCACATTGGGGACCGCTTCTGTAAGAAGCACTTCCGCTCATAGGCACTTTTAGCTTTTCCATAAGTCAATACCAAACCGGCTCCATTTCTACAACTGGGAAACTAAAAGTCCCCATTAATTATTTTATTTCGTAAACTAGTTATGTAGTACAATAAAAATTGCAAGGATTCCTACGAAGAGTATGTATTGAACATGATATGTAACACCGTGGTTACGCATGCGTAACAAGCACTAGTTAAATCACAGACAATTTTACACAAACTCATTGTGCATCATATATAGGACTAACGAATATAAAACGTGCGCAGGCCGCAGATACTGTCAATTTCCATGGCGTAGAACTTCAAAATTTGCAGCTATGGTCCGCAACAAGAATACCGAAAGACTGGCACCAAACAAGCAGCCTGCACCAGAAAACAAGAATCCAAAACACGTTATGATTTCGAAAACAACGGGACATCTTTAGATTCTATCATGCAAAAGCCAAAGTCATACAGTACAAAAATGAACAATGAATCAACACAAACACCACAGATTAGACCGGACTAGCCCTAAACTTCACACCAGCACGGAACAAAAACAAAAATTACGCAAAAACTTTCCATCGATTATATGTCATACTATACTCAATGTTCACACAGGTAACATGGAAATAAATATATTAAGAAAAGAAAGAAAAACCATGAAGAGATCATTTTTGTTTCAAAGTTCTACAACTGAAACTAAAGATTCAACCGCGTAGTGTCATCAAACTAGCAAACAAAACATTGTCGTCACATGAGCAGTATATCACTGAAAGAAAAATAGGTAAATGGGTGCTGAAATGAGGCATAACACTAAAATTCACGAAAACACCATGCACACGAAATGGCTTTTTTTGGTGATTGAACCTTTCAGAAACTCAATAATCATAGCACTCTAAAGCTCAAAGTCGGATTTATTTTAGCAAGAGAAAATATCAACAATAACACATAGTTAGAGACAGGAGATCAACAGATATAGATCCATGACCTGATCACACATCGAATGTTAGCTTGTGCAATTATCAACATAAACCGTAAAAACGTAATATCTGGTCAAGTATTACAGGGAGGAGCACGATGTTATATCATGTGTTTTAATGCTTATAATTTGCATCCAAAGAGAACTAAGGCATAGAATAACTTATTGCACAATTCCTCACTAGTTTTCCCTGGAAAAGACAGAATTTTACATCATCTGAAAGAGAAATATGGCAGGATAAAATGGACCTTTGGTTCAAGAGTTTAAGCTGCAGTCTCAAACTGCTGCAGCATGTCACAATGTGGCGTTTCACGAATAAATCCCCACTGGCGGCGCTGCATCTCAAGCCGACAATTCTGGGAAAGAATGTTGAAGTATTCTCTCTCAACCCGGTGTTCTAGATCGACACGCTCTGAGGTACCTGGTGGGAACTCTTGCTCAAACTTGGTTGATTTGACATAAAAATTCACACCCTTCTCCGTAGTAAAGCGGTATTCGTAGGGATAGGACCTCGAAAGGGCATATATAGGCTCAGAAGACGGCATGAAGTTGAGAAGCAGAATAACTAACACAGGCAGCAACTGAATTAGAGTCCGAATATGGGACCCACCAGAGCCATGATCACCGCCCCGCTGCCCCATTCCATTGTGCCCAAAACTGAATCCCCGGAACTGGGTTGCCGGAGCCATTCCTCCTCCAAAGAAAAAGTTTCTAAAGATCTCCTCAGCATCGACATCCGCATCATAGAAGCCATTAAATCCATTAAATCCGTGTGCTCCATGGTTGGTAGCACGTCTCTCATACACCGGCTCATCCGAGCCCATAACATCATATTTTTTCCTGCTCTCTTGATTGCTCAGACACTGAAACGCCTTCGAAACGGACTTAAACGCTTCCTCAGCGCCCGGCGCCTTGTTCTTATCGGGATGAACCTTCAATGACAGTTTTCGATAAGCCTTTCGAACATCTTCAACAGTGCAACTCCTTTCCACCCCCAAAATCTCATAGTAATCCTTCTTCTTCTTCAGTTGTCTCACCATCGCAATCTGCTCCTCCGTGTACGACGCACCAGCCGACGGTTTCGATGACGACGACCCAGTTGCCGTAGCCCTCTGGCGAAGCGATGGTTGGTCGAACGGCTTAGCTGAACCCAACCCAGATGGCCCATTGGCGGACACACCAGCATCCGAACCCGATTGAGGATTGGAATTGCAGTCAATCGAGGATAAGAGATCGTCGATGGGCAGCGCCGGATCGAGACGGCGAGCTTTCGTGAGGAATTTTACGGCACGGCTTCGATCCCCAGCTTCCAAAGCATCTTTCCCAATCCTGAAGCATTTCAACGCGTCGTCTTTGTTTCCGTCCATCTCGAAATCTTCTCAGAAGACAAAAAAAAAAGAATTCTCAGCAAATATTTTCCGAGAAAACTAGTACCGCATAGAAATTGAATTCGATCGATTTACAAAGAATCAAATTTCAGCAATTTGATTTGACTAATGAACAAACGTTGAAATAATTTTGGGAAATTTTGACTTACGAGTGAGATGGATCTGAAGGAGATGTGTGCTGGGATAAATCAATTACTGGATATTGAAAATTTTGATCGAATTAGGGTTTCATGGTGCGGGGGATTTGGGGCAGAGTCCGACGCAGTGGGGGATTTTGGGGAAAATTGATTTATTAGTGGGGGACCGGAAGTTCTTGTATTTTTATAGTTTGGTACTTTCATGTGGTTTTGACGACGGTTGAAAGGTCGTTACTACTTCCCACGTCTATTAAGCCCAAAAACGGTAGCAACAAAAGGCCCAGTTGTCTCAGTTGGCCCAGTACAAAAAGGCCCAGTATGAAGACTTGTATGAAACGGAAAAATCAAGGTGACGGTAGTTTAAATTAATCATGCAACTCTTTGTGAGAAATATAGAATGGAAAATTTGAAATAGGTCCAATTTTTTGTGACTTTTAACTTTTCAAATAGGTCCAATTTTCTATCACTACCTTTGAGTACTTATTTAAGGACTTAAAAGAAATCTTTGTGTCCTTAAAGGAATACTGTCTCCAATGGGAGAGTCCTTATAGTGGAATCCCTAAATTTAAGGTTTTTACAATTTTATTTGATAATTTGATAAGGTGCACATTTTTTGTTTGTTATTGTAATATGTTTTTGTCAAAATTTTAACCAAAAAAATATTCAAACTCTGGCACTAATTTTTTTTTCTTCGCAAAAACATAACTAGAATGAGTGAATTGAGTATGTGTGAACTAAGTATAAGAGATGAAGTTGTGGTAAGTTTTGGTTAGATAATTTGGTATTTATAGGAATGATGATAGAATAAAATGAAAGAGTAACACAAATTGAAAATATTAATATTTCAACGGAGGTATAATGAAAAGAGAAAACAAAAGAATTTGTAAACTAACATGAGAGAGTAACTTAAATTGAAACTGTTATTTAATTTGACCTGTTAATCTTTCAATGGTAAAAAAGTTGAAAGCAAGAATCAATATGAACCCTCTGTTTTAAAAGGTTGAAAAAAAAAGAAAAAGAAAAAAAAGACAATGCCATGTGCCTGGCCCCACGCCTGCTTTTCCACTTAAATTGTTTTATTGGGTCAACCATTTCAGTCTCTATAAAATCCCTATATGTGGGTATATACACCAAGTATCCGGAGAATCCCTATATTTTAGGGACTCACTTTTCGATCCGTTAGAGATTCATTTTGTCTCTATATTTATTTTATACTCATTTATACGGTGGTTATCCCTATATAGAGACTCTAATGGGGATGCTTTAAGTAAGTTTTTCTCAAGTAGTAGAACTAGATGGCCCAATCAGCCCAATTGGCCCCGTTGGCCCAATCTAGTGTGTATTTTCGCTAAATAGTTCTAGGTTATTGGGAGTATAGGGCAAACAGAAAACGCCGCGTTTTTTGTCGTTTCGTCTTCAGACAAAAACCCTAAACCTGAAGTGATTAGCTTTCTTCTTTCTTCAACTTTCAAAGTCGCGAGCTGCAAAACCAAAAGAGGTCGCAGCAATGGAGACCCCGCAGCAGCAGATTCAAGTCGATCTGGGTAATCTCATGGCCTTCGACCCTCATCACAGCTTCCCCTCCATCCCTTCCTCCAGGTTATTTTTTTTCTTTAATTATTCAATTTATCTCTATTTTGTGGTAATATTATACTTTTGGGCTTTTATATATTGCTTTCGAGAAACTAATTGAAAATTTAATTTTGGAAATTGGGACTTTTATTTGGAGAAATCCCAGCAGTAAAGTTGCAGTCTTGTGGAATAGTGAAATTTCTACCTGATAGGTTTCTGTTTAGTGGGTGAAAGTCTGATTTGTTTTTTCATTGTATTTAGGGAGGAATTAGTGAAGGAATGTATAACGAAAGGGACCGAGTTGGTTCAAGCTATTGCGAATAGCCTTTTCAACTTACCTTCAACTGAAGACATAGACGGTCCCATTGTGCAGTTGCCGCGTCCCGAAACTAAACTGCCTAGACAGAAGCATGTAAGTCATTCGTCTTAGTTTACGATCCTCCAACGACGTTCTTTTATACGTTTGATCATTTATGTAAGCATTCGACAGTGATTACATGTATAGTGCTTCACAATCTATTGTTTTAAAAGAAGTGGAAATGTTGTTTAGGTAATTGTCTAGATTTTTGTTGATCCCCCCTGTTGTGCTGCCAATTTACGGTTCCTCTCATGTAAATTGGTTCACTAGAATGTTAGCGTATGCAAACGGGCTGTTGATGCTACTGGTTTTTTTTTTTTGTAATCGAATTAAGAGTTGCTATTGTATTCTTAGCATAAACATCTGACTGCCAATGGCATATTCTTTTGTTTTCTACAGCTGCCAGTGCCTAAACCTCCAACAAAATGGGAAACTTTTGCCAAAACAAAAGGTTAGTCATTGTTTCTCATATGTGGGCATTTGGGCCTTGAGAAAGGTAGTTGGATTTAAGATTTTTAGAAATTGGAATATCCTTAAGCTGAACTTATACGTGGTGGTTACATTCATTTGATATGTATTGTAGGTATCAAGAACCGTAAAAGAGACAAGATTGCATATGATGAGCCGACTGAAACTTGGAAACGTCGCTTTGGATATGATCGTGCAAATGATGAGAATAGTGTACCTATCATTGAGGCGAAGGAGAATGATGGTAATTTTTTCAAAGCCTTAATGCTTTCAGAAGAGTTATTATTTTCTTTCGTAAGCACTGAAATGCATGCTTTGCTTTGCCAAGGTGACTCGAAATAATCTTGCCCATGCTTGTTACTTTTTTCAGTGCCAGGGGAGGATCCTTTTGCTAAAAGGCGAGAGGATAAGAAGAAAAGAGTTGAAAAGCAAGATAAGAATAGGTTGCAGAACTTGAAGCAAGCTGCGAAAGTCGGTGCTTTACCAAGGTTTGTCCTTATACTTCTCCATGTTATTCAAGGCCTAGCTGCTTAGACATCCAATGGGGCAATCGATAACTACAAATCAATATAAGCTGAGTCTTAACCAGAAAAATGAGATAAGCTAGCCTTTATATTGGAAATCACACTTTGGGAAAGTATTAGTGATCTTTGAATGTATCATTTGGATTGCACCGCAGAATCTTACTAAACTTTTTCTACAGCCATGTTCAGCTAGCTGCCACACGGTTGCCCATAACGGGAACCCAGTCTGCAGCCAAGAAGTTTTCTAAAGATGAACTGGGTAATGTAGCTGGAATAGCAGCAACCGCAACGGCCAGCGGTGGTAAGTTTGACAAGAAATTGCCTGGTGAAAAGCCTCCTAAACATAAAGGAAAGTTCCGCAAGGTATGTAATTCTCATCCTAGCCATGTTCAACTAATTGTTGCTCACCACAATAAGCTGATAAAGTACCTGCCCCTTATTCTTTCGGCTTTTGCTTTCAGTTTTTGCCGGTTGTAGAAGGAAAAGGAAAACAATCACAAGAGAAGGAGCAAACAGATAAAGTACTGAACAAGCTAATCTCTAAGAATTCCCATGAGATATTTAACGTCGACAAGGTTCATCTCTTTCGCTGTCAAATGTTTTCTCCTGCATTATTCATCTGGTTTGCATCCCACTTATTAATTGAATTTTTGTGACACAGGCTGTTAACATGTACAATGTCAAGAAGGACAAGAAGCGAAAGAACAAGCCGGGGATGTCCTCGAGCACGTTAAAACCGAAGAAGAACATCCAGAAGAAGCCATTAAAGAAGGGATCTTCATCGAAAGGAAAGGGAAAGTGACTTTGTTATTAGTCATGCCATTTATAAGCTGTGGGAGTTTTGATGTAGGTTTTACAAGTTTAATCATTTGGAATCGAAGATTATTATGTAAGACTCCTTCATTTTTCAGGAGAAATATTTTCAATCTCTCTCTCTCTCAAGTGGGTCAATTTCTATTGTGCGTGCATGTTGCGAATCCTCGCAACCGGATCTCTTTGTCCGGTTGACGGATTCGGAAATTTGGACCGTTTAAGAGAGAGATCCGGGCCATTCGAGGGCTTGATTTTGTGTAAAATGAGCCAGTAGAATAGGCTAATGGGAGTCGTAATATTTAAATTTAGTGGTCTGAATTTTTAGGAGTTTCGGACGGAGAGAATCAGAGAAACTCAATTCCATATCTTTGCAATGAAATATGTGGACGTGTGGGTTTTGGTATTAAACATAGCCACGTAGTTGATTAGGGTCTTCCAATCAAAATATAACTTTATTCTACTTATGGCAAATTTGAAACACCAACAACCAAATTCTATCTGAATCTCGTGGCCTCAAACTGCTAAGAAAGCATCTTACAAAATAAAATAAAAAACAAATGTACCACGAAGATACACATTGAAAGAAGTGGATAAGTTGTCTGAAATAGAAAATCTAACTCATTAAAATTAATGGTGTGTTCTGCTTATTTGAAATTAGATAAGTTGTGAATTCAAAAATTATTTTGAATGACAGAAATTATAAATAGAAATGATCTTAGTTGTTCAAATATAAAATAAATAATGTTCTTGTGAATTTCATACATAGTTATTCAGGTATGACACGTGAATGACATCCATGTCTTTCATACCCTAATTGAAATGAGATACTCCAATTTTTTGTTTTTCATGTATTGGTTTAAGAACTGTAATGCGTGTTTATGAAATAATTGATATCATATGTGTAAGTAAAAGATAATGCTAGGGAAACCAAAATTTTAAATCAAATTTGTAAGCCAAATGTTGTGTCACAAATAAGAAACAAACACGTTAATCGATACTTAGTTAATAATTCAATTATCTACAACCACATCATTTGGTTTAAAATTTTTGATCTTCCTAACATTACTCGTTAATAAATGCAAACAAAGTCATAAATCTAAAAAAAATTGAATATTTATATTTTCCAGCGTTCAAGTGCAAGAGGATTTGGTATCACACCGAGTCCTCAGAACTCCATAGACCAAACCACAAAGCTTCTAAGCTCCACGTACATGACATACATGTCGACGCGGGGTTTCGGGATTCGGATTGGCAGGGTTGATGAGTTCGTGGAGGCAGAGGCATTGCTGGAGGTTGCAGAAGCAGAAGAGCTGTTGAAGATTCAGAAAATTAATGGTAATGGTGGTGGTTTGAGATTGAAAATAAAGGTTGGGAATGCATCGCTGAGGCGGCTGCTGAGCGGAGCAGTGGCGGGAGTGGTGTCGCGGACGGCGGTTGCTCCGTTGGAGACGATACGGACGCATTTGATGGTGGGGGGCAGTGGCCACTCCAGTGCTTCTCAAGTGTTTCATTCTATCATGGAAGCTGATGGATGGCGGGGCTTGTTTAGGGGTACTTTGGTCAATGTCATCAGGGTTGCTCCATGCAAGGCTATTGAGGTATGATCGCCAAGAATTGATACTAGTGAATTGCACGTGTAAATTTTGATACTCGACACGAAGAATTTATCTTCGTCCTGAAATTCTCTATGCAGAATGTTCGTTAATGTTTGTTCATTGATAACGTTTCGATGGGTTTTGTCAGCTACAATGATATTCTAACTTGTATTACCTCATATTTCCAACTGTGCTTTTGTGTAGTTATTTGCTTATGACACGGTGAAGAAGCACTTAACACGACCCGGTGAAGAGCTGAAAATCCCTATCCCCGCTTCATCAATCGCAGGCGCTGTTGCCGGATTCAGCTCAACCTTGTGTACATACCCTCTAGAGTTGTTAACAACACGATTAACCATCCAGGTAAATCAGACTCCCGAATTCAAAAAGGACCATTGAATTCATTGGTTTGTTTTCTTCGCATCAGTACTCATAGTCACATATTTTACTTGATTGCAGAGAGGAGTGTACAATAACTTTTTCGACGCAGTTTCAAAAATTATCCAACAGGAGGGACCTGCAGGGCTATACAGAGGCCTCACCCCGAGTTTAATTGGCGTAATTCCATACGCTGCCGCCAACTATTTTGCTTATGATGCCCTCTCAAAAGCTTACAAGAAAGCTTTCGAAAAGGAGGAAATCGGAAACATAACTACTCTCTTGATCGGATCAGCAGCTGCTGCAATTTCGAGCAGCGCAACTTTCCCGCTTGAGGTGGCTCGGAAGAGAATGCAGGTTGGGGCTCTCAGTGGGAGGCAGTACAAGCACATACTTGACGCTCTTTCGAGCATACTTGCGAGTGAAGGAATCAGTGGCCTGTACAAAGGGTTAGGGCCGAGCTACATGAAATTGGTCCCAGCTGCTGGGATTTCCTTCATGTGCTACGAAGCATGCAAGCGAATACTGACTGAGAACGAGGAAGAAATCTAATACGCGCCCTTAAGGACTCCGAATTTGCAATTTTGGATCATTGTAGCTAGGTGGTTTCTTTTTAGTCCATAAACTGAACCATATATATACAGGGTTTGGCTGGTCAATCATCAAACTGAAAGTAATCTTCACTTCATCACGCTCTCAAACTCGTTTCTTGGGGGTCAAGAAAAGTTCAATTTGTCTTCAGGGGAGGAAAATGAGTTCGATTGCTGGTTGTACATGGTGTGGACTACCAAGGGCACCTTGCTGACAAATACAAAACTGGTGGTTGGCTTGCCGTGGTCACACTTACAAATTTATAAAAACTGTGTTTCTTATATGTTCTTACTATGTACAATCTGAGTAGATGCGTCTTGGGGTTTTAACAGATATTTCAAAAGGACGAGATACCAAGTTCGAATCTCCAATCTCCATTGACCAAAATGGAGCCAGGACTAAACACCATTATCCAGCCATCCCTCACCACCTGGGCTACTGTGTCTAAAGTACTCAATATTCATCAGTCATAACACAAAAACAAACAGCCAGAAGAAAAAAAAGTCCTGCCCTAATCCAATCGATGAATTTTAAAACACGAACAGTATATCATATCAACGAAAATTGAGATTTGTAGAGGGCGATACTAAAAAGCAAAACACCACATTCATATAAAACTAGGGCATACTGATCCATTAAACTGGGATTCTGAATCACATACTTTTACAAAATGTGGTTGCTCTGTAAATCTGGGAGAGAATATTCCCAACTCAAAAAAAAGATATCAAAAGAAAGAGCCATAATCCTCCAAAAGCAACCATTTGGTTAATCACTTAATATCCAACATGTCACTTGAGTCTTCAGCAACTATTTCTGCACCTTTTATCTATTAACATTACTACCCTCTATGTAAATATTACCCAAGGTGTTCCAGCAGATCTCTAATCCCACCCATCAGCCACAATACTTTCATAGCTTCCATAGCCGTTTGGAACAGCAGCATCATTGTAGGTAGCAGCAGACGTGCCAGCGGAATAATCTCCATAGCCATAGCTGCTTGGACCATAATAACTGTCATGCGCGGATTGGGAGTCCGTACAAAAGTCATAGCCACCAAACTTAGTGCCACCAGACCTATTGTTCCGACCGCCACCACTGCTATAAGTCTGTGATTCGCCCTCAGCATATTCTCTCAGCCAGCTTGGAACCTCCTAGTTTGACTCTTGCATCAGCTCCGTGAGTCCCTTTGCGAGGCTGGTTCTTGGCATTGAAGAAAGCAGTTGCAAGACCAGAATTTCCAGCACGCCCTGTTCGTCCAATCCTGTGAACAGTGTCATCTATGCTTTTTGGCAGGTCAAAGTTGATGACATGGGAAACATGGGGGATGTCTAGCCCTCGCGAAGCAACATCAGTTGCAACCAACCAATACTGGAGTTTTGCTACACTTGAACGATCTCAATGCTTGCTCCCTCTCCTTCAAAATTGGCAAGTCAAATAATACTTTAGATAGCATCAAGGGCAGACAATAATTTTTTTTTTTTTTTTACCAGTCCAGAATAACATGTTTAACCTAAGTTTTGAAGACGTTGAAACAAACCCCAAATGTCGATTCAGACAATTGCAAGAAAGCAAAATAATCCATACAACTACAAAACCTCATTGTACTTGTACCAAATGCAGAAAACATTCGATAAAACTATGCAGAATAAATGGTGCACACAACCACAAGAATTTCATATAAACAATAAGATGTCTGGAAATAACGAACAAAATGTTAATCTAACCATTTGCACTTTGTCACCATGTATTGCTATAGCTGGAAAACGATTCACGCGTAACCAGTTTTCTAAAGAATCTGCGCTTCTCTTGGTCTCCACAAACACCAAGGTTAAAGCAACCGGAAGCACAAACAATAATAACCTCAGCATCAGATTTTGAAAAGTATCAATTTCCAAACACTATAAGATGGTTAACATTGCCATATCAATGCTACAGTTAACTTTTACCACAGCTCGAGAATTCTCAAATTGTCATCATACTTTTCCATGAGCTCCATTAGCCTGGTGGCTATGAAGAAGCTTCATCAAATGGCTTCTTTTGTCCATATCCTCAACTCAACGAGTTCAACTTTTTGTTTGATGAGACCTGTACTTGATCCAACTCTTCCAACAGCGAGAAATATGTAGTTTAACAGAAAATCTGCAGCAAGCCTCTGCAGAAGACGGTAATTATAAACGCAAACAAATTAATGAATGCTTAGTAAATGCTTATAGCTAGCCACAAGATTTTGATTGATTATCGAACCTAAAACAGAACAATCATACAATATGCAGCTAGAATAAACCAACACACCAAGCATAACATCTAATCACACGAAAGAGCATTAACGTTTAATTGGTGCACCTGTATTTCATCTGGAAATGTAGCACTGAAAAGCAACGTTTGTCTTGCACCAGAGCGAGGCATGTCCATTTGTTCAACAATCGTCCTTATCTGGGGCTCAAACCCCATGTCCAACATCCTATCAGCCTCATCTAATGCCAAATATTTGACATTTCTCAGCGAAACTCGCGACCTCTCAATCATGTCCACTAGGCGCCCAGGAGTTGCAACAAGAATATCACAGCCTCTCTCCAGCATACGCAACTACAGAGTCAAGGATTACCAAGCCATCATTACCAATAAACACAACACAAAAAACGATACCATAAGTCTTCCGAATCAACATATCTAAATACATTACAACAAAATAGAGCAGTACTATTTTTGTAATGAAAAAGCTATGTTTTGTCATTAAATTTTGGCCAAATTTTTTTTGTGGCTTATGTGGTGACACACCACTTTTAATACTATTTTTGTAATGAAAAAGCTATTAATTAAACTTCCGTGGTGAGTCCTGTTAGCAATTGAGGTCCAAATCCAAACTTTCATTAGTCTTTCGTTAAATAAACTCATATGACTATCACATGGATTGGTCAAATACATCATTTCAATCCAAATTACATCTTATTCCATGGACATCTAGTATGACTTAGGTATACACTTGTTCTTTCTAGATGAGTTATGACATACACTTGTTTTTCTTGTGAGTTAAAAAGTTGGCATTTGATTCCAGTGCACAAAGCAAATTGAAACAAGTGAAAATGAGAGATAATTTACAAGAATAACTTAAAGAATTAAAGACAACGAGTGAACGACATTGTAGTTTATGCATTCAGACGAGTGAAAGGCATTGCAGAATTAAAGAATTGAAGATACTAGGTGAAGGGCAATGCAGAAAATTCAATTTTCACGTCTTCCTTCTGCATATGAACTTCAAAAGCGTAAGAAACTTAAATAATTAAAATTTAAAGAAGATAAAGAAAAAAATTGAAATGTTGTGTAATGGCCAACTACGGCGTGCATCAAACCACACTACCAATTAAAGACAAAATTGAAAGGCATATATGCATTTGGACTGGTACAAATTGATACAAGAATGAAAATTCAACTAAGACTAGGATTCTAAGCATTGATCAAAGACGTGTTGGCATTGAAAAAAACAATGGTTTATTAGAAGTATTATGATTTCCAAACCAAATTAAATCATACCTAAGAAATTATACGCGGCTTCAATTTCACATCTTCTCCTAGCCATTGACGTGGTTTTACATGTTTAGTTTCACTCTTTACATTCAAGCTTTTTTCTATGAAATTTATTTTCCGTTAAACCCTAACTCGTACTAGATGTCCATGGAATAGGATGTAATTTGCATTGAAATGATGAATTTGACCATCCATGTGATAGTCATGTGAGTTTATTTAACGGAAGACTAACGAAAGTTTGGATTTGGACCTCAATTGCTAATAAGGCTCACCACGAAAGTTTAATTAAAAGCTTTTTCACCATAAGGGTCATATTGAAAATGCCGTGTCACCACAAGGACTACGAAAAAAAATTGGCCTTAAATTTTTTATAAAAACACAAATTCGAAATTTGACGATTAAAAAGTTTTGAGTATTTTATACTTTTAAAACATCTATAGACCTTTTTATAGAGCAACTACATCATCACAAAATACGAATGATACAAAGTCATATGGAGATAAAGTTTACGAGCTTGTTTGAAGTACTTTTAAAATGACTGAAAACGTATTTGGTAAAAATATTTTTGAAACTAATACTTAGCAAAAATGCAAGTAAATCTTGAAAAAACACTTAAAAGTGCTTCATGGAAGAAGCACAAGCACATAACTGGTGCATAAAGCATTCAAGTGTTTTTGAAACCCAAAAGCACTCTAAAAGCACTTTTAGTCATATTAAAAACAATTTCAAACGAGTCATACATATATCATTACATCAGTTGTATGAAATACCACCGAATAGTGTATTCCATTGCAAAAAGTTTGATGCTCACTTTTGTGTACTCATGTAAGTTCAGTTTATATTCTTATCCATGGATGATGACTCCATGAACGACGAGGTCAATACCTGTGATTGACTCATTGTGTGAATAAGCTAGATAGTCAGAGCAGTGTTCCACCCGCTTGCATGATAGTTCGTGTCAGAACTAAAAATTAAGGTTAACTCTATACAAGGATTACATGCTATTTAGAACAAGATCAATATGTATGTGTGTCGTGTTAACCACATACCATTGCGCCATTATATATATATATATATGCTATACAATCAGGTAAAGCTTTTGAGGATATCTGAAGACGACATTGAGTTGGATGAACGAGAGAACCCTAGTCTGCAAGTAATCGTCCAAGGAAAGTCTTCTAGTCAATTGAAGCCTTTATGTTTTTATGGTGATACAACCCTTTTCTTAGAACGTTTCTTCTGTGAGCAGGGAATTCCTACATTTATTGTGGCAAAGACAGCCAACTTCCATCTATCATGGAAGTATGGTTATTGTCCCATTGCACCAAATCCCAGTTTAAATGGATTAGTGGTAAAATACCTTAAGTGGTTATTTCAAAGCATTCTGAATGTGCTTTCACAAAAATAGGATGTTAATTTTTCCACGTATCAAACTCTATAGAATTATATTATCAACATGTAACCTCTCCTTTATCACAACTTGTTAAGTCCAAATAGGATTCTTACAGTTCGAACTTAATACCGCTGTATAATAGTTATGAATAGTCATTGACTCCCGGGAAAAGGTAGAAAAATGGGACCTACTATGAGGCATACATTAAATATGAAGAAGGTATACAAAAGATTCAATCTTCATGCAGGGTAGAGATTTTACAGGATCGGATTGTGGCGTGGCATACTTCGATATGGACGCATATCAATTCCGTCTCGAGAAATCTTGGAAGAGTTCTATCCCGCAGTAGAATGTCCGATTACCAGACATTTTTCTCATTAAGTTTGTTCGGCCATTTCAGATCCAGTCAATAGATGCTTCTCTTCCTCCTCAAGTCTTTCCAACCATTTCAGTCCTAGATCACACCCGGCTTTCGCAGCAATCTGGAATCGTTCTCTTGCCATCTCTATGGGATCTGTTATGCTTTCCTTTCTGGCCGAAGGACCCCTCTTTGAAGCAAACTTCGTCACAGATTCTGGGATTTCAGCACCTAAGACGTGCAATTTTATCATTAAGGGTAGAAAAATCATTACAAAATTGGCATATGAAATGTAAATTCTTGGTGCTGCCGCACTGCCATATCCTTTGAGGGAATGCAGGCAAATAAAATATAGCCATGCCATTTCTTCGACAATTAGTGATAATATAGGTATCAAGAACCCTATTCTTTTATAGAAAGATCGCAAAAAACTACCAGTAAAATTGTGTAACTCCCAAATCATCCTTCATAGTTACACCATCCACGTAAAACAAAAGAAGCGTGGTTGGAAGAACAGACCTCTAAGAAGAAGAGATCCAAATGCTATAGCTGCACCGGCATGTCCCTGCATATATTAAAAGGGATAACAATAAAATGGTGCACTAGTCAAACAATAATGAAGTTTCATGTTCGAGATAAAAAAATTTCTAGCTCCTATCTTGCAAAACAGCTGCACCAGCATGTTGTATATCTAGTTAACTCATGGTCAATTCTGAGAAGGAGCGGACATTAAGATTTATAAAAACTTATTCTGTGCACAAATCAGTCAGATTGTGCGTGTGATTGCGTGTGTTCGACATGAAGTAAAACATCAAATTATTGTATCGGTTGTTTGGAGAAACAAGGTTTCGGTATTACAAAGCAAAAATGCAACCATGTTTCGGATCAAGAAACTTGAAACTCATTTTGGAAATGGAAGAAAGTGGCTTTCAAGCCAAGAAATACGAAACTTTTAATTTACTCATCTACGTAAATGTCATCATCAAGTATATCTAAGCCCGTTTCAAAGATCACCATTTTTACACAACAAAAATCTACAACTACTGAAGCAATTCAAGTTTGTTTAAACAATGTCGATTTTTCCATCACCAGTACTTAGTTTCCACCCACATGCATATCCCTTGTCGATGATCCATTGCTGAAACTGAGTAGGGAGTAGTAGGAGCTCGTTTACCTTATCTGATGCCCTATAGAAACACCATAATGCGGAAGCAATATCTTTTTTCACGCAGTCTCCCGTCAGATACACAGAACCCAGAAGGTAAAGAGCACCTGGATGCAACTAGAACATAGCAAGCTCAAGTAAGGCTGTAAACCACATTTCAGAATCATTGTAATTTGAATCTGCATTGGGAAAACATACCTGGTCAACAGCCTTCTCTATATAATGGAAAGCTTGCTGATCCAACTGGACGTATTCATTCTAACGGAGAACCAAAACAGTTGGAAAATCAGTAATAGGGGAGAACTTAAGCATGGAAATCACTAAACGTCATAGGTTTTGAAAACGTAAACTATTGTTAAGAAAGCTAAACTGATCCATACCAAAAAAAAAAAAACTTCTATACTTCAAATACAAATTTCTTAGAATTCTTACATCAACTCTAAGACGACAACCCAGTTCGTACTGTGCATCCGGATCACCCATATCCGCTGCTTCAACTAACAAGGCAGCTCCTCTGTTATGACAAAAAAGACGAAAATATAAGTTACATGACCTACTTTTCCTGTTCGTTTATTTTTTCTTATCAAATGCTTATCCAGGTGCTCTGAAATACAATACAGTGTAGTAATGCAGGGAATGCAGACCACCACCATCAGTGAAGCAACACGAAAAACAGATAAACGAATCGATTAAAACTACGAGAAATCACACGTACATAGCTTTGCAGGCTCCCGGGACATGGTATTTCAAATGCAATTTGGACAACCAATACCTGGCATGGGTATTCGAATTGTCAGCCTCCAGAGCCAACTCAAAATTCTCCTTTGCTGCCTGATACAAATTCAAACAACAAAAACATAAAAATAAAAAAAATAAAAAATAAATTAAATTCAAAAACAAAAAATAAAAATTCACAAAAGGGGTTTGAGAAAAATACATAATTTACGTCAAAAATTAAAAATTTAATCCAAATTCATAAACAAAATTACAAATTCACAAATGGGGTTAGAGCAAATACACAATTAACATCAGAAAAAAATTAAAAATTACCCGTAAGAGAGGGATGAGGCGGCGATCGTTGAGCTCGCAGTAATCGATCGACTTCCTTGAGGGCACTCCAGCCTTTGGCTATCAACTCCATCGCCTTCTTGTTCCTGCTGTGCATCTCTCTCTGCAAAAAACAAACCAAGAAATGGTGATATAAGCAGATGGAACTATAAGTGAGAGATTCGGCCGGAATGTAAGCTTGGGAGAGTGAGAAATGTGTACGGAATCGTTGGTTGAATTGGGTGAGTCCATTGGGAGGTTCCAGTCTGAGCTTCTTCAGCAGCTGCCTCTGCATCGCCTGTGCACTGTGTGAGTTCTAGAGTGAGAGAGAGTGAGAGAGAGGAAGAAAAAATTAGGGTGAGAAGTGGGCGGTGGAGGCGATGGGCGGAGTAGCGGCGAAGGTTTTGGCGGAGCAGAGAGACGGTTGAAAGGGGATAACAGGAGTGATTGATTCAAGTAGTAATTTTCCTACCGAGTACGAAATCCGGGTCAGAAATGTAATTAACACTCAAGATTTATCTCATCCTTTCAGCCTAAAAGTTATTGGGCTTCGGTCCTTTTTAGCCTGTCACAAATCGAGGCCCGTGACCCATAACGTCCCGCAGCACAAACACAGCGATCAACAGTTTTTTGGTTGAGTGGTGTTGTTATCACACTCATTTTTACTTTTTTTCATAGTCTTTGTTGATTTTTATCTTTTGATATTCTTCAAACCATTTAATCCGATATCGAAAATGAGAGAATTGTGTGGGAAATAAAAAACGAGTGTGTGGATAGTACCACTTTTTTAGTTATGTATGACACAAAAATATAAAAGCATTAAAGCGCCTAGGAAAAAAAACACTTAGTTCATAAATAACTTGAGTTTTTGATAAAACTTTTAACATGTTAATATTTCAAGTAAAAAAACGCTTATGAGTATAATGTTTCATAGACAGTAAGTCTATTAGCAGACTTTATTTTAACCGGTTAACTAAAATAGTATGTTTACGATTATACACTTGAATTCGAATCTTTCGTAATACTAAAATTTTTAAAATATTTTCGCATTACCAAATATGATGAAACTTCTAAATACAAATTCTCTCGTTCACATTACCAATATTATGACATTTCTAAAATCATTTCCTTTCGTAATACTAAAATTATTTAAAATATTTTCGCATTACCAAATGCGATGAAACTTCTAAATACAAACTCTCTTGTTCACACTACCAATATTATGACATTTTTAAAATCATTTCCTTTCACATTACCAATTTGATGAAATTTCTCCTCATCCACACCGCATACTTCCAAATTGCTGACACGTCATATTTGAATAAACACTAGGCCAAATCGCAAACCGGAATTCAACACTTGGCAAACTATAAGTGGCTCACCTCACTTATAGTTAGTTATTCATATCAATAAATTAATATATTTCTGTTATTTATTTGGTTTCCTCCTAACATCACATAAAGTCCGGGATGTGTTTTTCCTTATGAATTCCAAATGTTCATACATATACATATTCCTAACTTTGCAATATAATCTCTATAAATTTATTTTTTTAATGTGAGTAATTCCTCACAAACGTGAGAATAACAAACTTTCTCACCCTGCAACTAAGTTCAAATCTCCATATTAAATTTAAATACGAGTTGTATAATCAATACGCGATTGATTCCTTCTAATACAAGTCATGGGTTCCCAATTTATACAAGTAATTTGAATATTAATTTTTTTATCATTTGAAAGCAAAATTATACAAGTCGTCGACCACATAAGATATTGTTTTTCAGATTCGACCACACAGAATCTTGCTTTTTCTTGATAGGACCACGTCGAGGTGCTCTAACACAACAGGACACACGTGGCAAAAGATAAATTGTCGGAAGCCCAAGTCGGTCATTCCACATCTATAAGAACCTCCCGGTTAAGCAGGAGCTTTGGAAATTTCGGTTGTGCATTCGGAAAGACTAGTGCTACAGAAAACGTTGCGTTTGAAAATTAAAGCAAAAAATTCAGCCAAAAAAAAAATCAGAGAGAAATGGGAGCGGTGAACAACATCTGGAACGCCATGGAAGTAGCTGAGCAAGCTTCAGATTGCTCCACCTCTCAGATCCATTCTTCTTCCCTCTCCGTCGACCCCTCCCTCCCTCTCTCTCGCGTCTCGCCTCTCATCATGTCCGTCTCCCTCTCTCTGTCTCTCTCTCTCTCTCTCTCTATATATATATATGTATATATGTTCATCTTCTACGGCCTTCAATTCGTTTTCTGCAACTTGCTTTAGCTCAGATATATTATTCGATTTTTAGATTTGAAATTTATTATACATTTTTTTTAAAATCCAGTTTGGAGGATGAGAAATTGCAGGAAACGAGAGGGAAAAATGGATTCAATTTTGTTTTTTTGTTTTTTTAAATTAATTTGTCTACTTTATAAGGAGTAAATTTTATATTTTAATGTGTTATGTGATTGAATTTGCAGAGAATTGTGCAAGGATCTGTTTAAGAAATGGTCAAATTTGGAGAACTCTCGCTTCTCCGTGGAGACAGTTTCCGGCGGCATCACAAATCTACGTGAGTGCTGTTCTTCTTCTTCTTCTTCTTGTTTGTTGATTTTGGATTCTACGAGCTAAGAGAAGTAATCGTTTCGCCATAGAAAGATCGTTTATGTGAAAATTTGTTATCGAAAAACAAAACTTTGAGTTCGTCATTGTTCATTCGATTTTCTGAGTGTTTTATGGTGTAGAGCTGAACTGAGTTAGTGATCATTGATACATGCAGTGCTGAAGGTGACTGTGAAGGAAGAGAATGGAAGTACCGTGGCTGTGACAGTCAGGTTGTACGGGCCTAACACTGATTATGTTATCAATAGGGAACGCGAACTGCAGGTAGTTTTGTGAAGTTTCATGATGCTGTTACGTATGAAAAATTAATTCTATTAGTATTACTGCTATTTCAAAGCTTGTAAGTCTCCGTTGTGGTCCGGTTGGCTGCTCATTTACTCAACTTTCACATTTCCCTTTCCTGATATTGATTCCTTTTCTTTTCAAGTTTTGCTTAGTTTATTTTATAGGTAAATCTGATCTGAATGCTTCTTCGTCTACTTGGATTATGCCCCATTTGCATTTTTTTAATGTAATTATGGCATGAATTCGTGTTTCTGTTGATGTTTATATGAGATGGCTTTCTGACTATACTGATTGTTTATCTTAACTTATTGGTGATGTTTTAATTGTATGCTTCGCTTTGTAAATTCTCTCTGCATATTGTCTTCAGGCAATCAAATACCTCTCCGTTGCAGGATTTGGTGCAAATTTGCTTGGCGTTTTTGCCAATGGAATGGTGCAATCTTTTATCAATGCACGTACACTAGTCCCATCAGGTAACTTTGGTTATATGTATATTTTTAAAGTAAAGTTTTTTGTTAAAGATCGAAGGGAAAGCAAGAAAATCAAGTAAACAATATAAAGAGTTCTCAGGTTTTATACGACACTTAAAAAAACAGATGGACTAACTCCACCACTTCTACCCTTAAAAATCTTTTCTCATTCGGTCAGTGGATAATCTCTTGGTCAACTCACATTTTGAAATAAATGTCCTTTGAGGCAATTGGAACTGGTATACAAGTTCATGGACAGGAGGTCACTTTCGTTGAAGTAAATCATATGCATTTTCAGGGTTCTTGCTGAACTGAATCTGTCCATTGACATGATTTTAACTTATTCCCATCTCGGCAGACATGAGAAATCCAAAGCTGGCTGCCGCTATTGCCAAGGAACTGCGCAGATTCCATCAAGTGGAAATTCCAGGTTCCAGGGAACCTCAGTTGTGGATTGACCTGTTCAAGTTCTTTGAGAAAGGTTATCTCTTAGTCTTACCTGCCTCATATATGTTATGTTCTAAGTCGTGTTAGCTAAATTGATATTAGGCGGCTGTAAGTGGCCTGATTTTCATGGGCGGGTTTACAATTCATATAATTTTTAACATCAGTTCATACATGTAAGTTTTCTCATGATTGAGTCACCTTCTCGTTGCAGCATCTGCTCTTGAATTTGACGACAATGAGAAGCAGAAAGTTTACAAGACCATTTCATTTAGTGAAGTTCACAATGAAATGATTGAGCTCAAGGTATCTCCACCATCATTGTTTTTGCTCGGCTATACGTCTAATCAACTTAGAAAGTATGTAGAAATTGGCATAATAATGACGTGTGGAAGGCAAAAGCAGAAGTGATTTAACAACGATATGTTGATGAAACGATAAAGGAATATATTTATTTGTATCAAAAAGTTTGTTTCCAATTGTCATTTTCTGTTTCTGTGGTGGTTTAGTATACTGTGTGGTTAATGTACTTTGTGCATATTTACCTAGATGTTTCTCCTGATAATGGAACAGGAATTGACAGACCGTTTTAATGCTCCAGTCGTTTTCGCTCACAATGACTTGCTTTCTGGAAATATAATGGTTAATGACGAAGAAGGTATTCCACACTTCTTTTCACTGTCTCTTATCATTGACTCCTAAAAAGAACTTTATCTTCCTATGATGTTAAAAGAATAGTCAGAATTCAATCCTGCTATATATCTGTTTGTGATAGTTGCCTAGGGGCCTAGGGTTATGACGTCTTCCTGTGCCCGCCATTGTTATTGGATGTCCAAGATGGTCAGAAATGAAACAGAATGAGATTTTCGTGATGGTAGTTTTGGTTCCTGGTGCTTGAAGTAGTATTTGGACATGCATTGGGGGGGGGGGGGGGGAAGCTAGAATAGATTCAATTTTTTGTTTTATAACTTTATAAAATGAAAGTAATATTGTTTTCCCGTTTTTTCCTTCCACAGTTCCACTTACATTGATTTTTCTGATGAGTTTCCAGATAAACTCTACTTCATCGATTTTGAGTACGGATCATACAATTATAGAGGCTTCGACATTGGGAATCACTTCAATGAATATGCAGGCTATGAATGCGACTACAGTTTGTATGTTTTCTGTTTCTTGTTCTATCTTCTTTCATTTTATTTCATACCATCGCGATCTCATGGGATTACCTTTGATTGTTGAACACGGTGTCCATGCAGATGCCCGAATAAGGATGAACAATACCACTTCTTGAGGCATTATATACAACCTGAAAATCCACATGAGGTAAACTGGTTTCAAATTAATAATTTTAGCGTTAATTGAAAGGCGGAGTTAATGTTAACGGATGATAATCTGCTCCTTAAGTTTTCGTTCATATTTTCGATACCAACAGGTATCAGACAAGGAACTTGAAGCTCTCTATGTTGAGGCAAATACATATATGTTAGCTTCACACTTATTTTGGGCGTTATGGGGAATAATCCAGGTATACCTCTTACTTATTTGTGCTTCTCCTCCCAAACCGTCAAATTTATTGCTGAATATAATTCCGTTCAATCGTATACAGGCAAAGTTTTCTCCAATCAATTTCGACTATCTTGGTTATTTCTTCCTGCGATACAATGAATACAAAAAGCAGAAGGAAAGATGCTTCTCCATGGCAAGATCACATATCGTGCAATCTGAGACCGGGTTAAACATGAATGATCAATAAGCAGGTGTTGGTATGTGATGAACTTGTAGGGAAATTATTTTTTGTTTACCAGTTTTGGAAATGTTGTAAAGTATTCTTTTGTAGCCAATTGTTGGATGAAAAATGAAAAATAAACAAATAATTGGCATTCAGGAGCTTCCCCAAGCAGTGTAATGCAGAAACTTGTGTGTCTGATCTGTGTAATATTTTTCTGTCGCCGGATTTTGAGTTTTCGTGAATAAATTTGTCGAATTTTACATCACCGAGAGAGGTGGCAGATCTCATGAATGTTGTTCGTTTAAGCGCAGCGATATGAAAGAAAATGAACAGTTGCACATAGCAACGAACATATGTGTATCATATATGTGAGAAAGTAAGTTCACCAAAGCAAACATTGTGGAACACCTAGAATATATACCGATGGACTTTAGAATCCCTGTCGTCAGACAGGGCGAAGCCTCTAGGCTTCAACATTACATATGCAGTCCGTCGAATCGTGAAAGTTTCAGAAGCATACGAACCAAAAGAGTGAACCCTTGAAATTGATACAATTTACAGTTTCTAAACTTGAAGAACCTGGCAGTGAACTATGTGACTTTTAAGGCGGTTCCTGCCGGCGAGGTTTGACCACAGATTCGTGACCAAGGTCCTGAACTGCCCTTTACCTGCTATAGTTTCCCATAGATGCTCGGCACTTGCCTCACCAACATCGCTGGATTTCGAAACATCAACCAGCGAGATGCTCATGTTATTCCGAATGATGCAAAGTTTACCATTGAGGGGAACAAGGGAAGCTGCCTCCAAAGCCTTAGAATTACCCAAATGCATCTTGCTGTCAATATGCTTGCTCCAAGAATCCGTCGCTTTGTCATAAACTCCAAGTTTGCAGCCATCTTTGCATTCCGAAGCATACAGATGCCCGTTCAAAGCAACACTTGGATTCCTCCAGCCTGCAACCATTCCGTCAAACACAGAGTACCAGCTGTCGTTTTCTGGTTGGTAGACCTCGCTCAAAACTTGTCGATGAGACCCTAACCCCTTCAAGAACCATTTGCCTTCGTAAACAACCCCAATGAAGGGAGACATTGCGGTGCTCATCTCTGAAATGAAGGACCATCTATTCTTATTGGGATCATAGACTTCAGCCGATTTCAGGGACCGATGTAGTCCCTCATTCTCCCCGCCGGCAACATACAAGCAGTTATTTATAACGCAAGAACCAAAGAAATGGCGCCGCCGAAGCATATCTGGGGCACGGTGCCATTTATTGGTCCTGGCATTATAAAAAATGACTCGCCTCATTGATCCCTTCAGCGGGTCTTTTCCTCCAAATAAATACAGGTGACAGCCACCGAGTACAGCACAACCAAACCCTAGGGCTGCAGAATATTCTTTAGGGACAGGAGGGAGGGGTTGCCAGAGCTGGTATACGGGATCAAAAGCGTGCCAAGAGACTTTCCCTTCTCGATCTCTCTTAATTAAATATATCCATTCTTCTGCAATGCCAAGGTCCCTACGGAGGGAGTAAAAGAAGTTAGCAGCCAAAAGACGGCACCATCTTTTGCAAACCAGGCGGAGCTTACGATGCTCAACTCTTGGGACCCGAACTAGGCAAGCAACAGCAAGATCATCTGGGAGTCCAGGAAGCAGAGGGGATTGAATGCGGCTACTCTCACCACGCGAAGGCTTACTCCTAGTTGGATGAATGGATGATTTAATGTCGGGTTGAAGACAGAGCTTTGCCCCAGGGACATACTTTTTAGCTCCAGCAACAGTTTTGAGGCCAGCATCTACTCTACATAAGCAAGCTGTTGAATCAACCTGCAAAGCGAAGTGTACATTACTTAAACAATCAACCAGGCCATTTTACTTTGGAAATACGGCAACTCCACAAATGCGATATGTAAACACAGCTTCCCAGATCTCGTGGTAAGTCATTACCACGAGGGAGCAGGTGGCATGGATAATTTTCCATCATTTCTAATAATTTTCATGAACAATTAGCATGACGAACTCCTTTCAATATCACAAACGGGGGGTACAACAGGTTTGCAGCCAATTAAACACGTGAAACTCATGCAAATGTAAATCATATATTTAATCTATGACAGACTTAAAATCAGCACTCGGCAACAAGACAATCCTGGAAACAGAAACCAAACGGATAAAAACAAAGTAGACAGGAGTACAGGTTTTGAATTAGCGAGAAGCCAAAATTTTCTCTACGGGTACCAACAAGTAGGAAGATTGTCCGTGTTGCAACCTTGTTGTTTACATGTTTGTCCTCCTTTAGTGTTTTTCGTTGCCTCTTACACCTTAGAATGGGCATGAAGGATGCTTGCATTACTAGAGAAATTTCAAATTGGTTGGAAATGGAACCAATCCAACTGATATACGATTTCCGTTGAAGTCACTGGACAAAACATGCACTTTATGATACACAATTTCCAAGCTCACAGAATACAAACTTTTCATCAACAATTAACCATACAACCAACATTCTCCCTGGATTCAATGAAAGCTGACACAGCTGAACTTCATCCACCATCCATTCACCTTCTTAATGTTTTTCTTTTCCACAGTTACAACACTTATAACACACACACACACACACGCACAAATCAAAAGAAAAACCGGAGAATCGGACAATTCGAAATGTAAAAGTCAGAAAACGGAAGATCAGTAGGGCACAGTATAGGAAGCAAAACATGAAAATGGTAGAAGAATTGACAAGAGAAACTTACCAACGGAGGCTGTATCCTTCTGTCCATCTTTTCTTCCTTTGAGGAACTTGCCAATACCAGATTTTGCAGCAAAAAAATGACACCTTGAAATCAAATTACCAATCTCTCAATAATAATGTCCTACTTTTGAACCTAACCATAACTTCAACTTCAAAAACTCCACCTCAAAATTCAAATCTCCAACTTCCAGCAAAAGAATCACAATCTGAAAACATCACAGGAAGAGGAACCCCAATTGGAAAACAACACAAACCCAACATGTTCACTTCATTTCTCATCAAAACCAATCAAAAATCAAAAACCCACTTGGAAAAAGCCTCCAAATTTTCAAAAATCACAACCCAAAACTCCAAAGATCTCATATTTCAACAAAAAGACGAAAAGGAAGAGAACCCAAAACCTCCAAATGCGAGGCAGCACAAAGAGTAGGAGGCAAAGAAAGCAGTGGAGGAATAGATGGAGACCCCTCTCGCCATTAAAATGTCTCAGTGGAGTTTAGGGCCCATTTTTCACCTCAGCCGCACAACCCACCAAGCACAAGTGTTGAATAAGAGAGAGGGACAGGAAAAGGAAGGGGCAAACCTAAACCATTATCAAACCAAGGATTGGAGGATTATGGAAAGAAAGAGAGGGTTTTGATTGAGAGTGAAGACGATTTGGTGGTTCCTTTGTGAATGAAATTGAAGTAATAATTAAAAAACCAAAGATTGGAAGTTAGCTTTTGCTTTGAGACTTTGTGGAAAAGAGAGTGGGAAATTTGCGGGTCAAAAATATTTTTTTTTTAAACAACATGGTGTTTTTTATTATCCATTTAAAACTTTTTGTTAATAATAATACACAATTTCGTGGAATTTAATTTCTTCAAAAAGAAAAAAAAAGGCACGAATCTCAACTGTTAACATATAAATTTTAACAAAAAAAAAAACTTATAAAACTACACAGATAACTAGGTAACAATTTTTTTAACAAATGATATTATCTATCATAAAGAAAAATGGGTGGGCTTATCTTCACAATGAGCTAACAATAATGTGGTTCAAATTCATCTTTAGCGAGAATTTAACCTAAGACCTCTCATTTACAAGTGAAGAAAAATACTATTAAACCAAAGTACTAAGTGACAACTAGGTAACAATTAAGAGAGAAAATTAAAGCAAACGAAACTCATACAATATAAACTCGTACCAAACTAGTGTCTTACCGTTTTTCATTAAGATGTTCACTTACAAACAATTGAGATTGCTTCTCAATTAAGTACGCAAGTAATGTTAAGGAAATTAAGTTTGTAAACAAAATTTACAAAATTAAATGATGTGTAACCAATAGGAAACGAGCATGTTTATCAATGCTTAGGTAATAGACAAATCATCAATTTTCATGTTATATAGCTTACTAAATTTTGTCTATAAATTTAATCTCCTTAGCATTACTCGAAATATTTTGCTTATAAGCTTTTATTAAAAGTGTTCTCATTAAATATATGTTAAGTAAAAATACTTGAAAGTTTTATATGAAAAAGCATCGAACATGTATACCTTTAAAAATAACACATATGATACAAAAATAAATTTAATTTTTCGCCAATTAAAACTATAAACACGTTTAATTGTCAAAGAACATTTTCAACACAAAACAATCCAAATAGACCCTATAAAGTAGAAACCGAGCTTCAACAAAATGTAGCTAGTGTTATTTATTTTTTTTTTTTTTTGGTCATAAGCTAGTGTTCCTTTATTTATTAGATGAAGAATAATAGGATATAGACAAAGATTTAAAAATAAAATAAGAGGTGCCCCACGGGCCCATCACAGCCTCATAAATCAGGAGAGATTTTTTAATGTGTCCGGAATAATGAGTGATACACCACGTGTCATTATACAAATGGTAGGATATGTGTGTTAAAAAGTTATTAACTTAAAAAATACAATTTTCCACCACTTGTATAAAAACACGTGATGTACCACACATGTTCCACTCACAAGAACAAATTTCTCCACAAATTAGAAAAAAAAAATTCAGTGTACCGAGAATACGACCTGGTACACCAAGTGTTATCTTACAAGTGGTTGAAATTTTTTCAGAATTACTTAATCACTTATATTATGACATTTAATGTACCAGACTGTTTTTCTGACACATTAAATTTCTCCATAAATCACAAAACGCGGTTCCACCAAAATGCCATTTGGTATTAACGACACAAGATTAATCCATGCTACGTTTTTGCGTTGACCCACCGCACCACACTACCATGAGACTCATACTCCACCAAGGGTATTTTAGTCACTACAAACATATCCTAATATTAGTCATCGCTTGGTGTTGGTGATGATCAAATTAGTCCAGATGAGTGATTGCATTATGAATCTGTGATTACCAACTTAATTAATTTGCGCTGCCGTATTTGATTGTTTCTATATATTTTCAATAATCTTTTATAAGTAGTGGAGAAAAGAAACAGAAACTTTTAAGCATAATAATAACATTGTCACGTGATATTAATAATTTATGCATTATAAAGATGATAGAGAGGTCAAAGGAGAAACTTTTAAGCACAGCAATCATATTGGCCACGTGATACTAGTAATTTATGTATTGTAATAAATATAATAGAGGAGTTAAAAAGAGAGATTTTTTAGCGTGATAATCACACATAATGTTAGTAATTAATATATTGTATTAGTGAAATTAAGTGATAGGATCAATGCCCGTGTGAATTTTATTGGATCTTTGAAGTAAAATATACTTAAGGGATGTCTAATTGACCTACAAATGTGACTACATTTCTATAACTTCCTATGTTCTTTTTACCCGTGAAAATGGTGGTTTATTATCCTAAACTACTTTGTATACATAAGACTTGTTAACGATGACTCAACCATGATAAGAGGGTTAATTAGATTCATATAAAATAATAAAAAATCGACGCTCTCGAAATAACTAAATACACTTTTTATGTGCAAGAAGAGATTCTAAATTACAACTAAAGTATTAGTTCTAGTTACACACAAGAATGTTCCACGCAAGAGAGTAGAGGAATGTGAAAAACTAGAAGAGACTTTTGAAGTGCCAAAATATTTGCCGAAGAAAGCTTTCAAAGTGAATTTTTGGAGTGCTAAAATTATCAGCCCATAAAAATTGCAAAACATGTCATGGTGGTAGAATACTCAACATTGAACGTTAAGGTACCAAAATAGTTGGTATAATTTCCAATTCACACAACTTTTCAATCTTCAAACATTTCGAGAAGGAATTATGTGCCTAACACCGCACTTTGAAAAAAGAAAAGAAAACTGTTTTTACTTGAAAATCTATGCATAACATCCATTTGATGTCTATCACGCAATTATTCATTTTATAGTTTTAGTAGCATCATTCATATGCAGTGGCGGATCCACAGTGGGGTCAATGGGGTCGGACGACCCCTTGGAAGCCATGAAAATAGCCTTGGAGCTCCATCTGCGACCCCTTGGAGCTGGTGGTGCGACCTCTTGGAGGTGCACACCAGCTGTTCGACAGAAGGTGTGAAAGAAGAACAGGATTGCAGCGCAGGTTGAAGAAGAAGGCCTCGGCGCCTGTTTTTTTTTTTAAACAGCCTGGGCAAAACGATGCCGTTTTGGCCCAGGAAATTTTTTTAAATGACCTGGCCAAAACGACGTCGTTTTGGGCCAGGTTTGAACAAAAATTTAAATGCCCAGCGTGTCCCCCCAGCCCTCCCTTAACAGCCCGAGTCCCCCACTGCCCAAGTCTCCACCGCAGCATCGTCGCCGTCACCAGCCCTTGGTATAGTCTCACTCTATTTCTAACATTTTTCTCACTAATATCTGTTCAAGATTGTGAATTTCCAACATTTATCTATTTATCTATGGTAATTGTTTGATGGGTCGGAGCCAGATGAAGAGAATGAGGTAACTTCTTCTGGGGAGGTGGGGGCCGATCACCATGAGGAGTTGAGTGAGGAGGGTATTAATCCATGTTTAAAGGGGACCAAAACAACCACAAGTTTCCTTATGTCATCTTTTGTACTCCACCATCAAGAACCTCAGACTACTTTGCTGATGTTAGGTGAGTAATTTTTCCAGTGCAGTCGTCATATTGAATTACCAATCTGCTCATTTTACAAGTGTATCTGTTTGTTAACATTATACTCTGAGTCCGCGACATATTAAACCGCCTGAATGTGATTGTCTTACTAAAAAAAACTCTCATGGAATTGATACTTGGGTAGTGAGTGTTTCATGCTTGTAATTATTATTAAGTATTATTTATTTATGATAGAATAGCTTGTAAATTGTAATGCTTGCTGGCAAGTGGCAATGGTTTCTTTATTTTTGGTGCAAGTGATATGTATTTGGTTTGGACTTATTTTTAAATAAGCAGAATGGCTGCATTGAACTGGAATGGTGAAGGTTCGTTTTTGTTTACATCAAGCTCTGCACCATATGATTGCAACGACAATGGTTCGTGTGATGAGGTAGGCACTTATTTCTGCTCGTGGTACCAAGTTTCTGTAGCGTTATTCTGTAAACTTGTTTGATTTCATAGTCATGTGGGAGTCGGACTTTGGAGTGATTCGTTTTGTCATATTGGTCATATTCCTCTCTGCAGGACACTCCAGTAGTGCCAATAATAGGGAGGATCCCCAGGACCGATGTCCTTCTTAAAGCAGTGCTGCTGATCAGTATTGCTCAGGGCCTCAAGCAGCTCTGCAAGCGTGCCATTGCTCAGCTGAGCTACCTAATAAAGTTGTTTGTGATTATTAATTACTCTTTTGTTTTTTCGGGTTTGGTCTGATTGGCTTCTTATTACATTCATCAAGGACATCCGCGTGGAAAATCTTTCGCTCATGTTTGGACTTTTACACTAAGACCCCTTGTGGTAAGATTCCTGGCTCCGCCACTGTTCATATGTGTATAAAAATGAATAACTCACCCAATAAAAATTTGCTACGTGATAAAATAAAGGTTAAGTTTGAATAACTACTAATCTTTAGAACTGATTTCAAATTGGTCATAACATTTTAAAATATTCCAAATAACTACCTAAAGTTTTGAAAAATTGACATCTGTTAGGTTCACTAGAGTTCAGTGATGACATGGACAAATATTAAACGTGTTTTTAACTCTCAAGTCATCTATAGAGATTTGAATCTCCAAATTGACGCCATTTAGCTAAGAAAATTTATGGTTCAACTTGGCTAAAATGGGTCATTTGAGGAATTAGAACTCCAAAGACGTCGATTGGTGAAAACCGACTTTAATATTTGTTCATCTTATCATTTAATGCTATTAATGTCATCAATAAATATTATTAAAGTCCCCGGTAACCTACCAAATATCTTATTTTTAAAATGTTAAGTAATTATTTAGAACATTTTATAAGATTGAGACTAATTTGAAATTACCAAAAAAAAAAATCTCAGCTAGTCCTAATTCCTAACCATTTGTCTCCTAAAGATCATTTGGCTGATTTTTAACTTGACATTATAATTCAAGTAAATAAAAATAAAGCAAGATCATTAGCTCATACTTCTTTTTGTTTTTTGCTTTATTAAACCCATGATTGGGAATAATCCAAATCATCCAAACAGGAAATCAATTAATAAAATACCCACTAACCAATACTTCTTTCACTGGTTTATTAAAGGTAATGTTAGGGAGATGAAATGTTGTAAACTAAATGACATGGAACTATGGAAGTTAATTATTAGATTACAACTTAAGCATTAAGAAACGTGTTCATTCCTATTGATAACACATCATTTAGTTTGACAAAAAATTTCTAGCATTACCCGTATATTAAAGTTTTAGGAAGATGGCAAAAGTGTATATTTAGCTAATCTTGATTTTTTTTTGTTAGTCTCTCGAAATATTCTGATGGGGAAACTTAGAAAGAATAAGACTTTTCAATTGATTTTTTATACCTTACAACAAGAACTTAACAAGCGTATAATCCAACTACTCCAATCGCATGACCTCAGACCCGAGACCCAACCATGCCTCAAACCCAAGAGAATCCGAACTCAAGAATTTGGAACACCAGTGCATTTTTCATTAATCCAATTCCTCATTCTTGTGTAGCACCAAACATCACATTAGACTAATGTTATCCTTTCCAATCCCACGTAAACTACTGCACTAATCCAATCCCAGTCACTTAACATGGCCATGAGGAAAAGCTTTGTGTTGGAATTTGAGTGTGGTGTTTATTCATCATGTGATGCAAACTCAAACCAGTTAATTATTCCGAGCACTAAGTAGAGAATGATGAGTCAGAGTGAGAGACTACTTTTCCTTTTAGAGGGGGATGGACGTTGAAACATGTATTTCCCAACATGGGGGACAAGGAACGGTGACTTGACTTCTTTCATTCTTTGTGGGGTTAATGACTTAATGGGATTTGAACCAACTCAGTTTCTGTTGCGAAAATTAGATTAATTAAAATTAACTTCAATAAGTCTTGAATTTTAGGGTTTGTAAGTATATAAATCAAATGATGGTATAACGAATAAGCATAAATATTGTCCCACACAGTCACACAGATCGAATTGATTCTAAAAGTTTTACTAAGAAAATTGAAACAAATCATAGTTGATAAGCTTTAACATAAAAGTGACAAGATTTGAATTAAACTGAAAATTTAAATTAAGCTTGAAAATAAACACATTGAAATAATAATTTAAAAACAAACCAGACCTAGGGCATCCGAATTCACCGTAGCCAATTCTACTTAATCCCCTTAATTTGTTATGAACAAGTAATTACCCAATATTGATAATCGATTTTCTCCAAGTTATTTAATGGTCATGGCATCTGGTTGCATCAAAATTATCCTTACAAGCGCTAAGGAAATAGTTGGAAAATCATATAAACCCTACGTGCATGACATCTCCAAATAAGAATTCATGGTATGATTGCAAGAAGCTAAACCCACACGCCTCATTTTTAGTGTAGATAATATGGTGTTTTAAAAAAAATCAACTTAATTTAAACCTAGAAGATGATCAAGCATCTAAATAAAAATCAAGTGCATTACAAATAGCAAAAGATACTCAATATGGATAAAAAAAATAAAAACTTGATAATAACAATGCCAAAAAGAAATTAAGTATTCATGATCATGCTACATTGTAACCCTTAAAAAAAAAAAAAAAAAAAAAAAAAAACCTCTAATCTAGCTCTTCTTCCTTTGCCTTTTGCCTCTAACCCCCTGTGAAATATGATGATATTTTGTTTTGGTGAATGACTAATGTAAGATCCCACATCGCCCAGGGGTGTGGATCTTGTAAGCCTTATATGTATATTCCCATCTCTACCACGCATTAAGCCTTTTGGGAGCTCACTGGCTTCAGATTCCATCGGAACTCCGAAGTTAAGCGAGTTCGCGAGAGAGCAATCCTATGATGGGTTACCCACTAGGAAGTTCTGGTGTGAGTTCCCATAAACAAAACCGTGAGGGCGTGGCCAGGGCCCAAAGCTGACAATATCGTGCTACGGCAGGAATCGAGCTCGGGATGTGGTGGGGGTCGGGGCCGGGATGTGACAATTTGGTATCAGAGCCAATCCCTGGCCGGAAGTGTGCCGACGAGGACATGTGGCCCCTAAGGGGGTGGATTGTAAGATCCCACATTGCCCAGGGGTATGGATCATGTAAGCCTTATATGTATATTCTCATCTCTACCTAGCACGAGGCCTTTTGGGAGCTCACTGGCTTCGGATTCCATTGGAACTCCGAAGTTAAGCGAGTTCGCGAAAGAGCAATCCCATGATGGGTGACCAACTGGAAAGTTCTGGTGTGAATTCCCAGAAACAAAACCGTGAGGGCGTGGCCAGGGCCCAAAACAGACAATATCGTGCTACGGCAGAGTCGAGCCCGAGATGTGACAACTAATCTCATAAATGCTAGAGATATCAAAATTTTAAATCATTTTTATAAACTATATGATATGACAATTGATGGTTGGACTCAATTGACCATAACCATGGTCTAAAATATCCATTATATCCCGATATTTCCATCGAAATTTTCGTGTTTTTGGACTACCGATATTTTTTTGGACTACCGATATTTCCGATATCATCGATATTTTAGACCTTGCTAAGTCACTCATGTATCTTACCATGCAATGTATAAAGTGTAAAATATTGTACTAATTCATTATATATAAATGATTATGGTGTGTTTAAACTTCTTTCATTAATTACTACATATTTTCTACACTCACAATGTTTGCCAGCTCGCTATATAATCAACTTAAATCAGTTAAATCTATCATGCAATGCACTTCCTTCCAATTTTTTGTGATAAACTAGTAGATAATTGACTAAATAAACATCCTGCAAAGTTTCAATAAAAATTTCCAAGTTTTTCTTACAATTTCCGTGGTTTTTATTCAATTTTTATCGATATCGATAATATCCCGATATTTCCATCGAAATTTCCGTGTTTTTGGACTACCGATATTTCCGATATCATCGATATTTTAGACCTTGACCATAACCAACCAACCTTTGCAGGAACTATGAACCGCCTTTGATTTTGCTTCAACAACCCTAACTTGATAACGTTACATACCCTAGGTTGGGATGGAGAACTCTAACCCTAAGTAGCTGGGGCTTGGTTTAGTGCCGCCAAGAAACAAGGTTACAAATTAAAGATAATAGTACATAACTTAATTTAAGAATTGCAAAGTATAACACTGGTAAAATAAAATAAGTAGTACTGAAACAAAAGAAACAAAAATTCTCTAGCTAAGCTATCATAAACTTGGAATGAACCAACTCAGTCCCCGCATGAGCTTAGGTGAAGCGTGATAGTAATATTCTCTTGATTTTCCAAATTGCTGACCATCTAAGTAGAGAAATGATGAGAAAAATCACACATGCTGGTTTTACTACGTACAGCAATATAGGAACCAACTCCTAACTCTGCAAAATAAATGCAGTTGGCTTCCAACCCTGTGAAATTACTCACGGACAAGGAAAAAGAACAACCTCGACTAGTTACGAATAATGTTTGGTTCCCCAAACTCTGTACCTCGATAAAGCTTTTTCCATCAAGAGATTTTTCAGTGTGATCGGTACACAGGATGGTACATCACGTGTCACTAAACAAATGGTGAGATATGTATGCTAAAAAGTTATTAACTTAAAAAATAAAATTTCTAACAATTCCAATTAAAACACGTGGTGTACCACTTGTGTTCCCGTCACAACTAAAAATTTCGCTCCTTCATCCTCCAGATCGACCTTGTAAACTAAAAAATCATGAGTCATCATCCGGGTACCAGAATCGTTCTTTTCATGATCCGTAAACTGATGGATCAACAAGATTTCATTGTTGGTTGATGATTCTATCAAGTATGACTTGTCCTTGACCTTCACATGATAAAACCATTAGAATGACCACCGTCAGTGGAATAACTTCTCCTTGATTCTTCTTTTTTGTCATAAACCAACTTCAATTCCAACTTCTCATGATCATCTCCAAAGCGTAACGTTCGACTTATATCCTTTCCACTCTTAATCTCATTGTTTTTTTTATCAAAACATATAGCATGCCACATGACGAAAACAATAGGCATAAAGGGGACTCTTTTCTATCATCCAACATCGGACAGATGCTCCAACCTTTTTTCCCCAGCCTGCACACACCAATTTCCATAGAAGAAAAAATTGCTGCCACCCTACATTCTGAGATATTTGAACTGGACGGTGCAATTATAAGAAGACAGCGATCAGCTTTTCGAACTCCAAATCTTTGGAAGGACGGGATTTTTCTCTAGGAAGGAAGTACGTGTTTCACTCCAGAAATA
Source organism: Cotoneaster glaucophyllus (assembly GCA_036320875.1). Classification (NCBI taxonomy): domain Eukaryota; kingdom Viridiplantae; phylum Streptophyta; class Magnoliopsida; order Rosales; family Rosaceae; genus Cotoneaster; species Cotoneaster glaucophyllus. The sequence continues at coordinate 11,535,466 of CM070073.1, read as the reverse complement.
GGGTTTAGAAGAAATACTATAGAGTTTTCTTCATTGACCATAATCAACCAATCTTTGCAGGAACTATGAAACCGCCCTTGATTCCGCTTTGACAACCCTAACTTGATAACGTTACCATCAGGTGGGAGGGTGAACTCTAACCCTATGTACTTTGGACTTGGTTTAGTACCGCCAAACATGCGGGTCCAGGCTGGTTTAGTGCCTATTAACCAAGGAAATTGTTGAACACTGCCGATGCCTCTTCGCAATGCAGTCGAACTCCAATACTTGCAGAGGATGCTTCAGCCGCGAATCGGATCAAGTAAGTCGAGGCGCTGTATGATATTCTCCATGATATCCAAAGGTGGTGTCTGCCAACACCCTTCTACAACTAGCCATAGCCATGCCAATCAACCCCAATCCCAAAACAACAAAACCAATTTTCCAAAAAAGGGAAGTTTCAAAATTTCAGAAAAACGTGCAAGTTAAAGACAGTTACCTTGAACCTCGTTGCCGTTCTTGGTGTCCTCGACCTTGAGGCGCTTCTTCTTCTTCAGGCCCTGCATGCCGATCTCCTTCCCTTCACCCCCGGGAAGATTCAAGTCCTCGTTCATCTCCTCGGGTGCGGGCATGTCCAAGTCTGCGTCCATTTTGGGTTGGTTGATGTCGACACTTCGTTTTCTCTTCTTCTCAAACATCCTTAGTTACGTAATTAATGGCGGAACCCTAGGCGGTAGACCTGTTTGGCTGCTTCCAATTGTATGTTACGTTGTTTTCTGCTTCCAAGCAATTTATGAGTTTGGCTTAGTTAGGATTCTTATTTTTTTTTCAAAAGTTTGGTTTCTCATTCAACACTACTCTACTCTCCTAAGTTCCTCATTTTGAGGACGCATATGCTTCTTTTTCATATGAGTCATTAGATTAATTATTTGGTAGATTAAGTTATCAACTTAAATAATCCTTCTTAAACCGAAACACAATCTGAAAAGTAATTAAATTAAAAAAAAAATGTCGCGTGAATTAAAAAAGTAATCTTTGGAGAGCAGCAATTCATATGCACTAATCCAATGTAATATTTGGAAAGTTGTCGAGGGCTTAGTGAAATCTTCGCATTCCAACGTAATCTAATGCCCTAATCCAAAAGTAGTGCTGGCAAATTAGGCTGAGGAGACGGGCTTTCCCAACCATGATTAGGAGAGATTATTTATTTATTTCTTCTTATTTATATTCTTACTAGTCAAGCGGTAAATAACTGGTGACATGCACGTCATTAACGATCTTTATGAAGCACTTCAATAACTCAAATCATTTTTTTTTTTTGGCAGAAGCTCTTTTAATTGGCAAAGAATGCTCTTATCCTTCTCAGTTCCCCATATGCAAACCCAGGACAATTGGAACCTGGACTTTCAAACACAAGTACATTTTTCGGAGAATCCAACTCCTCATTCTACTGTAGCACCAAACATCACATTAGACTAATGTTAACCTCTCTAATCCAATGTGATCTAATCTAATGCACTAATCCAATCCTAGTCAATAAACGTGGCCATCAGATTGGGAGTTTCACTATCTTGCACTGTATAATTGTGAGCTTTTGTGTTGGAATTTGAGTGTGATATTTATTCACCATGTGATGCAAACTCAACAATTATTCTGAGCACTAAGTAGAGAATGATCAGAGTAGTGACAGACCACTTTTCCTTTTTGATGGGGGACAAGGCATAGTGACTTGACTTCTTTCATTCTTTGTGGGGGTTCACATTCACTTTCCAACTCAACACTCCCACACATTCTATTGGTCATGCGAAAGAAATTTCGGTAAGGCTTTTTTACCAAAGCAACTCTCACACAGAGTAGAGCTAGAGCTTGGGTCGGGTGGATCAAAATATAAGAGATTTTATGTTTTTTTAAGAGGTGTCTTATAAATGACATGGTCGAACACTCATACCTAAAGTTTTCTTTGGGAAAATTAATTGCCATGCCAGTTCTAGCCGAGGCAAGCAAACGAGATCGAGAGAGGGGTATACAAAATCGAATAGTGAAGTTTCCCTCAAAGCTACAGAATTTATGGTGCAAACATTGCTCATTTACCATGAGAAAAGATAAAAAAAAAAAAAGGACATAAGAGGTGATTTCACAAACTCCTCCCCCAGCGATGGCTCATACCAGCAACAAAGAGCATCATTTCTATTCGAAAGATTCAATGTGCTTATATGGTTAATCGCTAACCGGTGTCAGATCACAAAAACTACATCCCAACCAATCCACTTCACGTTAATACAGAAATCTATGGATTTGCCGTCAGTCTTATCCACCGAATAAGGTTCAGGTAAAAGTAGAAGCCGACTGATTTGGAAGACAATGACAGAACGGCCAATCTCGCAAAATGTGGCAAGGAGAGCATCTGATAAAACTTCAATCTTCTTCTGACGCGACTAACCATCCCTGGTTTGAGTTAGAAGCTCTTGATCTAGATCAGTATTGTTTTTCACCTAACTCCGAGGCATAATCTGTACGCAGCAGATCATGCTGTTGCCTAAATATCCCAATTATAATGTATGGACATATAACCATGCCTGCCATAAACAGCGTGAACTGCAGTAATGCAAACAGTAGTTAGACAGTTTGCCACAGCAAAAATAATACGTAAATCTACAAGGTATGACAAGATGAAATAACGGGATTTACCAGAAGAGGAAGCGTCAAGAAACTCCATATTGGCCACAAAGCGAAGCAGAAGCTGCCAAAAAATAAAGAGCAGCAAGTCAGAAGCAGTAATCGTAAATGTACCACCTGGTGAATGTAAATGGAATTGCAGTAATGTTCCTCTTACAAGCAAAAGGAGATGCCGCCAAGTAGTGTCACAAACGGCAAAGCAGATATACTTGCTAATTCCCATTTCTCGTCAAATCTCCTTACGCTCCATGCCGACATACTCGTATAAAAGAAGATGATAATGTTTAAAACTACTCCCGCCATCCCAAGGTATAAAGGCAATCTGCAAGTTATATAAAATAGATAAGAATGAAAGCTTTAAAATGCATATGTATCCCGATCAGTTAAAAGTTAATACACCATATAATTCGTGAGCAACTACTGAATATATGCAGGCAAACTTTGCTTCTCCAGTCGCTAAAAGCATAAGAATTTTCTAAACAGCATGATTATGCTTGTCTTACACATAACCCAAATCTTAAGCAAATATACGCACAAATCACTTTACCATAAATCAAAATCACATAATCCAAATTCTCGTTTAATAAATTAATATTACAATTGCGTGAACAGAAATGAAGAGGCATAGGCTCTGTCAAAAAAATAGCAAGCAATACATCAAACATAAGTTTAAGCTCTGTCAAAGCTTGCAAACGCAATCAGGCAATTCAATAGGAAACTACCAAACTTCCACGAGTATGTCTTGTATCGTTTCCCAACAACGCAAGACTAAAAAACCAAGTCATACAGTATACTTGCAAATAACACTAGCAATAAAACAGTAACACATATCACTTATCACAAGCCTGAGGCACAACCCTTCTAACAAATGAACAAACAAAATAACTAGAGGTGCAAACTGAGAACAATTCAAGCAAAACCGATACCTTCTAATTCGCTCATCATGGCAGAAGAGATGTATCAAGTTGGATTTCCTGTCACCATAGTACACAATGAATGCTGCTGAGGCAAGCCAAAGGACATTCTCAAAAATCTCAATCCGTGACCAAACTTTCGGATTTTGTGGGGATGCAGTGCGCATAACCGAGCATGCATCATCCTCAAGATCATCACCGCTAGATGCATAGCCCTGGCTATGTCTCTGCCTCATGTATCCGGCGCCAGTTGGTGTACCACCCGACATCGATACAAACAATATGAACTACACAAACTATAAGAATCTCAAGCCGCAGAATCTGGCCAAACCACACTAATCAATAATCACTAACTAAACGCCCACCGGGAAAATTCAATTCTACAAGGAATGTAGTAAACTGTTCTACTCTTTCTGCTGCTCCTAAACCTCTAATCAAATTTGGAGCAGCAATGTGTTTCTGTATCTATCACAACCTATGAAAATTGAATGCAATAATCTAGTAATCCAATCACCAATATCACCTAAAATTACAGAAGTCCACCACATGCTCATCAAAGAACCAATAAATCTTGATAATCCAAAGAACCCTTATCATAAATCCAAAATCCCGCAAAACCATCTCGAATTCCAATACAAAAAACAAGAATTTCAGAAGAACAAACCCATCTGGTGCTGGAGTCCAAAATCTTCCTCCAACGAATGCTTCAAAGTCTTCAAACCCAGTTCCCGAATTCAACCTCCCGTCGGAACCCAGATGCCAATTTCATCGGTTTCTCCGATTTCCAGACACCAATCCGAAGCACGCAGCAGTCCTAGTAGAGGAGAGCAGAGAGAGAGAGAGAGCTGTGTGTAAAGGCTGTGTAACTAACGGAACTCTAGAGGGGTATTTTGGTCTTTTGGGTCTGTGCGAGCGGGTGCAGGCGTTTGGAGAGGGAAGACAGAATTGGATCAACAGAAGAAAGAAAGTGTTTGAATTGGATTGCAAGTTTGCAGGGATTGGGGAAGAAGTAATTAAGGATATTATTCCTTTCGTGGACGTTTGAGAAAAAGAATGTTAGGAAAGAAAAAGAACCTTCCAATTTTGATTTTAAATTTTTTAAATTTCCCTCTGTAATGTTTTTGATTTAGGTAATACATCGTGATTTATTACCATTTTTTGTGTTATAAGAATAAGAGACTTCGAATTTAGATATATATAAAAAATAAAAGAAAGAACACTAGGACAAATCAGACTAATTATCACGAATTTATTACTTTTTTTTGTATTATATAAGAAGAAAAATTCAAACCCGGTTGCAACATGGAAAGAATTGTGTCACTAATTGGTTTAATTATCACAAATTTATTATTTTATTGGTGTGATAGAGAAAGCCGAATTCAAACTTGACTACACAACGGAAAGATTGAGATGGAATGGTTTAAAAGTCACGGCAATTAAAGTTGGCAAGGGGTGATTGGCCCGAACGCGAAACGTCTAGGTTCATCTTTCCCAGTTGACTTCTATTTTGCTTGTTGATTGCCTTCTTCGAAGGCAAGCAAGCAAATTGCTGGCTTTGATTTGGCATTGTTTCGCATGCTTGCAAAAGGAAGAATGTTGCATTCGGATGGTGCTTAGTGGCCAAGGGTTGTGTACTGGATTACGAGCCACAATAATATTTCGCCTGTCGGATCGGCCCGTGCCCATCTCGAGGCGGCCAGTCCGGGGTGCTAGAGCTATTGCTATCACACTAAAAAACAAGGTTACAATCGATTACAATGGTTAATGAGGGCAAAAATACCCCATTTAAAGGTGCAAAGGATATGCCACAATTGGTTCTGGGATTGTATATCGATTACATGACGATGACATTTGTACATAACATAGAAAAAAGAAAAAACAACCAGAAGCTACTTCATCGTCAGTTACCGCCTCCGTTGCACAGGCTAACCAGGTCCATCAGTGTTGAATATAACACTTCAAGGGATAGATGACCTAAAAACTTCCTAGTTTCTGATGCAGCATCGGAAGCGTCTATACTGAGTTTTCGTTCCTCTATAAACCCGCCATCTATGACCAACCACCATGAGATACATCCTTCACTGTCTTCTGGGTCCACATGTGCCACCAAACTGAGTGTTTCGCCTTGATCCAGCTCAAATGACAAACAAAGAAAGTCTCGTTTTGCCTTTATTCCAACTGTAAGAGCTTCTTCGTGAAGCCAGCGAATAACTTGACCTGCAACCTGTTGCCAAATTCCAACATCATGTTAAGTACACATGAGTTTTAGCGTACCACATGCAATCATATGCAAACAGAGACATCAAAAGACACCAATGGTGTGTTTGCCAGTAATCGGTTTTTAACAACACTACCTTTTTTCTTTATAAATTAAAACCAGTTAAACCACCTCAGAAATATAAGAAATACCTGCTGCAAAATTATCACAGGAAGATCTGCCAAGTCGCAATCGTATCTGTTCATTGAACAAATTTCCTCAGAATTCTCGTTGAAGAGGCCAACCACATTAGGAGCACCTTCCCCTTCTACATTGATGCAATCATCTGTTACAACCACCTTAGTATGAAACTGAGACTTGGCAACGTTCCTCGTGTGACGCATGTCAGATGCTCGGGTTTGGCATGCATGTAGAATAGGTTGAGGAATCTTCACAGAGAGCATCCATGATGACGTCCGCGAATGCCAAGTGGGGTGAGATAACAGCTGCAGATATGGTACCCCTTTAACCTACAGAATCATGAACACAAGTGAGAATAAGTTCAACCACATTTAAATTCAAGCATATCAGTCTTCACAAGAATTTGAGCTTTACCACATTTTCCAGCTCCTTAAGAACTTTGTTTGAAAAGATCCGATGAGCCAAAGACAAACAGAAATGACCAAGAAGTCCAGAACCTTCTTTGGCTGGTTGACCAGATACTCGAGCACCTGTTGAAGTTGGTATATCCTTTGCTTTGACAAATACATGCTGGTGAAAAATCTGTTGCAGATATATTTCACAACTAATTTGATCAGGAATTACTGACTTTATCTTTGGGGTATCCGGTTTATCATCCTCTGGAAACTGCAGGCCATCCAATGTGTCCAAAGGTAAAATTGCATTCTCTATGTTTTGGGTGCTTGGACTGTCAGCCGTTTGTTCATCTTTAGATGGGATAAGTGATATGAACACAGAGGTTCCTTCACCAATATTCAGTTGCAAATAGTTTTCTTGTATTCCAGTTACATTGACTCCTAGAGTTTGATTGAAAGCTTCACGATTTACCAAATTAAACACCTGGACCATAAGACCAGGAGTTAAAAAACATTAAAAATAAGTGTGAAAGAGCGATAAATAAGGAAAAAAAGAATGTGAAAAAAATACCTGCTCATCGAAGATTGCTTGATGTACTTCACGAAGAAGTGAATGCGTTTCTTTAACACACTCATCATCACTTACAGATTCTTTCTCAGCTTCCCTTGATGAATAGACTTTGGTTTTACTGGATTCAATTGGAGTATCACCTGGATCAGCACCAAGAAACCCAAATTGAAGAGATCGAAATGAATTTGGAGGTAGATTTATCGCCAGCATGCCAGCCGAGTCATGTTCAACACGAACTGTAGACAGAGCAGATGGCCGAAATATAGCAGCTGGATCATATAATGAATTGTCAAACAGATCAATGGTAAAGCCTTCATTTCCAGAAGCTGAAGCTGCCATACGCTGCCGCTTAACTTTCCAGTTCTGCTGCAATCTATCCGCTTGTCAATATACGAGATAGAGAATATTGTTCAAGAATATATGAATACTATCGTACCAAGTTCCTTTCACTCATGCACAAACAGAGTATCACAAATTCTAAGTTACCCAAATTCCTTTGTGCTAGAAGAAACCAACGGGCTTGTTGAAGTTGTTTATAGGTGATACAAACAAGTCACGCAGAAATATACACAATTAAAGCAAATAGCTTTGCTGGGTGATAAGAAAGAATCAATGGCCAACAAACTAACATCACTGCCAGAGCATCACTAAACATTGCAGACTCACCTAATTAGAGCACCGTAAAATCTCGCTTCTCGAGCAACCTGTCGGTCCAAAGCTTTGGCAGACTGCTTAAAATACTTTCCAAGATGCTGAAATAGTAATCAATAACACATAAACAGATATCCACGAACAATCAAAACAAAAAGTTACCGAATTTTAAAAATTTACGATTTCTGGAAGCCGGCAAGAACAGCAGTACCCTGAAGCATTGAAGCTTGGTTGCTGCAGACACAGCAAGATCAGACATAGCTTCATTAGGAAGCGGCTTCGGACGCGTCATGCTAGCCACTGTTACAGCATCGTTTGTTTCTACCTGCACGCATTCACATTCCATTAGAATCACTCAGTCACAGCAAGCATTGCTCCTTCAAATGAATATCTCCCCGAAATCAAATGAAAATCGAAATACTTACAGTTTTGATGAGATCTATGATAACGGAGAGCTCCTGGTGCGCCAGCTGCAAGTTCTCCACCATGCTCTGCCATTGCCACTGCGTCGCCGCGCTCTCTTTCGAGCTTTTCTTCTGCTTCTTGTTCTCGTCCTTCTCCACAGCCCAAGCGAAGTCGATTCTCCGAATCAAATTCTGCCGCTTCTCGTCGTAGCCTACATCACTTTAATCAAAGAAATAGATAATTAGGGTTTCCGAGAAATCAAAAGTTGATGCCTGTTTGGTTGCCGGGAAAATAAAATCAGACAAAAAGAGGGCAAATAATATCGACGTACGGAGGAAATCGTTCGAGGCCGTTTTCTTCAATGACTTCCAAGCGCTTGATGGGAAGTTTGTCGAGCGAGATTTCCATTTTACCGTCCATTTTCTCTCGATTTTTTTTCCAGAAAAGTGAAAATTTTCAGAGAAAATTCGGGCAGAACCCTAGGAGGAAGTGGGGAGCTGGGCACTGAAAGGGAATTGTCGCGGATTACTTTGTGTAAAAAGACATATTTGCCCATTTTGCGGATTTTCCTCGTACACTTCTCTTAATTTTCGACCATCCGATCAAATGCATAGAAAAAAATTGATAGATAAAAGTTAACAATAATATGTGAAATTTAAAAAGAAGTACGTAAATAACACATCATTTTTTCTAATAGGATTATTCTTTGTTGACCTTTTAAGTTTTAACTCGATTTTTAGTTTTTTTTTATTTCTTTGAAACTTGAATTATTTCACTTTTAACTCTTGAAACTCAATGAGTGACGAATGTCACATATTGGTAGGAGCTCATACCAAAAAGAGTAATGCTAGATAAAGTAACATTTTAATTCAAATTTATAAATTATATGATGTATCATCAATAATAAATAAGCACGTTAATCAATATTTGAATAATAATTCAATCATCAATTATTACGCCATTCTATTTACAAAATTTGATATAACATGTTAGTCTTCCTAGCATTGTCCTATCAGAAAATGATCTTTTAGGTATGCAAGCCCCCTCTCTTCACTTAAGCTAAAGGCAAAAGAGATACATAGTTATGTGAAAAGAAGTATATTCATATACCATAAACTTGCTAATAAGTACTGGATCTTTAAAATTGTAACCTTCTGATGAAATATAAGCTACTAATACATTTTTTTTTCCAAAGCGATGGCATCGCCATAATTTGGTCTTCCTCCGCTGCCACATTAGTAAAGTTAACGTCGTTTGTAGACCTGGCATTTTGGACCCGACCCGTTAATCCGACCTGACCCCACCCGTTAATATTAGTATTTGGGTGGGTGCTTAACCGGTCGGGTCGCTAACGGGTGGACCCGTTAAATAATGGGCCACTGTGGATCAACCCGTTAAACCCGTTAGCACCCGTTAGTGGAGGATATTTTAGTAATTTCAATAAAATCGTAACAACAAAAAATAGACTTTATGCAAAAAAAAATAAAAAATAAAAATTGTTAACGGGTGACCTGTTATCTTAACGGGTTGGGTTCGGATGACCCGTTAACTTAACGGATCAGGTTGAACCCGATCCAAAACCCAATAAATCCGACTCGTTTACAGGTCTAGTCATTTGACCAAATCAAAGGCGTCAAGGTGAGAGTAACCAAGTTGACGACACTCGTTATGGAGCCGCTCCTATTTTGGATTTTTAGTTAAATTGCATCAATCAACGGTTAGAACTCCTGCCATTTTAATTGTCCAATCACATCCATTTGCATATAATTTTGGGTTTTCAATTGCCAAATTCATACATATTGTACACCGGATTAAAATTATCAGATGAAACTTGCACATTTCTTTGGTCGCAGCCTTTTGTATATAACCATCTGGCTCGTATTAACCCAAACGAATTTGGCACCAATGAACAAACGAAACCTAGCTACGCAACCACTCAAAACAACAAGCTGCCGACTGCCTATAAACAATAAAACTTAATTAATTTAGGGAGGGTAGTCAAACTAACATTTAGGAGGATTTCAAAAGATTTTTGTTAAATTGTAGATTTTATAAGATTTGTAGAATCCAAATGGGCTTTTGAAGATTGTAATGGATTTTGTTGTGAATTTTAATGGATTTTTAGAGATTTTATTGGCATTCATCCAAATAAATTTCTTGTGTTTTGTTTTCAGAAAATGAAAAAAAAAAAAAAGAAAAAAAAAGAGGGAACACTATAGCGGCTTCCACCATCCCCGTGAACCAGAGAGCAAGCTTAATTCTTTTGCCTCAGCCCAACCCCACCACATAGATTCTCTTCTAAACTCTCCTACAAATCCTTCATATTTCTTCACGATCCAAGAATCTTTTCTAGTGAACTCACTTCAAGAATCTTTTATTGAGCTAAAAAAGGGTTTCAATCCATAGATAAGCGAAATTATATGATTAAAAGATTAAGAGTAGAGACGAGGACTGGATGTGGTGCTCATGTGGGAGTTAGGTTGGATAAGCGTAGTGGGAAATTTATATTTATACTTGTGCTAAACAACATAATCATCCCTAGTTAACAAAGAATATGTTCATATGTTACCATCCCATCGAAAATCACAGCCTCACAAGCCACTCAAGTAGACTTGGCTGAAGAAATGAGGATTCTACTTAGGTTGACTTATGAGTTAATAAGCAAACAAACAGGTGGAGGAGAATCTTTGGAATGTATTAAGCTGGACCAAAAATATTATCATGGAACCATACTTGGAAATAGAAAAATGGCATATGGAGAAGTTGGAGCCGTGCTACAGTACTTTTCCAAACAAACTTCTATGAACCATACTTGGAAAAATAATTGGATCGACCATTTACAGTGTTTGTTGGCTGTAATCACCACAAGAAGATAGTTGAATTTGGAGCAGCTTAAACCAATCTACACAACTTGCAACTTAAACCAATTCATGCCAAGGTAAAGAAAATCAAGTAGAAGGTCCAAAGTTCATGTTCTCAAGGCAAACATAAACCAATTCATGGAAGCAGACGAGGAGGGGCTTTGTAATACCAAAAGGGAACGACATCTTCCAAATATCCACCTGTGGGCTGTGGCCTCCGTCCAAGTTAAAGAGAAGGCTGGAAATTGGCCAGGCGGTGCTGGGAGGAGGGTTGTGGGTAGACCTGGCATTTTGGATCCGATCTGTTAACCCGATCCGATCCGTTAATATTAGTATTTGGGTGGATGCTTAACAGGTCGGGTCGCTAACGGGTGGACCCGTTAACAACCCGTTAAATAACGGGTCACTTTGGGTCAAAACGTTAAACCCGTTAGACCCGTTAGCACCCGTTAGTGGAGGATGTTTTAGTAATTTCAATAAAGTCTTAACAACAAAAAATAGACTTTATGAAAAAAAATACTAATAATAATAATTGTTAACGGGTCTTAACGGGTCGGGTTCGGATGATCCGTTAATTTAACGGATTGGATTGAACCCGACCCAAACCCAATAAACCCGACCCGTTTACAGGTCTAGTTGTGGGTAAGGTGATGGTTGGTCAATGTGGATAGCCGCCGGTAAGGTTGCGTGGTGAGGGGAGAAGGATCCAATGAAATCTTTTGGGAGGGTGGAATTGTTTATGGCCATTGACATGTATATCTTCTATCATAGAATCCACTAAAATCCACTAGAAAATGAAATCCGATCAAATTCCTAATTTTGTTTTACTATACCTAAATTTGTATACACTTATTTAAATTAAATTTATTAAAATCCTAATTGATTACATATGAATTTAAATTGAATTTTAAAATGTCTTTTAAAATTTTAATTGACTACAATAAAATTTAAAAATGATTTAAAATCCTTCTAAATCTTAATTTGACTAAACCATATCTCAATATGTATCTTTAACTGTCATTCGAAATTCTACATTGTTTGAATGTACTCTATTCCTACTAATTCTCTAAAAAAAATTCACCCTAACAGATATTATGTTGTGACATTTCTTTTCCTTTCTTTATCGGTGTGGGTTTCCCTTCCCTCCTAAATGACCATCGTTGATTCATTTTTTAAGCATCTATGACATATTCAAGTTATTAAAGCAACAAATCTGCATGACTTTGGTGTATTAAAGTTAGTTAGAGCAACATGTTCTCTTTTTATACTTTAATTTAAATTTTCTTTCCACACGTGAGCAACTATCTAATTATTAATTACTGCGACTCACATTTGATCAGTGTCAAAAATCATCCAAACTCGATCGCATAAGAATGTTGGTAATACAAAATATTTTGGTGGAGGGATTGCATCTACCATGAACTTAAGCATACAAAATACAAATTACTACGAAATTCAGTTTGCTGATCAAACTTTTTCCTATACAAGTTTCAAATGCTTGGTTTCTCCTAGAGTTCTTAACGAAATTCAGGTATCGTTTGACTTCCTAATGGAAATTTGTGTCGAATGACGATATATGTTTACCAATTGAAACAAGGGGAACTTTAACGAAAAGCTCCCGGTACTGTTTACTTTAACGAAAAACTACATTTTTACACTAAAAAGTCAATCCTGGTACTATTCATTTTACCCTTTATTTTGTCTTTATCGTTAAAACTCAAAGTTTTCAAGCTATTTTCATTAGTTTTTCTTTAAAACAAGTATTAGAGGCCTTGCCTAATTCGGGAAGTGAAAGTGAAGTTGAAGTTGATTTGGAACTTGAAAATGAGTCTCCAAATCCACAAGGTTGGCCACTACTATTCATGACTTTCATGAGCCAAGGCCCATGGTCCATAATGCCATTTGCCAACTACATGCCCAGACTTGGTGGTCCTCAGAGTTCCTCAAAGCCACTTATCCGTCTTGCATGTGGCTATAAGTAATTGAGTTACTCCTCATATTACCAATTAATTTTATGGTAGAATCTCAACTCTCTTCATGGTGTCAGAGCAGGTTGTCCCACGTGAGAAGCCCAACAACCAAACGAGCTCCACGTCACCATGTTTGTGTTGTTCACATATTAGGCTTGAAAATTTGCCACACGTGAGGGAGCATGTTAAGAATGAATTTCATATTGATTAAAGGAGAGACCTTACATGTGCTTATAAGTAGTTGGATTACTCATCATATTATCAAGTGGTTTTATGGTGTAACCTTAACTTTTTTCATTATCACCTGTGGAAAGGGATCCTCTTCGGATCCTTTCCACCTGAGCCAACTGAGCACAAAATTTGGGCCCTTGAAATTTGATCCAAGTTATTATAACTTTTAATGGGATCCCCTATTTTTAGCTGTTGGATCAAATTTCAACGGCCTGAATTTGTGGCTCAGGTGGCCCATGTGGAAGGATTCGGAAATGATCCCTTTCCATCGCCTGTGATCAAAGGCATGTAACTTGTCCATTCAAATTTTGTGTAAAATTACATGCAAAATAAAGAGATGGTTATAAAACAGGAAAGGGATCCGGAACAGAGAGAGAAATAAAAGTTCACCAATAAATTAGCTAGTTTAGCTAGGTTGTCAGAAAAGCCCTTACGTGTTGAAAAAGAAATGAGTAATACCAATCTTGATATGAGTCATCAACGTGGAACCTACGTGCAATGGCCGGTCATCACCTATCTGGAAAAATCATCAGAAACCTAAAAACAAAAGCCATTACGAAATGCAGCAGCAGCACACATTCCATTTCTCTCCTCCCAACTCTATTTATTTAAACCCCAATTTCTAGCCTTCAATCCAGTTTTCTATATATTTGCTTATTCCATGCCTCTCATCCCTATCCTTTTTATTAAATATAGTTCTACCCAAATATTTTTCAAATATCATATCATTTGGATCATATGAAAGAGAGCATGGGAAATCCGCTGCATTTGAAGTCCTTGAATCACATCTCGATAGCTTGCAGATCAGTTGAGAAGTCCCTTGATTTCTACCAGAATGATCTAGGGTTCTTCCCAATCAGGAGGCCTGGCTCATTAGATTTCACTGGTGCATGGTATATGTATTACCACTGTTATTAATTTCCATTATTCAAGATCATATATAATCTGTATAAACTTGTAAAACCAACAAGAACCCTTCAATTTGTTGATTTCGTTGTATTTAGGATTCCGCTTTTGTTTCCTGGTAGTCACGCTCGGGTTGTGAATGCATGGACCATTTTGACTGTCGTTTATAAATCTTATGCTACCTACTTTTCGAATAAAGTGTCCATCTCAACCAAAAATATTATATTGTGAACTCTCTACTATGATTTTGAGACTATAGTGGATATATTATTTTGTGTTAATGTTGGTTAATTTTAATCATATATAGGCTATTCAATTATGGCATTGGCATCCATCTTCTCCAATCTGAAGACCCTGATAAAATGCCCGAGATCAGCCAGATTAATCCCAAGGATAACCACATTTCTTTCCAGGTCTCTCTCTAGCTCATTTTTGTACATATGTTCTCATCTTTCGTTTTCCTTTTCTCTTTAAGACCAATATCCCGGATGATATTATGTTGAAAATCACATGATCAACCTCTAATTACTGTAGTTAGACGGTTGATCATGTGATTATCAATATATCCAAACGTAGAACATACTTTTTAAACCACTTAAACTACAAGTCTTCTTATGTTTTTCCATATGTGCATGTGTATTGAACTATTGATCGTGTGGCATGACGAGAAAACAAAAAACATTTGTTTGTTTCTTTGCAGTGTGAGAGCATGGCCTTAGTGGAGAAAAAGTTGAAGGAGATGAGGATCGAGTACGTGAAGCGCAGGGTGAAGGAGGGTGGGATCAACGTTGATCAGCTTTTCTTCCATGACCCAGATGGCACAATGATTGAGATCTGTAACTGTGATAACCTTCCCGTTATACCCCAAGCAAGCCAACCTATATCAGATCCTGCAGCACGTATCAGCTGCAGTGCTCATAAGAACAAGTGCCACACCCGATCATCAAACAAGCAGTCCAAATGAAACATCAACAGCATCAGCAGCAGATGGCAGATATGCCTCCCTCCTATGCACATCAAGAAAGATTACCTGCCTTCTGCATAAATGGGGAGTTTTTAGGAAGAGATATTAGGTTTAATTTGGTCAACCAACTTGAAGATGTTCCTGAAATCAGAATGTGTATGTATTTGTTCTTTTTCAAGTTTCATCAGTAAGCAGATAAAGTTATAAAAATAAAAATAAAAACTTACCCACACCACACGAGTACTTTTTTTTATACAATTTCAAGCTGTCGATGTGTTCAGGGCTTCTGTCTTTGGACATTTGGTGTATTTGTACACTGTAAGTTCAGCGTGCTGTTGCGCGTGGAGCTCTTTTTTTGGAGGACAAAGAAGGTTCGGACGAAGAACGGAAGAAGGCTCGGCCTCTGCCTTATTTTGCTTCTTCTTCCCCTTTCCCGTATTGTTCCTCCCGTTTCCCATATTGAAAATTAACATTTGTATGTGTATGAGTATTGAACTATTGGTCTTGTGAAATGACTAGAAAGGTAAAAAAAACATTTGTTTGTTTTCTTTGCAGTGTGAGAGCATGGCCTTGGTGGAGAAAATTTTGAAGGAGATCGATGGGGATCGAGTACGTGAAGCGCCGGGTGGAGGCAAGGTGGGATCAACTGTAATTAGCTTTTCTTCCATGCCCCAGGTGGCACAGTGATTGAGATCTGTAATTGTGCCCCTAGAAAGCTATCCTATCAGATCCTGCACACGTGTCGGTTGTAGTGCTCAGAAACAACAGCAGCCGTCGCGGACGGAAAATTTTTAGTTGTGACGGGAACACGGATGGTACATCACTTGTTTTTGTGTAAGTGGTGGAAAATTTTAATTTTTAAGTTATTAATCTTTTAACACACATATCCAACCATTTACATAGAGACACGTGGTGTACCGCCTCGTGTGACGGGAACACTGAAAAATCTCTCCAAACTAGCAATCCAAATGAAACCTCAACAGCATCAGCAGCAAATCGCATGAGCAGATAAAAGATGAAAACAACTTTTTTTTTTTTTTTTTTTTTTTTTTACACTTTTGTTTTTGGTTTTGTTGTACATATGTACTGATTCAAGTTTCATCAGTGGGCAGATAAAAGTTAAAAAATAATAACTTACCTACAACACATGAGCGCTACATTTTTTTTTTTTTTATACAAGCGAAGAATATGTGCTAGGAGAACACAGGACTTTGGTTGCAGGGTTGGATATTTTAAGCTGTTTTAGTTGTAAGTCCCCTGTCGAGGAAAGAAAATAGAAGAATTGGGAGCTCCCTCAGTCCAAAAGGAAGAGCTACTATTTCATTAGTCGCTGTTGTGGGCTACATGGAACTCCCATTTCTGCAATTTTCGCATGAATATAGTTGAGAAAAGAGAAAAGGAAAGCTGAGAAAGATTAGAAGGAATGAAAATGGTGTGTGAATTTATAGCTAACCATGGCTTGAAGATGAATGCCAAAGCGTTGATTGTAGAACTGTGACATGCATCTAACTGACCAACAGAATAATCTTTATTTGATAGCATACAAATGCAAAAGTGATATCAAGTTTTTTAATTGCTTCCCAAAAACAGAAAAATAATTGTAATTTTTTTTTTGAATAAACGATATTATCTACACTAAAAAGGAGGAAGTGGGCTTAGCCTCACAATAGGCTAGCAATAATGTGATTCAAATTCGCACTCGCCTACCATCACAAAAATTGGAAACTTTCTTCTATCCCAAAACCTAACCAATTTTTTGTCTATTTAAATGCTCATTTTGCCTGCAAGGGTAAGGTAACTCAAGTTCAAGTAGTTGAGAACGGTTACTCCTACATATGAGGTCCTATGTTCGATCTTCCCATTATCCAACATTGCTTGTATAAAGAAAAATAGGTCATTTTGCCTTGCCTTACACTTACATGCTTACATAGCAATTAAAAATTGGCATCAAGATTTTCCTGAAAGGGGCACGCAACTCAAGTAGTTAAAAATGACTCGCTCTTTCACCTGAGATCTTGTATTCGACTCTACGATCGCTTTCAAAGAAAACTATATCATTTTGCCTTACACTGTTTATGAATGCATGAAGAATGAGACTGAGGGCTCCTCTTCCTTTAATTATCAACAAGGACCTTCCTGAATGAAAGGTATGTTGCTGAGCTTTTAACCCACAAGTCTTTTGGGGGGGGAGGGGGGGAAGGGAGAGGTCGCTCAGGAGCTTCCAAGTCCAAAGCCCCACATGCAGATTTATACCCTTATATTATATATGGTGCCAACGATAAGGAACTAAAATACAAATTCACCAATCAAAATCCATTAATGTCTTCTAACAAACATGCTCCCTACAATTTACGTAAACATTTAATTTGGAAAGAGAATAATATGGTGATTGGTGAACTCTACTGTTTAGATGGGGTTCTAAGTACTTTTGGCTATGTGGCTCAAAATTGGCCAAAATTTTGAGTCTATGAGGACTGTAGACGCTATATATCTCAAAATTATAAAAAATGTGTTTTTTGTTTAAATCTATTGGGTGAAATTTTATTATATATTGTCTTTTAATTATTCGAATTGTTAGTTTATTCTCAAGTAATCGTTGATCAAATCAAACACATCGTAGAAAATCAAAAGTGAACTGCACCATTATGAGGACGTAAAATCTGACCTTCTAATTTTTTTTTTAAAGAGAATTTTATTTCGAGAAAATTAGAATCTCCCACTCTTTTTTTACATAATTTTTATTAAACATTTGTTTCTTTTAAAATTTTGATTAAGACGCTTTTACTAGTGTCCACCTAATCATTTTTAAATTTATTTTATTTACATGTCATTAGTTTATTTTTTAAAATAAAAATGTTATATGTTGATTTCCCACTTTATCCTTTTAGTGGATAAGGGGAATTTTTTTGGCTTGTCAGGATTTATACCTTTTTTTAGGGATATTATTAATAGCTATTAACTAAATCACCAATATTATCTATAAACTTTGAATTTTGAAATTTTTTTTGGCATTAGGGTTTATACTCTTTTGTTGGCTCGTTCACATCATAAAATTATTATTGAAATATAAAAGTTGTTGATAAAAAGGATGAGTTAGTATTTGGACTGAGATTACTGTTATTCGGCATGAGATATATAAATGTGAATTTTAAATTGAAATCAATTTGAAACGTATTCAGGTCAATTTGAAACATACCAATAACAACTTGAAACATACCGATACTAAATTGAAACGTACCCATTTCACATTGAAACGTTCAATAACAACTTGAAACGTACCTATACTAAATTGAAACGTACCCATATATAAATATGAATTTTAAATTGAAATCAATTTGAAACGTATTCAGGTCAATTTGAAACGTACCAATAACAACTTGAAACGTACCGATACTAAATTGAAACGTACCCATTTCACCTTGAAACGTTCAATAACAATTGGAAACGTACCGATGCTAAATTGAAACGTACCTATTCTAACTTAAAACGTACCAATTTATTGGTTTGAAATGTACCAAATTATCCTTTAAAAGAAAATGTACTACTAAATTCTATTTCCCAAAATGTACCATGGTAAGTGAAAAAGATGGAAAGATGGGTAAAAAGTGTGCTAAAACAAAAAGCATACCCTTTGATATGGATACTCAGATCAAGAGGTGTGCATAAAATGAAATATGAAGGAAATGAATATGACCAACAAGGGAGAACAAAAGAAGGTTTGATCGGCCGATCGAGGAAAGCAATGACATGAAAAAATTGCTAATGGTTGTAGAAGAAGATAGCACGTTAGTTACTTGTATGGCGTGGAGTTAGGAATAAAATACACGTTAGAAGCATAATTAGATCAAGTTTGATGTGTTAAGATTTTTAAAACTAATCTACTACATTTTAGGAGATTTGGGATATTAACATATAATTATTAATTACTTAAAGGTACATCATAATGTCAAATCGTGTAATATGGCATTAAAAAGATGTTACTTATAAAATAAGTGTTACCTTAATTGTAGGAAGAATGTTTAATCAAATTTTTAAAAAGAACAAATGTTTAATCCAAAAAATTAAAAAAAGAGGCGTCTATATCAAAACTACCCTTTTAGAGAACTTTTTTACCTCTAAGCATATTGGAAGAAGTATAGGACATGTGATCATGTTGACCCGATGGTGATGCTTAATAGATAATTATATGCCCATGTTGTATTCATTGATTGAAAATCTCTTAAACGAATGCCAAGAGTAGTTTATGTAATACCTCTTTTCTTCCTCCCTGATTTTTCCTATATAGTTCTTATATATTTTTTTATTAAAGTAAAAATAGAAAACATGATCAAACTACCAGATTCTATTTCTGCCCAACTATTTTAATTTACAATATTAAAATTTCGAATTAAAGAGCGAAAGATAAATATAATATCGTGACTAACTGACCGAAACAGATACTCGATTTCGTTCCATATTACAAATGAAAAATTGAATAGTCTAAGAAAGAATTTTCATTTGTTGCCCTAAATAATTCTTTTTTAGCTCATAATCTTTTAATAATCTGTGGTCATGTTAATTTCTAGGAAAGGTGCTTTGAAGAAAACAAAGGTTGTTATAAAATATACACTAGCATATACAATATCATAGTCAATTTTAAGTTAGGAGCTACAAATCTACACGTATAGATTTGTGCTGTCAAATCTTGTAATTTAATTTTTTATATATCTATATATGTGGATAAAGAATAACAGCATACAGCAAAGACAGCGACCATTTTGTTGTGTACCACCAACAAAATAAGCGGTGGAAGGTAGGGAGGTCGGGGGTCCTCTGCTGCTTTGTCTCCAAAACAAAACCACATAAACCGCCCAGCGATCGGAGACCATTATGCCCCAACGAGTAATTACCAATATCCCACCATCACCAATTTCAAGCAACAGCAAACTCGTAAAATGATATGATATATTAACACGAATTCTAATCACTAGTTAATCATGCAAATACATGACTGATTGATCATGTACATACCAATTAATATTAGGTCACATGCATGATTGAGTGTATTATTCATGTTTGAAATGAATTAAGATTTGACTAATATCTATATAAATCGAAATCAATAAACAACTCAGTACATACACAATTAACGATAGCACAATTTTAAAAATAAAGACATTATTATGAAGTTTTTCATCGAAATGAATTAGATCGACTAGTATATATATATTCAACGTAAATAAAAAAAATGATAAACGACGTGAAACATTATTACTCCTAATCAAAATCAAGAAATGTAAGTCACAAAACTAGCTATTTCAACATCATTTTAATATCCAAGTTTACAGGCAGAAACACATGGTTTGCTACTATAGATTATGTTGTCATCCTAATCAACCATTAATTAAAACCCCATTGATTGTCCTGGTGATTCGAAACAGTCCCCCTATACTGCTTATATATTTTTTGTACCTCCATAACACATGAAAGAGTAAGAGAGAGAGTCCGAGAACTGAGAAATGGCGAGTAGCACTCCCAGCCATGAGAAGCAGAAGAGAGGAGGAGCCATGTCCACGTACAAATACAATCCGAGCAGCGGCCGTCACTTAAAGCCGGAATCCAAGCCTGTTACTACAATGGCGGATAAAACACAAGCTTTACGAAACTGGTTCAATTTATCCATGAGAAAACCAAAACCTCGTCCAGAAATTGATGTACTCCATTGTGACCAGAAGAGGCAGCAGGGCGGGAATGAAACTTATAGTTTAGATGGTAATTTTGGAAATGGAAGACGAGGAGGGGGAGGGCGCGGAGGAGGTGGAGGAGAAGTGGTGGCGGCGAGGAAGTCTGTGTCTCATGTGGAAACTAATTTGGCATCAGTGGCTTCATTTCTTCAAGTGAAGGTGTTGGTCTCGGACATGCCTGGATTCATGCAAGTTCATGCCTTTCGTAGCGCTAGACGAACTTATGACAGCTTGGAGAAGTTTAGCTCAAGACACATGGCTTATAACTTAAAAAAGGTATGTTCCAAATTCAAACCCTAGATCTACATATGTTATGTTGCAATTACTTGTTGCAATTACTTTATTTCACCACTATTATTTGTTCTTAAAACTAATTAAGGTTAATCGTTCAAAAGAAAAAAGGTTTATATTATGAGTTCTGAAGCATAAATTTTGCCCCATCATCGGTACAATCAGTAACACCCGAAAATCTCTCGAGGGGAAACAAGCCCAAGACAAATGTCTAGGATAAAATTATTTTCTTTTTTGGTCTTGGTTTCTAAGTGGTGTTTCTTTTTGGAGTCTCCTTCCCTTCATATCTCTTATTTTGGATGATTGGGATCATGTGTGATCATATTCATACGGTCTTGTTTTGGATGATTGGGTTCATGTGTGATCATATTCATACGGTGACACATACAAATCCCACAGACCACATGGGATCAATTAATGAAAATATTTAGATAGACATTGAGTCACCGATCAGATCTGATATATTTCTTGGTTCTTTTACTCTTGAAGATTTTTAAGTGTTTTTGGTTGTATATAGTCATGTGTGTATTTTTCTTACCGCACTATGATCATATAGACACATGAAATGCATTGCATAAGATAGACACATACACGAACTCGGTGATAAAGACAGATCTTCTTCTTGGTCTTTGAATTAATATGAGGTTACTTAACAAACAATTAAGTACGAAATATAACACGTAGTTGTATACAACGATGATTTATAAGGCAGCCCTTTTCTTCTGACTCTCTATCAATGTGCCCATTGATCAGATGATTTCATGAGAGAGTTTAGATCTTGAATCAATGGATCTGAATTGGCAGCACTTGTGTTTCTGCTCTAGTTGTCCACCTGTCTGCAAAACTGGACTGGGTTCATGTTCCGGCTGCTGCAAACAGCCCATGTTCTTGGTCACACAATTAAACAACTTATAATCACGATTAGTCGCTTAATATTCATTGATTAATCATGGGCTCTCTGATTTATGCAGGAGTTTGATAAATTATACGGGCCGGCATGGCATTGCATAGTGGGCTCGGGTTTCGGGTCGTTTGTGACCCATTCAACAGGTTGCTTCCTATATTTTTCAATGGAGAAACTGTGCATTCTCTTGTTTAGAACTAAAATCCAGAAAGCAGTAGACTGATTGATGTCTGCATTTACCTATTTATTTCTTTTTTGCGGGTTGAGGTAATCATTATTGTATTAAACAAGAACACTGGATTAGAGTGTGCTTATATAAATCTCAAATATTCGACCTTAATTATTTAGAGAACATAATCATTTTTCCAAGTTTGGTCCATAGCCATTTTGAAGTCATGGAAGTACTGGTAGTAGTAGGAGCAAATATGGGCACATAATCACATTGGCTAGAGCAGATTTACTCTGCTTCATGCACTTGGGTTTAAATCACCACTTTCGTAGTTTAAATTAGTTTAACGTAGAATATCGTTTGCATAAAAAGAAATCACGAAAGTAATTACAACGGCATCAATGAAAACACAAATTGAGCTTGTGGACCATGTTATCCAGAGATGACCTGCAATTCGGCGTGCAGCTTCTGGATTAGGGTTTAGGGTTATATTTTAATTACCACATGCAGCTTTTCGATTAGGATTTCGGGATTTTACCGCATGCAGCTTTTTATAAATCATTGGAGAGACGTTTTTTCAGGTTAAAGATCAATTTCAATTGTAAGATTTGTACGGTTTTGAAAGAACGAGAACTATTCCATTGAAAGAGATTTCAAGTTAGTAGTGAAAGATGTGACTGGTGGTCGAGTTTATTGTTTTTGACACCGTTGGGATCTAATTAATTAGGTTTTTATTGGTTGTCTGGTCATGCATGTGAAGCTGGTGGAGCTGCAAATTAACATAACATAGGATACTAAAAACTCTCAACGAAACAAAACAACAAAAATGAGGCAAAATACTGAATAAATTAATATCAATTAATTAAACGCATAGAAACAACGCAAATTTTAGTTTAGTCGGATTTACTACAACAATGTGCTTCTTCTCTTTTGAATCATTTAAAGTAGACCGTCGTTTGTCCAAAAAAAAAAAAAAAAAAAAAAAAAAAAAAAAAAAGAAGAGAAAGAGAGAGAGAGAGACAATCATGAGCAGTTATGGAGAAAAAGAGAGAGAAGGTGGGATTAGGAGTCAAGTATATATGGATTACCAGATTGGTCTGGAGTCTGACCAATTCATGGTCCCTTGTGGCTGGCTTTTCTAGTTGAACATGTCTAAAAGCAGAAGAATATATAACAGGGCGGTCAGGTTCTTCGGTTGCGGCTGCTGATTGCTGATCTCCTAATTAGTTTGGCTTCTTCATTTTGTCCAATCATATAATAAGGGAGTTTTAACGAAACACGGGGTGTATTCAATTGGAATTTTGATGAATTTTAATTATTTTAATGAATCTAGGGGTATTCAATCAG
The DNA here is from genome assembly GCA_036320875.1 of Cotoneaster glaucophyllus. NCBI lineage: Eukaryota > Viridiplantae > Streptophyta > Magnoliopsida > Rosales > Rosaceae > Cotoneaster > Cotoneaster glaucophyllus. Next base: position 11,512,111 of record CM070073.1, on the reverse strand, counting down.
AATTTTAAGTGATTCTATGATATTCAAAGTGTATTCAATCAAGATTTTAAGATAGTTTATTAAAATCCTTATAAATTATTCAATTAGGATTTTAAAGAAGTTTATAACATTCCAGATGTATTCAATTATAAATTGATTTTAAAGAATTTGAAAAAGTTGATGAATTAGAGGGAATTTGAGAGATTTCGTAGTGTATTTTAAGCATCCACAAATCTCACCTCTCCCCATGAGATTTCGAGGAAATTGAATCAAAATTTTATATGGAATCTCTATAAATAAATTAAACTCCATAAAAATTCATGGATTTATAATTCCACTAAAGTCTCTCAAATTTCTGATTGAATACACCCCCTAAGTTTTAAATATACTGGAATTAGGAAACTATGCTTGTTTTGGAGGGCAAACAGAAATCTCACAATTATATATATATGAACATATACAATTACGAGCCAACGATGAAGTCACAGAAGGTCTTTCCGGAAACGCATAATTTCCTTTTGATTCGGACTGCTAAACAAGTCAAATACAAATTAAAATTCGAGGAATGCTAGCAATTTTTAAAATTCGATCTCTTATTATATCTTTTCTGTCTCTTCGTTTTATCATTGCAATATTCCGTGATAATTAAACCATTTATTTTCCTAGGTCGTCTTAAACCTTTGATGTTATTGTAATCAGTTGTAAGTACCTTAAAGATATTTGATATGACTATTTAGAGGCAGATGTAAGGGCGAGTGGAGGTTGTTACTCTTACTCGCCCCTTTTGCTACACATAATGTAGAATTTTCATGGAAGTTAAGCTCCAGCATAGTTGTTTTGGAACAGACTGTTTGACAGAAGTCCTTTTCCGCTAAAAAATTCTGAACCCGCCACTAACAATTTCATTTTTTTAAAACAAAAAAGATAAAGAGTCATTTTTGTTTATGTACTCTACTTTCTTGAGAAGAAAAAAATTCATACGCTCACATGGTGTGGATCCTTAACAACTCAACAATGAAGAAAGTCGTGAATAAATAGTATTAAAAAGGTCAAAAATGATTGTTTTGAGGAAGTTAATGTTAGACGAAGTCAAGTTCAACCTGCCATCACCGAGATTTGAGGAGTTGTGATTAGGATCACACTTCTATCTTTTATGATACTCCTAGTTTTTAGGGTTTTGTATTTCAAATGTTTGTTGTACGTAACAGCTCAGATGTAATCTTTTTGGTTTTGTTTGTATCTTGAAAAATCCCTGAATCTAGGGTTTTTCAAACTGATATTGTAATCCTGAAGTTGTTATAAATACATGCATCCCATTATTGTATGGGTATGCAATCAAAGTGAAACCCTAAGAGTGTTACAGTTTTACATGGTATCAGAGCCTTTCATTGTCTAACGACTAGATCCTTTTTTTTTTCCACGCTTCAATGGCTGAAAACAATGTCAGTTCTTCCACCACCAACCCACCTACCACCAACCCATTCCATCATTTTTCCACCGTTGTCAATATCAAGCTTGACAGAACCAACTACCCACTGTGGTTGGCTCAAATTCTCCCAATTCTCAAAAGTAGAGATCTGATGGGGTATGTGGATGGTACTTTGGTGTGCCCTCCCAAACACTTGCCTGGTGCTACCATTGTCAATCCTGCATACAGTGCGTGGAATCAACAAGATCAAATGATCTTGAGTTGGATAAATGGCTCCCTGACAGCTTCTGTTTTATCTACTGTGGCAAGCAAGAGGACTGCGCATGCCACTTGGGAAGCTTTGGAGCAAAGGTATGCCTCCACTTCTCATAACAGAATTTTGTTCATGCGGAATGAGTTGCTACAGACTAAGAAAGGTAATCTTTCTGTTGCAGATTACCATTACCTGGATCGCATGAATGCGATTGCTGACAACCTTGCTCTTGCGGGGCAACCTGTGAATGATGATGAACTCGTACAGATTGTGTTGAACAATCTAGGACCTGCTTTTGATATGACTGTAAGTGCTGCTCAAGCTCGGGATACCCCTATCACCTATCCCACCCTTGAGGCACTTCTGTTGACTACCGAGTGAAGAATGGTGGATCAAAATCCTTCCTTGGCTGAACCTGCACCTATCAACGCCTTTGTTGCCACCCGAGGACGTGGCAGTGGACGCTTTCGTGGGACTGGAAGAGGTACGTCCTCATTCAATCGTGGTTTCGTGCCCAATCAGCGAGGATACAATCCTCGCAATAACACCAACCAGCGCACCCAGCAGCCTAATGGTGAGAGATCCTCTTTTCCTGGTGAGCGTATTATTTGCCAAATATGTGGCAAACTAGGTCATCCTGCCCTTGATTGCTACCAAAGGATGAACGCTGCTTATGAAGGTAAGATTCCTGCTCAAAGACTCACAGCCATGTCCTCCTCACCTATCACTGTCAACAAGCAATCCAATGGTACCTGGCTGTTAGACACTGGTGCGAATGAACATGTCACTCCTGAACTTCAAAACTTGGTTAATCCCAAAGAATACAATGGTAATGAAACTATTGGGGGTGTAGGTAATGATTCTGGCATCACTATTTCTCATTTTGGTTCTAACCAACTACATACTAAAGCTTGTTCATTTGATTTAAATAATGTTCTTCACTGCCCAATTGCCTCTCAAAACATCATATCTGCCCATAGATTTACCTTAGACAACCATTGCTACCTGCTAATATTTCCATATTTTTTTCTTGTTAAGGACCTCAAGACCTGGAAGATGCTTTTCCGAGGGAGATGTGAGAATGGGTTATACCCATTTCCAAGTGGCAGTGGACGATTCAACTCTTCAATTTCAGCCTTGGTAGAGGTACGGTGTTCAGTGCAAAAATGGCATGCTTGGCTTGGTCATCCTGCCAATTCAATCATTAAGTTTTTAATTTCCAATAAAATGGTACCAACCCATGGTACTTTTGATGTAAGTTTTTGTGAGTCATGTCCCTTAGGAAAAAGTACAAGGTTACCTTTCACTTTGTCTGAGTTTGTTTCTACGTTTCCCTTGCAACTTTTGCACTCTGATGTGTGGTCTTCCCCAGTTGTTTCTAATGAAGGTTTCTGTTACTATGTGTTGTTTGTGGATGACTACTCTCGTTACTCTTGGATTTTTCCCATGAAAAATAAAAGTGAAGTTTTTAAAATATTTGTAAAATTTAAAACCACTGTCGAAAACATGTTTAATCTTACAATTAAAACCCTTCAATGTGATGAAGGGGGGGGAATATAAAAGTCATGCTTTTCAGCAGTTTCTTACTGATAGTGGGATTTCACAACGTTTTTCATGCCCAAAACATCCTGAACAAAATGGAATTGCAGAAAGGAAACATCGACATATTGTTGAAACAAGTATTGTTATGCTTTCTCAATCGCACGTTCCTAATAAGTTTTGGTTTGATGCTTGTTCCACGGCTACGTACTTGATAAATCGCATGCCAACAAAACTTTTATCCAATATGTCACCCTATGAGAAGTTGTTCAAAAAAATTCCAAAGTATGACATGTTAAAAGTATTTGGATGTCGATGTTTTCCATGGCTAGTTCCTTACACACAACATAAACTGCAACCAAAATCAAAAGCTTGTGTTTTCTTAGGGTATTCACTGAATCACCAAGGCTACAAATGTTTGGATTTGTCCACGAGACGAATTTACTTGTCTCGCCATGTCCTATTCGATGAGGACTCTTTCCCTTTTAAGGGACTCACATCTTCCTCAGAAAACGTCAAAGAATCAGGTACCTCTCAATTGTTATTATTTAATTTTGATATGCCTAGCACTGCTCCTATATCCCACCCACCTAACCTACCCGATATACCTGTCACTCCACATACTCATTCCAGTGAAATAATTTCCTTCTCAAACACCGTACATTCTCAACCTGCCCCAACTACTGCACCGTCTTAACCTGTCCCAAACACTTCAGTTGTCACCTCTAGTCCCATGCCGACTACAATTGTGTTGTCCTTGCCTGTGTCATCAACCGTACCTTCAAATGAACAAGCCGTGGTATCCACAGAAGCAGTACCAGTGTTGTCAGAAAATCAAAGTCATCGAATGACTACACGATCAAAGTCTGGCATTCAAAAACCTAACCCTAAATATGCCATGCATGTGACTGTTGACAATTTTCCAATTGAACCAACCTGTTTCAGTCAAGCTGCCAAGTCTCGGGAATGAAGGAATGCCATGGTACAGGAATTTAATGCGTTGCAACGCTGTGGAACGTGGAGTTTGGTTCCGTTTCATCCAAACATGAATTTGCTACCAAATAAATGGGTGTTCAAATTGAAGAGACGTGCAGATGGTACAATTGAGCGTTATAAGGCCTGCCTTGTCACCAATGGTTTTCACCAGAAGGTTGGTGTGGATTATAATGAGACCTTTAGTCCAGTGGTTAAACATAGTACAATTAGGCTTGTTTTAAGTCTTGCAGTTTCAAAAGGTTGGCCCGCTAAGCAGCTAGACGTCCAGAATGCATTCCTGCATGGTTTTTTTAACGAAGAAGTGTACATGCGCCAACCTTCGGATTTTGTTGATCAGCAGTTACCAAATCATGTTTGTAAACTTCAACGCAACATTTATGGTCTTAAACAGGCCCCGAGGGCATGGTTTCAGAGATTCTCAGACTTCCTGCTTCAACTTGGTTTTCAGGAATCAACTTGTGATTATAATTTGTTTGTGTTCAACCACAAAGGGGTGTTTCTTATCTTTCTCATCTACGTGGATGATATTTTGCTCACTAGCAACAGTCCTTTTGACATGTCCCAGTTAATTACGAAGTTGGGCACCTTGTTTTCCATGAAGGATTTGGGACCGCTCAATTATTTTTTGGGAGTGGAGGTCAAGTACGATGGAACTAGCATCATTTGTGTCAGTCCAAGTATGCTCTGGAGTTTGGACTTATTGTCACGCACCAGATTCACTGAAGCTAAACCCATTTCTACACCCATGTCTTCTGGTCAAAAACTAAGTGCATATGTTGGCGATCCATTTGACAAACCAAAAATGTATCGTAGTGTTGTAGGTGTCCTACAATACTTAACGATAACTCGCCCCAATTTATCTTATGAAGTTAACCAAGTCTGCCAGTTTATGCATGCTCCAACAAATATTCACTGGATGGCAGTCAAACGGATTTTACGTTACTTGAAGGCCACGCATAACCATGGTCTTCTTTACAAGCCAGGTACTACACAACTTTCTGCTTTCTCTGATGCGGACTATGCTGGGAATCCAGATACTCGGCATTCAACTGGTGGATTTTGCATTTATCTTGGTTCAAATCTGGTGTCGTGGAGTTAAAAAAAACAGAAAATTGTTTCTCGGTCGAGTGCTGAGGCCGAGTATAGGCAACTAGCTTACACAGCAGCTGAGCTCTCGTGGTTGAGGTCTTTATTTCGAGACCTGCATTTACATCTTATGCGACCCCAGATACGGTGTGACAATGTGTCCTCAATAGCTCTTGCTTCGAATCCTGTGTTCCTCCAGAATAAACATTTGGAGGTTGATTATCACTATGTTAAGGAGAAAGTGGTTCGTGGTGAACTGTTGGTTAACTATATTTGTTCACAAGATCAGCTTGCAGATTTATTTACCAAAGGTTTGTCTTCGTCTCGATTCAACCTGTTGGTGTCCAAGCTTCCACTTGTTCCTCCACCTGTTAGCTTGCGGGGGGTGTTAGACGAAGTCAAGTTCAACCTGCCATCACCGAGATTTGAGGAGTTGTGATTAGGATCACACTTCTATCTTTTATGATACTCCTAGTTTTTAGGGTTTTGTATTTCAAATGTGTGTTGTACGTAACAGCTCAGATGTAATCTTTTTGGTTTTGTTTGTATCTTGAAAACTCCTTGAATCTAGGGTTTTTCAAACTGATATTGTAATCCTGAAGTTGTTATAAATACATGCATCCCATTTTTGTATGGGTATGCAATCAAAGTGAAACCCTAAGTGTGTTACAATTTTACAGTTAAGTGCAGGAAAATGTTATTGTCAAAAAGAGAGGATCTTCGCCGGATCCTCTTTGTGAGGATCCCGGGATCTTTCAATCATATCCGTTTATCGTACATCGTGCAACCAGTTTTTGTTAGGTGCTGTTTATAATCAATTTTAAATAAAAAAAATTACAATAATTTATAACTGCACGATGTACAATGAACATATGTAATTGGAGGATCCTCATGATCCTCACAAAGACGATTCGTCGAGGATCCTCCTATATTGTCGAAATCCAATAGTAGTGACCTAACCCTAACCCTAGTTGATTATTATTATTAAGGATCCTCCTAGATTGTCGAAATCCAATAGTAGTGACCTAACCCTAAGACCATCTCCAATGGTTGGGCTAAAAGCCAAATATTTTAGCCCGGAAAATTTTTCTTTTAGCCCATAAACAGTTTTTCTACTCCAACCCATTCTACCCTAAAATTTTAGCCCGGGATTATTAAAGAATAAACTTAGGCTATTTTTTTTCTTAAATTAATTTAAAAATAAAAAATAAATATGTAGACTATCGTAAATTAATTTTATGAACATTTTAATCTAAAAAAATTTAAATTCCGATAAATATTTTCACTCGGTTCGGTGGAGCCCACACCGATTTCTGGGGGGAATCTGGCCTTAGTTTAGCATTTAGCATTTAGCCCAAATTTTCCCCTTGCATTGGAGTGAGTTTGGGGGAAAATTTTGGGGGGTAATTTGGCTTTTAGCCCACCATTGGAGATGGTCTAACCCTAGTTGATTATTATTATTATTATTATTATTATTATTATTATTATTATTATTATTATTATTATTATTATTATTATTATTATTATTATTATTATTATTATTATTATTATTATTATTATTATTATTATTATTATTATTATTATTATTATTATTATTATTATTATTATTATTATTATTATTATTATTATTATTATTATTATTATTATTATTATTATTATTATTATTATTATTATTATTATTATTATTATTATTATTATTATTATTATTATTATTATTATTATTATTATTATTATTATTATTATTATTATTATTATTATTATTATTATTATTATTATTATTATTATTATTATTATTATTATTATTATTATTATTATTATTATTATTATTATTATTATTATTATTATTATTATTATTATTATTATTATTATTATTATTATTATTATTATTATTATTATTATTATTATTATTATTATTATTATTATTATTATTATTATTATTATTATTATTATTATTATTATTATTATTATTATTATTATTATTATTATTATTATTATTATTATTATTATTATTATTATTATTATTATTATTATGTCAAAAAACTTAATTAAAGCAAGTCAAATTGTCAATAGAAAATTGGATTAGAAGATGAATTAGCTGATGGTTTATTAGCTGTCAACTTTGCCACACAATTCTGTTTTAATTAATTATTGTTATTGTGTTCAAACCTTATCGGTGTCTAATCTAATATTTAATCTAATAAAATTCAACGTTTGAGGGAAAAAATTGTTATTGGGACCTACCAAAATAAATTGTAACTTCTTCACAACTAGTCCTATTTATTTGAATATTCTCACGTTATTTTTTGGCGTTTTAACCAAAATGGTCATTGAAATTGGCATAAATCCTCACTTTGGTTCCTATGATTTAAAATCGATAGAAGTGGCTCTTGAGTTTATCTACCGTCAATCATTTTAGTCCTTAAGTGAAAAATCTCCGTTAAATAAGGACCAAAATGACAAAAAAAATCCTCAAGTTTTGTCAAATGGTTTTGGCCGTTGTTTATTAAATTGAGAGTATTTTTTCATTTTAATTCTTATTTAACAAAGATTTTATAGAATGATCAAAATGATTGATGGTAGACAAACTCAAAGACCACTTCTATCGATTTAAAATCTCATGAACCAAAGTGAGGAGAATCTCAAGGATTATTTTGGCTAAAATGTGAGATCCCACATCGCCCAGGGGAGTGATCCTTATATGTATATTCTCATCCCTACCTAGCGCGAGGCCTTTTGGGAGCTCACTGGCTTCGGGTTCCATGGGAACTCCGAAGTTAAGCGAGTAGCGCGCGAGAGCACTCCCATGATGGGTGACCCATTGGGAAGTTCTCGTGTGAGTTCCCAGAAACAAAACCGTGAGGGCGTAGTCGGGCCCCAAAGCGGACAATATCGTGCTACGGTGGTGGAGCGGGCCCGGGATGTGGTGGACCCCGGGCCGGGATGTGACATAAAATGCCTTATCTTTTTTATTTTCTGGTTGTTATAACAAAAATGTTCCCTTATACCGTTGGGCAAAAATTGCTGAGCTCTAATTGGTACTAGAACTGACTTTTGGTCTTCATTGTTTGAAGTATTTTTGTTTTAATATCTCTCATTTTGAAAGTGTAAAAGAAAAAAAAACGATGCAATCCATACGAGCTCACATGCACTGTATATTTATAAAAATGCAAAATTAAGCAAGTTTATGTAAGACTAATATTAAGAGACTGAAAACTCGAGTATTAAAAGGGAAAAAAAATCATTAGATAATGAACAATTAGTTTTGAACTATTGCGTATCTTAATGAACTAGCGTTTATATACAGATGTACAAATGTTTGTTTGAAAAGTAAGCAACGAATAAGCTTCTTCCACATTTCTTCATTTACAACATGTTTTTCAATTCGAAAAAAACAGTGAATCCGCCTGAAATGTCCTCGTGTTGCATCCATTTCTTGTTCTCTTGCACTTGGCAAATATAAGAACGTTGGAAACTTGGGGGAGTGCACGTTGATGTCAAGGATTACTTTCATTGTGGTATATTCTTAAACAAAATTAAAATAAAACTCTTAAAAGTAAAAGACAAGAAATAGCAGAATAATATGATGGCCGGCGCTTAATTTTCCAAAGACAATAATTATTATAAAATGATTAGAATTTAACAAAAGTTGCTAATTGCTACTTACCAAACACCAACTAAACGGAATTGGATCCGGAACTTAATGTCCGGAACTTAATGATCAACTAATTTGAACCGCACAAATTGAATTTAATGATCTATATTAACTCATTTTTTTGGACCACCACACACAAACTAACAACTTTGATTTTTTTTTCACACCAGTTAACGATCCTAATAAGTTGATCCTTAAACTCCGGAGCAGATCCAATTTCCAACTAAACACAATAATTTTCAGACGTTATATTATATTAATATAAAAAAGTAGTTAATTTGATATGCTTGCTAGCTGCTACCGCGTGGCTGCATTATGCAATGCGCTGTCTTCCAAGAGGGCAATATTGTAAAAAATCCTACAATTTTATTTCTTAGTTCTTATCTCACATTGAAAACACGTCAAAAAAAAAAAAATATGAAAAAAAAAATAATGCTAGATAGATTAATTTGTAGATAAATTTTGCAACTAACTAATGTGACACTAATAAAAAATAAATGTATTAATTAACACTTAAGTAATAATCTAATCATCAACTTCTATGTCATTTAGTTTACAAAATTCAGTTATAAATCTAACCTTCCCTACATTAACCATGAAAAAAATGCCCTTAGTTGAATAGATCAAATTTCCGGGTCCCACTTTCTTTGAATCTGCTGAGGTGATTAGTTAGCGGATTCAGGTTTATCGAAACGCTACTTTAGCTAAGGTAGTTTTAACGAAAAACTCGCGGTACTGTTCACTTTAACGAAAAACCACAGTTTTACACTAAAAAGTCAAATCTGCTACTATTCACTTTACCCTTTATTTTGTCCTTATCGTTAAAACTCAAAATTTTCAATCCCTGTTCATTAATTTTCCTTTTAGCTAATTGCTCTTTCGTCATATGATGTTTCGTATCTAATAATATATTATTATATGTATTTTTTTTTAACATTACAATGTATATAAAATTAAAAATATAACGGTAAATCTATTTCATGTAAAATGTTCTAAAAAATCCTTTTTGAGGCATTTCTATCAAAGCATTTTGCCAATATAGTGCTTAAAAATATCAAAGAAATATTCGTATAATTTCACGTATAACAATTGTATACGCTAGCTCCTATATGAACCCGTCAACTATATTCTATGATTATGAATACGAATGGTAATATTTGAACTATAGAGTAAGCGGATTATAGCATTTGAATTATAATTCCAATTTGCAACCATTTTCTTTTTCTATCAAATTATCAATACGTGACGAAAATTCGAACTCAGAACATCTTCGAACCCTAAAAAATTAAGGGCATTCCAACTTAGAACATCTTTAAATCCTAAAAAACTAAGAGTTTATTGGTAATTAAGATTGATAAACAAGAACACAACATGTATATTATCAGGTGAGAGAATCACACAAACAACGCTAAGCTTAATTAGTAATTAACTTCAGAATATGCATAATTTCGAAAAACCTAGTGACACTCCAAAAGTGAGCACAAAAAACAAAAAACCAATTAAGAAAAATTAGAACATAATTAAGAATTCTAATCGGAAATTATTGTAGCTCACTCACCAGACACACCAAAAGTATTTAATTATAGATTTTTAACAAGATTACATTACAAATCACACCTTCATCCCCACAATTCTCTAATAACATCAGAAAATTAAAAAAGAAAAACTGGGCATGCAGTTTTTTGTTCCAATTAAACCAAAAACGGCTAACAAATTTTAAGTACAAATTTGAATAATTAATTAATTCTACGACCTTCGCTTGTTCGATCTCGGCCTACGCGCCGAAGCCGGCTTCGGTTTTCCAAACGCGCCACAGATCCCGCAGCCGGAGACTTTCGGGGATGGCGGGTCCGTCGCTTGCGGAGAAACCTTGACCGTCCGATACCCCTTTCCTCCGTTGGATCGGCTCCGCTCCATGGTAGGTCCTGCCGCGCCGCCGCCGCCGCCCTGATCCTGCTGAGCTGCCTCCGCCTGCTTCTCCGCCTCCACTTGGTTCAGCGCCCGCTGTAGAAACTTGTCGTCCCAAATCAAGCCCGACGAGCCCTGCCTCCTAAACGTGCTCTCAGACCTCTGAAGCCCCTCAGCCATCGGATTGATCTCTGAAATTTTATGATAAATATCTGAATCTACGATCTGGGTTTCGTTTCTGGAGTCTGGAGGGTTCGATTTATGTGGATTTGAAGGATGGGATTTGGAATTTGGGATTGAAAGTTTGAAGTCCAAGTTGCTATAATGGTATGAGTTTGTTTATTTATACGGTGTTGGACTTTTCTCGCTGCTTTGGGGATGTGAGAGAGAGAGACAGAGAGTGACAAATGAATGTTAGGAGGAAAGAGATTAGGAGGTGAAATCTAATCGCTAATTTGCGATTAATTATGTGGATTACTATGTATTATTTTAGTGTTCTTTTCTTCTCCCTAATTATTTTGACAGTTTTGGTGTATCAGAAAATGTGAATAAGGAATTAGACAAACGTGTAATATTGGACGAAAGTATGAATGTAACAAATTTGAGCTAGGCGATTATATAGGCATCAAATCTAATTTGTATTAAATTCCAAATATTATTAGGAATTGGAAGATCTTATAAGGAAGGTAACAATGAAATCATAGTCAACTGGGAAAAACCAATAAATCTCCTGTGAGAAGGAAATATAAACTTACCCAATATCCTAATCTTTAGAAAGTATAAAGTTCAAAAGATTTTTTCAGAGCTCCTTTACTTTTAATTTTAAATGAGATATTAACAATGTTTTAAAAATCTCCGCCTAGCGTCGCTTAGGCTCCGCCTAGGCGCTAGACGGTTGGCCATCGCCCCGATTAGTCCCTAGGTGTTTGAAAATTAAGAGAGTGCTCCTAGACCTGCTTAGACATCCGCTTAGGCTCCTGCCTAATCTGCCTAAACCTGCCTAAGTCGCAACTCTGACTTAGACAAAAAATCGATAACTTTCATTTTGCATTTTAATTTTTCAATAAAATGTAAGAGACTTGTTGAATACTTGGATGAACACTTATTATATGCTTACTTCCCATGTTTTCTATTTGTTCTAATACTTTATCATTTATATGTCATTTTATTTTGCAATTTATGTATCCTAATATGATTATTTGTGTTTTTTAAGTCTGCCTGGGCCTCCGCCCAAAACCCGCCTAGGCGCTAGGCTTCAATCGGCCGCTCAACTAGTGCCTAGCATATTTTAGAACCTTAGATATTAAAATGTTTGACCTAGTATTAGTAGTTAAAAAACGCATTAACAATGTTTTTCAACTGAAAAGTTTAATTTGATATTATATAACATGGATTGATAGTCCTTACCTTTGTTGCCAAAATTGATAGCAACTTCAAAAAAAAAAAAATTATTATTTTATTTAGACATAGCGAACTTTTAAAAGATATCAAGGTGTCACATAGATAATCAAATTTGAATTTTATATTTAAAATTGACATCTTCTTTAAAGATGCTCCATCATTTTAATTGTTGAATGAGCAAAATCGTGTAAAAGTAAAACGTACTTAGCCAGTTGGAGCTACAATTTAAGACAAAAGGAAAAGCAATATATATACAAAATTAATCGATTATTCTTTCTAACTTAAATATTTAATTTCTCACTCTCTCTCTCTCTCTAATTAGAAGACAAAAAAACGTTCCTAAACGAACTTGAGATCGTCAAAGCTAGCAAGAAAATCTTCCAATGGCATGTCGACTTCTGTGTTGATAATGCTCCAATTTCACACTGGTTGTTGGACATCTGTTGCTCCCGCATTTTGCATAGAAGTTCGGGACATGAACCGAAAAGAAATTAAATAATTTGGTAACATTTTTTTCCATATTTTCCGATGTCGGCGAACTTCCGTGTTAGTCGTTCTAAATATACCCATAATTATTTTATTTTTGGTCTGAAAAGTATACAAATTGGATCAACGGTCAATCACTACTGTGTACAAGCCGTGTGGACCTTTAGATGAATTCGGGTCGGGTAAAGCCCAAAACAATCCAACATGGGTCCCCACTTGGTCAATATTGTTGTTCCAACTTGTGATTTCCCAAACCACTGTGTTTGACCCAGCCAAAAGAAATTCTAATATCTACAACGAGACATGGGACAACAATAAACGCTCGTGACTGCTTGAGCTACGTAAGGTATGTAATATACAAATTAAAGCGAAAACAGAAATTGAATATCAACGAGAAGCAACAATGACCAAGATGAGAGGATATGTGGCTGCGTACAAAAATCAACAAAAGCAAATGTAGATGCCAAAAAAAGATGCCAAGCCTTTGCAGCCAACTATGTCAAGCTTCCGAATCAGTAACTACCATATTCGAGAGTAAATGTAGACTCTAAAAGGGTCTTTCAACAACGCCCGTCAGCTTCTGCACCACCAGCCCATGCAAGCTTCATCTAGTAACATGAAGGAAAATGTGTTTCTATGATTCTATTTCTATCTAGCAACGGTAAACAACACACAGCTTTTTGTCGTCGTCACCCGAAAATCGCTCTTCATTACGTACGCATGTTTTGCTCTAAGTACCTCAGTTGCTGCCAGCAGCACTGCCTTCCCTGTAGTCAGGTATCTTCCCTTTCTCTTTTAGAATTTCATTCAAGGGTTTCGGACCCTGGAAATCCACTGTAGTTCTTCTCGCACGTTTAGGTATCCCAATGCTTCCCCCATTTTCTTCTGCTTTCCTCTTCTCTTCTCTGATCTGGGCAAGGCTCTTGGGTCCTGTAAAGGTAGTTGGCTGCCCTGCACATCTCTTCTCCTTTGGAGATGGTTTCTTTGAGATTTCGGACCAAGGAAACTGCTGCTTAGCCGGCCTTCTCTCCTTGTGATGCTTCCTATATCTATATTCCTGTGCATGCCTAAGCGAACCACGTTGAATTCCACCGTTGGAGAAAGCTTCATTCCCCCTAAGCGATTCATAAGTGTTATTTCCCATTACTGATGCCAATCTTCCATGCAACCGCCTACCCAGTCCATGTCTTTGAGGCCTGCCAAACAATCCAAGTGATTCGTGCCTTCTTGATAAGCCTGTAATTGAACGACCATCAGTCACTCTTCGCCTTCTCAGGCGGTCTCGGAGATCCAAAAAATCGTCGTCACCATCAAACAGTTCCCTCGGCATATGTTTCCTCTTGCTGGAGAACATTGAATCCGACATTCTCTCCTTCGTGTAGACAGGAATTGGTCCCTGATTACCAAAAATAATCCTGGTATCCAGACAATCATTGTACATATCTCTGTCATGTACAAGTCTGGCATCAGGATATTCGGGAACATACTCGTCTGGATTTTCAAAATCATAGCCCAAGAAGCGGCTATTCAGCTCCCTGTGCTCCCCGTGAAGTGTTGGAAAGTACTCCTGATCATCGTCACAACCCAAATTGTCTGATTTTCCATCAACAAGAACATCAAATCCTGGGGAGGATTCCCAGCGTTCCTCTGGCACAAGGTCTTCATCTTCATCCTCTGAACTCTGATCTGTCCATGAATGAGATTTGGTACGAATAGAGCTATCTTCTGGAAGTGAGTCTGACCTAATTTCACCAGCCTCTTCATCTCCAGACATAGAAATCTGAGTATAGACACTTTTCTGTGGAACATCTCCTTGTACCCGCTGCTCAAAATAACTAAGATTCTCTTTGTGCTGGAATCTTGTACCAACTGTTGCCTTCGAGGCAGTTTCAGAAGGGTTGAGATGTGTGATTCTTGGCGCTGACATTGTGCCATTTCCTACAGATGCCTTGGTTTCTGAATTAAGTGCAAGTGCTTCGTTTCCTGCAGGTGCCTTGTTTTCTGAAGTGTGTGCAAGTGCTTCGTTTCCTGCAGGTGCCTTGCTTTCTGAGATGCGGGCAAGTGCTCCATTCCCTGCAGCTGCCTCGTTTTCTGAAGTAAGTGCAAGTGCTTCATTACATGCAGAGGCTGTCTTTGAAGATTTCCCAATTGATGCGTTGCCATCAGCATCATGCAAGAAAGAGCATTTATCACCTTTGTTGCAGAAGCCATTGGAGTAAAAGTAACAAGGAACACTGGTCTTGTTTGAAGTTACAGAAGGCGGGGAAGACTCTGATGGTGTTCCACCATGCCCATCCAACGGCTATCAAAACAGAAAAGTGTCAATTGGCATTGTCAAATGACCAAGGGATGGCAAAGATCATCAAAACAGTCATGAATCGATAAACGTTACATAAAACCATCCGAAAAGAAAAAGGCGGGTGAAAGCAAGTCCTCAAGATATGATAGGGTTTCAAACTTAGAATACAAATTAAATGTCAATTACTAGCACTAACTTAAAGGTGTGTAAGTCGTCAACACATCAAGAGTTTCCGTCGCCCTAATGACACATGACACGGAACTTAAAAAGGACAAACAATCAACAAAAAGATTATACACACATGGAACCAGAAACATATATTAAACATTAAGTATATCGTTTTAACGAAAACATGTATTTTATTGTGAAACTCTAAAATCATCTTGAACATATAGTGATCTAGGTCCCAACCTACACATAACCTAGAAAGGAGAATCCATAAACCGAGGATAAAGAAATCAAGCACAGCAAAATGAAGCAGTTGAAAAAAGAGAACAAGAGCGTACAGGGTGTCGAAAAGCACAGGTCGGATTGAGACAATTCCCAGCCAACCAGTACCAGCATTCCTTCGGGTTGAGCCTCGCAATCTTGCTGTGTCGAAACTCGCAATCAATTCCCTGAAAAAGAACACCACCACCAATGTCACTACTCAAACAAATATCACACTAAAGTGTACTAAATTGAAAATACATTCAGTGCATACAGAACCCAATAAAGAATGAACACTCGAATTCGATACATCAAACAATTGCAACCCGAGATCCTGCTCTTCTTTCAGAAACACTAAAACCCAAAAATCCTTCAAATGTACGGCAAATCGTAACAAATGGAAACAAAAAAGAAAGAACCCCAACTCGCAGCATTGGACAAAATCAAACACAAAAGTAAAATCAAATTCAAATGAAAAAACGAAACGGGTTATTGTTTTTGTCGACGAACCTTCTTGCATGTGAGAGGAGAAGCCAAGAAATAGACGCAATCGGTGTTTCTCTTCACCAACTCTTCCTCCATTTTTCGAAGAGGAAATTAGAAGAAAATGGTGAGAGAAAAAAAAAAAAAAAAAAAACTTGAAGAGAAATGTCAGAGTCGGAGGGTGCTAACAAATGTGCATGGCCGATACTGCGGCGATGGCGGATGAGAGATCGGGAACGGAGAGAGTGAGGGAGGTTTGTGCTGTGCTGTTCTTTCTGTGTGTTGTTTGGGTTTTGCTGTTTGTGGCGTTTCGGTCCTTTGGCGCTGCGACTCCTCGTTTCGGTTTATATAGGCCCTGCTCTTCTCCTCGCTCTTTTTTTAATAATTTTTTCAGGTAACCGTACACATATTAGATTTTCCTTTATAATAAAAAATTAACGGTGTCACGGTTTGCCGGTGGGGCAACCGTCCAGCAGATATTCCGACGGTCCAACTTCCTTACGCATAATGAGTTTAATGACTTGTTTACTTACAAGGTACGAGTAATGTGATTTTCAACACGTGGTTGCCTATGCATTTACGTTATACAGAATCAAACATGTAAATTTCACTTTACAATTTGTAATTTAATACTCGAACGTAATAGATTTGGAAACATTGATATACTTCCAAGTCATTTCCTCACGCTTTCTTTTTCTCCACGCACACCTTATTTATTTCTGGCATTCCGTAAATGAATTCAATGAGAATCAATTTTGAAAATCAACGGCCAACTCAAACAGGCAATACAAAAAATTTCGTAACACTATATCCTATTCAGTATTCTTCCCAAATTTATTAAATAAAAGATTTCGAATTCGAGTTGGAGTTAGGTATGCTTCCTAAGAACACATTTTATTGCACAAAACTTGAATTAAAGCCTAGTGATTGCTTCTTAAAAGCTATATCGTCTTCGCTGAATCAAAATTTGTAAACCATTTCTTCAGTGTATCCTAGTTCTTTTAGTATGCCAGTGACCTGCAACAAAACAAACAGAAACTTATGAGAAAACAGAGAAGAACATTGAGAGAAATGGTAATTGGTTTTACAGCAAAATTAAGAACCAGGACAACGCATTTTTTTTACCTCTCCTTGAGACCAGTCTTTAGCCTTGTCACCAGATATATGTTTCATCATCCCAGGAGGACCACATACCTGCACAAGCAAATGAAGCTCGATCGATGAGTTAATTGAACCAGAAAAAAGATATCAACAAGAACATGGTGCCTCTGCAGTATGTGGTCCTTTCATATCGACGAGTACACTTACCAGGACGAGAGTATCTTCACCAGGAGCAGGTAAGCCTTTAAGTGCAATGTCCTTTGATATGTAACCTTGTCCCCCTTTCCAACTCTTTGTTGGATTGTCTACCGTGTAAAATACCTGCATTTTTGTTTTCACAAAATAAAGCCTCATTTCATGAGATAAATACCCGAATTTGGAGCGATGCAGCGATAGTATCTTCCAATGCGACAAATTGTACCTTTAGATTTGGGTGGCTAGCTGCAAGTATGTCAAGTTTCTGTTTAAGCAGTATGTCATCTGGGGAGACGTTTGCATAAAGAAGTGACACCTAGGCATCATAAACCGTCAATTTTACACAAAATATATTTAAGGACAGTGTCATACAGTGATTAATTACATAGAATTGACTTTGTTGAATATCACAAATATATTTACACTGTTAGTATTATGTATATAGGTACGCATATATTGATGAAACTGCAGTACTGAATCTTGTGATGTGACTGAAGACTAATGATATAGGCTATTGCTTACCTGAGTCGTGTCATCAGGATTTTTCAGTATGGCCTCAATAACCTGAAGCATTGGAGTAATACCCGAACCACCAGCAATCTGCAAGAAAGAATGAAATCACACTTCGGACAAAGTGACCACACAGATTTATCATACATCGATGATCTTAATTTTTGTAAGCATTCACATGATTAAATCATTAAACAGACAATGCAAGAAAGAACTGAACATCGCTACTGTAAATGCTAAAGCTAAAACGATGCAAATGCATGGAACCCATGAGAAATTCGTAAAAGATGGAGCAAATTTTTATGTCTTATATATGGAATTCAATACAAGTCGCTCATACCATGCCTATATGTTTTTTCATGTTGGGAGTATATCTAAGTTTTTCAATGGGCCTGCAAGAAACAGATACACCTGATTAGAAGACGATTTAGAGCATATCCACTACCATTACTTGTGAATGTGGATAAATTACCCCTTCACTTCAACTACATCGCCTGGCTTTAAGCTTGCAAAATGCTGGCTCATTTTTCCTTCTGGATACACCTGCATAGAGTTTCAACAAAATGAAAGAAGCTTGAAAACATGATTTACATCTAAGGATCCATAAATCCTGAAAAAAACTCAACCAAAGCAGGAGAATAGGTGAATATAATTGACAGCATACCTTAATTAACAAGTCAAAGTATCCCTTGGAATCCGGATCTGAAATAGGAGTATACCTGAGCATAAGGGTAAACAGAAGTAAAATCAATAACTCATACAAACGGATGCAAGTAAGAGAGATATAGAATTCAAAGACTTCCAAAGTTACATAATCAAGTCCCGAAATAGGGAGAAAATAAGATCAGCATTTGACATGCGGTTAGAAAGACTTACGGGCGTATTACATATTTTGGTTTCCCTTCAGCATCTTGTCCTAATGGAGCCCTATAGCACGTGATCACAGGGACAAAAAAGTAAATAAATGTAGTGACAGACTTCCTATCATACGAAATTCAAGACAAAGCAGAGTAGCTATAAACAGAAGAGTATACCTCGTAATGAGACAAGAAGCAACATCTAAACCCAACTTAGCAGTTGGATCAAACGTAAACCTGCCAATTTTGGAGAACACTAAGAAAAATCAGTCACATTGATGTTTAAACATTCTACAAGAACATAAATCAGGACACCTTACAAACATTTGTTTATAGTGCTTCTGATCAATATAGAATTTCTTTCAAATAATAGTACCAAGGCTTCTGGAGAGAGCCTAGAGGACCATACCTGAATAATTGCGTATTGTGGCTAACCCTTGCAGTATCTTGCAACTTAAATTCAATCCACTTGTCTGGATTAAGTGCTGAAAACACAGTAAACACATCTATTGAGCATGTTTCCATAAATTAAGCTTCAAACCATAAGTATTAGATATTTAAAAACAAAACTACGTTCATGATGTAAACAAAAGCCTTTCATTTAAATATTAGTCTTATCGGAAAGTCCAACCAACTTTCTTTTCGTAATGGTCATGTTCTCCGTGTGTTGCATGGGATGTGGAGTGAGAGAGACTCACCAACTTTTGGGCCAGCTTGCTCTTTGACTTCGTCTAGATAAGCCTGTGAAAAATACGAGTGTTAGTTTTTATACAGAAAAATGACCTCGAGACCTAAACTCTTAATGACAAATGAGTTGCTAGTACGGGGAGATCATCTAATATAACCTACACCAAAATGAGCAGGAAAACAACGAACAACCTTTCATCTCATTAGGAAGCTCAAATCCCAAAATGTTACGAAAATTGTGGTTTGCAAATGTATCACATGCAGGTTTCACTTAGAAAGGAACATACATGCCTAAAATGAAACACCATCAACTCCGGTATTCACATCACATAACCTTTAGCTTTAAAGAACCACATGATCAAATTTCAACGACAAGAAAGAAAGAAAATCCAACGATAAGGTATACGATCACGCACAGGGATAGATTATCCTGGGTTTTTTTACGTTTTCAAAGCTATAAGATGCAGGCATGTACTTTGTCTTAAAACACAAACCACTTTAAGCTCGAACAACCCCCTTGCTTTTCTTTCGTGAAAGTAGGAAAGACAAGAGAAAGCTGAATACGAACCATTAGCCAACAAATATATAACTAATAAGCCAACATACAAAATCAAAATTAGATATACCGAAGCACAGAGACAATCACAAACCCAGCCCTCTAATTTATAAATTATGAATAAATAAGTCAAATGTTGAAAACATGAATAAAATCATCACAAATAAACCCATTTCTTCAAATGCTTAATACCATCAAAAGAAATGAAATATTCCAGAAACCCAAATGGGAGCACCACTAAAATAACATCAGTATCACCGTAATTCAGAAAAATAATTACTGAGCTAAACCACATTGCTTCACAGATAGATGAACAATCTGATCAAAACCCAGATGAAATGAGCAGGAGAAATTACCAAATCCGGCGAGGAATAGTAGCAGAGGTAGGAGATTCCGCCGGAGACGGCTGCGACAGCTCCGAAAGGAATACGAAAGCTGGACTTCGATTGGCCTCGGAACGAGCTGCTGAAGGCGATCGGCGCCGCCTTGGAGAGCCTCTGGAAGAAGGTAGCCATTTTTCAGTGAGGAAGAGAAGAAAATAGTGCTCACTATTTGCTGCTTTCTTTCGACTCTGGCTCCACTTTCGTCGGTAAATTCTACGTCGATGGCGTGGAAGTCAGTGATTGGCGGGGCCGAACATCCCAACGGCCCAAGTTATTATCGGACACTTTTCACTGGGAGGGCCGTGAATTCAAATATGGGCCTGGTCTGTTGAAGTAAATGGTTTGATCTGTTGAAGAATATAAAGTCTCACATTTAAAACGTCACCAAATTAAATACATACATATATATAGGAATCCCTTCCCAAGAGGGATCTCCATTTTTCTAAAAAAATGGGGACACCATCTTAACCGTTGGATTTGACTTTAATGAAATTGTGTGGTTGAGATTGTGTGGCCTGTGTTTTAATCTCAGCCACACAATTTCATTAAAGTCAATCCAACGGTCAAGAGGGTGTCCCCATTTTTTTAGAAAAATGGGGATCCCTCTTGGTAAGGGGCCCGCATATATATATATATATATATATATATATATATATATATATATATATATATATATATATATATATATATATATATAACAGGTCCTTTATGTAAAGGGATTCTCATTTTTTGAAAAAAAATGAGAATTAGCTGTGGGGTCCACTCTACATCGAACTTCAACGATCTGAACTGTCTATTTTGTAAGTCTTGATTCATAGATTATCCTTACAAAAATTCAATTCAATCCGAAATCATTTGCCCATTTAATTATTAAGATAAAATTTCAAAATTTCTTATATAACCAAGTATTCATTAATTTCTTTTAACATAATTAGATGTTTTAAATATTTTCGATTTGGCTAATATTTTGCATCTGTGAGATGCAACTTGATAAATAGACGGTTCAGATCACTAATCCCCATTTTTATAAAAAAATGGAGATCCCCCTTAAAAGTTTCCTATATATATATGAAATAGTATACTACTATGTCACACCCCCATACGGAGTGTTACACACACACACACACAAATATGTTAATGTTGTTAAGTTGAGGACTATCTTCGAAGCAGTTTGATGGATCTTCTCATGTGTTATTTATAGATGTTCATAATGTTCGTTGCGCTTCCTTCACGTCGATGAGTGTGTGGTTCCTGAGCTCAGGGAAGCGAAGTTGAAGCCACTGGAAAAAGGAAGTAATGTAATGCCATCTCTAACCGTAAGAGTGTCAAAGAGCATGTTTAGCCCTACAGTCCTGCAATAAATTATTTTTTAATGAATAGTGTCATGTCATATTTTATACCATCTTCAATTGAGGGAGCCAAATGACCATAGACCAAAACATAACCATTTGACAAAAAACCATCTCCAACCAAATGGGCTATTTTTTAACATCCTCAATAATTTATTATTTTAATTGAATTAAATTACCATATTAAATCGAAAAAAATAAACCATACCAAAAAATAAGAAGAAATAAAATAAATTACAGTGGTAGAATGGGTAAATACTTTTTATATTAAAATATAAGAAGAAATAAAATATATCGAAAAGTATTGAAATAAAAGAGAAGGATGGACCTGCTCCAAATGCGGATTGCATATAAAATTTTCTAAAATTGAAAACAAATAAAATAATAGTACTTCGTAAAAATGGGAAAGAGGTTATTTCCAGATTTTTTTCACCAAGTTCATCAGATTAAGTAATCTGGGTCTTTGAAATTTGATCAAACGGCTAAAAATAAGGAGTTCCTTTAAAAGTTATAATAATTTTAGCGGTTTAATCAAATTTTAAGGATCCGAATCACTTGATCCGGTGACTTTAATAGAAGAGATCCGAAGGTGCTCCCTTTTCATAAAAATGGTTTTGTGGATTGATGAAGGATAAAATTAAAAACAAATCAAATAATAGTAACTCAAATAAAATAGGGTAAATATCAGTTTATTACTCTCAAGTTTCGTGGTTTTCAACATTTGGTACATGAAGTTTTTTTCGTCCCAGAGTCATACCTAAAGTGTTAATTTTGAGACAGTCTCATACATCCGTTAGTTTGGCTGTTAAATCTCCCGTTAACTGATGACTGGGCGCCACGTGTCATTAAGGGGTCTACGTGGAAATTAAAAAATTTTAAAAAAATTATTTAAAGAAAAAAAAAACCCAAATCCCCACCCGTGCCCACTCACCCGTCTTCCACCTCCATTCCTTCTTCCTTATGCAACACCCTGTTTGGCTCCCCCTTTTCTCTCCCCTATTTTTATCCCCACTTTTCCATAACCACCACCTCCTCCACCATTCCTCTCCTAACCCCACCCTCCTCTTCCTCCTCATTATCCTGCACCCCAACCCAAACCCAGACCGAAACCCCCACCCTCCTCCTCCTTGTCCTGCACCCTAGCAACAACACTACCACCAGCCGCCGCTCGGTACTTTATTCCTCAGTCCATGGCCTAACAACACCCACCACACTCTCACTCACTCCGAGCTCCGGTTCCTCACCTGCTCTTCTCGACAAACTCGTCGGATGACTTGACTTCGCAATCGTCCCGATTTACTCACCTGTTGGTTCACCCAGTTCATCCAGCTCTGAGATATTACCCGTATTGGCATCTCTGGTTCCGAGTTCCTCGGGAATCTGTAGTTTTCGATTCGTCAAACGACCGACCATCACGCCGCTGCACGAGGGTGTTGCAGGTGCAGAAAACGGGTATTTGGGGGGAGGTAGAAGACGGGTATTTGTCGACTACGCGTTGCGACTGCACGAGGATCGACTGCACCTTCTCCGAGCAAATGGTGGTGATGTTGTTACTGGGGTGCAGGATAAGGAGGAGGAGGGTGGGGGTTTCGGTCTGGGTTTGGGTTGGGGTGCAGGATAAGGAGGAAGAGAAGGGTAGGGGTTAGGATGGATGTGCAGAGGTTGCGGTCGTTTTTTTGATATTTTCCATCAAATCTGCAGGGAAAGTGAGAGAGAGTAATGAACAGTGGGGGGGGAATATGGGGGGGCGGGGGAAGGTGGTGGTTGCGTATAGAGAAACAGGGTCGTCAAAGAGGATGAGGGTTGAGTGGGTGGAGTCGAAAAGGGAGGGGGAAGGATGAATGTGTAGAGGTTGGGTAGTTGCAGAGGAGAGAAGAGAGAGGGTCGGGGTTGGGAAGACGAAAGGGTTCTGGGGTTTTTTTTTTTTTTTTAACTTTTATTTAATTAATTATTTAAATATTTTAAATATTTTTTAATAACACGTGACGCCCAGTCATTGTTCACATGGGCGCCACGTCATCAGTTAACGAAAGACTTAACAGCTATACTAACGGATGTATGAGACTGTCCCAAACTTAACACTTTAGGTATGACTCCGGGACGAAAAAAACTTCATGTACCAAATGTTGAAAACCACGAAACTTGAGGGTAGTAAACTGATATTTACCCAATAAAATAATAGTACCTCTTAATAAAATATTGCAAGTCTACGTACTACAAATAAGGCATGCGGGGAGAGTGACGCAACCTAACCAGAGCGGGACCCACAACACCAAGTGGACTGCGCCACCCAATTCAGGCTGGCCGGCTGGCTTCCTTTGGCCAGCTCGCTAGCCCTGTGGCTGGTTTATGGTTGGTGGGGCCCACAAGCTTTTTGGTTTGGTCATTGGTTGGAAACGGTTTTCGTGTCAATACAGATTATATTTTGACATATGATCCTTTAGCCGGGTCGGTTGGAAATGATCTAAGGATTGGAGTGCTTGCTGCAGATGCAACTTTGATGGCTGGTTTTTACCATGAAAACCTACAAAGTTAGGTACACATATTCAACCTAATTTTGTTAATTTATTTTACTTTCTTGCTTGCATATTTATAAATTATGTGAAAGCCAGGAAGATACCAATTCCGATTTCCTTCGAAAACTTTACTTGCGTTTTAAGTCACCTGCGAAAACATTTTTCTGGTCTAATGGCAATGAACATCGCTTTGAGGTTGTGGTACCTGACACACAAACCATGGAGCATGTGGTGATTCCTGCAATTGAAGCGATTAAAAGACAGGACATGGAGGGGGCACGATACCTGTTAAGAATTGCAGTCCATGTCCGGCCGGTGAGGGCGGTGAACACCGTGATCATTCTTTCAGACGAGTTTCAGGAGGCAAGGTGAGTGAACACCGTAATCATTGTTTCAGACGAGTTTCAGGACGTTCTGCCACCAGACAATGGGCAAGGGTCACCGGCAACGGTGGATGAGAGATCGGAGCAAACATGGCTAAATAAAACGTACAAAATCTTGGTGGCTTTGTATCATATTTCTCTTCTTTTCTGAAGATATTAGCCATCTTTCAATCAACTCAGATGAAATTCTTGTAAAATCAACTCCTGGTTTGAAATATATACTCAGCTTTATGGGTTACAAGTGGACAACCAAAATGTCATCAAATAAAAATTGAACAATAAACTTTTACATTGATCGAATGATGTGAAACTTGAAGGAAAAAAAATTCAAACATCCATAGCCCTACACCATCCAAATCGACATATATCCAAGCTTATTTGATTATCGAAAGACTAGTAGTCCGGGAATTTGGACTACGGATGAAATGAATTGAACCATGCTACAAATTCGAAGTAGAACCGCTAGATTGTTTTAGAGCTGCGGCACCATCGGTTGCATCCTGATAGACCCATGAAGAGATAAGGTGATGGGCAATTGCAAATGGCCCCGGTATAAACATGGAGGCGAGTTCACCACTTTCAACATTGAAGTCGGCAGACAAGCTCTGCCCTTTCTCTACTCCTTTGCACATCTGTTCTACCTTTGATGCCGCCTTTCTCTGTGCCTTCTTGTACTCAGCAAATGTCAAAGCTCTCTTTACATCTTCTCTACTGTGCCACTGAGCATCTAGTTAAACAAATTTTTAAGGAAAAAAAAACATTAGAAATTCATCTGATCAGCTGTGTACAACGTAGCTCCTATGACTATAAGATGCAATGCCTCCGATAAGTACTATATTCTTACAGTTTTTTCACAGGAAACATAAATTTCAGAACAGTGCAAAGGGACATGATCGAAGGTCCAATAAAAACGCAAATACATGCTAATTTTGTGTGTACCTTCCAACTCTTCCTTGTCCACATTTATTTCAAGTGATTTTGCATATGCAAAAAACCCAACCATCAACTGGCACGGCATGCTACTTGGTCCAACTGGAAACAAACCAACACAGGAACTCAATCAATCAACATAAAACAAAGAAAGAAATCCATATGGGGTGTGCAATAATCTGTAAACAACACACACAAAAAGTTTATACCAGGCCATGGCTGAGAGCTATGATAGACAACTTCTCCTACTTCAATTCCGGTCTCCTCCCATGTTTCTCTCCTCACTGCTTCTTCTAAGCTTTCTCCTGGCTAAGGACAACAAAAGGATCCAAACTAATTAGACTGTTACTGAACTCCCGAAAGTGAGTAGTAATACTAATACTAAAACTATTAAAAGTTAAGAATGAGTGATATATCCCATAGAGCTTGCCTCTATAAAACCAGCCAAGCAGCTCCACATTCGAGGTACAAATCGAGACTGTCTACTTAATAGAGCACGGTCATTCTCTCTATCAATGACTAACATTATGACAACCTGTTCAAAAGGAAAATGTATGAGACAACTATACAAGAGATTGAACCAATGCTTGAAATGGAAACTCACAAGCACAATCATACCGGATCAACACGAGGGTAGACCCGCTTTCTGCACAGCTCACTCGAACATTGCTTCCGCCTACCGGCTTCCTTGGGGACTGTTTTTTCTCCACAATGTCCACAAAATTGTGTTATACTATGCCATTCTAGCAAAGCCCTGGCCCGATCACACCAAAATCATTCAACATCTCTTAAACTATTTCCAGAACCGATTGAGATCACCACACGCACAGAAATAAAAAAAAAAAACTTCAATTGGCTCATTCACTAAACATACCAAAGACATTCGCATTGCAATTCAAAGAAATTGATCCCACTAACATGTCAATTTTAGAATATTAAGCATACTTAAGCACTTCTAGCATAAGCACTTTTGAGCAGAAGCACTTACATGTCCGGCAATAGCCAACTCCCCCATAGCTCGAGCATCAGCCCAATCAGTTGCCACCATAAGCGTCCTTAGCTCAACAAAACACAATTGCTTGCTACCCAATTCAGTAACCAAGCTACTCTCAGCAGAAACATCAATTGCCCAATAAACGACATCGTCTTCGGGCCGAGAACCCAGATAAACCAGCGACTCTCCACTCAGATGAACCCCACCATTGGCCAGGAAACCTTTACAATCAGACAAACTGATCCAACCCAGATGCCAATTTGGCGCGGAATCGCCGGCCCCACCGCTGGAGGAGGCTAAAGGCCTGCCCTTTCTGAAGGGCAGAACCTTGAAGCCGAGGGAAGATGGCAATTGGGCCCCTTCCAAAAGTTGGGTCTTGAGGGTCTCGAGGGCTTGGGATGGTGAAAACGGGTCGCTGGGATTTGGGGTCTTGGATAGTAGAGGATTGCCAGCGAAGGCGTGGGACTGGAGGCTTATGGACATGGTGGCGGCGGTGGAGGTGGAAGAAAGAGCTCGTCTGGTCAGGGTGTGGAGAGCGGATTTTCTACAGAAAGAAAGGAGGTGGGTGGAAGAAGAGAGGAGATACAGCCTGACCATGCTTCCATTGGGTGGTGGCGGTTTTAGAGGAGAGAGAAGGAAAGCGAACGGAGGTAGGTGGTGACTAAGGAGGCTGAACTGATGACAACTGTCACTGATTGGGACGCACAGCCGCCGGTGCCCCGTGCCCGGTGCAGTGAGACAAGGCCACACACAATTACAATTTAGAGAAAGCCCAAGTGGTTAACGGGAGCCTTCAATATTTGGACTGGACCCCTTCTTCGGGCCCTCTCTGAAATTTGAAGAGAAAGAGCATTTTTTTTTTTTTTTTTTTGTAAATATGAGTTAAGTCAGTTACTTTTTTGAGAAAGATATTCGAATTTGAGTCGTCGTTATTATTATTATTATTTTGAGGAAATTAAGTATCAAACTTGTCATTAAAACGAGTCAAATATGAGAGTTCACTGACAAGTGAATATAACACCACTAGATTAGATTGAATGCTAATAGTTGAGTCATCCTATTTAAAGTAGTATAAAATATTTACATGGGAATTACTATTTGCATTCCAAAATTCTCATTATGTACTCTTAACTTTATATATTAAGAAAGAAAAATACACTTATGAAGAGTGTAGAATGAGATTTTTGAAGTGCTAATAACACTTTCCTATTTACATTATCATAATAATATTTCATTTACCTTAACAACTTATGGCACTTGATATGCAATTTTTGGTCACATGAAAACTTGATAACTCCTTTTCTTCATAAGTGAGATTGGGATAAGGGAATTTGAACATAAGAGTTATAAATTTATAGTTTTCTTTCAGGCAAGGTCTAAAATATCGATGATATCAGAAATATCGGTAGTCCAAAAACACGGAAATTTCTATGGAAATATCGGGATATTATCGATATCGATAAAAATTGAATAAAAACCACGGAAATTGTAAGAAAAACTTTGAAATTTTTATTGAAACTTTGCAGGATGTTTATTTAGTCAATTATCTATTAGTTTATCACAAAAAATTGGAAGGAAATGCATTGCATGATAGATTTAACTGATTTAAGTTGATTATATAGCGAGCTGGCAAACATTGTGAGTGTAGAAAATATGTAGTATTTAATGAAAGAAGTTTAAACACACCATAATCATTTATATATAATGAGTTAGTACAATATTTTACACTTTATACATTGCATGGTAAGATACATGAGTGACTTAGCAAGGTCTAAAATATCGATGATATCGGAAATATCGGTAGTAAAAAAAAAACAAAAATTTCGATGGAAATTTCGGGATATCATGGATATTTTAGACCATGCTTTCAGGGATCGAGGCCTTTAGGCTTGTCGTCACCCAGGAATTCACTTCTGGGTCTTAGGTTCAATTCTCGCCAAAGGCGAATTTGAGCTATATTATTGCTAGCCCATTATGAGTTTGAACCCACCCCCTTCTCTCAGTGTAAATAATATCGATTATTAAAAAAAAAAAACTAGGAAAATAGAAATTGAACATAAAAGCTTTATTCACGGTCATTAATGTCTTTTTATGAAAAAACAATAGCTAGTTTTGCAACATTATTAGAACAATCTCTATTGAGGATAGAGGAACCAATACTATAAATAACAAGAAACAGAAACCTATAGACCTGACCAACAAACAATGATCAAATGCTGTCATCAAATTATCCTCAAGATTAAAACTTTCGAAACTCGGCAGCAGCACTCTGGAATTTTTGAACCAACTCGAGAATGGCTCCGAGATAAGAGCTTGAACTCAAATTTAGCTCTCGACTAAGTTGTGCTGGTGCACCAGCGGAACATCATCAAGCCAGTCAGCGTATATGCGATTGATCTTCTTGGACCCTTTCCATTTTAGCATGCCCTTCTTCCTCTGCCCCCCTTCCTCGTTTAAAGCAGGAAGTGCTGCTATTGCAGTTGCGGATGAGTTGACAGCAGCAACAACTTGGGGTATTGGAAAGGGAGGGGTATTCAGAAATTCTGCCTCAACGGTACGTCCACTGGGCACTTGCAACTCTGAAATCAAAAGTTCAATATTAGAAAACCAGTATTAGCATCAAACGGGCAGTTCCCACATTTTTTAACCTTCTCTTTAATCACCTTCCTAAACATTTACAAAGTCGATATACAAACATCTAAAAAGAAATCTCTAATCATCTAATGGCATGCCATTCGCATAAAACAAATAAACGCTACACAGCCATAGATTGGTTGTTAGCATATATACTGAGTACACGACAAAATATATAATTCCTAGAGTAGGCATTAGGATTAGGAATACCAAAGTTCAAAATCACACCAACCACCACACAATACACTCGTACATTGGCCTTGAAATAAGAATAAAAGAAATGCACGCATGACCGAAACAGTTTCCTTTGAAATGAAATGGAATAATTACCCGAAACATCTATCTACAAAGGTACCTCTGTTACCCTGTATTCAGAGTAATTTCAATCTATAAAACAACATTGTCAGTCAGCTTATGTGTCATTCAAAACGAAACCTACATGCTTTAAGTAATAGCACCATTGCTCCTCTAACCTCGTCTACAAATTGCAGTAAAATGCCAGGACTCCTATTGCAAAGGCTAACAATGATTCAGTTCCAAATACGATTGTTAGCCTAAATTTAAAGTCTAACATAGATTTGATGTTAAAATTGATCATACTAAGCAGAGAAGCAAGCATAATGATAAATGTTAATATAAGATACTAAGCACAAGCACTGAGAACCTGTTAGCCCGTGAGCAAAGTGACATTTCTCGCCGAAGGGGCATTTACCCGTTGTCTCCCACTTATTACATAACTTTGTCTTCCAATACACTGGCTTCACATTTCCCCGGGAAGCATCCATGCCCACATTTACAAGCCTATTTTCCTCAGGAGGATTAGAGCCACTCCCATGAGCCACTGGTGCTCCTGTAGTTCCAATGCTTATTGCTGTGTTCTCCCTAAACCTACCCGAATCATCCCTAAACTTTGATGGATCTTCATGAAGAAAGTTACACCTATCTCCATAAGGACACTCCTCACCGTTATAAAACTTCTTGCACAGCTTCATCCTGTGGATTATTTTCTGATCATCATCCCAATTACCAGACAATGGCCGATCCTCATCGCGTACGGAAACAAGTTCTTGCCAATTGGGCGGGGGATGGCGGATATCTTCAATGCCATGTGCATAGTTACAATTCTCACCATTCCTACACATACCGGATTTAAAATTTACACACAAACGGGTCTTATAGAAAATGTTGCTTGCTCCCTTGTTAACCGGGGCACTCGGCTGCTGAACGCTATAGTTCATCGGCGGGTATGGCATCGGATTCGATTGGCGTTCTTCAGAATTCCTAGCCCTTTTAAAAGATTGCTGCTCAACCTGAGAATGCTGGCCATCATTGTTCATTGAAAACGCAGGCCGCCAGCAATTAACCACGTCACTGCCACCGCCATTGTAAGGCGTTTGCGGTGGCATAAATTGTGAGTGATCAGAAAAATTCATACCTCAGAAAACTACTCTAGAGCCGAAACTTTCCTCAGTAAACCAATCAAACAAAGATCAAAACTTTCAGTCCCCCAACAAATACTATGCAAATTCAATGTATGACAGCAAGCAAGAATCAAAGAACTGCACCAGATAACACAATCAGATCAACAAGCAGAGTCCAATTCAAGAAAACCCAAATCACAAAACCTGTGCAAAATCCCAAATTTCTTCACAAACCCACCAACCTTTGATTGATTCTGATGAGAGGGATGATCAAAGTTCCCAACTTGGAGTGTCAAATTTGATCAAGACACCCAGAGAATAACTGGGGCTAAAAAACCAAATTGGAGTTGGAAAAATGAACTTTTATATCAAAGGACAGGGAACGCAAAAAACCTGGAAGCAATAGGATTTGTAGAGAAATCAAATTGTAATTGGGATTGGGTCAAAACCTAGCCGCCAAAAAAACCCTAATTTGAGAAGGGAAATCGGTGAGCACTACTGGCTCTCTGAGTCCCACCCACGACTACTGAGTTGGCGAAGAGTTGTGGAAGAAGCCCTTAAACCCCTAAACGCGTCCCAAAACCCTGCGATTTCGGGGTTAAAAACTGAAGGGGATTGACTAGGCTAAGTGGTAGTTACGGCGGCTGCAGTAAATTTTTATTTTTAACCATTTTGTAAATGCACTTACGAAGGAGGAGGGAGAAAGTTTTAGTGTGACAGGAATACGGATAATACACTATGTGTTTTTTGGTAAATGGTGAGAAATTTTATTTTTAGGGTAAATCCCTCATGTTTCGTGGTTTTCAATATTTAATACATCAAGTTTTTTTTCGTCACAAAGTCATACCTAAAGTGTAAATTTTGGGACAGTCTCATACATTTGTTAGTCAAACTGTTAAGTCTTCTGTTAATTGATGACGTGGCGCCCACGTGGACAATGACTGGGCGCCACATGTCAATAAAGGTCCCATGTGGATATTAAAAAATAAAATAAAATTTAAAAATTTAAAAAAAATCACAAAATTACAAAGAAAAAAAGAAGAAGTTGTTCTTCCTCAAAACCCCGACCGTCCCCCCTTCTCGGCCTCCACTGCAAATCCAACCCCCTCCCTCCTTCAACCCCCCAACCCTTTCCCTCCCTCAACCCCCGACCCACTCAATTTAAAAATAAAAAAGGGTTTTTGGGCACCCTACATCATTTCTCTTCCCTAAATCCATGGCGACGGCTGCATTACGAGATGAGGAAGTTCCAGACCCTGGCGGTCCGCAACGTCGAACGATTGCTCCGGTTCAGGTCATGATGATGAAGACGAAGGACGAAACGACGTCGCACTTTGAAATCATATAGCTCGGATCTGCACTCTGAAATTGTACAGCTTGGATCTGGTCATGGTGATGAAGACGAAAGACGAAACGACATCGCCGTTCTTCGCGACGCTGTCGGAGTACATCGAGAGCTCGAAGAAGAGCCAGGATTTCGAGATCCTGTCGGGTCGACTGGCGATTATGGTTTTCGCAGCGATGATGTCGGTGGTCCCGTGGAGGTGGTGATCGATAGGGGTGAGTGCAAAGGAGGTGGGGAGAATGAGGGAGGGGGTCGGTAGGGGTGAGTGCAGATGAGGGGAATGGGTGGGTGTGCGGGGAAGAGAATGAGGGAGAAAGAAGGAGGGGGTCGGGAGGGGCGAACCCAATTTTTTTTTTTTGTAATTTTGTGATTTTTTTTATTTGGTAATTTTTTTTAATATCCATGTGGGATCTTTATTGACACGTGGCGTCTATGGCGCGCCATATCATCAGTTAACGGAAGACTTAACAGTTTGACTAACGGATGTATAAGACTGTTCCAAAATTTACACTTTAGGTATGACTTTGGGACGAAAAAAACTTGATCTACTAAATGTTGAAAACCACGAAACATGAGGGTAGTAAACGAGATGAAATCTTCTGCACCCATTTTTGCATGTGGCATCCCTGTGCCTTTGTTAATTGTCTGAGAATTTGGTTTATTTTTTATTATTTTAATTATTATCAAGTTAAGATTAATTATGTTTAGTTCAATTAACAAAGGCACATGGAGGCCACAGACAAAAATGGGTGCAGAAGATCTCATCTCGTAGTAAACTGATATTTACCCTATTTTTAAAATTTTTAACACACATATCTCACCATTTATATAGCGGCACATGGTGTACCACCTCGTGTGACGATCACACCGAAAAATCTCTCTGAACGAGGATTGGTTACGTCACCTGCGCGGACTTCTAGTTTTGTGGGCCATCCACCATTGGCTTTCCACGTTTGTCTTCCTGGGTTTTCACTTTCTCTTACCTTTTCCATTTTTTGCTTTAGCTTTTTCTTTTTAGGGAGGGAAATTAGCTAAAATAGATTTTTTTTTTTTTTTTTTTTTTTTGGTATCGCTAGCATATGCATACATATGTGTGGACAATTTTTTATTTTCGTTTTAAAAATGAGAAATAGATAGAGAAAGATAAGCAGAGACGTGAAAATGAGGATGAGTTTATGGTTTTATTTTTTTTAAATAACTATAAGGTATTGTTTGTGCAAAATTACTTTATTGTCAACAACTTTATTTAGTAATATAAGGTAAAATGTCTTTTTATCCTTTTTTGATTGACAATAAAGCTTTCATTAATATATAGTTTAGATAAGGGATAGATCACCGCAAACCTAGATCAATAAATTATTACAAGGAGCTTGAGTCCTAGAGATTTCGATCATATCATCAAATAAATGAGTTCCAATCCATTTAGGTGGATTTTCAAAATAATGGCACCTATGATTCATATTATAACTTAAACTGGCAAGATCATCTGCCACAATGTTCTTCTCCCTGTAAACATGAACCAACTCTAAGTGCCAAAATAGAGTTTCATCGATGTGGCACCTTGATTTTTCTTGGTCAGATCGAAACACGAATAACTCAGAAGTCCGGTCATAGACTCAAGCTTCGATTAGATTAAACTACACAAATGGACCAATTGTGTACCAGAAAGGTATGCGGAGTCCACCGTCTTTACTGAGATTGATCATTCTTGTTCTACAAGATGCAGAACCTGATTTGATTGGGGATTAGATAAGTTTCCTATATTCTTGGAGATTCCTATAATCTAGGAATTGGTGTGCGACGCAAATAATCATCTCTAACAGGACATTACATCTACTCCCTAGATATTCTCTTAAATTCTCCTGGTTCAATACTGATTTTACACTCTAAAAATCTCTCTCAACAAGTATAAATATTAAATACACCCATCTAGGAATCATCTATGGTAAAAGCAATTATGACATACTCTGTTCCCTTGCCCACTGCTTGAGTCTCATAAATTGCTTACTAATCGTCGGGGAACCTTTGGGCGGTACCCCACCAATGCTAAGTTTGTCTTACGTTCGTTTACTCTTATACATGTAGTTGAGTTTGTGCATCTTCTCTACGCATGGTGGTGCACGAATTTGGTTTCAACAATCTCTATGTCATCAATATTTAACCGCTATATTATTAATTTTAGAGGTATTCATCAATTTACCCCCCTGAACTTGTAAGGATTGGCCAATCTCCCCCCTCAACTTTATTTTTGGCCAATTTTCCCCCTCAACTCTCATAATTAGTCAATTTGCACCCTGCTGTTAATTTTTTTTAATTTTCCATCTATTCTTCTGTTAAGTAGGTATTCGCATAACTGCCTTTAAAGGGCCAAAAAGTCATTTTTCCTACACCTTCTATCTTCCTTTTCTTCGAACTTTCTCTTATTCTTCCTTTTCTCCAAGCCGAGCCCGTGACTGTCGCCAACGGCTCCCTCCTTCGTTGTTTCCAGCCCGATCCATTTGATATGTTGCTTTTGCAGTTTGCAGCTGCCTACACCCCGTCGCCTCCTCCCTCGGCCTCGTCTACCTCTGTTAAGGTGTAGGAAAAACTACTTAACGGAAAATGACAGTAGGGTGCAAATTGATTTTTTTTTGCCCTTCAAAGGCAGTCATGCGGATACCTACTTAACGAAAGAATGGATGCAAGATTAAAAAAATTAACAGTAGGGTGCAAATTGACTAATTATGAGAGTTGAGGAGGGAAATTAGTCAAAATTAAAGTTGAGGGGGGAAATTGACTAATTATGAGAGTTGAGGGGGGGGGGGGGAATTGGCCAAAATTGAAGTTGAGGGGGGAAATTGGCCAATGGTCACAAGTTCAGGGGGTAAATTGATGAACACCTCTTAATTTTAAATCACAATATGGTTAATATTAATTTTGACAAGCACAACAATTTAAATTTGAAGTCTGATATTATAAAACTACACCCTAAGAAGATGGGGTTTTGAATTCAGGTGTAAAGTACACACAATCCATCATGACTTATAATCTACATTTACAATTTTATGCACATTTTTTTTGTAGAAAATTTCAATACCTTAGACCAAAATAACAAATACTAATTACGTTGCATATTTTAGTTGTATTTTGTACGTAGTCATTCCGTTTATATTTTAGGAATTTTAAATTAGGGTCTAATTTTAGTTGTAATGAGGCCTTAAACTATAGAAAAATAAGTCAAGAAAATAGCATGAAGTTTCAGCGCACTCGACTTTTAAACTAAACCCCACATGAAATTAAAAGCATGGACTTGCAGCAAAGGCATGAAAGGTAATGCAATATTTCTTTGGCTATCACATCACGGTTGATCAATATTATAACAATGTGGTGGCCAAAGGTGGCTGATAAAATAAGATGTCAATGACATGATCGATTAAACAAATCAATTAAGTTTTAACTGCTGTCCCTGATGGCATGAATCACAGCAGTTCATTTTTGCTGTGCTTGATATCTTGTGGCATGAATCATAGCAGGTTCTCCCTACATATAGTTTATTTGCACATGCAACTGTAATATGGCTCTAAATTTTTGGTGAAACAATGGCTGAAATCTTCATTCAAGCATGAATTGGATATGTTGTTTTTGTTTGTTGTCGTGTTTGTTCTGGCTAGTATACATTTACTAATTAGTGATTACTACATCATGTCAGCAGCTAGCACATGACTGATCACCCGTTTCATGCAATGTTACGAAAAGGGTTCTCTCAATTGTTCTCATCGGTCTTGGATGGTGAGACATGATAGCGACGGATTTCAATATTCTTCATTTGGATAACGCAAAGAAGGATTTCTGCAGTATCTCCATTTGGACAAAGCATGAGGCTTTATTTATGTAAGTTTGACAGTAACAAATAACAATAATGTCATTTCAAGAATACATGTAATCATTTGGGCTCATAATTTAATGTGGACTTGTATTTATGGAAAGGAAAAGATGGAGAAGGAAGCCAGACATAATGAGTTCAGAATCTTGGACTGTATAATTTTGATCATATGATCTTCAGCGCTTGGAACCCTTTTCCTGGACTATGATACCAAAACAGGAAGGGGAAAAGAAAATTAAAAGTAAATTTAAAGTCTGTGTTATGTGCTGGGGAAACTAGTTCACCAAACACTGGACCCTTTTGCTCTAACAGTAATATGTAAAGCATATGAACATAAAGGTATAGATTAGATGGAGTAAACCCAGAATCTTTTACAAAATTCAAATAATGGGGCATATAACCATAAAGCTGCGAGAGGAACTTCTTTGCAATGGGGATGTCATATCGCAGTATATCAAGACAATCACGCGCTTCTATAAGCATGTGAAAAAGTTAAACACATGACAATGCATGTCTGAATGATATGGAATACCCCTAAACCTGAGCACTAATTTAAAGTCAATAACGAAAGGGAACCTATGCATGCTCATGAAGTTGGAAGTTGAAAACTTTTATCCAAATTTAGCAGTAGGGGAGGGCAAGCATGCATAAGATGGAATCAAGTGTCTTTCTAGCTATTGCGCATGATGGTGAGGCCTTGAGAGATTATAAATTTGTGTGCTTTGCGTTGCTAGCTATCAAATGAAATGCAAAAGCGTTTAAATTTCCAAACGAAAAAAGTTGAATTTGACTCACTTTGAACTTGCCATATTGTATTGCATCTATGCTTTATTGAATCAGAGCATCTGGTTCTTATCCGCATAAATATTTGTTTCTCTGGATATTTGATGCTTAAAGGGTTCATACATTATTGCAGTGAGAGAAGGCCTTTTGTCATTTAAAGTGATCAACTCAAAGAGATTCCTTAAATCTAATATCTGTTGAATTTTTTTTTCTTGGGTTGAAACCCTAATTAAGACTTCAACGTTTCTGTTGATCTTTGCAGCCTTGATACAGAAAACTTGATAATTCCATTATAAGAAGGGATTTTCTGGGCTCCATAGAAGAGCAACTTTGCTACAGAAACCTAGAAAACCCTCCATCTAATACAGTTGTCAGTTGAAAGGCTATCCCTGTGAAAGTGTGCCTTCAACCAGGATCAACCTAACCTTATTTATCTCTAAAAACGAAAAGTTCGGAAGAAAATAGACCCGACTTGAGGTGGGATAAGATGTGTGCAAATGCGAAAAGAGACGGTGCATAAGAGTCTAATTCTTTACATGCTCCAATTCCTTAAACAGCACCACCTGATCAAGTAGATCATGTTACAGACCTGCAACCAAGTAATAAACATTTGCAAATTAGATGCTGAGCCACTTTTACTTGTGTACATAAATTAACATATAAACGATAATTTTGAAGACTAATGCAAACTTATTACCATAATCCTTTGGTGTTTTGCATTTGAAGCATTCCATTCGGCTCGCGTAATTGTGCACTCCACATCCAACTCTGATCCATTCAAAATACACTCAAATTAGCAAACTAATTAAAGATAAATGACGGTGCTAAAAGAAGTTGAGGTTTCACCATAAATTTGGTACACACTAGGGGACAGGTGAGGATGCGAACAAGTGTTCCACATCCTCACAAGTACTAGCTAGTAGCACACATTTCTTAGTTAAATGTGATATTTATATAAACAATGCAGGCAATTTAGGGTTTTAGATAGTGTATGTAGGCTAATTAATTACCTACTGCACATCCAGTCGCCGGGTTTCCATCCAGGTGGGGCGCTGGCATCGGTACCATAGTCTCCTGTAGAAGGCATCATGCTATAGGCAGCACCACCATAGTCAGTTTTCATTGAGCTGCACCTATAGCAATTGGGTCTGCTGGCATAGTTGTGAGCTCCACAGTTGCAATACCAGTCCCCGGCCAAGACCTCCGTCCGGTTGCATCCATATGTTGATGGATCAGGTCCGCCATACTTGGGGTACCCGCAACGTTGACACTCATCGCGCTTTTTAAAGTTCGTGTGCTGGCATGCTCCACACATCCAGTCTCCTGCCCAGCTCATTCTTAGTTCTCTCCTGCATATTTAATAAACAGTATAAGAACTAATTAGCATATATATAATACTAGTTACAAACCAACAGTTTAGCTAGATTCTTCATTTTGTTCTTCTAGAAATTTATTAGAGGCAGGCAGGCTTCCTTCCATGGAAATCTGTTAGAGAAAATGCATTGTACATTTGTAAAGAAATTAATAGTCTACTGGATCCTTCCCTTTGCAATGTTTTATAACGAATAAGAGCTTGAGGTTTCCCTTTCTTAAAGACGGGACGTCTTGCAAAAGATGGACTATATGTATCATATATATTACATATACGAGCTTGAGGTTCCTCAACGAATCCTATCTTTCTTAAAGACGGGATGTCATGCACAGAGGCGAACTGTGTGTACACACGTTTCAAACGAAAGGAATGATGTGAGTTGCATAACACAAATCAGGAGGAAGAGCAAGCTCACCTGAAAATACGTAGAAGCTCGGAATAAATGAACTGAAAACTGTACTAGCTGTGCTTGGCTTGTGCTAGCTTAGCGTAGAACACTAAAAGAAGACCTTAATTTGTCAAATGAGTTTTGTTTTTTGAAAACTAATTTGTCAAATGAGTTTGGTGATCTTGTTTTGAATGGGCAAGGAGGTTTATATAGTAGTTGTTCAAGCTAGGTTTCCTACGTGGACTGTGAGACTGTGGAGCGGGGGCCATGGATGTTCCTATTTTATTCTCTGCCAGCTTTCTTCAGATGGGTTTGCTTGTTTCTTTTTCCCTTAATAATATGCATGGGATTGGGATTCCTTAAGATTGTTTTTTTCATATAAATGTTGGATGGTTACTTCTGCTGGGAGTTAGAATTAAAGGGTGGCAAGTGGGTTTCTAAAGGTTGAGAAAAACCTGGCTAGTTGATGAGTGCAGGCACACATAGTTTTCCCAACAAAATTCTACCAGGGGAGTGACCCCCTTCCCTGCCCCATCTTTACATTATTCTCCATGCAACATTTATTCTCCATGTCCTCAGTATATCCACAACATCTAGATATGTAGGTGTTATGAGGGGAGGCTCCTACCTGAAGTTGAAAGTTTGAAAGAGGCCCCAGGAATATAATTTTGTCTAATAATTTCTAATATGATTCATTTTCTGGGTACATGATCTTTATGTGGAGGAAGATGAACGGTTTCTATCACAACATTTGTATGATGAATAGTCGGTAATTGTAATTGAATGCATGAATAATACGGTGTATCTGAGCATTATTATTATTTTCTATTACGTATATTACAATTGCTAATGTGTATTTATTATAAATTATTATGTGGCGCAAATTAACTATTACAAACTTGATTTGGTGAATAAATTTAGTGTTTGGTGAATAAATTTAGTGTTCCTAACATTACTCTGGATTAAAAACATGCAAGGTTTTGTAAATCTTCGTTTCCTATATATATGTTATAATATTCACACTGGTTTTCACGTGGAAAGCTGAGATGGAAGTTACGTCACACGCCAAGAGGGTTAATTCTCATCCAATCTGGCAAATACACCTTCCCCAGATGAAAGTTTATAGGCACACAACTGTTTCCATGCTGCTAAAAATATTTTCACTTGGAATCAATTCCTCCAAATACACATCCATTGCAAAATTCTTCTTACCTTCTCTCTCGATTCCCTTTCGCCTTTTGGCAATAATTGAAATGCCATTCGAAGATTACTTACTTGATGTCCACATTCGTTTAAATAACTTTAACTATATATGTTAGTGTTAATCTTTATGCATGTGAATTAAAATCCAATTCATTTCAATTGTTTCATATTGGTCGAGACTGAGATGGATATTTAAAAACAAAATAAACTACAAAAAAATTGAATTAGGCAAATATTAATTCTTCAGAATGGAATGATGAGTGCATCTTAAGTCCTAAAAAATATTATAAGACTCGTGTGAAACTTGTTCATATTGTTGAGATGAATCTCACGTTGATGAAATGAGGGATCTTGCATGAATTTATAAATAAGTTGGGTTACTTCTCATACTGCCAATTATTTTATGGTGGAATCTCAACTTCCTTCATGATATCAAAACAGGTTGTCCCATTTGTGAAGTATCAAAGCATGTTGTCCCATTTGTGAAGTCCAACGGCCACACGTTCTCCACGTCACACTAGTTGTGTTGTTTATGTATTTGACTTGAAAATTCGCACACGTGAGGGAGCGAAGATAGTTGAGGTTTCACCATAAAACCAATTAGCAATATGGGGAGTAGCCCAACCTCTTATAAGTGCTTCCATAGCTTAGTCCCTCACCGATGTGGGACTTTGTCCTCACATTCTCCCACGCCCCCTTCACGTGTGACGAATTTTCAAGCCTAACACGTGAACAATATAACAAGGTGACGTGGAGTATGTGTAGCTGTTGGGCTTCACATGTGGGTCAACTTGCTCTATACCATGAAGAAAGTGGAGGTTCCACCATAGGTATTAGAGCAGATTGTCCGGCATGTGAAGTTCAATTGCTACATGTACACCACGTCACCTTGTTTGTGTTGTTCATGTGCTATGCTTGAAAATTCGCCACACTTGAGGGAGCTTGTTGAGAATGAATCACACATTAATGGAATGAGTGAGCTTGCATGGGGCTTATAAGTAAATTGGGTTATTTCATATATCGTCAATTGGTTATTCAGTGAAACCCCAATTTTCTACGGGGAGTGTGTTGAGATGATACACTGATGAGAAGAGACCTTGCATGAGCTTATATCAATTAGTTTTATAGCAAAACCTCAACTTCCTTTACACATTATAACAAATATAAATATAATGTAGAGTCATATTCTTCTAAATTCTTCATGCATTATATATATTATACACGCATGTGAAATTAAGTTAAATTATTGATTTGCTTAGGAATATCTAAACTCAATTATGAGGTGACTTTGGATCCTCTAACAGTTGAATGTCGGCCACGTGTTTGAAAATCAATCTCCAAGAAAGCGTAGAAAGAGGGGTGTGACTAGAAAATCTTATAGGTCGCCTACAAGAAATTTTTAGTTGTGACAGAAACACAGATGGTACACCACGTGTTTTTATGCAAGTGGTGAAATTTTTTAATTTTTAAGTTATTAACCTTTTAATACACATAACCCATAATTTATATAAGAACACGTGGTGTACCATCTCATGTGACGGTAAAATCTCTCGCGGCCAACCACCAAGTTCCACCTTTCTTTTTGTTAAAAAAAGGAATTCTTTCAGAAATTGGAATAAGCATCGCCGCGGACGACGCCGGTTATGCAGAATGAGCTGGAGAACCAAACCTGCTATTTCACAAAAGTGGTTTCAACACAAGGCTTTTCTTGTCTGGGGAGACTCTAGCTCAACTGCCCCATAACATTTTAGGGTTTCAGGCATGCATGCTGCTGCAAATCCAATGAACACCGTTTAGGGGGTTTTCTTTTTAAAACTCCAAATCTCCAACAGTATCCTTTTACAAGTGGGAACACCAATTTGGGAAATTTGGGGTATGGCATAAAATATTTACGAAAATTTGAGAATGCACCGACCTGATTTTTCATATTTTCTAAATCCAATCAATAGTGCATTTTGTATGTTATATTAGTTTAAGTTTACATGTCTATTAGCTTGGTATTATAATATTTTATGGATTATTATAATATTTTCTTTTCAAAGTTCGTGCATGGGAAGAATGCATGAATGGAATCAAACTGATTACTCAAGGCATGCACTCTAGTTCCATTTTTACACCTGAATATATAGTTGATTTTTTTGTATGTTATATTAGTTTAAGTTTA
This sequence comes from Cotoneaster glaucophyllus, assembly GCA_036320875.1. Lineage (NCBI taxonomy): Eukaryota > Viridiplantae > Streptophyta > Magnoliopsida > Rosales > Rosaceae > Cotoneaster > Cotoneaster glaucophyllus. Next base: position 11,470,538 of record CM070073.1, on the reverse strand, counting down.
CATGTCTATTAGCTTGGTATTATAATATTTTATGGACTATTATAATATTTTCTTTTCAAAGTTCGTGCATGGGAAGAATGCATGAATGGAATCAAACTGATTACTCAAGGCATGCACTCTAGTTCCATTTTTACACCTTAATATATAGTTGATTTTGGATCATATTCTCAAGCAGCCAGTATTTGATTAGACTCTTTGATCAGCCAAAGCATTTTTCCAAAGGTCAACTTGGGTCAGCGACCCACTTCCCACGTGGGTTCAGCATGATCAAAAAGGAAGAAATAGCATATCTAGGGTTTTAGCAACTGCATCATAAACCTCATCCAGAATAAGAATATTTCTAAAGTAAATGATTCATGCACATGAAAACTTACGCATCAGATAATTGGCATGCCCTCTCTGATAGTTGGGACTTGGTAGCAATTTTTCGGCCTACTCAAAATACTGTGAATTGGTTTCATATTGATTATAATCTCATTCAAAATATAACACGTCAATTTATTTTTAGTTTTTTTAGTTAAAATAGTCATTGAGATTATCATAACTCTTTAGTTTGATTCTTGAGATTTAAAATCGATAAAAATGGTCCCTAAGATTGTCCAGCGTCAATCATTTTGGTCATCTGTGAAATTTTTTTCATTAAATTGAAGAAACCATCAGTTCAAGGGGAGAGATTGATTTGACAAAAATACCCTTAATTTAACGAAGACTTCTCATAAAATGACCAAAATGATTGTTGGTGGACAATATCAAAAATCACTTTTATCGATTTTAAATATCAGAAACTAAATTGAGGAATTATGCCAATCATAAGAACTACTTTGGACTAAAAACCTGTATTCTTTATTAATATATTTTTGAAGGACGTATCAATAATACCGATAAAAAAACTTTTATTATAACATGTGGGATCCAAATACCACAAAATTTTCTCATAGCAGCACAGGGCCGGTGTCCGCATTTGCTGACATGTCAACGAAATACAAGTCCCATGCAATTCGAGGTGGCAAAAAGATGCTTGCGTGTTGACCTATGATTGGATAAGGTCATCTTCAACCGAAAGTTGGTCAGATTGCTCGTTTTAGCCATCTGACCCTCCAATAAATTAATATTTTAATGAACAATGCATGACCATATTTTTTACCATCTCCAACCGAAGGGCCAGAGGGCCATAGGCCAAACATAGCCTTGTGAAAGAAAAAAATCATCTCCAACCGAAGGCCAAATGGCCATAGGGCCAAACAAATTTATTAATTTAATTGAACTACTATGGTTAAATTAAATTACCTCAATAATTTTATGTTATGGATTGTCAATAATTTTCATGTTGTTAATTTTTTTTTATGTTGTTTAATTTTACTTAATGTTGTTTAATATTGTTTAATGTTGTTTCATGTTACTTAATCTTATTTAATGTTGTTTAATGACTTAGGAAAGGAAAAAAATAGAATTTTTAAATTTTGTAAAAAAAACTATATAAAAAAATCAAATATGACGTCATCATGATGTCAACATGTGGGCCGGCCCAGGGCCGACTGGTGGGCTGCTTTGGGCTGCCAGTTGGCCCTTTGGCCCTTTTTTGTCCAGTAGGGCCCACGGTTGAAGACAGTTTTCGAGTTATTTTCGACACTCTGGCTTGAAGATAGCCTAAGGAAGAATCCTAATCGATAACCACATTTTCGGTCACAAGACATGATGAAAGTCCACGTGAATTAAAATAAAAAAAAACCTTGGACAGTGCCCCTTCAATCTTTATTCCCTCAAATATGTGTGACTATTTTTAAAAGGAAGGATGAGGCCATCTTTCCCCTCAATTATACACACTTTTGGAGAATCTACAACTCTATATCGGATCCCCAATTCCCATCGACATGCATAACCAGCAAAAAATAGCCGTGCCTTTGGAATATTTGAATATTCTCACCCGTATGGATTGATATTTTTTAGATAGACAGCACTCAATAACCCTAATCACCATAATTGATCGCGTAAAAACGTCTTAATTAGATTGAAAAAGTTTGAACACTACTAATCACTAATGAGTGATGACTAATGAGGAATGACTAGCTCTGTGAAATAGAGAACACATCAATTCTTAAAAGCTAGCTCTATCCTTGCTATCCAATATCCTTTAGTCTTTGGTGGATTTTATTCAGATTTTAGAAACCTAATTAAATTGCTCGTAATTCATATGAATCCTATCTTTTGCAAGGTCAATTATGGAAACAAAATGTGTGAGTAACGAATTGGGTTTTTCTTTTTTTAGTACATTGATATTTTTACATTAAGGAGACAGAAAGTTCGGTAAAGCCACACAATATGCAGCCTAATTTGATATCGAATTCGCCCTTCATGAGATTCAAACGTAAGACCTCTCACTTTCAAGTGAAGAAGAATACCACTAGACCGTAATACTGACTGGCATGAATTGGGTTATTTGATGGCTTTTCTTTCGTAGATTTCTAGGTTAAGTTTATGAAACCTAAGAATATATAAGAACCACTAATCCCATATTGGAGCATGTGAATATACTAAACTGGGTCTCCACTTTCCTGGCAATATTTGGAAAATGCTTGAAGATAATATACTGCATGAATTGGACTTCCCATTGCCATGCCTACCAAGTTGGATGTGACCCTCGCGGTGGCGCACTAACTCGAAGATAATTATTTTCTGCCTTCGTCATAATAATGAAAAAAATGACTCTCATGCTATCGTCAGTCGCGTGAGACATATTTTTTATTATTATATATTAATAAATGTGAAATTGATGTTGAGCTCAACCTCCATAAACAATTCAGAATAAGTTCCTTGCACACGCACAACTTACCCTTGTATGTTTTTGTATAGAAATAGTTTGAACCGTAACCTAAATAAAAAAAAAAGAAAAAAAAAACTAAGAACCTACTGATTTATCCTTCTTTTGTTCGGTCACAAAAATTGGCAAGCATGGGAGGCACCTTACATGCCCATCAGAAAGCATTTGGCTCGTACTTAACATATAATAAGCTATCATCTTGTGTTAAACCGATGCATAATCTATAATCTTAACAAGAAAACAGTTACTCTCGTAACTCGTAACTATAAAAGCAGTTCATAATTTTGACACCACTAAACATCTAAATCATCTTAAATTGAATAATCAAATTTAATCGAAAAGATACAAAAATATTTTTTTTTACACAAAATATTGGGAAGAAGAAAAAAAACCAAGATCAGTCAATATTATCAAGAAGGGTCAATGTAGTTAATTTTGGCGGGTAATCCTAACTAACCCACTAAACTGTATTTCAAATTGCACCAACCATACTCCCTTATCCCTCCGTTTTCCAGAGTGTAGCAAAATTCAAGTTACTCAATCATGGTGTTTTCCTCTTCATCGTTACCCATTCTACCCTGCAATTTTCATGTCCTCCCCACCGCTGACCCACCGTACAAAGTCCTCCAAACCCATCCATCTCTCACCCTTCTCTCCAAATGCAAAAGCATCCAAAATCTCAAACAAGTCCACACCCACATCATCAAAACCGGCCTCCACAACACCCACTTTGCCCTCAGCAAGCTCGTCGAGTTTTGCGCCGTTTCGCCCTTCGGGGATCTCTCTTACGCTCTCTCGGTATTCGAATCCATCGAGAACCCAAATCAGATTGTTTGGAACACGATCATTCGAGGTCATTCCTTGAGCTCCAGGCCGATAGAGGCCGTGGAATTCTATGTCCGGATGATCCTTTCGGGAGTGGAGCCGAATTCTTATACTTTCCCTTTTCTTTTGAAGTCTTGTGCGAAAACCTCGGCGACCCACGAAGGGAAACAGGTTCATGGACATGTTGTGAAGCTTGGACTGGAGTCTGATGCCTTTGTGCACACTTCTCTTATCAATATGTATGCACAAAATGGTGAATTGGATAGTGCACGTCTGGTGTTTGATAAAAGTCTTCTGAGAGATGCTGTTTCGTTTACGGCGTTGATCAGCGGTTATGTTTCGAGGGGTTGTATGGATGATGCTCGTGTTCTGTTCGATGAAATACCTGTGAGAGATGTGGTGTCTTGGAATGCCATGATTTCGGGTTATGCTCAAACGGACCGATTTGAAGAGGCATTGGCTTTGTTTGGGGAGATGCGGAAAACAAATGTCTCTCCCAATGAGAGTACTATGGTTACGGTGCTTTCAGCTTGTGCTCAGTCAGGGTCTCTCGAATTGGGCAAATGGGTTGCGTCTTGGATTGAGGATCATGGACTTGGTTCAAATCTTCGCCTCGTCAGTGCACTTATTGATATGTACTCAAAGTGTGGTGCATTGGACACAGCTCGGGGTTTATTTGATGGTTTGCAGCAAAGGGATGTAATTTCATGGAATGTAATGATTGGTGGTTATACACATAAGAGCCACTACAAAGAAGCCTTGATGCTGTTTCGGTTGATGCTACGATCAAATACAGAGCCTAATGATGTCACATTCTTAGGCATTCTTCCAGCTTGTGCTCATTTAGGAGCTCTTGATCTTGGCAAGTGGATTCATGCCTACATAGATAAGAACTTCCAGAAGTTTACCAATACTTCCCTCTGGACGAGCCTGATTGACATGTATGCAAAATGCGGAAACATCGAGGCAGCAAAACAAGTCTTTAATGGCATGGAAACCAAAAGCTTGGCTTCTTGGAATGCAATGATATCCGGCTTAGCAATGCACGGGGATGCGCATGCAGCCCTTGAGCTTTTCTCAAAAATGGAGGATGAAGGATTCAACCCAGATGCTATCACATTTGTGGGAGTTTTATCTGCTTGTAACCATGGTGGTCTTGTAGACCTTGGACGCCAATACTTCAGCTCCATGACGACGGATTACCATATTTCACCAGAACTGCATCACTATGGATGCATGATAGATATTCTAGGGCGAGCCGGGTTATTTGATGAAGCTGGGGCCCTAATGAAGAGCATGGAAATGAAGCCAGATGGTGCTGTGTGGGGTTCTCTGCTTGGAGCTTGTAGACTCCACAGGCGCGTGGAGCTGGGTGAATCTGTTGCCAAACATCTGTTCGAATTGGAGCCTGAAAATGCCGGGGGTTATGTTCTGCTATCAAATATCTATGCAGGAGCTGGCAGGTGGGATGATATGGCAAGAATAAGAACAAGGCTGAACGACTTGGGAATCAAGAAAGTTCCTGGCTCTACCTCTATTGAGGTCAATAGTGTTGTTCATGAGTTTCTCGTCAGTGACAAATCTCACCCATTAAGTAAAGAAATCTATGAGATGTTGGAAGAAATCGATAGGCTTTTGGATAAGGCGGGTTTCGTGCCGGATACGTCGGAGGTGCTCTACGACATGGGTGAGGAGTGGAAGGAAGTGGCTTTGAGTCATCACAGCGAGAAATTAGCCATTGCTTTCGGTTTGATCAGCACGAAGCCAGGCACAACGATTCGAATAGTAAAGAATCTTCGTGTTTGCGGGAATTGCCATTCAGCAACAAAGCTGATATCCAAGATCTTTAATAGGGAGATTATTGCAAGAGATGGGAACCGTTTCCACCATTTTAGAGATGGTTCTTGTTCTTGTAATGACAATTGGTGAAATCCACTTGTGCCAATGGCCATTTTAAATCCTCTATGCAGTTGAGAGTCTTAATGATTAAATTAAGAAAAAATTGCACAAATGACACCTAAATTTTTGTTTTAACTTGTATTCGATTACCACCCTGACTAAAAAAGTTACAGTCAACCATCCAAACTTCAAACATTTTAACAATATTCCATCTAAATTCTGTTTCAATCCACAATTTTGTTAAGTTTGATCACATGATTTATTTTGATCATAACCCACAATTTATCTCACAAGATTTCTTATTTTGATCACAAGTTACCTCAGATTTTGTATCTTTTGCTCAAGATTTATAATTGGCCAAGGCCAAACCTCATAAATGGTTCACACACCATGCAACAACAAGAACTAAAACCACTTGATTGAATGAGTTCCTTCTTGCAGTTGCCAAAACAGTCTTCTCAGCCACGATGAAGTATGCCATTCCAGCCACTTAAACTAATTAATTAAGGCAGAAATTAATAGCTTTTGAAGGAGATTATATATGATGGGGAATTAGGGCAAGGATTAAAGAAAATCTGTGGAGATTATGAAGGAGACTGTAATATGCCGCGGGCACTCAGTGCCCTTAGATTCAGTTCAGCGATTGTCCGATTTTCTTGACAATTATTAGATTAGCTCTAGCCTCTAAGCGCTCTAAGTGGCAAAGTTAGCAATATTTTGGAATACTATAGATTTTTCGTATAAATAAGATCCAAAAACTTACAGTTGGAATGGCAATGGTAGCAACAACGGCTGTCAATTAAGAAAATAAAAAGAATTACCCTCCTAGAAGAATTTCTAAAGGCCAATTACTTGAAAATAAAAACAAAAAATAAATAAAAATATTGGAATATATGACTATCAGTGTGGTCCCCCATGCTTGGTGTGCAATATATGGCAGCAAGAGCAAGATGGCAATAAAAAAGAATCTTAATCACATAATTCGCATCGCAGATTCAGTCTTCAACAAATGCTTTTTTCAGAGGCGCATGGTAAGAGTTTAGCTAACAATTCATAGGGATCCCAAATCTCATGATGCTTAACTATATATATAATATAACTTATAACCAATAATTAATTAAGAAAATGCATATAAATCAAGTTGGTCAAAAGAAAGTATCTTAGCTAATCCTAGTTGCATTAAATTGTGTCAAACATCTTTTGTAACGTAGTGAAAAAGATAAACAAAATAAGATATATACACTACTACGTTTAACATTTAGCGCGACGAATACAAATTGGTCGCTCAAAGCTTATCCTCGTCGCACAAACGTCAAAGCGATGAAAACTTCGTTGCGCAGAATGCGTTAATGGCAAGTCCCAATCTAACATTCTGGGATCCCTTCTGGCTTTATCATTGTCCCTATTCATCCATAAACCCCTTTGTATTCCCATTCATTCCAAATCATGACAAGCTTTGATCGTGTCTTTTGTTTTGCCCTCGATATCTAGAATGGTGCCCACCAATGTGTCAAATACATTTTTCTCAACATGCATAATATCGAGGTTGTGTCTCAATTTTAGTTTCGACCATTATGGGAGCTCAAAAAACATAGACTTGTGCGTCCAGTTCATATGTGTAAAAGGTCTTGTCTTACTTAATGTTTTCCCGAACGGAGCAAAATCCAAAAGCTGCTTCAAAATCTGATCACCGGACCATTCTCTAGGTCTCAAGCGAGGCCTTGTTTTCCCGTCGAACTCCTTATCCTTTTCCCGCCACTCGTGGTCCCATGGCAACCATCTCCGATAACCAAGGTAACAAACTTTTCCGGCGTGCCAACCAGATGTTACATCATCTTTGCAACAGGGCATGCCATATAACCCCTAGTGCTCCACCCAAAAACCATTGCATATGCTGGAAAATCGTTCACAGTCCACATAATTGTTTCCCACAAAGTAAACATCTTCCCAGTACACTTATCGTATATGCGCATATGCGCACATTTGTCCATAATTCCTTTAGCTCATCGACCAACGGCCTTAAGTAAATGTCGATAACCTACCAGGATCCTCAGTTATCAAAAGAGTCATCATCATGTATTCTTTTTTCATGCATTTCCAAGGCAGCAAATTATATGGAAATACGAAAAGTAGCCAAGTGATGTGGTGTTGGTTTAGAACCCTGACATTCCGGGGATCAGCAGCAAACTCAGAGAACGTTTGAGCGAACTCTTTCCATGTCTCCCCATCTACAAGATGCCTCATCACATCATCGTCTACCTGTTTTTCCTTATGTCATCTCATGTTGGTGGCAATATGCGTCGACATATACAATTGCTGCAACCTAGGTTTCAAAGGCAAATAACGCATGACTTTTGTCGGATCTTAGTCGTTCTATCCTGTGATGTCATTTTGAACCTCGACCATTACATACAGGTCATTTATCTAATGCTTTAATCTCTTTATTGAATAAAATAAAATTATTTTTGCAAGCATGAATTTTTTTCATAACCCAATCTGAGACCATTGAACACCTTTTGCTCATTTCTATGGTCTTTCGACAAACAATTGTCATTTGGTAACATTCTCTTGAAAAGCCCTAAAAAGTAATTGAAACACTGGTTCGACATATGATACTTTATTTTTTCGTGCATTAGTTCCATAGTGGTTGTGAGAACCAAAAAGCCTTTGCACCCCGGGTATAACTCTTGGTTGGCATTTTTCAATAATTTTTCATATTGTTCGAATTCTGCAATGTCTATTGGTGTAAGCACGTCGTCTTCCCCTTCCTAATTGGTTTGCCGATGCAAATGGAAAAACATCATTTAAAATATCCATCACTTGTTCATTAGGATCCACATTAAGTTCAACATTGCCCACTCTTGTGGCGTTTGAAGACGAAGCATTGTTTAATTGTTCTTCATGATGGTTCCAAGTATTATAGGTCTCTACCATTCCATTTCTTACTAAATGAAATCGAACATTTTCAATTGTGTCCCTTAACGTGCTGTTACACCTTCTACAAGGACACCGAATTCGAGTTGCACCTGGGTTGTGTGTACATGAAAGTTAATAAAATCCTCGATTCCATCCAAGTATTGGTCTGCGCATTTGTTCGGGTTCTGTATCCACATTTTGTCCATAATTCCTGCAACCATAATTACAGTACAACAATCACAACAACTTCATCATAATATTGTCACCGTATGCCTTCGGTAAAGGTCCTATCCCATTTGGGAATGCAAAATTATGACACGTAATTTACGGCTATATTGGATTAGATTTCGACGTGGAGAAATTTTAGCAGCATCTCTATACAATTCTTCAGATGGACAATGTAGTTATGAAATACCTATGTGCCACCCGAAGAACATATAGAGATGACACTGAAATCCCCACAACCGAAACCTAATCCTTGAACCATAAACTACGCATCATAACTGTGCATTCCCAAACTGTCAAAATAATGGGACAATTCAAGAATCAATTGGACCGCAGTCATGATTTCGCGCGCGAAATCCTACTAATCCTTGAACGGGAAACTAAGTTTTACTATAAAAATAAAGAAGGTATGAACTTAATTACAATTAACTCCGTACATCACAACACATATTTGTACGTCACGTACAAATTTAACAACATAATTTCACAACAGAATATAAACATAACAACATAATTTCAATATAATTTAATTAATTTTATATTTTTTTAAAATAAAATAAAGAAAATACCTTCCAAATCGTTCTCCACCAATCGCTAATCACACACAATATCCCTATAGACAACAAATTTCATGGCGTTAGTATGAATTAACATTAATACTTTTACCCTAAAACGTTTATCAGACACACTGAGATAGCTCGATAAACCTAGAGAAGAAGATGGAGGGAGTATTAGATGATGAAATTGAAAGAAAATCGAAGTGACAGATGCCAGATTGAAGAAAAACGAAAGGGGAGGAGGTGTAGAGGCGGATTCTGCAGCTGAAGTGATATTATAAAGATTACTTTTGTACAAATCATTTTGAGCGACAAATATAGTGTTTGTCGCGCAAAGTACATTTGCGCGACGAACATATATATTCGTCGCGCAATTCTAATTTTTTTTCTTTATAATTAATTCATGTAAACAAGTTGCGTGACGAATACTCTGTTGGTCACCAACATGCATATTTTTTTGAATTCGTTTTCATTTTACCTAATGTAAATACCTAATTAAACATTATCAAAATAATTAATAAAATCAATTTATTAACCCAAATACGTATTATAACTAATGTAAATATTAATAGCCATCCATATAACATAATAACGTCCAAATATATCTTATCTCATTAAAAAAAAAAAAAATTCAATGCTCCTCCTCCGGCATCAGGAACTTCCCCCACGCTCCGCAACCTGTTGCACATCGAACTTCTACTGCTGGAAATGCATCTTGAAAAGGTCATCTAGATACTTCCGCTGTTTCTCATCGGTTTCATCAACATCCCAATGAACCTGTGTTAATGCCAATAAAAATAAATTAGTAATTGAAAAAGAAATACTACTTTTAACAAAAAATAATTATACATTCTTTAATACAAAAATTACCGATAACTCCCCCACCATAAACTTCTTCAACTTGTTAGATCCCACATCGCCAAGGGGAGTGGATCTTCTATGTCACATCCCGACCCAGGGTCCACCACATCCCGGGCCCGCTCCACCACCGTAGCACGATATTGTCCGCTTTGGGCCCAGACTAACGCCCTCACGGTTTTGTTTCTGGGAACTCACACGAGAACTTCCCAGTGGGTCACCCATCATGGGAGTGCTCTCGCGCGCTACTCGCTTAACTTCGGAGTTCCCATGGAACCCGAAGCCAGTGAGCTCCCAAAAGGCCTCGCGCTAGGTAGGGATGGGAATATACACATAAGGATCACTCCCCTGGCGATGTGGGATCTCACACTCTATGTCTTATATGTACATGTCCACCTCCTTTAGCACAAGACCTTTTGGGAGCTCACTGGCTTCGGGTTTCGTAGAAACTCCGAAGTTAAGCGGGAATGGACCAGAGCATTCCCAGGATAGGTGACCTATTGGAAGTTCTGCTCGCGTGAGTTCCCAGAAACAAAACCGTGAGGGTGTGGTTGGGGCCCAAAGCGGACAATATCGTGCTACGGCGGAGTCGAGCCCGGGGTGTGGTGGAGCTCGGGTCGGGATGTGACAGTTTGGTATTAGAGCCAATCCCTGGCCGGAAGTGTGCCGATGAGGATGTCGGGCCCCTAAAGGGGGTGGACTGTTAGATCCCACATCGCCCAAGGGAGTGGATCCTATATGTCTTATATGTATATGCCCACCTCCTTTAGCACGTGGCCTTTTGGGAGCTCACTGGCTTCGGGTTCTGTAGGAACTCCGAAGTTAAGCGAGAATGGGCCAGAGCATTCCTAGGATGGGTGACCCACTAGGAAGTTCTGCTCGTGTGAGTTTCCATAAACAAAACCGTGAGGGTGTGGTTGAGGCCTAAAGCGGACAATATCGTGATACAGCGAAGTCGAGCCCGGGTCGGGATGTGACACAACTCCTCATGCACCATTTTCCAAGACTTAAACCGGTAGAACATTGGTTCCGCACCAAACCCCCAATGTCAAACCTAAGTTCGGCGTACGCATCAGCCTTACTTTTGTCTTCAAAAGAGGGCAATCGCTTACGACGGTACCTCTTTATTCGCAACACTGATTTCCTCATTTCTTTTTCTACCACAAAATTTTAAAAGTAATAGACTATTAAAAAAAAAATCAACCATATAAAATATAAGATAACTAATTCAACAATAAATTTCTTTTTTACCTTTCCTTCGTGAGAGCCTTCTCTCTCACAAATTTATGTGCGACCAATTTATGTTTTCGTCGTGCAAGTGCCACTTAGGCGACAAAATTTTTTCGTCTTGCAAGTTTTTTTTTTCTACTAGTAATATACAATCAGTTTCAAGTTTCAACCTATTAATTGATCTAATAAAGTACAAAATGAAAATTTTATTTTTGTTAATGTCTAGACAAGAACGTAATGTCGTTTTAATTACAAATAAAGCTGGGAGCGGAAACTGCTACTGCTTTGACAAAGCCGCCAAAACCATGGGTTGGCTCAGTAGTGGTTTGGTTCCATGCGCATCAACTGTTCAAGGGATTAGGACAAGTATCCTAAAAGAAAGGGCTGAGATCATCAAGTGATCTTCTGTTGCAGACTAGCATTCAAAATGTTGGACTGGTTTTGCTCTCCTTTCACGAGTTGCAGGATTTTTCCTTGAGTGGGGGCCAGTGGTTTCATAAGTTGTTCGTCTTTGCACCGCCACAAGGCAGTGCACAGTAGCTACTGTGGGTAGCGCATTCAACTTTCATCTTACCTCGTTGAAATGAGGCAGAGCCAGTAGCTTGGAAAATCTACCAACTCAATCAAACCTCATCAAACTCAATGGCCAACACAATAAAATAAAATATAAACTGTTTATTAACAACCGTCTTTAACAATAAAAAGAAGGTAAAAAAGAAATTTCAGCTTTCTATTACAAAATAAAATTATAGATAATAATGTAATTTTATACAAACCATTTTTTTTTTAAGTCTCACCCACATATAATCTTAGTATATCTCTTATATTCAAAATAAAAAAAATTGTTCACACACAAATGAATCCAGGTCTTTTTTTTCTCTCTCACAGCCAATTGCTTAAGAAAAAGATGGACATACATTGCATTGCACCCGTGACATAAAAGATGTAGCCCTTGGTCATTCCAAAGCATTAACTTAGTAGTCAATGGGTAAAAGTAATTAAAGGTAAAAAGATTTCTGATTCCCACCAACCAAACCCCCCCCCCCCAAAAAAAAAAAAAAAAAAAAGAAAGTAGCTTATGAAAATATGGAAGCAATAGCTGTTCAATGTTCTCATAACTTTTAAATATATATCGTCTTGGCATCATGGTTGCAATTAACATAATTATAATAATTCATTTATATTTTAATTTATTTTGTAACGACAATTTTGAATTTAGTTTACGATATATTTGTTCCTTGGTATACAAATCAGCTTGAAGTTTTCAAATTTCAAATATATCCAGTTAATCAGGCCTGAGCAGATATAAATCGTTGTGTCAAAGATTTGCATGGAACTTAAACAAACACTATGAAGCTCAAAAAGCAATCAGATCGATGACCATGATATGAAATTCATGAGCAGATATTATAACTTCTCATATTGTGAAACCTGAAGAAAGTCATATATACAATACAACCTTTTGAGAGGCTCTAAACCGGATTGGTATCCTAGCCATATAGCGAGTACTCTCACTTTCTTGCATACGAGTGAAGAAAAATAGAAGCTGTTTGCGCTCGTGCAGCTAAAATGTAGTGATCTCCACATCAATTAGGCCTCCATTGACGTCTTCAAGCACATACCGTACGTTGACTTGGAGGCTTACTTACAGTTCCCTCTCAAAAGCTTTATAAAATTTGCATTCATAAATTAATGCTGAAAATTAGTACATAAACGCTCTAGTGCTATTAGATTGAAACGTATCTCTATTTATTTATATATTTAAAGATGATTGGGTTCACACCATTCAGCAACAAAAGCATAAACCCTAGCTAGTTATTAGTGATTAATATTTGCTCCATGGTGAGCCACTTGATTGAATGAGTTCCTTCTTGCAGTTGCCAAAATAGTCTTGTCAGCCACGATGAAATATGCCATTCCAGCCACTGCATGGCATCAAATTAACAATATTTTCCTTCAATTATAATGATAATTAAGGCTGTAATTAATAAGTTTCAAGAAGATTATGATATACATAATTAGGGCAAGGATTAAAGAAAACCTGTGGAGATTATGAGGGCCTGAGCAGTGGGATTGAGATTGGCTCTTGCCCAAGGTAGCATCCTCACACTAGCCATCTGCATATATTAAGCATATAAAAATTAGATGTAAACCCTGAAAACAGTAGCTTGTAATTTATAGAGCCTGAAATATGATGAGATGGAAAACTTACAGTTGGAATGGCAGTGGCAATGGTGGCAACAACAGCTGCCTTAGCTCCTGCTTTTACACCCTCTGATGATCCAATTAGAAAAGAAAAATAATTACACTTCCAGAAGAAATTGTAAAAGTGAATTACTTAAAAAGAGAAGAAAATTAATTTATATAAATGAAAATCATGGGATATATGGCTGAGTGTGGTCCCCCACTGAAAAAAGGATACCTTATACTTTATCCATTTCTGAAGAAAAGCCATTTACATGGAACAATACAAAATCTTAATCACATTATTAGCAGATTTCAGTCTGCAAATGTATATGCTTTTTAGAGAGGGTCATGGTAAAGAGCTTTATATGCTGCAATTCATAGAATCCGAAATCCCATGATGCTTAACATCATGAATCACCACATGACAAATTCAAAAGCCATCATAATATAAAATATAGCCAATACTTAATAAATAGAAAAAACCAGTAATTAATGAATATAATGCATATAAAAATGAAGTTAGTCAAAGGGAAAAGCTTTTTTCGGAAAATGCTTGTTACATGATAAGAGAGAGGAATAAAATAAAAGAAATTTATAATCGGTTGCAAGAGAAATATACAACTAGAGCGGAGCCACAGAAAAAAGAAGCACGAGCATACCACGAGAATAGCGCTTAGCCATGGCCAGTTGGTCAATTGAGGTCTTCTCAAAGGGAGACTGAGCCATATTTTTTGCCATTGTAGGAGATTAACTAGTTGTAAAAAAATAGGTATATGAAGAAGTGAATGAAGAAGGTTTTTGAAACTCTTAGGATGAATTGAAATGTTGGATTTGGGTAATATTTATAAGGATTTAGGAAGCATAGATGTCGTGAGTGAGTAAGTGGTTCACTGAATTCTGGGGTCGGAGTCGCTTGTTTTCAGTTTCACCTTGGTTGTTGGTTGGTCAGTTCAGGCTTTTTATCCTCAAACTGCCCATGGTTTCGTCTGGGATATTGGTAAACCAAGTGATGGTTGAGGCCTTGAGGGTACCAATGTAAATCAAGGGATATGCTATCCACACATCTTATTTTACTTCTCACACATCTTTTGATAATTTCTATCCGTTGATCTTCTTCAATTCATCTGATCTGATGGATGAAAAATTAAAAAGGTGTGTGAGAAGTAAAATGGGATGTGTGGATATCACACCCCTAAATCAAATAAGAGGGATTTTCTTGTGTCATCAATTTATTTCTTTATAATTATTTATTTGACATATAATATAATTTTTAAAAACAGACAAATGTTTATTAGACAGTACTGTAATTAAATTTTGATTGTATTAAAATGCGAAATACTAAGGAGACTCTTCATGAATTCTCCGTCACAATCATTTTTGCACAGTTTTACAATGTTGAAACATGAATTGTACTAAAAATGAGGTGGCAGAGAATCTATTGAAAGTCTCACTTTTAAAAGAGTCTTTTTAGTATGGACAATACTTGGGTCCTCAACGGGGAGGACCCAAATTTTACTGACCACCAATGAAAAAGTGACACTTGTCTTTTTTATTCTATTTCAGATATTTTTTATTCTATTTCAGATATTAATGGATCCTTTTAATGACAGATGGCTTGATTTGATTGAGTTAAATGGTAAAATCAGTATATTTGGG